>OX451737.1:114033211-114633211 GCA_948472305.1 Vicia faba
ACAACAACACATTTCCGATCCATGTATAATTGAACATAGTCCACCTTTAGTAAATCCTTTGGCGTTGCAATCAGATTGGCAGTTTGTAGGGCATTGTGATACGCAACAAACTTGTGGAGGTCCTGGTTCACCAATTAAACAATGTTTTATAAAACCATCTCTTGTAGGACTCTCCAAATTAGTATTGAATCCTGGATCAATTCATTGTAAGAGTTTATATTCATGTACAGAAATTTATGGAAAATGAAATTCAAAAGACAAAACTAACATTCTTCTTACCAGAGACCATGGCTAAAGATATACATAAAATTCTCAAAATATAAGATTGATAGATATGAAACGCCATTTGGTATTGCATGATGAAAGGCTAACAAATGTTCTAATTATATATACTTCACACATAATCATATTTTATTAAATATTATTAAAGATGACTTAAGTAATATTAGTAATGAACATAAATACAATATTTTTATAGTATTTCAACCCAACTAGTCAAATGTAAAAATTTAAAGAAAACAATTTGGGTGATAAAGTTTGAATTTTTTGTAATGGGGCAATAAAAATTACCTATATTGTATAATATAATACTCATTTTCATAATATCATATATTTTATATAAAAGTATATGTTTATTTTTACTTATGTAATAAAACATATAAAACAAAGTGATTTAAATAATCTCTTTGTTCCTAAAAAAAAACATACATAAGAAAAAATGTCATACTCAAATTTAGATATATTTAATTTTTTTTAATAAATCCATAGTAATATCATAAAAAGTTTTGAAATATAAAATATAAATTTATAAATATTTGACTGTAAAAATTAAATTTAGGTATATTAATCTAAACTGGAAACGAATGAAACTTCACAATTATAGTAAGAACGAATTTTCCACGGAAGCATAACCTCCACAAAACCGACCTCGCGGGATGATTGACTTAATGGTTTGTCGAGTTCTCAGAACTTAATGTCTTATATGAAGCTAGAATGGCATTAAAAGCCTAGAAAATCCCAAATTTATTAATAAAGATGATGTCTGCAGAACTTGAACCATCACATCCTTGGATGGTATTAACCGACGCATTATCGAATAGGTGAGGAAGTGGGGGTTGGACTAATTCTCTAAAACAAAGTCAGATTGACTACGGAACTATCTCTGAGCTTTTTATTTTTTACCAATAATTATTAAGCCAGGTACAAAGCAATGATAATCGGTCTTACATTAGTATCAAGTAGTACAACAAGCAAGGATGTAAAATATATTCAAAATAAAAAACTAGGATTACAAAGGAAATCACCTAAAAAAGGTTGTAAAGAGTAGAATCCAAGAAAGATACATTTTGAAAAATAACAAAAACTTCAATATTTTTTGTTCTCTTATCTTTATGCTTTTGTATACAAAGAAAAATAAATATTTTTTGTAAAGAAAAATATATGAAGAAGTGAAACCTACAATGTAAAAAATTGATAAGGAAAAAGAGTAAGAATTTAGTACATAAGACATTGAGATAACATTGGCAAGAGGATGTTAAAGAGAGATAGATAGATAGATAGAGAGAGAGAGAGAGAGAGAGAGAGAGAGAGAGAGAGAGAGAGAGAGAGAGAGAGAGGAGAGAGAGAGAGAGAGAGAGAGAGAGGAGAGAGAGAGATGAGAGAGAGAGAGAGAGAGAGAGTGAGCATTGAAACTAACTTGATTTATGGATTTATCTTTTATTTATTTTCCTATTTGATTTCAATGTATAAATAAAAAAATTCAAATTTCTTATTGTTGAAAATTTATTATAATTGAAATTTATAAATAATTGATTGTCAAAATTGAATACATATTAATTATAAAAAACAATAAAAAATTTATAAACTACACATTTCTATTTTTTTTTAATTATATACAAATTATGAAGTTAAAATGAAGGAGTGCCTGAAGAGTTTCTACTTGAAAAAAAAAACGTATTTAGTTGAAATGTCAAATTCGAAATGAAATGTTAATTAATTTTGAAACAAAATAATATATTTTTATCGAAATATTTTTGAAGAAAAAGCTTCACAATTTTCATCTCAATATAATTAGTTGAGGATAGAATATATTTCGGTCACAAATTTCAATTCTACTTTTGTCTTTTTTATGTCGCTGGTAATATGTGATATTGATTCCTTAACTAGCCGTGATTGGGATTTGATGCTGATTTTTAATAATAAAAAGAACAATTTTATCTTTCTCATTCAATATTTCTTCATAGAACTACTAAAAACTTAGTTGAAATGCGTCTCTTATTATTTTATTATAGTATCATTGATACAATAGCTTTTTCACGCAAAACAAACACACATTTCCGATCCATGTATAATTGAACATAGTCCACCTTTAGTAAATCCTTTGGCGTTTGCAATCAGATTGGCAGTTTGTAGGGCATTGTGATACGCAACAAACTTGTGGAGGTCCTGGTTCACCAATTAAACAATGTTTTATAAAACCATCTCTTGTAGGACTCTCCAAATTAGTATTGAATCCTGGATCAATTCATTGTAAGAATTTATATTCATGTACAGAAATTTATGGAAAATGAAATTCAAAAGACAAAACTAACATTCTTCTTACCAGAGACCATGGCTAAAGATATACATAAAATTCTCAAAATATAAGATTGATAGATATGAAACGCCCATTTGGTATTGCATGATGAAAGGCTAACAAATGTTCTAATTATATATACTTCACACATAATCATATTTTATTAAATATTATTAAAGATGACTTAAGTAATATTAGTAATGAACATAAATACAATATTTTTATAGTATTTCAACCCAACTAGTCAAATGTAAAAATTTAAAGAAAACAATTTGGGTGATAAAGTTTGAATTTTTTGTAATGGGGCAATAAAAATTACCTATATTGTATAATATAATACTCATTTTCATAATATCATATATTTTATATAAAAGTATATGTTTATTTTTACTTATGTAATAAAACATATAAAACAAAGTGATTTAAATAATCTCTTTGTTCCTAAAAAAAAACATACATAAGAAAAAATGTCATACTCAAATTTAGATATATTTAATTTTTTTTAATAAATCCATAGTAATATCATAAAAAGTTTTGAAATATAAAATATAAATTTATAAATATTTGACTGTAAAATTAAATTTAGGTATATTAATCTAAACTGGAAACGAATGAAACTTCACAATTATAGTAAGAACGAATTTTCCACGGAAGCATAACCTCCACAAAAACCGACTCGCGGGATGATTGACTTAATGGTTTGTCGAGTTCTCAGAACTTAATGTCTTATATGAAGCTAGAATGGCATTAAAAGCCTAGCAAATCCCAAATTTATTAATAAAGATGATGTCTGCAGAACTTGACCATCACATCCTTGGATGGTATTAACCGACGCATTATCGAATAGGTGAGGAAGTGGGGTTGGACTAATTCTCTAAAACAAAGTCAGATTGACTACGGAACTATCTCTGAGCTTTTTATTTTTTACCAATAATTATTAAGCCAGGTACAAAGCAATGATAATCGGTCTTACATTAGTATCAAGTAGTACAACAAGCAAGAATGTAAAAATATATTCAAAATAAAAAACTAGGATTACAAAGGAAATCACCTAAAAAAGGTTGTAAAGAGTAGAATCCAAGAAAGATACATTTTGAAAAATAACAAAAACTTCAATATTTTTTGTTCTCTTATCTTTATGCTTTTGTATACAAAGAAAAATAAATATTTTTTGTAAAGAAAAATATATGAAGAAGTGAAACCTACAATGTAAAAAAATTGATAAGGAAAAAGAGTAAGAAATTTTGTACTAAGACATTGAGATAACATTGGCAAGAGGACGTTAAAGAGAGATAGATAGATAGAGAGAGAGAGAGACAGAGAGAGAGAGAGAGAGACAGAGGAGAGAGAGAGAGAGAGAGAGATGAGAGAGAGAGATGAGAGAGAGAGAGAGAGAGGAGAGAGAGAGAGAGAGAGAGAGAGTGAGCATTGAAACTAACTTGATTTATGGATTTATCTTTTTATTTATTTTCCTATTTGATTTCAATGTATAAATAAAAAAATTCAAATTTCTTATTGTTGAAAATTTATTATAATTGAAATTTATAAATAATTGATTGTCAAAATTGAATACATATTAATTATAAAAACAATAAAAATTTATAAACTACACATTTCTATTTTTTTAATTATATACAAATTATGAAGTTAAAATGAAGGAGTGCCTGAAGAGTTCTACTTGAAAAAAAAAACGTATTTAGTTGAAATGTCAAATTCGAAATGAAATGTTAATTAATTTTGAAACAAAATAATATATTTTTATCGAAAATATTTTTGAAGAAAAAGCTTCACAATTTTCATCTCAATATAATTAGTTGAGGATAGAATATATTTCGGTCACAAATTTCAATTCTACTTTTGTCTTTTTTATGTCGCTGGTAATATGTGATATTGATTCCTTAACTAGCCGTGATTGGGATTTGATGGCTGATTTTTAATAATAAAAAGAACAATTTTATCTTTCTCATTCAATATTTCTTCATAGAACTACTAAAAACTTAGTTGAAATGCGTCTCTTATTATTTTATTATAGTATCATTGATACAATAGCTTTTTCACGCAAAACAACAACACATTTCCGATCCATGTATAATTGAACATAGTCCACCTTTAGTAAATCCTTTGGCGTTGCAATCAGATGGGCAGTTTGTAGGGCATTGTGATACGCAACAAACTTGTGGAGGTCCTGGTTCACCAATTAAACAATGTTTTATAAAACCATCTCTTGTAGGACTCTCTAAATTAGTATGGAATCCTGGATCAATTCATTGTAAGAGTTTTATATTCATGTACAGAAATTTATGGAAAATGAAATTCAAAAGACAAAACTAACATTCTTCTTACCAGAGACCATGGCTAAAGATATACATAAAATTCTCAAAATATAAGATTGATAGATATAAAACGCCATTTGGTATTGCATGATGAAAGGCTAACAAATGTTCTAATTATATATACTTCACACATAATCATATTTTATTAAATATTATTAAAGATGACTTAAGTAATATTAGTAATGAACATAAATACAATATTTTTTATAGTATTTCAACCCAACTAGTCAAATGTAAAAAATTTAAAGAAAACAATTTGGGTGATAAAGTTTGAATTTTTTGTAATGGGGCAATAAAAATTACCTATATTGTATAATATAATACTCATTTTCATAATATCATATATTTTATATAAAAGTATATGTTTATTTTTACTTATGTAATAAAACATATAAAACAAAGTGATTTAAATAATCTCTTTTGTTCCTAAAAAAACATACATAAGAAAAAATGTCATACTCAAATTTAGATATATTTAATTTTTTTTAATAAATCCATAGTAATATCATAAAAAGTTTTGAAATATAAAATATAAATTTATAAATATTTGACTGTAAAAATTAAATTTAGGTATATTAATCTAAACTGGAAACGAATGAAACTTCACAATTATAGTAAGAACGAATTTTCCACGGAAGCATAACCTCCACAAAACCGACCTCGCGGGATGATTGACTTAATGGTTTGTCGAGTTCTCAGAACTTAATGTCTTATATGAAGCTAGAATGGCATTAAAAGCCTAGCAAATCCCAAATTTATTAATAAAGATGATGTCTGCAGAACTTGAACCATCACATCCTTGGATGGTATTAACCGACGCATTATCGAATAGGTGAGGAAGTGGGGTTGGACTAATTCTCTAAAACAAAGTCAGATTGACTACGGAACTATCTCTGAGCTTTTTTATTTTTTACCAATAATTATTAAGCCAGGTACAAAGCAATGATAATCGGTCTTACATTAGTATCAAGTAGTACAACAAGCAAGAATGTAAAAATATATTCAAAATAAAAAACTAGGATTACAAAGGAAATCACCTAAAAAAGGTTGTAAAGAGTAGAATCCAAGAAAGATACATTTTGAAAAATAACAAAAACTTCAATATTTTTTGTTCTCTTATCTTTATGCTTTTGTATACAAAGAAAAATAAATATTTTTTGTAAAGAAAAATATATGAAGAAGTGAAACCTACAATGTAAAAAATTGATAAGGAAAAAGAGTAAGAATTTTGTACATAAGACATTGAGATAACATTGGCAAGAGGACGTTAAAGAGAGATAGATAGATAGATAGAGAGAGAGAGAGAGAGAGAGAGAGAGAGAGAGAGAGGAGAGAGAGAGAGTCAGCATTGAAACTACTTGATTTATGGATTTATCTTTTATTTATTTTCCTATTTGATTTCAATGTATAAATAAAAAAATTCAAATTTCTTATTGGTGAAAATTTATTATAATTGAAATTTATAAATAATTGATTGTCAAAATTGAATACATATTAATTATAAAAACAATAAAAATTTATAAACTACACATTTCTATTTTTTTTTATTATATACAAATTATGAAGTTAAAATGAAGGAGTGCCTGAAGAGTTCTACTTGAAAAAAAAAACGTATTTAGTTGAAATGTCAAATTCGAAATGAAATGTTAATTAATTTTGAAACAAAATAATATATTTTTATCGAAATATTTTTGAAGAAAAAGCTTCACAATTTTCATCTCAATATAATTAGTTGAGGATAGAATATATTTCGGTCACAAATTTCAATTCTACTTTTGTCTTTTTTATGTCGCTGGTAATATGTGATATTGATTCCTTAACTAGCCGGTGATTGGGATTTGATGCTGATTTTTAATAATAAAAAGAACAATTTTATCTTTCTCATTCAATATTTCTTCATAGAACTACTAAAAACTTAGTTGAAATGCGTCTCTTATTATTTTATTATAGTATCATTGATACAATAGCTTTTTCACGCAAAACAACAACACATTTCCGATCCATGTATAATTGAACATAGTCCACCTTTAGTAAATCCTTTGGCGTTGCAATCAGATGGGCAGTTTGTAGGGCATTGTGATACGCAACAAACTTGTGGAGGTCCTGGTTCACCAATTAAACAATGTTTTATAAAACCGTCTCTTGTAGGACTCTCCAAATTAGTATTGAATCCTGGATCAATTCATTGTAAGAGTTTATATTCATGTACAGAAATTTATGGAAAATGAAATTCAAAAGACAAAACTAACATTCTTCTTACCAGAGACCATGGCTAAAGATATACATAAAATTCTCAAAATATAAGATTGATAGATATGAAACGCCATTTGGTATTGCATGATGAAAGGCTAACAAATGTTCTAATTATATATACTTCACACAAAATCATATTTTATTAAATATTATTAAAGATGACTTAAGTAATATTAGTAATGAACATAAATACAATATTTTTATAGTTTCAACCCAACTAGTCAAATGTAAAAATTTAAAGAAAACCAATTTGGGTGATAAAGTTTGAATTTTTTGTAATGGGGGCAATAAAAATTACCTATATTGTATAATATAATACTCATTTTCATAATATCATATATTTTATATAAAAGTATATGTTTATTTTTTACTTATGTAATAAAACATATAAAACAAAGTGATTTAAATAATCTCTTTGTTCCTAAAAAAAAACATACATAAGAAAAAATGTCATACTCAAATTTAGATATATTTAATTTTTTTTAATAAATCCATAGTAATATCATAAAAAGTTTTGAAATATAAATATAAATTTATAAATATTTGACTGTAAAAAATTAAATTTAGGTATATTAATCTAAACTGGAAACGAATGAAACTTCACAATTATAGTAAGAACGAATTTTCCACGGAAGCATAACCTCCACAAAACCGACCTCGCGGGATGATTTGTCAAAATAACAGGATAAGATGGAAATAATTTGCTTGTATTTTAGTTAGAAACATTAGAGCATTTTAATACACATAACATCTCTCTAATAAGATGATTTTGTTCCTATAATTCAGCAATCTATTCTTATTATACTGATATGACAGTAGCCATGTTACCATATTTACAACAAGAATCATGGATGCAATTAACTCTCATAATAACAAGAATCATAGAATATAATTTCCTTTCCTAAACACTCACCCCCTCAAGTTGGAGAGTGGATTTCAAGAACTCCCAACTTGTGCTTCATTGTAAGAAAGGATTCCTTTCCTAATGGTTTAGTGAATACATCGGCTACTTGTTTTGCCGAAGGAACATACTCAGTTGCTACTGAACCATCTTGAATTTTGTCACGAATAAAATGACAATCTATCTCTATATGTCGAGTTCTTTCATGAACTATCGGATTAGACGCTATGTGAAGAGCTGCTTTGTTGTCACAATATAACAGTGCGGCTTTTGGGTGCAAATGTCTCCAAATCCTTGAACAACGAACGTAGCCAAGACAACTCACAACATGCGCCTGTCATAGCTCTATATTCTTCTTCAGCTGATGATAGAGAAACTGTCTTTTGTCTTTTTGTTCGCCAAGAAATTAGTGAGGATCCTAAAAAAACACAATACCCCGTAGTTGATTTTCTGGATATCGGGCAACCTCCCCAATCTGAATCACAGAAGGCACGTAAAGAAAAGTCCATTTTTGGGAAGAGAAAAATAAACCTTGACCTGGATTTCCCTTTAAGTACCGCAATATTCGCATGGCAACTTCCATATGAGGTTTGCGAGGGGCATGCATGAATCTACTCAATATGTGCACTGAGTAGGTGATATCCAGACGAGTAACAGTCAAATAAATTAGGCGTCCTACAAGTCGCCTATATGTGGATGGATCTTTCAACAATTCTCCTTCATCTGACAATTTTACATTTTGCTCCATGGGGAAAATTCACAGGCTTAGCTCCCAAACATCCTCCATCTTTTAGAATTTCCAAAGCATATTTCCTTTGCGAAACGAATATACCTTTCTTTGACCAAGAAATCTCCATGCCCAAAAAAAATTTCAAGTCACCTAAATCTTTAATCCAGAATTGATTATGCCGAAACTGTTTAAGAACAGTTATGGCATTGAGATCATTACCAGTTATGAGGATGTCATCAACATAGATCAATAAGGCAGTAAATGATTTGCCTTTCTTCCACGTAAACAACGAGTAATCCGCTTTTGATTGAATAAATCCCGCACCTTGAATAGATGTAGAGAACTTGGCAAACCATTGGCGAGAGGCTTGTTTTAATCCATATAGATTTGATGAGGCGACACACAATGTTCTCCCCATGTCGTTGAAAACCAGGAGAAAGAGACATATAAATTTCTTCATAAAGATCTCCATGAAGAAACACATTGTGGACATCAAGTTGATGAAGTGACCAATTTTGAGCGGCTGCCAAAGCTAACAAACAACGTATTGTAACCATTTTAGCAGTAGGTGAAAAAGTGTCGTGGTAATCAATCCCTTCAAGTTGTGTGTATCCCTTTGCTACTAACCGCGCTTTATAGCATTCAAGAGAACCGTATGATTTTCGCTTGATTTTATAGACCCAGCGAAAACTAATAGCTTTCTTTCCAGGAGGGAGAGGTGTGAGAAACCATGTATTATTAGCCTCTAAAGCAGCCAACTCAGATTGCATTGCTATTTTCCAATGAGATTGGGAAGCAGCTTGCTCATAACATGTAGGTTCAACATCATGAGTAATAGTAGCAATAAAGGATCTATGTTGCGGTGAGTAACAATCATATGAGATAAAATTGAAGATCGGATATCATGTACCTTTACTTGGAAAAGATGGCGAGAATGGCAATGATTCGGGAGAACTTACTTGATTACAAACATAGTCACTCAAGGCTACAGGAGGAACATGGGTTCTTTGAGAATGACGCGGAGGGGCTGTTGGAGAAGCATGAGTGGGAGTTGCTGGAAAAGCAGGAGTGAGGGCTACTGGAAAAGCAGGAGTGGCAGGACTGGGGGCTGCTAGAAAAGCGGGAGTCACAAGGTTAGATTCTTCACGCGTTTGGTGGATGAGTGAGGAATCTAAGACAGCAATAGGTAAAACAGAATATGTTTTAGGTAGTGAAGAAGAAATGGATTCGTAGGGAAAAATATCCTCGTGGAAAATAACATCACGACTAGTGAAAACTCTATTAGATTCAATGTCATATAATTTGTAAGCTTTCTGACCAATTGGATAACCAATAAAAACACATTTGGTGGCACGAGGAGCAAACTTATGGGGCACATGAACATTTGTAGCATAAGCTAGACATCCGAAAACTCTAAGGTGGGAATAAGAGGGAATTTTTTTATATAGTTTTTCAAAAGGAGTTTGGTGAGAAAGGATAGGTGTGGGCAACTTATTAATTATATGAACAGCAGCGGAGACACATTATGCCCAAAAGTGTAAAGGGAGGTGAGATTGAAAACGAAGAGCTCGAGTTGACTCAAGGATATGTCTATGTTTGCGCTTAACCACCCCATTTTGTTGAGGTGTATAAATGCAAGAATGTTGGTAATTAGTGCCTTGTTGTTTAAAGAATTCTCGCATAGAGAAAAACTCTCCCCCATTGTCAACCCGAATATTTTCTATTGTAGTATCAAATTGGGTTTTCACAAAGGAGAAAAAATCGGTTAAATTTTTTTGTGTCTCACTTTTATGATGCATTAGAAAAACCCAAGTAAAACGAGAAAATTCATCCACAATAGTCAGAAAATATTTTGCACCAGATAGGGAAGGGACTCTAAAGGGCCCCCAAATATCACAATGTATTAATTCAAAAGGTTTAACAGAGGAAATAGACCTTGTAGAGAAAGGGAGTCTAGTTTGTCTTGCAAGAGCACAAACAGTACAATTGTTATTTTGTTTGAAAGGGAAATGAAGGAAATTTTTGGCTATAAAGTCTAATCTGGAAGAGGATAAGTGTCCTAGACGCCTATGCCACAAGATACACGAAGTGTTTGAAGTGGAGGCAGCTTTGATGGTATTAACCTTGCGTGACTTATTCATTGCAACCAAGTAATAAAGTCCATCTCGTTGTTCACCCAAACCAATCGTCATCCCCGTCATCAAATCCTGCAAAATACACAATTGTGGGAAAAAGGTTACTGAACAATTTAAATCACTTGTGACTTGACTCACAGACATCAAATCCACCTTACAAGATGGAACCCCAAGTACATTCTTCAAATAAATAATAGAACTTAAGGGCAAATTTCCAGTAGAAGTAATTGGAGCTTGATCTCCATTTGGCATAACAACTGGTGGTAAAGAAGTGTTTTCTTTACTGTTGACAAGTAAAGATGGAGAATAAATTATGTGATTTGTTGCACCACTATTGTGATCGGTGGGAATAAGAACTGACTGTTTTTTAATGCTGGTTCACGTTTGTGTTTGTTTTTGCAAAGTGTTGCGGTAAGCAAGAGTCGCCACCGTCTTTTATTTTATCCAACAAGGAAAGGACAAAAGCACAGAAAAATTCCTTTTCGAGATTTTTCTCGGGTTCGGGAGGTAGATTATAGAAAGGGAAGGTGTTAGCACCCTTTCTATTCGTGGTTATCCACGGGCTCTTAGGTACTTGCTCACTATGTTTTCAAAAGTTTGCTTTTCTTTGTGATTGTGGGTTTTGAAAAGAGTTTGTTGTTTTGAAGAGAGTGTAAGTGCGAAAAGTTTTGTTTTGTTTAAAAGAGAGCAAGTACCTAAGAACATCTACCTACTCAAAAAGGAATTAAACTGTGCAACTGTCCTTCAGACAGTGCTATCCCACTATTGAGGAGTAGGTAGCACCGTCGTTGGAGTTTTTCGGGTCAATTCGATTTAAGGGACGTGTGGTCACTAAAGCAACGTTAGGATGCCTTAGCGGTAATCCTAATGTCTTAGATTATTTTATCCTAGGCAACCGTTTCGAGGCAACTTATGATCTTGGTACAAAAGGATGACCTCTAAAACATCTTATACTTAATGACCACGTTTGAGGCAACCAAGTGAGGCGTACCCTAGGAGTGGCATGTGCAAGTGTGTCAATTTTCAGTTATATTGTCTTTGCATGTCATGGTGAGCTACTGTCGATTTTAAGTTTAAGAGTTAATCTTGTCATACAATCCTAGTTAGCATACATCTAAATAGTTAATATATGTACAGGAATTTAAAGTGCGGGAATTGTAAATCCTACGCTATTACAAAGCTTCGGGGACGGGGATTATTTACATGTCCAAGAATTGGGGGAATAAAAGCAGTAAAGTGTAAAAGTCTTAGCTAAGTTATTACAAACCAGTAGGCAGTTACAATAAAATAAACGCGCGCGAATCTGAAAATAAACTCTAAAAATTCTAAGAATAAAATCTTTTTGTTGTTTTATTTTATTTTGGGAAAATGATCTAAATCTATTTAATTTTAGTTTTTTTGAGAAAATGTTAAGATGATTAAAAGGTTAATTAACAAAGTTAATTTTAATAGAAAAAAAACTAGCCTAATGTTTTTTGTGTTTTTGATTTTAATGTTAATTAAAAGATAAAAAATGTCAATGAAAACAAAAATAAAATACAAGGGGGGATCCTTCGATCCAGGGAAAAAAAAGGAGTTTCGACCCAGGGAGGGAATGGAAGCTTCGATCTAGACAGGGTCATGGCTCTTTCGATTGGGCCAGGAAGTGGGCATGAACAGCCTTCGATCCAGGGAAGGGGATTGTCTTTTGATCATGGAGGTCATGGCTTTCGATACAGGAATGAGATGCCTCCTTCGATCCAGCATGCTAATGGGTTCGATCCAGAGAAGGTGCCTCCTTCGATCTGAGATGTTATACCTGCAAAAGTATGTTAGCGAAATAAAACACAGGGCCTGGGTATTGAACCCCAGGCCCTTTGATCCTGCACTTGCTGGGTCTCTTCAGGCTATGTCTGCAGCAAATATTAGCAAACAATGGACATGGCCTGGGTGCCAAACCCAGGCCTCTTAATCTTGTCTAGGATAGAAAATCGAAGGTAACAACCAGTATGAATGTATTATGCAAATATGAGGTTGGATGGTTTACCCTTTCTTACCAGCAGATTAGACCTTTGATTTGGGTGCTTCCTGGATGTAGGCACCTTTGATCTGGGCACTTCCTGGATGTAGGCACTTTCAATCTGGGCACTTCCTGGATGTAGGCACTTTCAATCTGGGATTTCTGGGCATGGACTGGCTGGTGCAAGGATTGGGTATGGCTTCCTAGAAGTGCTGATGATTTTTGGCAGCGTATCTCCAAGTTCTCCCTGTTTCTTTTCTCTATTTTTTCTGTATATTTTCGTGTGTTCTGTTTTCCTACAGAGTTTTTGTGTCCCATGGATATGTATGCTGGCCTCTGTATTTGTAGGGGTGTGAGGATGCAGTAATGGCAAGAGACAACCATAAACAGGCCATTAAAGCCATGAGACAAGAATCAGACACATTAAATAATTTCCTTTTTTGAAACATTCGTGTCTCTTGAACGAACCTGGACATTTTTGAATTTCGAATGCCTTCAGGCCACGCTGTTCGATTGGCCTTGAGTTGAACAGAAACACTCTGGTCGAATCAGATCTTTAGGAACAGAAAAGGCAAGAATCTGGCCTTTAACTCAAGAATTAAATCCACAATCAGCACTTAATTATTTCCATATTTGCAAGGGAAACATGCCATTTTCTCATGTTCAGTGTACCTGGACATGTTTTCTGAGTGCCCTTTAATGGCCTCTTCCAAATGGCCTGGGAGGTGTTCTTCGAATGGCCCTTGTCCAAATATAAATCGAAGGATCCCAATCGAAAGGCTTTGTTAACAGGCCAATCGAAAGGTTTTGTTCCTGCTAATCGAAGGACATGGTTAACATGCATGTCGAAGCTGCCTTGACACAATGCTAAATCGAAGGATCCTTTGGCATGCCAATCGAAGGCCTGGCCCAGGGTTCCAATCGAAAGGCTCATTCAGAATCCCAATCGAAGGGTCTTTCAGAATGCAAATCGAAGTGCTTGTCCATAATTCCAATCGAAGTGTCCCTTCAAAGTACTAATCAAAGGGCCTTTCAGAATGCCAATCGAAAGGCTCCTTCAGAACACCAATCGAAGGGTCTTTCAGAATGCCAATCGAAGTTCTTGTCCATAATGCCAATCGAAGTGTCCCTTCAAAGTACCAATCGAAGGGCCTTTCAGAATCCCAATCGAAAGGCTCCTTCAGAACACCAATCGAAGGGTCTTTCAGAATGCCAATTGAAATGTACCTAAAGCACCACTCAAAAATTTTCCTTTTCCTTAGGCAAGAGTTTGTGATCAACCATGCAGGGGGAAGACTTTGGGAAACATGAGAGGGCAAATTTTGGGGTACAACAACTATCAATTATGAATTTTGGTGCGGACAAACCTGAAGAAAAATTGACATTATTTGCCTTGGGAGCAGCTGATTGAGATGTTCCATTGCTCTGCATAATAGCCAAAATTTGTTGTAATTGTAGTTCAGTAAATCCATTCACAAGGGGATGAACATGTGCTGATGTGGTTTCTTTGAAACTATTGGCTGAAGATTGATTATTGCCATTGGACTTGAAATGATAGTTTTTTTCCGTGGTATGCTTGGATTGTCCTGGTGGATAACCATGTAACTTCCAACATGTCTCCTTCGTGTGATGATCTCTGTCACAGTGAGAGAAATGCAGCGGTTTACGATTATTGGAATTGGGACGAGAGTACTGACCAAAATTATGTCGAACAACGAGGGCTATTGGTTCCTCTCTTTGGACAGCCATGGCAGAAGCTTCTATAGTCTCTCTTTTTGCACCCAAATTTCGTTGCTTTTCTTCTTGAATGATGGAAGAATAAGCTTGTGAAACATCTGGTAGAGGATTCATCAAAAGGAGTTGACCACGAACAACATTATAAGATTCATTCAACCCCATGAGAAATTACATCAACTTGCGTCTTTTGTTGTTCGCTCCACATGTGCAAATAGCATCATTATAGGATCCTAGCTCATCCCACATTTTTTTTAATTTTGTGTAGTATGCAACAACTGTTATTTGATCTTGAGTAATGCAAGCAATCTCTCTCTCGATCTGGAAAATGTGTGGTGCGTTGCTTTGAAAGAAACGATTTTGAAGATCTTCCCAAACTTCATGAGCAGTGTTATAAAAAATAACACTATCTGCAATATCAGGGGTCAATGAATTAAGAATCCATGACAAAACCATATCATTGCATTTTTTCCATGCCGCATAGTCTTCCGGTTTTGTTTTGACAGATGGTGCTTTGAGGGTTCCATCAACAAAACCAAATTCAGATTTTGCATTCAATGAGATGGTAGTGGCTCGACGCCAAGTCGAATAATTGTCACCATTGAGAGGTTTAGAAACAAGAATCATTCTCGGATGATCGGAATGGTGAAGAGAGTAAGAGCTATTGGAATCAGATTTGTTTCCATCATTGGCCATAATGATTTAGAAAGTAAAAAAAAAATGATAGGCAAAAATATGGGAAGGAAATGGAGCAGATCGTTACTGCTCTGATGCCATGTCAAAATAACAGGAGAAGATGGAAATAATTTGGTTGTATTTTATTTAGAAACAGTAGAGCATTATATACACATATACATCTCTCTAAAAAGATGATTTTGTTCCTATAATTCAGCAATCTATTCCTATTATACTGATATGACAGTTGCCATGTTACCATATTTACAACAAGAATCATGGATGCAATTAACTATCAAAATAACAAGAATCATAGAATATAATTTCCTTTCCTAACATGATTGACTTAATGGTTTGTCGAGTTCTCAGAACTTAATGTCTTATATGAAGCTAGGATGGCATTAAAAGCCTAGCAAATCTCAAATTTATTAATAAAGATGATGTCTGCAGAAATTGAACCATCACATCCTTGGATGGTATTAACCGACGCGTCATCGAATAGGTGAGGAAGTGGGGTTGGACTCATTCTCTAAAACAAAGTCAGATTGACTATGGAACTATCTCTGAGCTTTTAATTTTTTACCAATAATTATTAAGCCAGGTACAAAGCAATGATAATCGGTCTTACATTAGTATCAAGTAGTACAATAAGCAAGAAAGTAAAAATATATTCAAAATAAAAAACTAGGTATACAAAGGAAATCACCTAAAAAAAGGTTGTAAAGAGTGGAATCCAAGAAAGATACATTTTGAAAAATAACAAAAACTTCAATATTTTTTGTTCTCTTATCTTTATGCTTTTGTATACAAAGAAAAATAAATATTTTTTGTAAAGAAAAATATATGAAGAAGTGAAACCTACAATGTAAAAAATTGATAAGGAAAAAGAGTAAGAATTTTGTACATAAGACAATGAGATAACATTGGCAAGAGGACGTTAAAGAGAGATAGATAGATAGATAGATAGATAGATATATAGATAGATAGATAGATAGATAGATCGATAGAGAGAGAGAGAGAGAGAGAGAGAGAGAGAGAGAGAGAGAGAGAGAGAGAGAGAGAGAGAGAGAGAGAGAGAGAGAGAGAGAGAGAGAGAGAGAGAGAGAGAGAGAGAGAGAGAGAGAGAGAGAGTCAGCATTGAAACTAACTTGATTTATGGATTTATCTTTTATTTATTTTCCTATTTGATTTCAATGTATAAATAAAAAAAATTAAAATTTCTTATTGGTGAAAATTTATTATAATTGAAATTTATAAATAATTGATTGTCAAAATTGAATACATATTAATTATAAAAACAATAAAAATTTATAAACTACACATTTCTATTTTTTTAATTATATACAAATTATGAAGTTAAAATGAAGGAGTGCTTGAAGAGTTCTACTTGAAAACAAAACGTATTTAGTTGAAATGTCAAATTCAAAATGAAATGTTAATTAATTTTGAAACAAAATAATATTTTTTTATCGAAATATTTCTGAAGAAAAATCTTCACAATTTTCATCTCAATATAATTAGTTGAGGATAGAATATATTCCGGTCACAAATTTTAATTCTACTTTTGTCTTTTGTATGTCGCTGGTAATATGTGATATTTATTCCTTAACTAGTCGTGATGGGGATTGGATGCTAATTTTTAATAATAAAAAGAACAATTTTATCTTTCTTATTCAATATTTCTTCATAGAACTACTAAAAACTTAGTTGAAATGCATCTCTTATTATTTTATTATAGTATCATTGATACAATAGCTTTTTCACGCAAAACAACAACACATTTCCGATCCATGTATAATTGAACGTAGTCCACCTTTAGTAAATCCTTTGGCGTTGCAATCAGATGGGCAGTTTGTAGGGCATTGTGATACGCAGCAAACTTGTGGAGGTCCTGGTTCACCAATTTAACAATGTTTTATAAAACCGTCTCTTGTAGGACTCTCCAAATTAGTATTGAATCCTGGATCAATTCATTGTAAGAATTTATATTCATGTACAGAAATTTATGGAAAATGAAATTCAAAAGACAAAACTAACATTCTTCTTACCAGAGACCATGGCTAAAGATATGCATAAAATTCTCAAAATATAAGATTGATAGATAAGAAACGCCATTTGGTATTGCATGATGAAAGGCTAACAAATGTTCTAATTATATATACTTCACACATAATCGTATTTTATTAAATATTATTAAAGACGACTTAAGTAATATTAGTAATGAACATAAATACAATATTTTTATAGTATTTCAACCCAACTAGTCAAATGTAAAAATTTAAAGAAAACAATTTGGGTGATAAAGTTTGAATTTTTTTTAATGGGGCAATAAAAAATTACCTATATTGTATAATATAATACTAATTTTCATAATATCATATATTTTATATAAAAGTATATGTTTATTTTTACATATGTAATAAAACATATAAAACAAAGTGATTTAAATAATCTCTTTGTTCCTAAAAAAAAACATACATAAGAAAAAAATGTCATACTCAAATTTAGATTTTTTTTTTAATAAATCCATAGTAATATCATAAAAAGTTTTGAAATATAAAATATAAATTTATAAATATTTGACTGTAAAAATTAAATTTAGGTATATTAATCTAAACTGGAAACCAATGAAACTTCACAATTATAGTAAGAACAAATTTTCCACTGAAGTATATCCTCCACAAAACCGACCTCGTGGGATGATTGACTTATAGGTTTGTCGAGTTCTCGGAACTTAATGTCTTATATGAAGCTAGGATGGCATTAAAAGTCTAGAAAATCCCAAATTATTAATAAAGATGATGTCTGCAGAACTTGAACCATCACATCCTTGGATGGTATTAACCGACGCGTCATCGAATAGGTGAGGAAGTGGGGTTGGACACATTCTCTAAAACAAAGTCAGATTGACTATGGAACTATCTCTGAGCTTTTAATTTTTTACCACTAATTATTAAGCCGGGTACAAAGCAGTGATAATTGGTCTTACATTAGTATCAAGTAGTACAACAAGCAAGAATGTAAAAATATATTCAAAATCAAAAACTAGGCTTACAAAGGAAATCACCTAAAAAAAGGTTGTAAAGAGTAGAATCCAAGAAAGAGACATTTTGAAAAGAAAAAAAAAACTTCAATATTTTTTGTTCTCTTATCTTTATGCTTTTGAATACAAAGAAAAATAAATATTTTTTGTAAATAAAAAATATGAAAAAGTGAAACCTACAATGTAAAAAATTGATAAGGAAAAAGAGTAAGAATTTTGTACATAAGACAGTGAGATAACATTGGCAAGAGGACGTTAAAGAGAGATAGATAGATAGAGAGAGAGAGACAGAGAGAGCATCAGCATTGAAACTAACTTGATTTATGGATTTATCTTTTATTTATTTTCCTATTTGATTTCAATGTATAAATAAATAAAAAATCAAATTTCTTATTGGTGAAAATTTATTATAATTGAAATTTATAAATAATTGATTGTGAAAATTGAATACATATTAAGTATAAAAACAATAAAAATTTATAAACTATACATTTCTATTTTTTCTAATTATATACAAATTATGAACTTGAAATGAAGGAGTTCCTTAAGAGTTCTACTTGAAAAAAAAAGTATTCAGTTGAAATATCAAATTTGAAATGAAATGTTAATTAATTTTGAAACAAAATAATATATTTTTATCGAAATATTTCTGAAGAAAAAGCTTCACAATTTTCATCTCAATGTAATTAGTTGAGGATATAATATATTCCAGTCACAAATTTCAATTCTACTTTTGTCTTTTTTATGTCGCTGGTAATATGTGATATTGATTCCTTAACTAGTCGTGATTGGGATTGGATGCTGATTTTTAATTAAAAAAAGAACAATTTTATCTTTCTCATTCAATATTTCTTCATATAACTACTAAAAACTTATTTGAAATGTATCTCTTATTATTTTATTATAGTATCATTGATACAATAGCTTTTTCACGCAAAACAACAACACATTTCCGATCCATGTATAATTGAACATAGTCCACCTTTAGTAAATCCTTTGGCGTTGCAATCAGATGGGCAGTTTGTAGGGCATTATGATACGCAGCAAACTTGTGGAGGTCCTGGTTCACCAATTAAACAATGTTTTATAAAACCGTCTCTTGTAGGACTCTCCAAATTAGTATTGAATCCTGGATCAATTCATTGTAAGAATTTATATTCATGTACATAAATTTATGGAAAATGAAATTCAAAAGACAAAACTAACATTCTTCTTACCAGAGACCATGGCTAAAGATATACATAAAATTCTCAAAATATAAGATTGATAGATATGAAACGCCATTTGGTATTGCATGATGAAAGGCTAACAAATGTTCTAATTATATATACTTCACACATAATCGTATTTTATTAAATATTATTAAAGATGACTTAAGTAATATTAGTAATGAACATAAATACAATATTTTTATAGTATTTCAACCCAACTAGTCAAATGTAAAAATTTAAAGAAAACAATATGGGTGATAAAGTTTAAATTTTTTGTAATGGGGCAATAAAAATTACCTATATTGTATAATATAATACTCATTTTCCTAATATCATATATTTTATATAAAAGTATATGTTTATTTTTACATATGTAATAAAACATATAAAACAAAGTGATTTAAATAATCTCTATGTTCCTAAAAAAAAACATACATAAGAAAAAATGTCATACTCAAATTTAGATATATTTAATTTTTTTTTAATAAATCCATAGTAATATCATAAAAATTTTGAAATATAAAATATAAATTTATAAATATTTGACTGTAAAAATTAAATTTAGGTATATTAATCTAAACTGGAAACCAATGAAACTTCACAATTATAGTAAGAACGAATTTTCCACGGAAGCATAACCTCCACAAAACCGACCTCGCGGGATGATTGACTTAATGGTTTGTCGATTTCTCAGAACTTAATGTCTTATATGAAGCTAGAATGGCATTAAAAGGCTAGCAAATCCCAAATTTATTAATAAAGATGATGTCTACAGAACTTGAACCGTCACATCCTTGGATGGTATTAACCGACGCGTCATCGAATAGGTGAGGAAGTGGGGTTGGACTCATTCTCTAAAACAAAGTCAGATTGACTATGCAACTATCTCTGAGCTTTTAATTTTTTACCAATAATTATTAAGCCAGGTACAAAGCAATGATAATCGGTCTTACATTAGTATCATATAGTACAACAAGCAAGAATGTAAAAATATATTCAAAATAAAAAACTAGGTTTACAAAGGAAATCACCTAAAAAAAGGTTTTAAAGAGTAGAATCCAAGAAAGATACATTTTGAAAAATAACAAAAACTTCAATATTTTTTGTTCTCTTATCTTTATGCTTTTGTATACAAAGAAAAATATATATTTTTTGTAAAGAAAAATATATGAAGAAGTGAAACCTACAATGTAAAAAATTGATAAGGAAAAAGAGTAAGAATTTTGTACATAAGACAGTGAGATAACATTGGCAAGAGGACGTTAAAGAGAGATAGAGAGATAGAGAGAGAGAGAGAGAGAGAGAGAGAGAGAGAGAGAGAGAGAGAGATAGAGAGAGAGAGAGAGAGAGAGAGAGTCAGCATTGAAACTAACTTGATTTATGGATTTATCTTTTATTTATTTTCCTATTTGATTTCAATGTATAAATAAAAAAATTCAAATTTCTTATTGGTGAAAATTTATTATAATTGAAATTTATAAATAATTGATTGTCAAAATTGAATACATATTAATTATAAAAACAATAAAAATTTATAAACTACACATTTCTATTTTTTTTAATTATATACAAATTATGAAGTTAAAATGAAGGAGTGCCTGAAGAGTTCTACTTGAAAAAAAAATGTATTTAGTTGAAATGTCAAATTCGAAATGAAATGTTAATTAATTTTGAAACAAAATAATATTTTTTTATCGAAATATTTCTGAAGAAAAATCTTCACAATTTTCATCTCAATATAATTAGTTGAGGATAGAATATATTCCGATAACAAATTTTAATTCTACTTTTGTCTTTTGTATGTCGCTGGTAATATGTGATATTGATTCCTTAACTAGTTGTGATGGGGATTGGATGCTAATTTTTAATAATAAAAAGAACAATTTTATCTTTCTTATTCAATATTTCTTCATAGAACTACTAAAAACTTAGTTGAAATGCATCTCTTATTATTTTATTATAGTATCATTGATACAATAGCTTTTTCACGCAAAACAACAACACATTTCCGATCCATGTATAATTGAACATAGTCCACCTTTAGTAAATCCTTTGGCGTTGCAATCAGATGGGCAGTTTGTAGGGCATTGTGATACGCAGCAAACTTGTGGAGGTCCTGGTTCACCAATTAAACAATGTTTTATAAAACCGTCTCTTGTAGGACTCTCCAAATTAGTATTGAATCCTGGATCAATTCATTGTAAGAATTTATATTCATGTACAGAAATTTATGGAAAATGAAATTCAAAAGACAAAACTAACATTCTTCTTACCAGAGACCATGGCTAAAGATATGCATAAAATTCTCAAAATATAAGATTGATAGATATGAAACGCCATTTGGTATTGCATGATGAAAGGCTAACAAATGTTCTAATTATATATACTTCACACATAATCGTATTTTATTAAATATTATTAAAGACGACTTAAGTAATATTAGTAATGAACATAAATACAATATTTTTATAGTTTTTCAACCCAACTAGTCAAATGTAAAAATTTAAAGAAAACAATTTCGGTGATAAAGTTTGAATTTTTTGTAATGGGGCAATAAAAAATACCTATATTGTATAATATAATACTCATTTTCATAATATCATATATTTTATATAAAAGTATATGTTTATTTTTACATATGTAATAAAACATATAAAACAAATTGATTTAAATAATCTCTTTGTTCCTAAAAAAAAACTTACATAAGAAAAAAATGTCATACTCAAATTTAGATTTTTTTTTTAATAAATCCATAGTAATATCATAAAAAGTTTTGAAATATAAAATATAAATTTATAAATATTTGACTGTAAAAATTAAATTTAGGTATATTAATCTAAACTGGAAACCAATGAAACTTCACAATTATAGTAAGAACAAATTTTCCACTGAAGTATATCCTCCACAAAACCGACCTCGTGGGATGATTGACTTAATGGTTTGTCGAGTTCTCGGAACTTAATGTCTTATATGAAGCTAGGATGGCATTAAAAGTCTAGAAAATCCCAAATTATTAATAAAGATGATGTCTGCAGAACTTGAACCATCACATCCTTGGATGGTATTAATCGACACGTCATCGAATAGGTGAGGAAGTGGGGTTGGACACATTCTCTAAAACAAAGTCAGATTGACTATGGAACTATCTCTGAGCTTTTAATTTTTTACCACTAATTATTAAGCCGGCTACAAAGCAGTGATAATTGGTCTTACATTAGTATCAAGTAGTACAACAAGCAAGAATGTAAAAATATATTCAAAATCAAAAACTAGGCTTACAAAGGAAATCACCTAAAAAGAGGTTGTAAAGAGTAGAATCCAAGAAAGAGACATTTTGAAAAGAAAAAAAAACTTCAATATTTTTTGTTCTCTTATCTTTATGCTTTTGAATACAAAGAAAAATAAATATATTTTGTAAATAAAAAATATGAAAAAGTGAAACCTACAATGTAAAAAATTGATAAGGAAAAAGAGTAAGAATTTTGTACATAAGACAGTGAGATAACATTGGCAAGAGGACGTTAAAGAGAGATAGATAGATAGAGAGAGAGAGACAGAGAGAGCGTCAGCATTGAAACTAACTTGATTTATGGATTTATCTTTTATTTATTTTCCTATTTGATTTCAATGTATAAATAAATAAAAAATCAAATTTCTTATTGGTGAAAATTTATTATAATTGAAATTTATAAATAATTGATTGTGAAAATTGAATACATATTAAGTATAAAAACAATAAAAATTTATAAACTATACATTTCTATTTTTTCTAATTATATACAAATTATGAACTTGAAATGAAGGAGTTCCTTAAGAGTTCTACTTGAAAAAAAAAGTATTAAGTTGAAATATCAAATTCGAAATGAAATGTTAATTAATTTTGAAACAAAATAATATATTTTTATCGAAATATTTCTGAAGAAAAAGCTTCACAATTTTCATCTCAATGTAATTAGTTGAGGATAGAATATATTCCATTCATAAATTTCAATTCTACTTTTGTCTTTTTTATGTCGCTGGTAATATGTGATATTGATTCCTTAACTAGTCGTGATTGGAATTGGATGCTGATTTTTAATTAAGAAAAGAACAATTTTATCTTTCTCATTCAATATTTCTTCATATAACTACTAAAAACTTAGTTGAAATGCATCTCTTATTATTTTATTATAGTATCATTGATACAATAGCTTTTTCACGCAAAACAACAACACATTTCCGATCCATGTATAATTGAACATAGTCCACCTTTAGTAAATCCTTTGGCGTTGCAATCAGATGGGCAGTTTGTAGGGCATTGTGATACGCAGCAAACTTGTGGAGGTCCTGGTTCACCAA
Source organism: Vicia faba (assembly GCA_948472305.1). Taxonomy (NCBI): domain Eukaryota; kingdom Viridiplantae; phylum Streptophyta; class Magnoliopsida; order Fabales; family Fabaceae; genus Vicia; species Vicia faba. The sequence goes on from OX451737.1 coordinate 114,057,139, forward strand.
TTAAACAATGTTTTATAAAACCGTCTCTTGTAGGACTCTCCAAATTAGTATTGAATCCTGGATCAATTCATTGTAAGAATTTATATTCATGTACATAAATTTACGGAAAATGAAATTCAAAAGACAAAACTAACATTCTTCTTACCAGAGACCATGGCTAAAGATATACATAAAATTCTCAAAATATAAGATTGATAGATATGAAACGCCATTTGGTATTGCATGATGAAAGGCTAACAAATGTTCTAATTATATATACTTCACACATAATCGTATTTTATTAAATATTATTAAAGATGACTTAAGTAATATTAGTAATGAACATAAATACAATATTTTTATAGTATTTCAACCCAACTAGTCAAATGTAAAAATTTAAAGAAAACAATTTGGGTGATAAAGTTTGAATTTTTTGTAATGGGGCAATAAAAATTACCTATATTGTATAATATAATACTCATTTTCATAATATCATATATTTTTTATAAAAGTATATGTTTATTTTTACATATGTAATAAAACATATAAAACAAAGTGATTTAAATAATCTCTTTGTTCCTAAAAAAAAACATACATAAGAAAAAAATGTCATACTCAAATTTAGATATATTTAATTTTTTTTTAATAAATCCATAGTAATATCATAAAATTTTTGAAATATAAAATATAAATTTATAAATATTTGACTGTAAAAATTAAATTTAGGTATATTAATCTAAACTGGAAACCAATGAAACTTCACAATTATAGTAAGAACGAATTTTCCACGGAAGCATAACCTCCTCAAAACCTACCTCGCGGGATGATTGACTTAATGGTTTGTCGATTTCTCAGAACTTAATGTCTTATATGAAGCTAGAATGGCATTAAAAGGCTAGCAAATCCCAAATTTATTAATAAAGATGATGTCTGCAGAACTTGAACCGTCACATCCTTGGATGGTATTAACCGACGCGTCATCGAATAGGTGAGGAAGTGGGGTGGACTCATTCTCTAAAACAAAGTCAGATTGACTATGCAACTATCTCTGAGCTTTTAATTTTTTACCAATAATTATTAAGCCAGTTACAAAGCTATGATAATCGGTCTTACATTAGTATCAAGTAGTACTACAAGCAAGAATGTAAAAATATATTCAAAATCAAAAACTAGGCTTACAAAGGAAATCACCTAAAAAAAGGCTGTAAAGAGTAGAATCCAAGAAAGAGATATTTTGAAAAAGAAAAAAAAACATCAATATTTTTTGTTCTCTTATGTTTATGCCTTTGAATACAAAGAAAAATAAATACTTTTTGTAAAGAAAAAAATATGAAAAAGTGAAACCTACAATGTAAAAAATTAATAAAGAAAAAGAGTAAGAATTTTGTACATAAGACAGTGAGATAACATTGGCAAGAGGATGTTAAAGAGAGATAGATAGATAGAGAGAGAGACGGAGAGAGCGTCAGCATTGAAACTAACTTGATTTATGGATTTATCTTTTATTTATTTTCCTATATGATTTCAATTTATAAATAAAAAAAAATCAAATTTCTTATTGGTGAAAATTTATTATAATTGAAATTTATAAATAATTGATTGTGAAAATTGAATACATATTAAGTATAAAAACAATAAAAATTTATAAACTATACATTTCTATTTTTTTTAATTATATACAAATTATGAACTTAAAATGAAGGAGTGCCTTAGGCGTTCTACTTGAAAAAAAAGTATTTAGTCGAAATATCAAATTCGAAATGAAATGTTAATTAATTTTGAAACAAAATAATATATTTTTATCGAAATATTTCTGAAGAAAAAGCTTCACAATTTTCATCTCAATATAATTAGTTGAGGATAGAATATATTCCAGTCACAAATTTCAATTCTACTTTTGTCTTTTTTATGTCGCTGGGAATATGTGATATTGATTCCTTAACTAGTCGTGATTGGGATTTGATGCTGATTTTTAATAATAAAAAGAACAATTTTATCTTTATCATTCAATATTTCTTCATAGAACTACTAAAAACTTAGTTGAAATGAATCTCTTATTATTTTATTATAGCATCATTGATACAATAGCTTTTTCACGCAAAACAACAACACATTTCCGATCCATGTATAATTGAACATAGTCCACCTTTAGTAAATCCTTTGGCGTTGCAATCAGATGGGCAGTTTGTAGGGCATTGTGATACGCAGCAAACTTGTGGAGGTCCTGGTTCACCAATTAAACAATGTTTTATAAAACCGTCTCTTGTAGGACTCTCCAAATTAGTATTGAATCCTGGATCAATTCATTGTAAGAATTTATATTCATGTACATAAATTTACGGAAAATGAAATTCAAAAGACAAAACTAACATTCTTCTTACCAGAGACCATGGCTAAAGATATACATAAAATTCTCAAAATATAAGATTGATAGATATGAAACGCCATTTGGTATTGCATGATGAAAGGCTAACAAATGTTCTAATTATATATACTTCACACATAATCGTATTTTATTAAATATTATTAAAGATGACTTAAGTAATATTAGTAATGAACATAAATACAATATTTTTATAGTATTTCAACCCAACTAGTCAAATGTAAAAATTTAAAGAAAACAATTTGGGTGATAAAGTTTGAATTTTTTGTAATGGGGCAATAAAAATTACCTATATTGTATAATATAATACTCATTTTCATAATATCATATATTTTTTATAAAAGTATATGTTTATTTTTACATATGTAATAAAACATATAAAACAAAGTGATTTAAATAATCTCTTTGTTCCTAAAAAAAAACATACATAAGAAAAAAATGTCATACTCAAATTTAGATGTATTTAATTTTTTTTTAATAAATCCATAGTAATATCATAAAAAATTTGAAATATAAAATATAAATTTATAAATATTTGACTGTAAAAATTAAATTTAGGTATATTAATCTAAACTGGAAACCAATGAAACTTCACAATTATAGTAAGAACGAATTTTCCACGGAAGCATAACCTCCACAAAACCGACCTCGCGGGATGATTGACTTAATGGTTTGTCGATTTCTCAGAACTTAATGTCTTATATGAAGCTAGAATGGCATTAAAAGGCTAGCAAATCCCAAATTTATTAATAAAGATGATGTCTGCAGAACTTGAACAGTCACATCCTTGGATGGTATTAACCGACGCGTCATCGAATAGGTGAGGAAGTGGGGTTGGACTCATTCTCTAAAACAAAGTCAGATTGACTATGCAACTATCTCTGAGCTTTTAATTTTTTACCAATAATTATTAAGCCAGTTACAAAGCTATGATAATCGGTCTTACATTAGTATCAAGTAGTACTACAAGCAAGAATGTAAAAATATATTCAAAATCAAAAACTAGGCTTACAAAGGAAATCACCTAAAAATAGGTTGTAAAGAGTAGAATCCAAGAAAGAGACATTTTGAAAAAGAAAAAAAAAACATCAATATTTTTTGTTCTCTTATCTTTATGCTTTTGAATACAAAGAAAAATAAATATTTTTTGTAAAGAAAAAAATATGAAAAAGTGAAACCTACAATTTAAAAAATTAATAAAGAAAAAGAGTAAGAATTTTGTACAATAGACAGTGAGATAACATTGGCAAGAGGATGTTAAAGAGAGATAGATAGATAGAGAGAGAGACGGAGAGAGCGTCAGCATTGAAACTAACTTGATTTATGGATTTATCTTTTATTTATTTTCCTATATGATTTCAATGTATAAATAAAAAAAAATCAAATTTCTTATTGGTGAAAATTTATTATAATTGAAATTTATAAATAATTGATTGTGAAAATTGAATACATATTAAGTATAAAAACAATAAAAATTTATAAACTATACATTTCTATTTTTTTTAATTATATACAAATTATGAACTTAAAATGAAGGAGTGCCTTAGGCGTTCTACTTGAAAAAAAAGTATTTAGTCGAAATATCAAATTCGAAATGAAATGTTAATTAATTTTGAAACAAAATAATATATTTTTATCGAAATATTTCTGAAGAAAAAGCTTCACAATTTTCATCTCAATATAATTAGTTGAGGATAGAATATATTCCAGTCACAAATTTCAATTCTACTTTTGTCTTTTTTATGTCGCTGGGAATATGTGATATTGATTCCTTAACTAGTCGTGATTGGGATTTGATGCTGATTTTTAATAATAAAAAGAACAATTTTATCTTTATCATTCAATATTTCTTCATAGAACTACTAAAAACTTAGTTGAAATGAATCTCTTATTATTTTATTATAGCATCATTGATACAATAGCTTTTTCACGCAAAACAATAACACATTTCCGATCCATGTATAATTGAACATAGTCCACCTTTAGTAAATCCTTTGGCGTTGCAATCAGATGGGCAGTTTGTAGGGCATTGTGATACGCAGCAAACTTGTGGAGGTCCTGGTTCACCAATTAAACAATGTTTTATAAAACCGTCTCTTGTAGGACTCTCCAAATTAGTATTGAATCCTGGATCAATTCATTGTAAGAATTTATATTCATGTACATAAATTTTCGGAAAATGAAATTCAAAAGACAAAACTAACATTCTTCTTACCAGAGACCATGGCTAAAGATATACATAAAATTCTCAAAATATAAGATTGATAGATATGAAACGCCATTTGGTATTGCATGATGAAAGGCTAACAAATGTTCTAATTATATATACTTCACACATAATCGTATTTTATTAAATATTATTAAAGATGACTTAAGTAATATTAGTAATGAACATAAATACAATATTTTTATAGTATTTCAACCCAACTAGTCAAATGTAAAAATTTAAAGAAAACAATTTGGGTGATAAAGTTTGAATTTTTTGTAATGGGGCAATAAAAATTACCTATATTGTATAATATAATACTCATTTTCATAATATCATATATTTTTTATAAAAGTATATGTTTATTTTTACATATGTAATAAAACATATAAAACAAAGTGATTTAAATAATCTCTTTGTTCCTAAAAAAACATACATAAGAAAAAAATGTCATACTCAAATTTAGATATATTTAATTTTTTTTTAATAAATCCATAGTAATATCATAAAAAATTTGAAATATAAAATATAAATTTATAAATATTTGACTGTAAAAATTAAATTTAGGTATATTAATCTAAACTGGAAACCAATGAAACTTCACAATTATAGTAAGAACGAATTTTCCACGGAAGCATAACCTCCACAAAACCGACCTCGCGGGATGATTGACTTAATGGTTTGTCGATTTTTCAGAACTTAATGTCTTATATGAAGCTAGAATGGCATTAAAAGGCTAGCAAATCCCAAATTTATTAATAAAGATGATGTCTGCAGAACTTGAACCGTCACATCCTTGGATGGTATTAACCGACGCGTCATCGAATAGGTGAGGAAGTGGGGTTGGACTCATTCTCTAAAACAAAGTCAGATTGACTATGCAACTATCTCTGAGCTTTTAATTTTTTACCAATAATTATTAAGCCAGTTACAAAGCTATGATAATCGGTCTTACATTAGTATCAAGTAGTACTACAAGCAAGAATGTAAAAATATATTCAAAATCAAAAACTAGGCTTACAAAGGAAATCACCTAAAAAAAGGCTGTAAAGAGTAGAATCCAAGAAAGAGACATTTTGAAAAAGAAAAAAAAACATCAATATTTTTTGTTCTCTTATCTTTATGCTTTTGAATACAAAGAAAAATAAATATTTTTTGTAAAGAAAAAAATATGAAAAAGTGAAACCTACAATTTAAAAAATTAATAAAGAAAAAGAGTAAGAATTTTGTACATAAGACAGTGAGATAACATTGGCAAGAGGATGTTAAAGAGAGATAGATAGATAGAGAGAGAGACGGAGAGAGCGTCAGCATTGAAACTAACTTGATTTATGGATTTATCTTTTATTTATTTTCCTATATGATTTCAATTTATAAATAAAAAAAAATCAAATTTCTTATTGGTGAAAATTTATTATAATTGAAATTTATAAATAATTGATTGTGAAAATTGAATACATATTAAGTATAAAAACAATAAAAATTTATAAACTATACATTTCTATTTTTTTTAATTATATACAAATTATGAACTTAAAATGAAGGAGTGCCTTAGGCGTTCTACTTGAAAAAAAAGTATTTAGTCGAAATATCAAATTCGAAATGAAATGTTAATTAATTTTGAAACAAAATAATATATTTTTATCGAAATATTTCTGAAGAAAAAGCTTCACAATTTTCATCTCAATATAATTAGTTGAGGATAGAATATATTCCAGTCACAAATTTCAATTCTACTTTTGTCTTTTTTATGTCGCTGGGAATATGTGATATTGATTCCTTAACTAGTCGTGATTGGGATTTGATGCTGATTTTTAATAATAAAAAGAACAATTTTATCTTTATCATTCAATATTTCTTCATAGAACTACTAAAAACTTAGTTGAAATGAATCTCTTATTATTTTATTATAGCATCATTGATACAATAGCTTTTTCACGCAAAACAACAACACATTTCCGATCCATGTATAATTGAACATAGTCCACCTTTAGTAAATCCTTTGGCGTTGCAATCAGATGGGCAGTTTGTAGGGCATTGTGATACGCAGCAAACTTGTGGAGGTCCTGGTTCACCAATTAAACAATGTTTTATAAAACCGTCTCTTGTAGGACTCTCCAAATTAGTATTGAATCCTGGATCAATTCATTGTAAGAATTTATATTCATGTACATAAATTTACGGAAAATGAAATTCAAAAGACAAAACTAACATTCTTCTTACCAGAGACCATGGCTAAAGATATACATAAAATTCTCAAAATATAAGATTGATAGATATGAAACGCCATTTGGTATTGCATGATGAAAGGCTAACAAATGTTCTAATTATATATACTTCACACATAATCGTATTTTATTAAATATTATTAAAGATGACTTAAGTAATATTAGTAATGAACATAAATACAATATTTTTATAGTATTTCAACCCAACTAGTCAAATGTAAAAATTTAAAGAAAACAATTTGGGTGATAAAGTTTGAATTTTTTGTAATGGGGCAATAAAAATTACCTATATTGTATAATATAATACTCATTTTCATAATATCATATATTTTTTATAAAAGTATATGTTTATTTTTACATATGTAATAAAACATATAAAACAAAGTGATTTAAATAATCTCTTTGTTCCTAAAAAAACATACATAAGAAAAAAATGTCATACTCAACTTTAGATTTTTTTTTTAATAAATCCATAGTAATATCATAAAAAGTTTTGAAATATAAAATATAAATTTATAAATATTTGACTGTAAAAATTAAATTTAGGTATATTAATCTAAACTGGAAACCAATGAAACTTCACAATTATAGTAAGAACAAATTTTCCACTGAAGTATATCCTCCACAAAACCGACCTCGTGGGATGATTGACTTAATGGTTTGTCGAGTTCTCGGAACTTAATGTCTTATATGAAGCTAGGATGGCATTAAAAGTCTAGAAAATCCCAAATTATTAATAAAGATTATGTCTGCAGAACTTGAACCATCACATCCTTGGACGGTATTAACCGACGCGTCATCGAATAGGTGAGGAAGTGGGGTTGGACACATTCTCTAAAACAAAGTCAAATTGACTATGGAACTATCTCTGAGCTTTTAATTTTTTACCACTAATTATTAAGCCGGGTACAAAGCAGTGATAATTGGTCTTACATTAGTATCAAGTAGTACAACAAGCAAGAATGTAAAAATATATTCAAAATCAAAAACTAGGCTTACAAAGGAAATCACCTAAAAAAAGGTTGTAAAGAGTAGAATCCAAGAAAGAGACATTTTGAAAAGAAAAAAAAAACATCAATATTTTTTGTTCTCTTATCTTTATGCTTTTGAATACAAAGAAAAATAAATATTTTTTGTAAAGAAAAAATATGAAAAAGTGAAACCTACAATGTAAAAAATTGATAAGGAAAAAGAGTAAGAATTTTGTACATAAGACAGTGAGATAACATTGGCAAGAGGACGTTAAAGAGAGATAGATAGAGAGAGAGAGAGACATAGAGAGCGTCAGCATTGAAACTAACTTGATTTATGGATTTATCTTTTATTTATTTTCCTATTTGATTTCAATGTATAAATAAATAAAAAATCAAATTTCGTATTGGTGAAAATTTATTATAATTGAAATTTATAAATAATTGATTGTGAAAATTGAATACATATTAAGTATAAAAACAATAAAAATTTATAAACTATACATTTCTATTTTTTTTAATTATATACAAATTATGAACTTAAAATGAAGGAGTGCCTTAGGCGTTCTACTTGAAAAAAAAGTATTTAGTCGAAATATCAAATTCGAAATGAAATGTTAATTAATTTTGAAACAAAATAATATATTTTTATCGAAATATTTCTGAAGAAAAAGCTTCACAATTTTCATCTCAATATAATTAGTTGAGGATAGAATATATTCCAGTCACAAATTTCAATTCTACTTTTGTCTTTTTTATGTCGCTGGGAATATGTGATATTGATTCCTTAACTAGTCGTGATTGGGATTTGATGCTGATTTTTAATAATAAAAAGAACAATTTTATCTTTATCATTCAATATTTCTTCATAGAACTACTAAAAACTTAGTTGAAATGAATCTCTTATTATTTTATTATAGCATCATTGATACAATAGCTTTTTCACGCAAAACAACAACACATTTCCGATCCATGTATAATTGAACATAGTCCACCTTTAGTAAATCCTTTGGCGTTGCAATCAGATGGGCAGTTTGTAGGGCACTGTGATACGCAGCAAACTTGTGGAGGTCCTGGTTCACCAATTAAACAATGTTTTATAAAACCGTCTCTTGTAGGACTCTCCAAATTAGTATTGAATCCTGGATCAATTCATTGTAAGAATTTATATTCATGTACATAAATTTATGGAAAATGAAATTCAAAAGACAAAACTAACATTCTTCTTACCAGAGACCATGGCTAAAGATATACATAAAATTCTCAAAATATAAGATTGATAGATATGAAACGCCATTTGGTATTGCATGATGAAAGGCTAACAAATGTTCTAATTATATATACTTCACACATAATCGTATTTTATTAAATATTATTAAAGATGACTTAAGTAATATTAGTAATGAACATAAATGCAATATTTTTATAGTATTTCAACCCAACTAGTCAAATGTAAAAATTTAAAGAAAACAATTTGGGTGATAAAGTTTGAATTTTTTGTAATGGGGCAATAAAAATTACCTATATTGTATAATATAATACTCATTTTCATAATATCATATATTTTATATAAAAGTATATGTTTATTTTTACATATGTAATAAAAGATTTAAAACAAAGTGATGTAAATGATCTCTTTGTACCTAAACAAAAACTTACATAAGAAAAAAATGTCATACCCAAATTTAGATATATTTAATTTTTTTTAATAAATCGATAGTAATATCATAAAAAGTTTTGAAATATAAAATATAAATTTATAAATATTTGAGTGTAAAAATTAAATTTAGGTATATTAATCTAAACTGGAAACCAATGAAACTTCACAATTATAGTATGAACGAATTTTCCAGTAAATTATATCCTCCACAAAACCGACCTCGTGGGATGATTGACTTAATGGTTTGTCGAGTTCTCGAAACTTAATGTCTTATATGAAGCTAGGATGGCATTAAAAACCTAGCAAATCCCAAATTTATTAATAAAGATGATGTCTGCAGAACTTGAACCATCACATCCTTGGATGGTATTAACCGACGCATCATCGAATAGGTGAGGAAGTGGGGTTGGACTCATTCTCTAAAACAAAGTCAGATTGACTATGGAACTGTCTCTGAGCTTTTAATTTTTTACCACTAATTATTAAGCTGGGTACAAAGCAGTCATAATCGGTCTTACATTAGTATCAAGTAGTACAACAAGCAAGAATGTAAAAATATATTCAAAATCAAAAACTAGGCTTACAAATGAAATCACCTAAAAAAAGGTTGTAAAGAGTAGAATCCAAGAAAGAGATATTTTGAAGAAGAAAAAAAACTTCAATATTTTTTGTTCTCTTATCTTTAGGCTTTTGAATACAAAGAAAAATAAATATTTTTTGTAATGAAAAAAATATGAAAAAGTGAAACCTACAATGTAAAAAATTGATAAGGAAAAAGAGTAAGAATTTTGTACATAAGACAGTGAGATAACATTGGCAAGAGGACGTTAAAGAGAGATAGATCGATAGAGAGAGAGAGAGAGAGAGAGAGACAGAGAGAGCGTCAGCATTGAAACTAACTTGATTTATGGATTTATCTTTTATTTATTTTCCTATTTGATTTCAATGTATAAATAACAAAAATTCAAATTTCTTATTGGTGAAAATTTATTATAATTGAAATTTATAAATAATTGATTGTGAAAATTGAATACATATTAAGTATAAAAAGAATAAAAATTTATAAACTACACATTTCTATTTTTTTTTAATTATATACAAATTATGAAATTAAAATGAAGGAGTGCCTTAAGAGTTCTACTTGAAAAAAAAAGTATTTAGTTGAAATGTCAAATTCGAAATGAAATGTTAATTAATTTTGAAACAAAATAATATATTTTTATCGAAATATTTCTGAAGAAAAAGCTTCACAATTTTCATCTCAATATAAATAGTTGAGGATAGAATATATTTTGGTCACAAATTTCAATTCTACTTTTGTCTTTTTTATGTCACTGGTAATATGTGATATTGATTCCTTAACTAGTCGTGATTGGGATTTGATGCTGATTTTTAATATTAAAAAGAACAATTTTATCTTTATCATTCAATATTTCTTCATAGAACTACTAAAAACTTAGTTGAAATGCATCTCTTATTATTTTATTATAGTGTCATTGATACAATAGCTTTTTCACGCAAAACAACAACACATTTCCGATCCATGTATAATTGAACATAGTCCACCTTTAGTAAATCCTTTGGCGTTGCAATCAGATGGGCAGTTTGTAGGGCATTGTGATACACAACAAACTTGTGGAGGTCCTGGTTCACCAATTAAACAATGTTTTATAAAACTGTCTCTTGTAGGACTCTCCAAATTAGTATTGAATCATGGATCAATTGATTGTAAGAATTTATATTCATGTACAGAAATTTATGGAAAATGAAATTCAAAAGACAAAACTAACATTCTTCTTACCAGAGACCATGGCTAAAGATATACATAAAATACTCAAAATATAAGATTGATAGATATGAAACGCCATTTGGTATTGCATGATGAAAGGCTAACAAATGTTCTAATTATATATACTTCACACATAATCTTATTTTATTAAATATTATTAAAGATGACTTAAGTAATATTAGTAATGAACATAAATGCAATATTTTTATAGTATTTCAACCCAACTAGTCAAATGTAAAAATTTAAAGAAAACAATTTGGGTGATAAAGATTGAATTTTTTGTAATGGGGCAATAAAAATTACCTATATTGTATAATATAATACTCATTTTCATAATATCATATATTTTATATAAAAGTGTATGTTTATTTTTACATATGTAATAAAAGATTTAAAACAAAGTGATTTAAATGATCTCTTTGTTCCTAAACAAAAACTTACATAAGAAAAAAATGGCATACCCAAATTTAGATATATTTAATTTTTTTTAATAAATCCATAGTAATATCATAAAAAGTTTTGAAATATAAAATATAAATTTATAAATATTTGACTGTAAAAATTAATTTTAGGTAGATTAATCTAACCTGGAAACCAATGAAACTTCACAATTATAGTAAGAAAGAATTTTCCACTGAAGCATATCCTCCACAAAACCGACCTCGCGGGATGATTGACTTAATGGTTTGTCGAGTTCTCAGAACTTAATGTCTTATATGAAGTTATGATGGCATTAAAAGCCTAGCAAACACCAAATTTATTAATAACGATGATGTCTGCAGAACTTGAACCATCACATCCTTGGATGGTATTAATCGACGCGTCATCGAATAGGTTAGGAAGTGGGGTTGGACTCATTCCCTAAAACAAAGTCAGATTGACTTTGGAACTATCTCTGAGCTTTTAATTTTTTACCACTAATTATTAAGTCGGGTACAAATAAGTGATAATCGGTCTTACATTAGTATCAAGTAGTACAACAAGCAAGAATGTAAAATTATATTCAAAATCAAAAACTAGGCTTACAAAGGAAATCACCTAAAAAAAGGTTGTAAAGAGTAGAATCCAAGAAAGAGACATTTTGAAAAAAAAAAAAAAACTTCAATATTTTTTGTTCTCTTATCTTTATGCTTTTGAATACAAAGAAAAATAAATATTTTTTGTAAAGAAAAAAATATGAAGAAGTGAAACCTACAATGTAAAAAATTGATAAGGAAAGAGAGTAATAATTTTGTACATAAGACAGTGAGGTAACATTGGCAAGAGGACGTTAAAGAGAGATAGATAGAGAGAGAGAGAGAGAGACAGAGAGAGCGTCATCATTGAAACTAACTTGATTATTGGATTTATCTTTTATTTATTTTCCTATTTGATTTCAATGTATAAATAACGAAAATTCAAATTTCTTATTGGTGAAAATTTATTATAATTGAAATTTATAAATAATTGATTGTGAAAATTGAATACATATTAAGTATAAAAAGAATAAAAATTTATAAACTTCACATTTCTATTTTTTTTTAATTATATACAAATTATGAAATTAAAATGAAGGATTGCCTTAAGAGTTCTACTTGAAAAAAAAAGTATTTAGTTGAAATGTCAAATTCGAAATTAAATGTTAATTAATTTTGAAACAAAATAATATATTTTAATCGAAATATTTCTGAAGAAAAAGCTTCACAATTTTCATCTCAATATAAATAGTTGAGGATAGAATATATTTCGGTCACAAATTTCAATTCTACTTTTGTCTTTTTTATGTCACTGGTAATATGTGATATTGATTCCTTAACTAGTCGTGATTGGGATTTGATGTTGATTTTTAATATTAAAAAGAACAATTTTATCTTCATCATTCAATATTTCTTCATAGAACTACTAAAAACATAGTTGAAATGCATCTCTTATTATTTTATTATAGTGTCATTGATACAATATCTTTTTCATGCAAAACAACAACACATTTCCGATCCATGTATAATTGAACATAGTCCACCTTTAGTAAATCCTTTGGCGTTGCAATCAGATGGGCAGTTTGTAGGGCATTGTGATACACAGCAAACTTGTGGAGGTCCTGGTTCACCAATTAAACAATGTTTTATAAAACCGTCTCTTGTAGGACTCTCCAAATTAGTATTGAATCCTGGATCAATTGATTGTAAGAATTTATATTCATGTACAGAAATTTATGGAAAATGAAATTCAAAAGACAAAACTAACATTCTTCTTACCAGAGACCATGGCTAAAGATATACATAAAATACTCAAAATATAAGATTGATAGATATGAAACACCATTTGGTATTGCATGATGAAAGGCTAACAAATGTTCTAATTATATATACTTCACACATAATCTTATTTTATTAAATATTATTAAAGATGACTTAAGTAATATTAGTAATGAACATAAATGCAATATGTTTATAGTATTTCAACCAAACTAGTCAAATGTAAAAATTTAAAGAAAACAATTTGGGTGATAAAGTTTGAATTTTTTGTAATGGGGATATAAAAATTACCTATATTGTATAATATAATACTCATTTTCATAATATCATATATTTTATATAAAAGTGTATGTTTATTTTTACATATGTAATAAAAGATTTAAAACAAAGTGATTTAAATGATCTCTTTGTTCCTAAACAAAAACTTACATAAGAAAAAAATGGCATACCCAAATTTAGATATATTTAATTTTTTTTAATAAATCCATAGTAATATCATAAAAAGTTTTGAAATATAAAATATAAATTTATAAATATTTGACTGTAAAAATTAAATTTAGCACTACTACGGAAAAGGGCTTTTAAAGCGCTTATTTTGGCCTTTAAAAGCGCTTAAAAGCGCTTTAATAGCTGGCGCTGGCGTAGGTAACAAAAGCGCTTCTAAAAGCGCTCTGGTAGACCCCCCCTTTAAGAGCGCTTTCCTGGAAAAAGCGCTCTGGTAGGACCCCCTATAAGAGCGCTTTCCTGGAAAAAGCGCTCTGGTAGACCCCCCTTTAAGAGCGCTTTTCCCAGAAAGCGCTGCCAAAGACCAGTAAAAAAGCATAAAAAATTAAAAAAAAGCGCAGCATACAAAAGCGCTTTTGTAAAAGCGCTCTGGTAGGCCCCCCTATGAGAGCGCTTTTTATTGAAAAAGCGCTCTGATAGGCCCCCCTATAAGAGCGCTTTTCCAAAAGCGCTTTTGTATGCTGCGTTTTTTTTTAATTTTTTATGCTTTTTTACTGGTCTTTGGCAGCGCTTTTACTAAGAAGCGCTTTAGTAGGTGGACCTTTAAGAGCGCTTTTTAAAAGCGCTGTCGTTTCTAAATGAGGTATTTTTATGTACAGCCTATAATTTAATCCTCCCAGTCGACCTGTAATGTTTTCGACCTGTAATATTTTCGACCTGTAATATATTTTTGACCTGTAATATATTTTCGACGCTATTATTTCAGCCATCAGTAAGACAATATATATACTAATATAATACCATTATAATATCCAAAATTATATATATACATCATTACATCAATAATATTATAGTTCAAATCGACACAAATCCTACATGAAAAATTGCTTAATATAATATTGACACAAATCTTCTTTAATTTCTTCCAACTTAAGCTTCGGGTACCCAGCAGCACGGAATTCGTCAAGGTACTACAAAACAAAAACATAATATAAATGATATATTTAGTTAAATGTAATAAATTATATGAAATTATCTTAAGTTATAAATTCATACCGTGAGCGGAATCTCTAATTGATTCGCCTGAAGGATTTCTTTCATGAACCTCAAAACAAAGTATCCGCAATCATAACTGTTTCGCTGTTGCGGACACTACATAATAAAACAAATAAGATTCTATAGTTGTCTTGTTTTACCAAGTAGCATAAATATTATAAGCAAAATTGTGAAAAGTAATGTACCTGCACTTGGATCCAAGTGATGTTGTTTGATTTAGTCCGGGATACCTGTGCGTCCCGTTGACTACGGAACACTTGTATTGATCTAATTATTAAATATATAAAAGCATATGTTTAGATCAATCCCACAAATAAGAAAATATATAAATATACACGAATATATATTTAGAACGATCCCACTTACAAATCAACGATTTCCTTCATAGCCGGATAATTGGTCCATTCACCATTTACCGAATTCAGATAATACACGACTTCTCTTATCGGGTTGATAGCAAGCAGCAACCAGTGTGCTCTATAAATTAAAACAATAGGTTATATGAAAATTTTTCTATACACAAAAGAAACAGAGATTAGATGAACCAAGAATGAGAAACTAACCCTACTGGTCGGGTATTATACGCCCAAAGATGCAGACTTTCTGTATTGCCGGTGGACATGAATCTATCTACTAAGCGCTGTCTAACTGATTCCGGTTCCGAAGCAATTGTCATTCCGCTGCAATGGGCGGAAGACACGAAATGGAATCTGTTAGACAATGCAGTCCCGCGCAACCATCTGTCATACAACAACCTTAAATAAAAACATAATAAACATTAGATTATTTTCATTGAAATGTGTAAATAAATTATATTGTGGGACTAATTAAATAATATATCGGATGAGTGAATATTACCGGATGTATGAGTGCATATTACTGACGCCTAGTTGATCATGCCTAAAAATCTCTTCCAAGTCATCAAATGTAATATGTGACTGGAATTCAATACCGAAGACACTTTCATCCATGTTGATTTCACGTAAACCACCATCCTTCAAATCGGACATATCAACCATTGTTGCGAGTGTCGAACGGTATCGAGGCACAAAAGCACCGCCTTTTTTTGCCGCTTGCTTCGGAGGACCAGTGGGTGGTAAGCTACGAACCTGCTGCGTCACTTGTTGTGACTCCCGAGCGGATGCCTAAAAATCATATAAGTTAGGTAAAATATAAAATCATGCAGATTTAGATTCAGACTATATATTAACACTTTAAATGTACCTCTTTTAGTGATGCAACAGACTCCTCCTCCTGTAAAATCCCTTTACCCTTAATTGCGGGTTTTATAGGAGCAGTCTAAAATTAAAATGTAAAAAATAATTAATAAACGGTTTAGAATTGACATTCGAAAACTAAATGATTCATAATCGTTTTCAGTATACCTCATCACTAATGGTAATGAGCTCCGAGGGCCATGCAACAAATGATCCTATTGCATCTCGCAGCAATGTCGTCTCTGAGACCATGTCAGGTACCGGTAGAATCGCATCACGATCTAATACAACATCCACCGATACTTTCAGGTGTCCATCCGGGAGGGGTCTGTGGTGAAGTAAATCTCCCGAAGTGTTGTGCACTTTTCCCTTGCCAACTAGTCGATAATTCGGTGACGATAAGTATAGTTGGCAAGATGAAATGCCCTAAACAAATAGAAAATATAAAGTCATTATCATTAATAAAATAGAACAGTTTGTAAGGAAAAAAACTTATAATTACCTCGGGAAATTTCTTTTGATAGTTGATACTAGCCTTATCACTAGTTTCTCTCACCGATGAAGTGTTGCATTTTTCTCTCATATACATATCTTTATCTCTTTGCAATTCAGAGACCTGTGCTTGCAATTCCTGCAACTTTTGCAACACTTCTTCATTGGTAAGATTTGATCTTCTCCTAGAACTCTTATAAAAAGAGGTTGGAGTCACACCATGACCCTTACCCCTCACCCGACCGGGATACTCGGGAGCATCTAGTACTCTACTAAGTACGCTCTCCTCACCGGTGGATGCCGATTGCGACAAGGTCTCCTGTAATTCATTTACATTTAAATAATTATTAGTGGAGATAAAAAATCATTTATATATTAAAAAACATTTGATTTAATTAAAGACACAGTATTATACTTACACATTCAGTATAAACTCTCTGAACATCGGGATCGACAGCTTGATTCTTGCCCACACGAGCTTCCTTCCACAACACATGTACAGGAAGTGAAGCTTCCTCACTTTTAGTCTCCTCTAACTATGCATTGACACAAACGATAAAATCGTCAATTAAAACATGCACATGTAGACAATTAATTAAAACGCATTTCTGTTTACTTACAATTTTATCCTCTAAGCGTGCATATCCCAAACGCCCTTTTTTGTATGGATACGCGGGTTTGGATGCTCTCTTACTATTCGTGGCACTCTTTTTCTGAAAAGCTTCATCTCTTTGCTTTAAAAACTCAGCCCAATCTGCTTCATCAATGAAGGTCGCATACTTTGTTGGCCGTCCCGGTGCCTCTTCAAGAAATTTTCCATCTTTATCCTTAAGATAGGTGTTTGTCAAAAAACTTTTCCACCCTCTATATCTTTTGCCGGCCAAACTAAGTATGTAGCTTTTACGTTCATCTGGTATCTCAAAAGTCCTCTGCAAAAAAACGTATGTATAGTGTGTTAGTATAAGTAATTTAAACAATTTATCGTCAAGATAATAACAACAATTAACCATATAAGATATATACCTGAAGCTCTTCCCAAATCGCTTGTTTTTTCTCCTCCAATTCTAAATTTTTCGTTTTCGATTTCCAGGTAGCTACGGAGACCGGAATATGCATACGGACAAGTGTACCAATATAACTTGTCAACTTTGCAGAATTAGGACCAATTGGTTGTTTATCAGAATTCCATTCCAATCGGTATACTAATCCTTGGTCTCTATGTCGAATGATTCCCTTCATAATAATGATGCCTCGTGCAACCTCTTTTGCTTCAGTATCAGGTGGAGCATTTGTATCCGAAGCAACTCTTTCTTGTGAGTTTTCTTGTGAGTTTTCAGGTGGGTTTTCAGGTGGAGCATCTCTATCTGGAGCCATTGAACCTGTATCAAACAAACTAAAGCACATTAGTACACTATTAACACTAACTTTATCACTAATTACTATCGGATACTAGTGATTCAGTCTTGGATACAGGTAATAACAATTATATTCGTGTACATGGAAACAATTGTAACCATGAAATGAATGATAAATCAAAGAGTTTCATTAAAATGTTAGGACAATGTTAGTAGGTCTAAAGATGGATTCCAAGTGGGGATGAGAAGCAAACCTGCTGTGTTAGAGGACAATGCATAAACAGATGTTCTTGGCAAAGAGGAATAGTTGCAGAATATGGGCGAATGTTTTGTTATCATCATCATCATTCCGTATTAATAAAAAACTTTTTAAAAGTTGTATGCCAAAGTTGTCTTTCTAGCCATAAAGCAATGCATGAAACCAAAAGTTCTAACTAGTTGTCAATAGAGGTTTATGTGCATGTTTGGGTAAGTCATGTTTTGATACTAATTCAGATAACATCCTTTGCTTCCTCTAAAGGCTACTTGTAAAACACATTTTATCTTGCTTCTTTGCATGTCCTATTCACCTTTTATAAATATATATATATATATGAAGAATGAATAACTAGAGTACCCATCTATCTTCAATCACCTAACTATTAAAGAAAGACATTTCAAGTCATTTTTTAAGGTTTCAAGAAATGGAAAATGGGCTAAACCAAAGAAGGTAACTATTGATATGTATTCTTTTATTGATTTTCTTATAATGTAAAAACATTAGAATCTTTTAGTCCCTACTAATAACATATTACTTATATCATTTTCTAGAGTGTCATTTTCTAGTCCACAATCCCATAAAGAAACAAGAGATGATGAGTTTGTAACTGCAGTAGCAGCTGCAACATTTTCCATTTACTCATTATTATATTTTATAATTTAATGTTAGAATTTGATTAATATTATGTGTTTTATTAACTAATGAAGTGTTAAATTTGGTTAATGAATTTTTTTAAAAGTATTTGAAATATTGTGAAGTATGATGTGATTAAAGTTATTTAGGATTTTTTTGAACACAAGAAAATCTATGTCACTGTGAATTGTGTTATTGTTACCCTCATTCTTAAAATCTCTTATGCTAAGTGTGTGAAGGGCCTTAGACCCATAGTTTGTTGTACAACCTTTTATAAAATCTTATCTAAAATTTTCACAGCAAGACTCATCAAGGTTATTAATGAGGTGGTGGATATCAACCAATCAACTTTTCTCTCAGGAAGGATTATTCATGATAACATTCTGATGGCTTGTGAGTTATTGAGGGGTTACAACAGGAAGCATATCTCCTCTAGATGCGTTATTCAAATGGATATTATGAAAGCTTATGACACCGTTGAGTGGAGTGCTTTGGCTCTATAATGAAATAGATGGATTTTCTTGATATTTTCATTGATTAGATCATGAAATGTGTTGGTACTGCGTCTTATAGATATTCAATTAATGGTCAGATTTCAGAGCATTTGAAAGCTAGGAGGGGCTTAAGGAAGGGAGACCCAATATCTACTCTGCTTTTTGTACTTGTTATAGAATATGTTCAAAAAAGTTTAACAAGATTGCAGCATATCCAAAATTTTAATTTCCATCCCAGTTGTGAGAAGTTGTGCATCACTCATATCAGTTTCACAAATGATCTCATTATGTTTACAAGAGGATATTCTATTTCTGTTAGCATTATGATGAAGATCTTCAATAACTTTTCTCAAGCTATGGGTCTAAAAGCTCACCCAACTAAGTACAAAGTTTTCTTTTGGAGGAACGCATCAAATTGTTAAACAGGAAATTTTGGACTCAACAAGCTTTATTGAAGGGGAATTACCTTTTAAATATTTAGGTGTTCCTTTGGCGAGTAGGAAGCTTACTATTCATCAATGCTAGCCTTTGATCGATAAAGTTACATCGTATAAAGCATTGGTCAGCTAGGCTCCTGAGTTATGCTGGGAGATGCCAGCTGATAAAAAGTGTCATTTTTACTATGACTGCCTATTGGTTATAGGTCTCGGGACGTGGTTTTCTTTGGAGTGGTTCAGAGACAGTGAATGGGAAAACCCCTATTGCTTGGGACGTGGTTTGTAAGCCTAAGTCTGCAGGTGGATTGAATGTAATTAACTTGCATAGTTGGAATCAAGCAACTCTAGGGAAGCTTCTGTGGAATATTCATATGAAAGCATATCATATTTGGATAAAATGGCTTGATACTTTCTATTTCAAAGGGCATGAAGTTCTGAATTGACAGACCTTGCCTTCTAGTTCTTGGATTTTAAAGAAAATCCTTAAGAACAAAGATTTGATGAGAAATTGCGTATATTGGGACAAAGCTATGGATGTTGGCAGATATAAAACAAGTTCAATGTACAAAGCAATTAGTGGGAATTTTGTTCTTGTGAGATGGAAAATAATTCTTTTTGATAATCATGCTAGACCTAAAGCTTATTTCACTCTTTGGATGGCATTGATGAACCGACTCCCTACAAAGGACAGACTTTTGAGATTCGGCAGCATTGCGAAGAAAAATTGTTGTTACTGTAACTATGAGAATAACTTGCAACATATCTTTTTTAGCTGCAACCATACAAAGCATATTTGGAATGAAATTTCGAGATGGTTAAAAGTATTACACACTCCACATGAATGGGATCAGGAAATCTTATGGTTCACTAACAGGGTTAAAAGAAAAAACCTTCACGTGTGTTTTATGAAGATGGCTTTGGCTAAAACTGTTCAAGAAGTATGGTTTGCTAGGAATAACTTTATCTTTAACGATAATCATGAGGATGGAAACATTATAGGTAGAATCAAATAACTTTATCTTCCCAGACTTTTTTTACCGGATCCGTACTAAGTGTTGCCTTTGACATTTTTACTATCGATGACTGACAATATATGAATGTCTATTAACGATTAATCACACACAAATCATCTAAAAGAGGGAAAAACACAAATGAACACCAACAACTTAAGTACTTGTGAATTTTAAGCTAGTATACACCTAAAATTAGGACCCGTAAATCCAACTTCATTTTCCTAACCCTCTAACATACCCTTAATTAGGAACAATCATGTAGAACATTTCACAAACAGTTAATATGCAATATCTAAAACTAAGAAAAATGAGTAAGAATTCTTACCTCAAACCAAAGAAATGGAAAAAGTGAAATGAACTTTTAGATCTTTCCTCTAACAAGTAACAACCAACCTTCAAAATCCCTTGGGTTTCGTTCTTGCTAACTGTTGAAGGGTTTTGTAATAACAAGAAACTTTGAGAACGAAACCCTAATTAATGTAATAAAGTAAAGTAGTTAGAGTGGGTGATGATGAATCAATGTTGAGATGAAATTGAATGGGAAAGAAACAATTGGGTTTCGTTTTCTGTAATGAAGAAATGAAGAAATGAAAGTGAGGACGACGAAGGATGAAGAGAGCTTGAATAGGAGCAGACGAATGGAGAAGAAGATAAACAACTGGGTTTCGTTTTCTGTAATGAAGAAATGAAGAAATGAAGAAGCTCTGAACGAAAGAAATGAAGAAGATTTTGGGATTTTTAATTTTATTATAAAAACAACCTACGAAAGCGCTTTTAAAAAGCGCTGGCATAGGTCCCCCTTTCAAAGCGCTTCTGAGGTAAAAAGCGCTTTCGTAGGTCCCCCTTTCAAAGCGCTTTTCAAAAGCGCTGGCATAGGGTTCCCTACCAAAGCGCTTTTCAAAAGCGCTTTCGTAGGTTAGATATTTCAAATACCTATGAAAGCGCTTTCTGAAAAGCGCTTTGGTAGGGAACCCTATGCCAGCGCTTTTAAAAAAGCGCCTTCGTAGGTTTCCCTTTTTTTTAATTTTGTTTTTTGTGAAGGCTATGGCAGCGCTTTTTCAATAAGCGCTTTAGTAGAGGCGCTGCTAAAACTTGTTTTTGGCGTAGTGTAGGTAGATTAATCTAAACTGAAAACCAATGAAACTTCACAATTATAGTAAGAACGAATTTTCCACTGAAGCATATCCTCCACAAAACCGACCTCACGGGATGATTGACTTAATGGTTTGTCGAGTTCTCAGAACTTAATGTCTTATATGAAGCTATGATGGCATTAAAAGCCTAGCAAACACCAAATTTATTAATAACGATGATGTCTGCAAAACTTGAACCATCACATCCTTGGATGGTATTAACCAACGCATCATCGAATAGGTTAGGAAGTGGGGTTGGACTCATTCCCTAAAACAAAGTCAGATTGACTTTGGAACTATCTCTGAGCTTTTAATTTTTTACCACTAATTATTAAGTCGGGTACAAAGCAGTGATAATCGGTCTTACATTAGTATCAAGTAGTACAACAAGCAAGAATAGAAAAATATATTCAAAATCAAAAACTAGGCTTACAAAGGAAATCACCTAAAAAAAGGTTGTAAAGAGTAGAATCCAAGAAACAGACATTTTGAAAAATAAAAAAAACTTCAATATTTTTGGTTCTCTTATCTTTATGCTTTTGAATACAAAGAAAAATAAATATTTTTTGTAAAGAAAAAAATATGAAGAAGTGAAACCTACAATGTAAAAAATTGATAAGGAAAAAGAGTAAGAATTTTGTACATAAGACAGTGAGATAACATTGGCAAGAGGATGTTAAAGATAGATAGATAGATAGATAGATAGATAGAGAGAGAGAGAGACAGAGAGAGCGTCAGCATAGAAACTAACTTGATTTATGGATTTATCTTTTATTTATTTTCCAATTTGATTTCAATGTATAAATAAAAAAAATTCAAATTTCTTATTGGTGAAAATTTATTATAATTGAAATTTATAAATAATTGATTGTGAAAATTGAATGCATATTAAGTATAAAAACAATAAAAATTTATAAACTACACATTTCTATTTTTTTAATTATATACAAATTATGAACTTAAAATGAAGGAGTGCCTTAAGAGTTCTACTTGGAAAAAAAGTATTTAGTTGAAATGTAAAATTCGAATGAAATGTTAATTAATTTTGAAACAAAATAATATATTTTTATCGAAATATTTCTGAAGAAAAAGCTTCACAATTTTCACCTCAATATAATTAGTTGAGGATAGAATATATTCCGGTCACAAATTTCAATTCTACTTTTGTCTTTTTTATGTCGCTGGTAATATGTGATATTGATTCCTTAACTAGTCGTGATTGGGATTTGATGTTGATTTTTAATAATAAAAAGAACAATTTTATCTTTCTCATTCAATATTTCTTCATAGAACTACTAAAAACTTAGTTGAAATGCATTTCTAATTATTTTATTACAGTATCATTGATACAATAGCTTTTTCACGCAAAACAACAACACATTTCCGATCCATGTATAATTGAACATAGTCCACCTTTAGTAAATCCTTTGGCGTTGCAATCAGATGGGCAGTTTGTAGGGCATTGTGATACGCAGCAAACTTGTGGAGGTCCTGGTTCACCAATTAAACAATGTTTTATAAAACCTTCTCTTGTAGGACTCTCCAAATTAGTATTGAATCCTGGATCAATTCATTGTAAGAATTTATATTCATGTACATAAATTTATGGAAAATGAAATTCAAAAGACAAAGCTAACATTCTTCTTACTAGAGACCATGGCTAAATATATACATAAAATTTTTAAAATATAAGATTGATAGATATGAAACGACATTTGGTATTGCACGATGAAAGGCTAACAAATGTTCTAATTATATATACTTCACACATAATCGTATTTTATTAAATATTATTAAAGATGACTTAAGTAATATTATTAATGAACATAAATGCAATATTTTTATAGTATTTCAACCCAACTAGACAAATGTAAAAATTTAAAGAAAACAATTTGGTTGATAAAGTTTGAATTTTTTGTAATGGGGCAGTAAAAATTACCTATATTGTATAATATAATACTCATTTTCATAATATCATATATTTTATATAAAAGTATATGTTTATTTTTACATATTTAATAAAAGATTTAAAACAAAGTGATTTAAATGATCTCTTTGTTCCTAAACAAAAACTTACATATGAAAAAAATGTCATACCCAAATTTAGATATATTTAATTTTTTTTAATAAATCCATAGTAATATCATAAAAAGTTTGGAAATATAAAATATAAATTTATAAATATTTGACTGTAAAAATTAAATTTAGGTATATTAATCTAAACTGGAACCCAATGAAACTTCACAATTATAGTAAGAACGAATTTTCCACTGAAGCATATCCTCTACAAAACCGACCTCACGGGATGATTGACTTAATGGTTTGTCGAGTTCTTAGAACTTAATGTCTTATATGAAGCTAGGATGGCATTAAAAGCCTAGCAAATCCCAAATTTATTAATAAAGATGATGTCTGCAGAACTTGAACCATCACATCCTTGGATGGTATTAACCGATGCGTCATCGAATAGGTGAGGAAGTGGGGTTGGACTCATTCTCTAAAACAAAGTCAGATTTACTATGGAACTATCTCTGAGCTTTTAATTTTTTACCACTAATTATTAAGCCGGGTACAAAGCAGTGATAATCGGTCTTACATTAGTATCAAGTATTACAACAAGCAAGAATGTAAAAATATATTCAAAATCAAAAATTAGGCTTACAAAGGAAATCACCTAAAAAAAAGGTTGTAAAGAGTAGAATCCAAGAAAGAGACATTTTGAAAAACAAAAAAAACTTCAATATTTTTTGTTCTCTTATCTTTATGCTTTTGAATACAAAGAAAAATAAATATTTTTTGTAAAGAAAAAAATATGAAGAAGTGAAACCTACAATGTAAAAAATTGATAAGGAAAAAGAGTAAGAATTGTGTACATAAGATAGTGAGATAACATTGGCAAGAGGACGTTAAAGAGAGATAGATATATAGATAGATAGATAGAGAGAGAGAGAGAGAGAGAGAGAGAGAGAGAGAGAGAGAGAGAGAGAGAGAGAGAGAGAGAGAGAGAGAGAGAGAGAGAGTCAGCATTGAAACTAACTTGATTTATGGATTTATCTTTTATTTATTTTCCTATTTGATTTCAATGTATAAATATAAAAAACTTCAAATTTCTTATTGGTGAAAATTTATTATAATTGAAATTTATAAATAATTGATTGTGAAAATTGAATACATATTAAGTATAAAAAGAATAAAAATTTATAAACTACACATTTCTATTTTTTTTTAATTATATACAAATTATGAACTTAAAATGAAGGAGCGCCTTAAGAGTTCTACTTGAAAAAAAAAGTATTTAGTTGAAATGTCAAATTCGAAATGAAATGTTAATTAATTTTGAAATAAAGTAATATATTTTTATCGAAATATTTCTGAAGAAAAAGCTTCACAATTTTTATCTCAATATAATTAGTTGAGGATAGAATATATTCCGGTCACAAATTTCAATTCTACTTTTGTCTTTTTTATGTCGCTGGTAATATGTGATATTGATTCCTTAACTAGTTGTGATTGGGATTTGATGTTAATTTTTAATAATAAAAAGAACAATTTTATCTTTCTCATTCAATATTTCTTCATAGAACTACTAAAAACTTAGTTGAAATACATCTCTTATTATTTTATTATAGTATCATTGTTACAATAGCTTTTTCATGCAAAACAACAACACATTTCCGATCCATGTATAATTGAACATAGTCCACCTTTAGTAAATCCTTTGGCGTTGCAATCAGATGGGCAGTTTGTAGGGCATTGTGATACGCAGCAAACTTGTGGAGGTCCTGGTTCACCAATTAAACAATGTTTTATAAAACCTTCTCTTGTAGGACTCTCCAAATTAGTATTGAATCCTGGATCAATTCATTGTAAGAATTTATATTCATGTACATAAATTTATGGAAAATGAAATTCAAAAGACAAAGCTAACATTCTTCTTACTAGAGACCATGGCTAAATATATACATAAAATTTTTAAAATATAAGATTGATAGATATGAAACGACATTTGGTATTGCACGATGAAAGGCTAACAAATGTTCTAATTATATATACTTCACACATAATCGTATTTTATTAAATATTATTAAAGATGACTTAAGTAATATTATTAATGAACATAAATGCAATATTTTTATAGTATTTCAACCCAACTAGACAAATGTAAAAATTTAAAGAAAACAATTTGGTTGATAAAGTTTGAATTTTTTGTAATGGGGCAGTAAAAATTACCTATATTGTATAATATAATACTCATTTTCATAATATCATATATTTTATATAAAAGTATATGTTTATTTTTACATATTTAATAAAAGATTTAAAACAAAGTGATTTAAATGATCTCTTTGTTCCTAAACAAAAACTTACATATGAAAAAAATGTCATACCCAAATTTAGATATATTTAATTTTTTTTAATAAATCCATAGTAATATCATAAAAAGTTTTGAAATATAAATTTATAAATATTTGACTGTAAAAGTTAAATTTAGGTATATTAATCTAAACTAGAAACCAATGAAACTTCACAATTATAGTAAGAACGAATTTTCCACTGAAGCATATCCTCCAAAAAACCGACCTCGCGGAATGATTGACTTAATGGTTTGTCGAGTTCTCAAAACTTAATGTCTTATATGAAGCTAGGATGGCATTAAAAGCCTGGCAAAAACTTAATGTCTCATTGTTCAAAATTTTGGAAAGGAGTCTCTATGAATTTCCCGTCCATCTCTATGTACCGGAAGAATTTGAGGTTGCTTACCATATACTCTTCTTCTCCATGCACCGTGACAATCTTCCTTTTTACTGGATACTTCAGCATTTGGTGTTGTGTAGAAGTAACTGCCCCAGCTTCATGGATCCAAGGACGACCCAACAAACAAGAGTATGACGGCCAGATGTCCATCACATAGAAGGTGGACTCAAAAGTATGGGAACCTATTTTGACGGGGATGTCCACTTCCCCGTGTACTATTCTCTTTGACACATCAAAAGCCCTTACCAAAATACTACTAGGCTTTAAGGTCAATCCCTCACAATCTAGTCGGTCAAGAGCCTTCTTCGGCAGAACATTCAGTGAGGATCCGGTATCTACCAGCACATGAGCCATAGTGGTGCCCATGCATTTGATCGAGATATGCAGAGCATCATTATGCTTCCTTCCTTTCGGTGTCAAGTCTGCATCTGGAAAACCCAGCCCATTGTCAGCAGTCAGGCTAGCCACACTATCTTTGAATTGATCGGTGGAGGTTTCTTGCGGCAGATGCGCAGTCTTGAGGAATGAAATCAAAGCCCTAGCATGTGCCTCAGAGCACAACAGCAGGGACAACATGGAGATCTTTAAGGGGTATGTCCCAGTTGCTCGACCATATTGTAGTCGCTCTTTTTGATTATTTTCAATATTTCCTCTATCTCTTGCTTAGAGGCTTCTACGAAAAATTTTCTAACTTCCTCCGTCCGGGAAGGCTCACCTATAACGTCTTTACCTCGGGTCCCAGATGACTCGACGGAGGGAGTGATAATTGGAGTAAGCACAGGAGTAGTAGTTGATGTACCAGCAGGAGTAGTAGATGGAATAACAACAGGCCTATTGACAGTCTTTGGGGAAATCTCGAGAGAGAAGACCCTTCCACTTCTGGTAACCTTACTGGTCTCGACAATGTTACGTACATCAGGATCAGCCTCTTCATTCTTCAGATCTTGTTTGAAGCCATGATAGTACACATCGGCACCATAATTCCAGGGCACATCTTTGTCCGAAGCATACGGGACAGGACCAGGAAAGGTGATTATTAACGGAGCGACTCTTGGAGCAAATGTAATCCTAACAGAACTTCTCGAGGAGACCTTGGAAGCATTGGAGGAAATGGTTATAATAGCAACATCTTCAATCGGAACAACGGGAATCAAAGTTTTCTTGAACAAGATTTATTTACTGTCCATCAGGCGCTGAACACCTGACTTCAGCAAAAAGCAACCAGAAGGCAGAGATGAACACATGTGGCAACCTTCACCATAACCCGGAAATAAACCGATCGACAACAAATTCTTCTTAACAGTCATAAGAGAAGTAGAAACTTCATCAACTGAGGTCACAAACAGATCGGTATCAACAGCATTAACTCCACAATTATGCTTAGGCATGGGGGAAGTTATGACATTGGGCTTTTCCGGAGCATCGAACTCAATCTCCTTGGCCTCAATTAGATCTTGTACCTTATTTCTCAGAGCCCAGAAGTCATTGGTATTGTGGCCAGGACTCTCAGAATTATAGGCACACCGAGCATTTGGATTATATCGGGGAGATGTGGTGTTCGGATTCTTGGGATCCTCTTTCAAGGTTTCCAAGTTGGATCTTAGCAGATGGGGTAGAACTTCAGCCAACGTCATGCTAATCCAGGTAAACTTCTGTTGTGGTATTTCCGCCCTTTGTAGATTATTGCATTGTGGAGCGATCGCGTGCCTCGATATCATCACGACACTTACTGTCTGATGGTGTTCATCTTTTCTTTGGCCTCTCGGGCTATAGATGGCACTGTCTTCCTTCTTACCAGTAAAAGGCTTTTTTACCAAACTCGAAGAAGCATCCTTCTATATCTACCGCTCCGAATCCTAACTTTTACCCTCTCTCCAGTTAGAATCAGCTCAGTAGAACCAACTGAGAAGCTGTCGATCAAATGATTAAAGAATGGACCATATAGCGTCCCAAGAAACATATCGACCAACTCCCTATCAGATAGACGGGGTTGGACTCTTCCAGCCATGTCTCTCTACTTTTGTGCATAGTCCTTAAAGCCATCACTTGCACCCATGGACATACTCTGGATTTGAGTATGAGTAGGAGCAAGGTCGGTGTTGTATTGATACTGCTTATAAAAATTAGCAGCCAGATCTTCCTAGTTTCGGACAATGGCTCCTTCTAGTTGGTAGAACCATTTAAGCTGAGTCCCTGATAGACTGTCTTGAAAGAAGTGAACCCACAAATTTCTATCAGCGGTGTGGGGCTGGATCTTCCTAACGTAGGAACGGAGATGGATCTTTGGGAAAGACACCCCATCATATTTTGCAAAAGTTGGAGCTTTAAACTTCTGCGGGATGACCACTCCCGATACCAATCCCAATTCTTTGAAATCCAACCCAAGTATCCTCTGGACTTCCATAGCACTCATACGGTCTTCCAACTACTTGTATATATCCTTAGTAGGAGGGTATTGCTCATCATTGTAGTCTGTATCATTGTCATAAACTTTAGTACTTAGGTCCTTTTCCCTTGTCTCTTCTTCTTGATTCTCCCCTTCCTTGGATGAAGAGGTCAGATTGACTTGTTGCTTTAACGGCCCCCTGAACCTTCTGCCCATATTCAGAATACCAGCGACCTTCTTCTTTTTCTTTTTCTCCTGCAGGATGAGGGCTTTCAGGTCCTCCTGCCCTTTCGCCAGATTTATGAACATCTGTTGGAATTGGGCATTTTGTGCCTGAAGATCCTTGATGCTTTGTTCGGAAGACATTTCTGCTGAAATAAACAACGAAGAAGAGGAGAAACCTGTATTGGTACCTGTTTATGCGATGCTATGAATGGGATGCATATGCAATGATTTCAAGGATTCTTAAAGGCTCAAATTTGTTTAACCAAAAGAAACACACGTTAATTGCATTAATAAGTATAAATTGTTACAAAGAATGCCCTTTAGGCTTACAATTAAACAAAATAAAACTTAAATCAAAAAAATAAAATAGTTCTCCCAGGAGCGCATCCTCTTTCGTGCAATGTAGGCGTTTATGTTCTTTTCTTCATGAAGTAGCCTAGTGAGCTCCAGAACCTTCTTCTCGCTGGTATAGAACTGAGCTTCAACTGTGTCCCGCTCCTCTTTGAGTTGAACCCAGGACTTCTGTAACTCGTTATGATCAGTTGGCATGTCAGGATGATGACCAAGGGAAGTAGTATCTCCTTCCATAACTGATTCCGCGATTATTGGAAGGACAGCAGGGTAAGGCATCATAAGACTTTGGGAGCGAGCTCGTACCTATCGGAGATAAGGCTCAAGAGGAATGGAATTCTTGTGCCCTGGCATCTTGCTATAAATTTTATGCACCATGCCCCAAGCTTTTATGAACCTTTTGCGGTGTCCCTGAGCACCATTCTCATAGTTGAAGGCGATTCCTTGGATAAGCGTATCGTGAGAATTTATATTCATGTACAAAAATTTATGGAAAATGAAAATCAAAAGACAAAACTAACATTCCTATTACCGGAAACCATGGCTAAAGATATACGTAAAATTCTCAAAATATAAGATTGATAGATATGAAGCGCCAATTGGTATTGCATGATGAAAGGCTAAAAAATGTTCTAATTATATATACTTCACACATAATCGTATTTTATAAAATATTATTAAAGATGACCTAAGTAATATTAGTAATGAACATAAATGCAATATTTTAATAGTATTTCGACACAACTAGTCAAATGTAAAAATTTAAAGAAAACAATTAGGGTGATAAATTTTATTTTTTTTGTAATGGGGCAACCGAAATTACATATATTATATAGTATAATACTCATTTCATAATATAATATATTTTATATAAAAGTATATGTTTATTCTTACATATGTAATAAAACATATAAAACCAAGTGATTTAAATATTCTCTTTGTTCCTAAACAAAAACTTACTTAAGAAAAAAAAATCATATCAAAATTTAGATATATTTAATTTTTTTTAAAATAAATCCATAGTAATATTATAAAAAGTTTTGAAATATAAAATATAAATTCAAAAATATTTAATTGTAAAAATTAAAATTAGGTATACTAATCTAAACTGGAAACCTATGAAACTTCACAACAAATCTTCCACTGAAGCATATCCTCTACCAAACCGACCTCGCAGGACGATTGACTAAATGATTTATCAAGTTCTCAGAACTTAATGTCTTATATAAAGTTATAATGGAATTAAAATCCTAGCAAATCGCGAATTTATTAATAAAGATAATGTCTGCAGAACTAGAACCATCGCATCCTTGAATGGTATTCACTGACGCGTCATCGAATAGATGAGGGAGTGAGGTGGACTCATTCTCTAAAACAAAGTCGGATTTACTATGGAAATATTTATGCGCTTTTAATTTTTATCACTAATTATTAAGCCAGGTACCAAGCAGTGATAACTGGTCTTACATTAGTATCAAATAGTAAAACAAGCAAAAATGTAAAAAAAACAAATCAAAATAAAAAATAAGGCTTACAAAGAAAATTGCCTTAAAAAAGGTAGTAAAGAGTAGAATCAAATAAAGAGACATTTTGAAAAATAAAAATAAACATTTCAATATTTTTTGTTCTATTATCTTTATGCTTTTGAATACATAGGAAAATAAATATTTTTTTAAAGAAAAAATATGGAGAAGTGAAACCTACATTGTTAAAAAAATGATATGCAAAGAAGAGTAAGAATTGTGTACATAAGACATTGGATAACGATGGCAAGAGGACGTTAAAGAGAGAGTCATCATTAACACATACTTGATTTATGGATTTTTTATTATTATTTAGTTTTCTATTTGATTTCAATGTATAATTAAAAAAACTCAAAATTATTATTGATGCAAATTTATTAAAATAGAAATTTATACTGATTGTTAAAACTGAATACATATTAAGTAGAAAAACAATAAAAATTTAAAAACATCACATTTTTTTTTTAATTATATACAAATTATGAAGTGTAAAATGATGGAGCACTTTGAGAGTTCTATTTGAAAGAAAAAAAAATTATTTAGTTTAAATCTCAAATTCGAAATAAAAGGTTACTTCATTGTGAAACAAAAAAAAAATATTTTTTATCGAAATATTTGCGAAGAAAAAGATTCACAATTTTCATTTCAATATGATTAGTTGAGGATAGAATATATTCCGGTAACAACGTTCAATTCTATTTTGATCTTTTTTTAGCCACTAGTAATATTTTATATTAATTCCTAAATTGGTCTTTATTGGGAATGGATGCCGATTTTTAATAATAAAAAGAACAATTTCATCTTTCTCATTCGATATTTCTTCATAGAACTATTTAACACTTAGTTGAAATGCATCTCTTATTATTTTTTATAGTTTCATTGATACAATAGTTTTTTACGCAAAACAACAACACATCTCTGATCCATGTATAATTGAACATAATCCACCTATAGTAAACTCTTTGGCGTTGCAATCAGCGGAGTAGTTTGTAGGGCATTGTGACACGTAACAAATTTTTGGAGGTCCCGATTCACCAATTAAACAGTGTTTTGTAAAAAGTTATCTTGCAGGACTCTCCAAATTAGTATTGAATCATTAGAATTTATATTCATGTACAAAAATTTATGAAAAATGAAATTCAAAATAGAAAAAAAACCATTCCTCTTACCGGGAACCATGGCTAAAGATATACATAAAGATCTCAAAATATAAGATTGATAGATATGAAACGCCATTTGATAATGCATGATGAAAGGCTAACAAATGTTATAGTTATATATACTTCACACATAATTGTATTTTATAAAATATTATTAAAGATGACTTAAGTAATATTAGTAATCAACATAAATGCAATATTTTAATAGTATTTAAACACAACTAGTCAAATGTAAAAATTTAAAGAAAACAATTAGGGTGATAAATTTTTAATTTTTTGTAATGGGCCAACCGAAATTACCTATATTGTATAATATAACACTCATTTTAATAATATTATATATTTTATATAAAAGTATATGTTTATTCTTACATATGTAATAAAACATATAAAACCAAGTGATTTAAATATTCTCTTTTATCCTAAACAA
Source organism: Vicia faba (assembly GCA_948472305.1). NCBI lineage: Eukaryota > Viridiplantae > Streptophyta > Magnoliopsida > Fabales > Fabaceae > Vicia > Vicia faba. The sequence goes on from OX451737.1 coordinate 114,089,952, forward strand.
AAGCTTACATAAGAAAAAAAATGTCATATCAAAAATTAGATATATTTAATTTTTTAAAAAATAAATCCATAGTAATATCATAAAAAAATTTGAAATATAAAATATAAATTCAAAAATATTTAATTGTAAAAATTAAAATTAGGTATACTAATCTAAACTGGAAACCTATGAAACTTCACAACAAATCTTCTACTGAAGCATATCCTCCACCAAACCGACCTCGCGGAACGATTGAGTAAATGGTTTATCAAGTTCTGTGAACTTAATATCTTATATGAAGTTAGAATGGCATTAAAAGCCTAGGAAATCGCGAATTTATTAATAAAGATAATTTTTGCAGAACTAGAACCACCGCATCCTTCGATGGTATTCACCGACGCATCATCGAATAGATGAGAGAGTGAGGATGGACTCAATCTCTAAAACAAAGTCGGATTTACTATGGAACATTTTATGCGCTTTTAATTTTTTATCACTAATTATTAAGCTAGGTACCAAGCAGTAATAACTGGTCTTACATTAGTATCAAATAGTAAAACAAGAAAAAATGTATAAAAAAAAATTCAAAATCAAAAACAAGACTTACAAAGAAAATTGCCTTAAAAAAGGTAGTAAAGAGTAGAATCAAAGAAAGAGACATTTTGAAAAATAAAAAAATAAAAACTTCAATATTTTTTGTTCTATTATCTTTATGCTTTTGAATACATAGGAAAATAAATATTTTTTTAAATAATAAAATACGGAGAAGTGAAACCTACATTGTTAAAAAAATGATATGCAAAGAAGAGTAAGAATTTTATACATAAGACATTGGATAACAATGGCAAGAGGATGTCAAAGAGAGAGTCATCATTAAAACATACTTGATTTATGGATTTTTTTTATTATTTAGTTTTCTATTTGATTTCAATGTATAAATAAAAAAATTCAAAATTATTATTGATGCAAATTTATTAAAATAGAAATTTATACAAAATTGATTGTTAAAACTGAATACATATTAAGTAGAAAAACAATAAAAATCTAAAAACATCACATTTCTATTTTTTTTTTAATTATATTCAAATTATGAAGTTAAAATGATGGAATACCTTAAGAGTTCTATTTGAAAAAAAAAAGTATTTAGTTTAAATCTCAAATTCGAAATAAAATGTAACTTCATTGTGAAACAAAAATATTTTTTTATCGAAATATTTGCAAAGAAAAAGCTTCACAATTTTCATTTCAATATGATTAGTTGAGGATAGAATATATTCCGGTAACAAATTTCAATTCTATTTTGATCTTTTTTTAGCCACTAGTAATATTTGATGTTAATTCCTAAATTGGTCTTTATTGGGATTGGATGCCGATTTTTAATAATAAAAAGAATAATTTCATCTTTCTCATTCAATATTTCTTCCTAGAACTACTAAACACTTAGTTTAAATGCATCTCTTATTATTTTTTATAGTTTCATTGATACAATAGTTTTTTACGCAAAACAACAACACATTTCTTATCCATGTATAATTGAACATAATCCACCTATAGTAAATTCTTTGGCGTTGCAATCACATGGGTAGTTTGTAGGGCATTGTGACACGCAACAAATTTGTGGAGGTCCCGATTCACCAATTAAACAGTGTTTTGTAAAAAGTTATCTTACAGGACTCTCCAAATTATTATTGAATCCTTAGAATTTATATTCATGTACAAAAATTTATGGAAAATGAAATTCAAAAGACAAAACTAACATTCCTCTTACCCAAGATCATGGCCTTAGATATACATAAAATTCTCAAAAATATAAGATTGATAGATATGAAGCGCCATTTGGTATTGGATGATGAAAGGCTAAAAAATGTTCTAATTATATATGCTTCACACATAATCGTATTTTATAAATTATTATTAAAGATGACTTAAGTAATATTAGTAATGAACATAAATGCAATATTTTAATAGTATTTCAACACAACTAGTCAAATGTAAAAATTTAAAGAAAACAATTAAGGTGATAGATTTTAATTTTTTTGTAATGGGGCAACCGAAATTACCTATATTATATAATATAATACTCATTTTCATAATATAATATATTTTATATAAAAGTATATGTTTATTCTTACATATGTAATAAAACATATAAAACACAGTGACTTAAATATTCTCTTTGTTCCTAAACAAAAACTTACTTAAGAAAAAAATGTCATATCAAAATTTAGATATATTTAATTTTTTAAAAAATAAATCCATAGTAATATTATAAAAAGTTTTGAAATATAAAATATAAATTCAAAAATATTTAATTATAAAAATTAAAATTAGGTATACTAATCTAAACTGGAAATCTATAAAACTTCACAACAAATCTTCCATTGAAGCATATCCTCCACCAAACCGACCTCGTGGGACGATTGACTAAATGGTTTATCAAGTTCTCAGAACTTAATGTCTTATATGAAGTTAGAATGGCATTAAAAGCCTAGCAAATCGCGAATTTATTAATAAAGATAATGTCTACAGAACTAGAACCATCGCATCCTTGAATAATATTCACTGATGCGTCATTGAATAGATGAGGGAGTGAGGATGAACTCATTCTCTAAAACAAAGTCGGATTTACTATGGAACTATTTATGCGCTTTTAATTTTTTATCACTAATTATTAAGCCAGATACTAAGGAGTGATAACTGGTCTTACATTAATATCAAATAGTAAAACAAGCAAAAATATAAATAAATAAAAAATCAAAATAAAAAACAAGGCTTACATAGAAAATCGCCTTAAAAAAGGTAGTGAAGAGTAGAATCAAAGAAAGAGACATTGTATAAAATAAAAATAAAAACTTCAATATTTTTTGTTCTATTATCTTTATGCTTTTTAATACATAGGAAAATAAATATTTTTTTAAAGAAAAAATATGGAGAAGTGAAACCTACATTGTTAAAAAAATGATATGCAAAGAAGAGTAAGAATTTTGTACATAAGACATTGGATAACGATGGCAAGAGGACGTCTAAGAGAAATTTATCATTAAAACATACTTGATTTATGGATTTTTTTATTATTTAGTTTTCTATTTGATTTCAATGTATAATTAAAAAAATTCAAAATTATTATTGATGCAAATTTATTAAAATAGAAATTTATACAAAATTGATTGTTAAAACTGAATACATATAAAGTAGGAAAACGATAAAATTTTAAAAACATCGCATTTCTATTTTTTTTTAATTATATACAAATTATGAAGTTAAAATGATGGAGTACCTTAAGAGTTCTATTTGGAAAAAAAATGTATGTAGTTTAAATCTCAAATTCGAAATAAAATGTTACTTCATTGTGAAACAAAAATATATATTTTATCAAAATATTTGGGAAGAAAAAGCTTCACAATTTTCATTTCAATATGATTAGTTGAGGATAGAATATATTTCCGGTAACAAAGTTCAATTCTATTTTGATCTTTTTTTAGCCACTAGTAATATTTGATATTAATTCCTAAATTGGTCTTTATTGGGATTGGATCCCGATTTTTAATAATAAAAAGAACAATTCCATCTTTCTCATTCGATATTTCTTCATAGAACTATTAAACACTTAGTTGAAATGCATCTCTTATTATTTTTTATAGTTTCATTGATACAATAGTTTTTTACGCAAAACAACAACACATTTCTGATCCATGTATAATTGAACATAATCCACCTATAGTAAATTCTTTGGCGTTGCAATCAGAGGGGTAGTTTGTAAGTCATTGTGACACGCAACAAATTTGTGGAGGACCCAATTCACCAATTAAACATTGTTTTGTAATAAGTTATCTTGCAGGACTCTCCAAATTAGTATTGAATCCTTAGAATTTATATTCATGTACAAAAATTTATGGAAATGAAATTCAAAAGACAAAACTAACATTTCTCAAAATATAAGATTGATAGATATGAAGCGCCAATTGGTATTGCATGATGAAAGGCTAAAAAATGTTCTAATTATATATACTTCACACATAATCGTATTTTATAAAATATTATTAAAGATGACTTAAGTAATATTAGTAATGAACATAAATACAATATTTTAATAGTATTTCAACACAACTAGTCAAATGTAAAAATTTAAAGAAAACAATTAGGGTGATAAATTTTAATTTTTTTGTAATGGGCCAACCGAAATTACCTATATTATATAATATAATACTCATTTTCAGAATATAATATATTTTATATAAAAGTATATGTTTATTCTAACATATGTAATAAAACATATAAAACCAAGTGATTTAAATATTCTCTTTGTTCCTAAACAAAAACTTACTTAAGAAAAAAAATGTCATATCAAAATTTAGATATATTTAATTTTTTTTAAATAAATCCATAGTAATATTATAAAAAGTTTTAAAATATAAAATATAAATTCCAAAATATTTAATTGTAAAAATTAAAATTAGGTATACTAATCTAAACTGGAAACCTATGAAACTTCACAACAAATCTTCCACTAAAGCATATCCTCCACCAAACCGACCTCGCGGGACGATTGGCTAAATGGTTTATCAAGTTCTCAAAACTTAATGTTTTATAGGAAGTTAGAATGGCATTAAAAGCCTAGAAAATCGCGAATTTATTAATAATGATAATGTCTGCAGAACTAGAAGCACCACATCCTTGAATAGTATTCACTGATGCGTTATCGAATAGATGAGGGAGTGAGGATTGACCCATTCTCTAAAACAAAGTCAGATTTACTATGGAACTACTTATGCGCTTTTAATTTTTTATCACTAATTATTAAGCCAGGTACCAAGCAGTGATAACTGGTCTTACATTAGTATCAAATAGTAAAACAAGCAAAATGATTTTAAAAAAAAGTTCAAAATCAAAAACAAGGCTTACATAGAAAATTGCCTTAAAAAAGATAGTAAAGAGTAGAATCAAAGAAAGAGACATTTTGAAGAAAAAAAAACTTCAATAGTATTTGTTCTATTATCTTTATGATTTTGAATACATAGGAAAATAAATATTTTTTTAAAGAAAAAATATGAAGAAGTGAAACCTACATTGCTAAAAAAATGATATGCAAAGAAGAGTAAGAATTTTGTACATAAGGCATTGGATAACGATGGCAAGAGGACGTCAAAGAGAGAGTCATCATTAAAACATACTTGATTTATGGATTTTTTTTATTATTTATTTTTCTATTTGATTTCAATGTATAATTAAAAAATTCAAGATTATTATTGATGCAAATTTATTAAAATAGAAATTTATACAAAATTGATTGTTAAAACCGAATACATATTAAGTAGAAAAACAATAAAAATTTAAAAACATCGCATTTCTATTTTTTTTAATTATATACAAATTATGAAGTTAAAATGATGGAGTACCTTAAGAGTTCTATTTGGAAAAAAAAAGTTAATTTAAATCTCAAATTCGAAATAAAATGTTACTTCATTTTGAAACAAAAATATATATTTTTATCGAAATATTTGCAAAGAAAAAGCTTCACAATTTTCATTTCAATATGATTAGTTGAGGATAGAATATATTTCTGGTAATAAAGTTCAGTTCTATTTTGATCTTTTTTTAGCCACTAGTAATATTTGATATTAATTCCTAAAATGGTCTTTATTGAGATTGGATGCCGATTTTTAATAATAAAAAGAACAATTTCATCTTTCTCATTCGATATTTCTTCATAGAACTACTACACACTTAGTTGAAATGCATCTCTTATTATTTTTTATAGTTTCATTGATACAATAGTTTTTTACGCAAAACAACAACACATTTCTGATCCATGTATAATTGAACATAATCCACCTATAGTAAATTCTTTGGCGTTGCAATCACAGGGGTAGTTTGTAGGGCATTGTGACACGCAACAAATTTGTGGAGGTCCCGATTCACCAATTAAACAGTGTTTTGTAAAAAGTTATCTTACAGGACTCTCCAAATTAGTATTGAATCCTTAGAATTTATATTCATGTACAAAAATTTATGGAAAATGAAATTCAAAAGAAAAAACTAACATTCCTCTTACCCAAGACCATGGCCTTAGATATACATAAAAGGCTAAAAAATGTTCTAATTATATATGCTTCACACATAATCGTATTTTATAAAATATTATTAAAGATGACTTAAGTAATATTAGTAATGAACATAAGTGCAATATTTTAATAGTATTTCAACACAACTAGTCAAATGTAAAAATTTAAAGAAAACAATTAAGGTGATAAATTTAAATTTTTTTGTAATGGGGCAACCGAAATTACCTATATTATATAATATAATACTCATTTTCATAATATAATATATTTTATATAAAATTATATGTTTATCCTTACATATGTAATAAAACATATAAAACACAGTGACTTAAATATTCTCTTTGTTCCTAAACAAAAACTTACTTAAGAAAAAAAAATCATGTCAAAATTTAGATATATTAAATTTTTTTAAAAATAAATCCATAGTAATATTATAAAAAATTTTGAAATATAAAATATAAATTCAAAAATTTTTAATTGTAAAAATTAAAATTAGGTATACTAATCTAAACTGGAAACTATGAAACTTCACAACAAATCTTCCACTGAAGCATATCCTCTACCAAACCGACCTCGCAGGATGATTGACTAAATGATTTATCAAGTTCTCAGAACTTAATGTCTTATATAAAGTTATAATGGAATTAAAAGCCTAGCAAATTGCGAATTTATTAATAAAGATAATGTCTGCAGAACTAGAACCATCGCATCCTTGGATGGTATTCACTGACGCGTCATCGAATAGATGAGGGAGTGAGGATGGATTCATTCTCTAAAATAAAGTCGGTTTTACTATGGAAATATTTATGCGCTTTTAATTTTTTATCACTAATTATTAAGCCAGGTACCAAGCAGTGATAACTGGTCTTACATTAGTATCAAATAGTAAAACAAGCAAAAATGTAAAAAAACAAATCAAAATCAAAAACAAGGCTTACAAAGAAAATTGCCTTAAAAAAGGTAGTAAAGAGTAGAATCAAAGAAAGAGACATTTTGAAAAATAAAAATAAATACTTCAATATTTTTTGTTCTATTATCTTTATGCTTTGGAATACATAGGAAAATAAATATTTTTTTAAAGAAAAAATATGGAAAAGTGAAACCTACATTGTTAAAAAAATGATATGCAAAGAAGAGTAAGAATTTTGTACATAAGGCATTGGATAACGATGACAAGAGGACGTCAAAGAGAGAGTCATCATTAACACATACTTGATTTATGGATTTTTTTTATTATTTAGTTTTCTATTTGATTTCAATGTATAATTAAAAAAATTCAAAATTATTATTGATGCAAATTTATTAAAATAGAAATTTATACAAAATTGATCGTTAAAACTGAATACATATTAAGTAGAAAAACAATAAAAATTTAAAAACATCACATTTCTTTTTTTTTTTAATTATATACAAATTATGAAGTGTAAAATGATGGAGTACTTTGAGAGTTCTATTTGAAAGAAAAAAACGTATTTCGTTTAAATCTCAAATTCGAAATAAAAGGTTACTTCATTGTGAAACAAAAAAAAATATTTTTATCGAAATATTTGCGAAGAAAAAGCTTCACAATTTTCATTTCAATATGATTAGTTGAGGATAGAATATATTTCGGTAACAAAGTTCAATTCTATTTTGATCTTTTTTTAGCCACTAGTAATATTTGATATTAATTCCTAAATTGGTCTTTATTGGGAATGGATGCCGATTTTTAATAATAAAAAGAACAATTTCATCTTTCTCATTCGATATTTCTTCATAGAACTATTAAACACTTAGTTGAAATGCATCTCTTATTATTTTTTATAGTTTCATTGATACAATAGTTTTTTACGCAAAACAACGACACATCTCTGATCCATGTATAATTGAACATAATCCACCTAGAGTAAACTCTTTGGCGTTGCAATCAACGGGGTAGTTTGTAAGGCATTGTGACACGTAACAAATTTGTGGAGGTCCCGATTCACCAATTAAACAGTGTTTTGTAAAAAGTTATCTTGCAGGACTCTCCAAATTAGTATTGAATCCTTAGAATTTATATTCATGTACAAAAATTTATGGAAAATGAAATTTAAAAGAGAAAAAAACCATTCCTCTTACCGGGGACCATGGCTAAAGATATACATAAAGATCTCAAAATATAAGATTGATAGATATGAAACGCCATTTGATAATGTATGATGAAAGGCTAACAAATGTTATAGTTATATATACTTCACACATAATTGTATTTTATAAAATATTATTAAAGATGACTTAAGTAATATTAGTAATCAACATAAATGCAATATTTTAATAGTATTTAAACACAACTAGTCAAATGTACAAATTTAAAGAAAACAATTAGGGTGATAAATTTTTAATTTTTTGTAATGGGGCAACGAAATTACCTATATTGTATAATATAATACTCATTTTAATAATATCATATATTTTATATAAAAGTATTGGTTTATTCTTACATATGTAATAAAACATATAAAACCAAGTGATTTAAATATTCTCTTTGTTCCTAAACAAAAACTTACATAAGAAAAAAATGTCATATCAAAAATTAGATATATTTAATTTTTTTAAAAATAAATCCATAGTCATATCATAAAAAAATTTGAAATATAAAATATAAATTCAAAAATATTTAATTGTAAAAATTAAAATTAGGTATACTAATCTAAATTGGAAACCTATGAAACTTCACAACAAATCTTCCACTGAAGCATATCCTCCACCAAATCGACCTCGCGGGACGATTGAGTAAATGGTTTATCAATTTCTGTGAACTTAATATCTTATATGAAGTTAGAATGGCATTAAAAGCGTAGCAAATCGTGAATTTATTAATAAAGATAATTTCTGCAGAACTAGAACCACCGCATCCTTGGATGGTATTCACTGACGCATCATCGAATAGATGAGGGAGTGAGGATGGACTCAATCTCTAAAACAAAGTCGGATTTACTATGGAACATTATATGCGCTTTTAATTTTTTATCACTAATTATTAAGCTAGGTACCAAGCAGTGATAACTGGTCTTACATTAGTATCAAATAGTAAAACAAGAAAAAATGTATAAAAAAAATTCAAAATCAAAAACAAGGCTTACAAAGAAAATAGAACAAGGCTTCTAAAGAAAATTTATGGAAAATGAAAATAAAATAGAACAAGACTAAAAAATGTTCTAATTATATATGTTTCACACATAATCGTATTTTATAAAATATTATTAAAGATGACTTAAGTAATATTAGTAATGAGCATAAATGCAATATTTTTATAGTATTTCAACACAACTAGTCAAATGTAAAAATTTTAAAAAAAACAATTAGGATGATAAATTTTGAATTTTTTGTAATGGGGCAACCGAAACTACCTATATTAAATAATATAATACTCATTTTCATAATATAATATATTTTATATGAAAGTATATGTTTATTCTTACATATGTAATAAAACATATAAAACCAAGTGATTTAAATATTCTCTTTGTACCTAAACAAAAACTTACATAAGAAAAAGTTTCATATCAAAATTTAGATATATTTAATTTTTTTAAAATAAATCCATAGTAATATCATAAAAAGTTTTGAAATATAAAATATAAATTTATAAATATTTAATTGTAAAATTTAAATTTAGGTATACTAATCTAAACTAGAAACCTATGAAACTTCACAACAAATCTTTCACTAAAGCATATCCTCCCTCAAACCGATTTCGTTGGATGATTGACTAAATGATTTATCAAGTTCTCATAATTTAATGTCTTACATGAATTTAAAATGGCATTCAAAGCCTAGAAAATCGCGAATTTGTTAATAAAGATGATGTCTGCAGAACTAAAACCATTGCATCCTTGAATGGTATTCACTCACACGTCATATAATAGATGAGGGAGTGTGGCTGGACTCATTCTCTAAAACAAATTCAGATTGACTATGGAACTATTTATGCGCTTTTAATTTCTGATCACTAATTATTAAGCCAAGTACAAAGCAATGATAACTTGTCTTACATTAGTATCAAATAGTAAAACAAGCAAGAATGTAAAAAATTATTCAAAATCAAAAACAAGGCTTACAAAGAAAATCACCTTAAAAAAGGTTGTAAAGAGTAGAATCAAAGAAAGGGACATTTTAAAAATAAAAATAAAAATAAAAGAATGTCAATATTTTTTGTTCTCTTATCTTTATGCTTTTGAATACATAGGAAAATAAATATTTTTTGTACAGAAAAAATATGGAGAAGTGAAACCTACATTGTTAAAAAAATGATATGCAAAGAAGAGTAAGAATTTTGTACATAAGATATTGGATAACGATGGCAAGAGGACATCTAAGAGAAAGTCATCATTAAAACATACTTGATTTATGGATTTTTTTTATTATTTAGTTTTCTATTTGCTTTCAATGTATAATTAAAAAAATTCAATATTATTATTGATGAAAATTTATTAAAATAGAAATTTATACAAAATTGATTGTTAAAACTGAATACATATTCAAACTGAAAAACAATAAAAATTTAAAAACAACACATTTCTAATTTTTTAATTATATACAATTTATGAAGTTAAAATGATGGAGTACCTTAAGAGTTCTATTTGAAAAAAAAGTATTTAGTTTAAATCTCAAATTCTAAATAAAATGTTAATCCATTGTGAAACAAAATAATATATTTTTATCGAAATATTTGCGAAGAAAAAGCTTCACAATTTTCATTCTAATATGATTAGTTGAGGATAGAATATATTCTGATCAAAAAGTTCAATTCTATTTTAATTTTTTGAGCCGCTAGTAATATTTGATATTGATACCTAAATTAATCTTTATTGTGATTGGATGCCGATTTTTAATAATAAAAATAACAATTTAATCTTTCTCATTTGATATTTCTTCATAGAACTACTAAACACTTAGTTGAAATGCATCTCTTATTATTTTTTTATAGTATCATTGATACAATAGTTTTTTACGCAAAACAACAATACATTTTTGATCCATGTATTGAACATAATCCACTTTTAGTAAATTCTTTGGCGTTGCAATCAGAGGAGTAGTTTGTAGGGCATTGTGATACGCAACAAATTTGTGGAAGTCTCGATTCACCAACTAAACAGTGTTTTGTAACAAGTTCTCTTGTAGGACTCTCCAAATTAGTATTGAATGCTTAGAGTTTATATTCATGTACAAAAATTTATGGAAAATGAAATTCAAAAGACAAAACTAACATTCCTCTTACCGGAGAGCATGGGTAAAGATATACATAATACTCTCAAAATATAAGATTGATAGATACGAAACGCCATTTGCTAATGCATGATGAAAGGATAACAAATGTTCTAGTTATATATACTTCACACATAATCGTATTTTATAAAATATTATTAAAGATGACTTAAATAATATTAGTAACCAACATAAATATAATATTTTTATAGTATTTCAACACAGCTAGTCAAATGTAAAAATTTAAAGAAAACAATTAGGGTGATGAATTTTGAATATTTTGTAATGGGGCAATCCAAATTACCTATATTGTATAATATAATACTCATTTTAATAATATCATATATTTTATATAAAAGTATATGTTTATTCTTACGTATGTAATAAAACATATAAAACCAAGTGATTTAAATATTCTCTTTGTTCCTAAACAAAAATTTACTTTAAGAAAAAAAATGTCATATCAAAATTTAGATATATTTAATTTATTTTAAAATAAATCCATAGTAATATCATAAAAAATTTGAAATATAAAATATAAATTTATAAATATTTGACTGTAAAAATTACATTTAGATATATTAATCTAAACTGGAAACCTATGAAACTTCACAATTATAGTAAGAACAATCTCAAATTCGAAATGAAATGTTAATTCATTTTGAAACAAAATAATATATATTTTTATTGAAATATTTGCGAAGAAAAATCTTCACAATTTTCTTCTCAATATAAAGTTTTCAAATATAAGATTACAATTTTTTTTAAATAAACCCATAGTAATATCATAAAAAGTTTTCAAATATAAGATATAAATATATAAATATTTGACCGTAAAAATTAAATTTATGTATATTTATCTAAACTGGAAACCTTTGAAACATCACAATTATAGTAAGAACGAATCTTCCACTGAAGCATATCCTCCACCAACCCAACCTCGTGGGATGATTGACTAAATGGTTTGTCGAGTTCTCAGAATTTAATGTCTTATATGAATCTAGGATGGCATTAAAAGCCTAGCAAATCGCAAATTTTTTAATAAAGATGATGTCTGCAGAACTAGAACCATCACATCCTTGAATGGTGTTCACTGACGCGTCATCGAATAGATGAAGGAGTGGGGCTACACGCATTCTCTAAAACATTATCGGATTGACTGTGGAACTATCTCTTCGCTTTTAATTTATGGCCACTATTAATTAAGCTAGGTACAAAGCAGTGATAATCGGTCTTACATTAGTATCAAGTAGTAAAACAAGCAAGAATGCAAAAATAAAATTTCAAAATAAAAAACAAGGCTTAAAAAGAAAACCACCTAAAAAAAGGTTGTAAATAGTGGAATCAAAGAAAGAGACATTTTGAAAAAAAAAAACTTTAATATTTTTTGTTCTCTTATCTCTATGCTTTTGAATAAAAAGAAATAAATATTTTTTGTAAAGAAAAAATATGGAGAAGTGAAACCTACAATGTAAAAAAAATGATATGGAAAGAAGAGTAAGAATTTTGTACATAAGACAGTAGATAACGTTGGTAAGAGGACGTCAGAGAGAGAGAGTCAGCATTGAAACCTACTTGATTTATGGATTTATCTTTTATTTAGTTTGCTATTTGATTTCAATGTATAAATAAAAAAACTATAACATCCCTATACTTATGTTACTATAGTATGAGAAGTAGCAGAGTTATAAAGACATTGGTCACAATTGAACTTAATGGCAAATTTGTAATTTTAATATAGTTGAAGGGAGAATTGGTCAATAAACATCTTTTGCATGTGACTTAAGGGAATCTTTGGTTGGTTGGTAATATAAATTAGATTTTTATGGAAGAGAGAGAGAGAGAGAGAGAGAGAGAGAGAGAGAGAGAGAGAGAGAGAGAGAGAGAGAGGAAAAAACAACGCAAATTCATCATGTTCAAACCCATTTTCGTATTCTATGGTGCAGCTCCACATATCAGGTCCTAACTTTTTGCTCATAACTCCAATTTAAGAAATTCTTGAAGTTATGTAATTTAGACAAAATTCTCTTCAATTTGATATAAGATTTCATGATCATAGCTTCTGTATTGAAGGAGAAACACGCATTTGAAGTTGGAGGATGCATGCTGAAAATGGGTATTGAGGTCATTACGGGTTTGGCATGGTTGGAGGTGAAGTTTTGGGTATGATAAGAGTTCAAATGCAGCAAGTATATCATCTTAACCTCTATAAATTCAAGGTGAGTTCCATAGTTAGAACTTGGGTGGAAATTGGGATTTTTGTGAAATTGCATGTTTGGGATCAAGGGTTAGAATGAGTAATTCTTGATTCATGTATACCCTATAGTGTGAATAATGCATGTAATGTTTATTTATGTCTGTATAACACTATGGGCACGCATATTGAAGTGATAAGTTGGGATTTGGAACCCAAAAATAGAACTGATATCATTCTGGTTTTTCTGCATTTCACAAATCGCGCTTAGCATGCAAGGCCGCGCTTAGTACGCCCTCCTGATAGTTAAATTTGGGACATTCGCATACCGCACTTAGCATATAGGGCCGCGTTTAACGTTCCCTCGTGAGACTTGAAATTCTTTATTTTATAGAGCTCACTTAGCGCGGGAGACTCCGCTCAGCGTACCCTCCTAGACAGAACTGTATTATTGAAATCCCTTGAGTGCAGTCTCGTACCATGGTTAGTATCGGACGCCTCTTTGATCTTAGTGATCGTTTGGAAATGTGTGGTGTAATATGTGGTGTAATATGTGTAGACTTTATGTGATTTTTTATTCGTTATGACATGAATATATATATATATATATATATATATATATATATATATATATATATATATATATATATATATATATATATATATATATATATATATATATATATATATATATATATATATATATATGATTATATTGAAATCACATTATATGGTAAATGATATGACATGACTTAGTGTATGTTGTCGTTCATTTCAGATTGAATGTTCAGATGGATTGTTGCATGTATCATGTGATATGTGTTACTATATGGAATAATTTTGATTTCCCATCGTTCCAGTTGAACATTCGGTGTTGTGATTGTATGGATTTATGTGTGCCTTATGGCTTGATACACATCGTGTTTTGATGTATGCTTGAATCGAAGTAGGCCTGACAACTAGGTGTAAATCACTTATGACGTAGACCTTGTGTGTTATTTATACTTTTGTGATGTGCAATTGTGGGCCAAAATGGTAGGGCATTTCCACACTTGATGAGATCATATATGCATGCTCGGTATGTCATGAGCATCTTAGCTACCATTGTGATGCGCTTGTGTGGGCCCATGTGTGGTGTTCCGCTAGCAGTTAAGAACATTGTGTGCTTGGTATGGTGGGGTTATGATTCCATGTAGGAAATATCACATTGCAGGTAAACTCACCCATAATGGTGCCATGTAGGAAATACCATTAGGTTTTTGCTTGGTGGGCTCGTGTTGTCAAGATGGCGTTTTTGCACTAGAAGTTAATCACATGCGTTGGGATGATGGACGAGTTGTGACGCCACATTGGCGAGTGTCACTCCTGAAATTGTCATAGATGGAATTCCATTTAAGAATGATCTGAATCTTCATGTTGTAATCAGGGAAAGTCTCTTGATGCGATGCATGGGTGTAACTCACCGAGGGTATGACAGTGTAATCTAAGTAGGGGCAATGATGGACTCCTAGATTCCTTGTACAGGGATATGGGTATGCATACTTGTTTGTGTTTGACTATGTATTGTTTTCCCCATTGGATAGTTATGAGACTTCCAATGGTGGTGTATCATTGTTGTGTACTTGTACCCAACCGTGAGAGAAAAACCCAGATTTGCGGTGAATCCATTTTTGATGGATGCACCCTATAGAACCGAGTGAACCCATATGACAGGGAAACTCACTGAGATTTAGTAATATCGCCCCAATCCTCTTATTATTTTTCAAGAATAGGTTATAAGTGGTAGAATTTCTAGATGGTCGATTTTGAAGACTGCAGACGAGCAAATGGCACGAAGACCTATGTAGAAGTTATCTTTTGTTAGAAAAAAGTTTGGTTCTAATCATATCTTAGAGTTTTGATGATAACAATGAAATATATTTTGTGATATATATTTTATACTCTGACTTGTATGTTCTCTAAGTTCAGATGAAGTTCTGACTTATGCATCTTAGAAAGAAACAACATTCTACGCAAGTATAAAGCAAACTCAGAAGAAAGCAATCCAAAGCAAACTCTGATGATGAGCAATCCTAAGAAACCTCTGATAAAGCTAGCTGAAGCAAAGATATGGTAGACGCACACTGAAAGCAACATCTGATAATCCAAGATTAAAGCAAACTCTGATGAACATATAACTTGAAGAATACTCTGATAGAAGAAAAAATCAAGTAAACTCTGAAATGGCAACGCCGCAAGCAAACACTTTAACTTCCAGAGACAAGCTCTAACAATATCGTTGGTTATTAAATGCTAAAGAAGGCTAACGCACTCAAGTGTACTACGTGCACGAGCATTGGAAACATAAAGACCAAGCCTACACACGACACGCATCATTGCAAACACGCTTCATTAAATGCATGCACTATCATCAAGGCATTAACGGTCAAGAATTGGAAGCTATATATAGAAGACCTTTTGTTTCAAAGAGAGGTTACTGACTTACGTGAAACATACTTACACTCATTATTTTCATACTTGTAATCTAATATTGGATAGTGGGTAGATCTTAAGTATTGGGAAACAATCTTAGTGATCAATCACAGTTGTGATAAAGCTTTTTAGAAGCAAATCGGTTTCACTACTATTAAGATATAATTTTGTAAGTGTTCCTTGAGAGACCAGTTGGGTCAGATTTCTCAAGAGGGCTAGGACTAGTTTGAGTCTTATAGGTGTTAGTCACTTGCAGTTGGCTTGTGCATTATATTGTTAGTCACACCATTTTGGTTGTGCATTTGTAATTAGTTTGATTATAGTGGATTAAGTCCTCGTTGAGAGAGGCGAAATCACCTTGGCGGGTGGATTGGAGTAGTTTGAGTTTTAAACGAACCAGGATAAAAATACTTGTGTCCTTCCATTAGTATTGTGCAAGAAAAAGGAAAAACTTATTCACCCCCCCCCCCCCTCTAAGTGTTTTCTCACCCTTCAATTGGCATCAGAGCTCTAGTTCTTGGTGCAAACACCTAACAGTGTCAAAAAAAGATCCAGAAGGAAAACACTATGGCATCTGAACAAAACAACAACAACTGCACCAAACCTCTTGCGTTTGATGGAGAAGACTTTGAATACTTGAAGGATAGACTAGAAAGTTTCTTTCTAGGTCACGATGTTGATCTATGGGATTTGGTCCTAGATGAGTACACTCATCCATAAGACAAAGACGAAAACAAAATTGATAGAAAGAACATGGATAAATAACATAAGTTAGATTTCAAGAATCACCACAAAGCCAGAAACATCTTTCTGAACTTTATCTCTAAAATTGAATATGAGAAAATCATCAACAAAGATACTACACATGACATGTTTGAATCCCTCAAGATGACTCATGAAGGAAATGCTTAACTAAAAGAGACAAAAGCTCTGGCTCTCGTCCAAAAGTATGAAGCATTCAAAATGGAAGAAAATTAGTCTATTGAAGCTATGTTCTCAAGATTCCAAACTCTGATTGCCGGCCTGAGAGTTTTGAACAAAGGATACACCAAGGCAGACCATGTTAAAAAAATTATCAGAAGTCTACCCAGAAAATGGGCACCTATGGTCACTGCATTCAAAGTGTCAAAAGATCTGAATGATGTTTCCCTTGAAGAACTTATCAGTGCTTTAAGGAGTCATGAGATAGAACTTGATGAACATGAGCCTCAGAAGAAAGGTAAGTCTGTAGCCCTTAAATCCATTAAAAAAATTGAAACTAACGCTTTTTAGGCAGAAGAAGGAAACTCTGAAGATTCTGCATCAGAAGAAGATGAGTTATCTCTGCTCTCCAGAAGGATCAACCAGATGTTGAAGCACAGACAAAAGAAGTTCAGAAACTACAAGAGGTCAGAAGACAAACCATAATCTTCTGAACATAAGAAGTCAAGCAGAAGAGATATAGTCTGCTATGAATGTAAAGAACCAGGACACTACATAAGTGACTGTCCTAAGCTGCAAAGAGAAAGACCAAAGAAAATTTTTGGAAGAAAGAAAGGCATGATGGCTACCTGGGATGATTCAGAATCTTCTGAAGCTGAATCTGACTCAGAAGATGAACACGCAAATCTAGTGTTTATGGCTACCACAGCAGATGACGATGATGATGACTCTGACTCGGAACCAAAAGAGGTATTCTCTGAATTTTCTAAAACTGAACTTGCTGGAAACTTATCTGAACTGCTTGAAAACTACAGTAAACTCAAAATCAAATACAAGAAATTCAAAAAGAATCTTGCATCTGATTTTGAGAAACTTGAAACAGAAAACTCTGAACTTAAAGAAAACATTTTTAAACTCAAAGAGGAAGTTCAAAAATTTGAAAAGATTTCTATTTCAGGTTCTGCTTCACGGTCAAAAGATATTCTAAAAGAATATGACTCTAGTTTTCAAACGTTTCTTGCTAAAAGCATAGATAGAAGCAAAATGGCTTCAATGATCTATGGTGTTAGTGGAAATGATAGAAGAGGTATTGGATATAAAGCTCCCAGAGGGAAAGAAATATATAAACCCAAGCCTGTTGAGGAAATGGTTATCTCATATAAACCACTACACAAACAATTTAGTTTTGGGCACACACATGATATCAAATACACTTCTCACTCTAAAAATTCTTATGCAAAATCAAAGTTCAATCTGAACTTTAGAAACTCTAACCAAAAAGGACCCAAAAAGAAATGGGTACCTAAGGAGAAAATAATCTATGTTACAGATGTCCTTAACAGCTCAGTTGAAACACCAGTCATGGCACCTGGACTCTGGATCCTCGCGTCATATGACGGGAAGATCGTCTATGTTCCAAAGTCTGGAACTTAAATCTGGAGGAGATGTCAAGTTTGGAGGAAATCAAAAAGGAAAGATTATTGGTACTGTAACCATTGGAAACGGTAACCTTCCTTCTATAACTAATGTTCTGTTAGTAGAAGGATTAGCACATAACTTGTTGTCCATAAGTCAATTAAGTGACAATGGTTATCACATTATCTTTAATCAAAAATCCTGTAAAGTTGTTAGTCAAAAATATGGAACAATCCTTTTACTGGAAAGAGAAAGAACAACATCTATAAAATTAATCTTTCTGATCTTAAATCTCAAAATGTAAAATGCCTTATGTCTGTTAGCAATGAGCAATGGGTCTGGCACAGAAGATTGGGACATGTTAGCATGAGAAGAATATCTCAAATTAACAACCTCAATCTGGTCAGAGGACTTCCAAATCTGAAGTTCAACTCAAAAGCTCTGTGCGAAGATTGTCAGAAAGGAAAATTTTCAAAACCTTCTTTTAAGTCAAAAAATGTTGTTTCTTCCTCTAGGCCGTTGGAACTTCTTCATATTGATTTGTTTGGACCAGTTAAAACTGCATCCATCAGAGGAAAGAAGTATGGATTGGTCATTGTTGATGACTACAGCAAATGGACATGGGTTAAGTTTTTAAAACACAGGGATGAGTCACATTCTGTGTTCTTCGACTTTTGCATCCAAGTGCAAAATGAAAAAGATTTTAGAATCATAAAAGTTAGAAGTGATCATGGAGGAGAATTTGAAAATCATTATTTTGAAAAGTTTTTTAAAGAAAATGGCATTTCTCATGATTTCTCTTGTCCTAGAACTCCCCAACAAAATGGAGTTGTAGAACGAAAGAATAGAACTTTGCAAGAAATGGCCAGAACCATGATCAATGAAACTAATATGGCTAAACACTTTTGGGCAGAAGCAGTGAACATAGCGTGTTATATTCAAAATAAAGTCTCTATATGTCCTATTCTTGAAAAGAATCCTTATGAATTGTGGAAAAACAGAAAACCCAACATTTCATATTTCCATCCTTTTGGATGCACTTGCTATATTCTGAACACTAAAGATAATCTGAACAAGTTTGATTCTAAGGCACAAAAGTGTTTTCTGCTTGGATATTTTGAACGCTCAAAAGGCTATAGGGTATACAACACAGAAACTCTGATTGTCGAAGAATCTATCAAAGTCATATTTGATGATAAGCTTGGCTAGTAAAAGCCAAAGCAAAATGAAAATTCTGCAGGTACAGAAGATCATCTCACAAACTCTGAAGATTCAGAAGCAAAAGAAAACTCAGAAGATCCTCCTATTGAAAATGCTCTGGAAAATCTAAGAATTTCTGAACAAACCTTACAAAATAAATTCCCCAGAATCACATCAGCACATCCAGAAAATGTGATTATATGAAAGAAAGAAGATCCCATCAGAACAAGATCCTCCTTCAGAAACAATGAAGAATCTATATTTGGATTGGTCTCTCTGATTGAGCCAACTTTAATAGAGGAAGCTCTGCAAGATAATGATTGGATCCTAGCTATGCAAGAAGAATTAAATCAATTTTCCAGAAATGATGTGTGGGACCTAGTTCCAAAACCTAAAGGATTCAATATCATAGGAACTAAATGGGTCCTCAGAAAATATTTAAATGAGCAAGGAGAAGTTGTCAGAAACAAGGCACGATTGGTTGCTCGGGGTTATAGTCAACAAGAAGGAATTGATTATAATGAAGCCTTTGCCCCAGTCGCCAGGTTAGAATCAATTAGATTGTTAATTTCTTTTGTTGTTAAACACAACATCTCATTATATCAAATGGATGTTAAATGTGCTTTTTTAAATGGTTACATAGAAGAAGAAGTTTATGTCCACCAACCTCCGGGTTTTGATGACTCAAAATTTCCAGAACATGTGTTTAAACTGAAAAATTCTCTGTACAGTATGAAACAAACTCCCAGAGCTTGGTATGAACGTCTGAGTAATTTTCTTTTAGAAAAGAATTTTACCAGAGGCAAAGTGGACATAACTTTATTCAGAAAAACATTTAAAAATGAAATTTTAATCTGTCAAATATATGTTGATGATATTATTTTTGGAACTTCTAATGTCTCTCTTGGAAGAGAATTTGTTGAGTCTATGCAGGTTGAATTTGAGATGAGCATGATGGGAGAAATAAAATTATTTCTAGGAATTCAAATAAATCAGACTCCATAAGGTACTTACATACGTCAGACAAATTATGTTAAAGAACTTCTGAAGAAATTCCATCTATCAGAAATTAAAGAAGCAAAGACCCCAATGCATCCTACATGCATTCTGGGAAAAGATGAGGTAAGTAAGAAGGTAGATCAAAAACTCTACAGAGGTAAGATTGGATCTATTCTCTATCTGACTGCATGTAGACTAGATATATTGTTCAGTGTATGTTTATGTGCTAGATTCCAATTACTTAACTGCTGTTAAGCAAATTCTGAGGTATCTGAAAGGTACTACTAACCTTGGACTGTGTTACAGAATATCCAAAGATTTTAAACTAGTAAGTTATTGTGATGCTGACTTTGTTGGAGATAGAATAGAATGCAAAAGCACCTCTGGAAGCTGTCAGTTTCTGAGTGATAATGTTATCTCATGGTACAGCAAGAAGCAAGCTGTTATTGCACTATCAACCACTGAAGCTGAATATATATCTGCTGCTGGATGTAGCACTCAGATGATCTGGATGAAAAGCCAGTTAGAAGATTATCATCTATATGAAAGTAAGATTCCTATCTTCTGTGATAATACCTCTGCTATTTGTCTTTCAAAAAATCCCATCTTACATTCTAAGGCAAAACATATAGAAATTAAACATCATTTCATAAGGGACTACATTCAGAAGGGAATTTTAAACTTAAATTTTGTAGACACAGACCATCAATGAGCTGACATTTTTACAAAACCCCTTTCTGAAGATAGATTCCAATTCATTCTGAAAAACATCGGCATGGAATTTTGTCCTGAATGAAAATAATTTTTCCTTCTATATGTGTTTCCAGAATGTTCTGAAATGAATGTTCTGATTGACTGCTCTTCAGAAGCTAGAAGAGGAGTTACATCAGAAACCATTCATCATGTTCTGAAATGTGTCTAACGTTTCATTACTAGAATGGTCAGAAGTTCATTATATTAAACCAGTTGTCTCACGCTACCCTCAGAAGTTGAACGCGTGTTTTAATTCTGAAAGGTCACGCATGCGTGCACTACTATTGAGACGCCATTCCTAGGTAACTGTTCAGATTTGATCAAAATCACGCATTCCCTTAATGTCAAATCTCATTAATTATTTGTAATTATTATGTTTTAAATCATTCTAAATTCTTTAACTTCTCATTAAAAAACTTTTTTTAAAGCTATAAATACCCTTGCAAAATCCCTTTTCTATTTTTTACTTTCTCTCAGATTTTATCTCTCAATTTGTTTCTTGTTGTTTTTTGTTTTGTAACTGTTTTCTTTTGAATCTTCAATATATGACAATTTTGAATTTCTTTATTTTTTTATTTTTGATTATGACAAAAAGGGGGAGAAAATAAGATTTTGATCTGATCCATAAAAACAGTTATCGGACTAAGTCTCAAACATTCCTAACGAAACACAAAGTTTTTTCTGTTTAAGAGATATGCAGGAACTCAAGAAACTATGAAATACTAAGCTCTGAACATCATCAGGAAAAAAATTTCTAAAGAAACTCTGAAAGAAAAGTCTAAAAGCTCTGAAGAAAAAATCTCAGGAAGTTTCCCTTATGCTTTTAAACTCTTTAATTATTATTTATCTCAGAAGAAGAAATATAAATCTCAGGGGGAGATCCTCATACTTGCACAAAAAAAAATTAATCAAAATCTGAATTGTTTTGTCATCATCAAAAAGGGAGAGATTGTTAGAACAAAGTTTGGTTCTAATCATATCTTAGAGTTTTGATGATAACAATGAAATAAATTTTGTGATATATATTTTATACTCTGACTTGTATGTTCTCTAAGTTCATATGAAGTTTTGACTTATGCATCTTAGAAAGAAACAACATTCTACGCAAGTATAAAGCAAACTCAGAAGGAAGCACTCTAAAGAAAACTCTGATGAAGAGAAATCCTAAGAAACCTCTGATAAAGCTAGCTGAAGCAAAGATCTGATAGAAGCACGCTGAAAGCAACATCTGATAATGCAATATTAAATCAAACTCTGATGAACACATAACTTGAAGAATACTCTGATAGAAGAAAAGATCAAGTAAACTTTGAAATGGCAACGCTATAAGCAAACACTTCAACTTCCAGAGACAAGCTCTGACAGTACCGTTGGTTATTAAATGCTAAAGACGGCTAACGCACTCAAGTGTACTACGCGCACGAGCATTGGAAACGTAAAGACCAAGCCTACACGCAACATGCATCATTGCAAACACGCTTCATTAAATGCATGCACTATCATCAAGGCATTAACGGTCAAGAATTGGAAGCTATATATAGAAGACCTTTTGTTTCAAAGAGAGGTTACTGACTTACGTGAAACATACTTACGCTCACTATTTTCATACTTGTAATTTAATACTATATAGTGGGTAGATCTTAAGTATTGGATAATAATATTAGTGATAAATCACAGTTGTGATAAAGCTTTTTAGAAGCAAATCCGTTTCACTACTATTAAGATATAATTTTGCAAGTGTTCCTTCAGAGACCAGTTGGGTCAGATTTCTCAAGAGGGATAGGACTAGTTTAAGTCTTAGAGGTGTTAGTCACTTGCATTTGGCTTGTGCATTGCATTGTTAGTCACACCAGTTTGGTTGTGCATTTGTAATCAGTTTGATTATAGTGGATTAAGTCCTCATTGAGAGAAGTGAAATCACCTTGGCGGGTGGACTGGAGTAGTTTGAGTTTCAAACGAACTAGGATAAAAATACATGTGTCCTTCCATTATTATTGCGCAAGAAAAAGGAAAAACTTATTCAAACCCCTCCCCCTTCTAAGTATTTTCTCACCCTTCATCTTTCTGCTGTGCATTATTAAAGACAAGTTATTCGTGTATGTTCTGATATTAGAATTGTATTGTATACAGTTTTAATTTCTTGACTTTTTCCCAGTCTTGTATGTTTATTTGTATCATAATTAACATCAATGCATATTATTCTAGACATATATGTACGGGGTGTTACAGTTGGTATCAGGGAAAGTTTATTCTTGTCCCTGCCATGAAACATCACTAGAAATTCTCTTCTCCCTCACATGTGTGTGTTGCTAGCCTGATTTCCACTATTGTAGTATTCAGTCATTGAGCCTGGCCATCTCACTGACTTTATATGCAATGGATAGGATCACGGTGGAGCCACCACGAGGATGCGTAAGATCTGAAGTGACTTGAGTTGAAGTGGTAGAGACTTGTTGAGTTGAGAGAGTGTTGGGATTGTTGGGTAATGATGGAATGTTGACGCGGATTAGTTGGTAGCCCAATTGTCATGGTAAGGTTTGAGACTACTGAAGCTTTCAAGATTCAATTGGGTGAAGTGGGACTTTCTCTAGATCCTAGTAGAGGTGGAAGAAGTTCATGAGGCACTTGAGTATGACTATAATAATGGAATTCTGAGATGGAATGTAGCTGAAGCTACTAGAAATTCATAGCTTAATCCTGGTACCAATGGCGGATATGACTTGAGAACCTGTTGGATGAAATAATTTTGGGGAGTTTAAACGAAGAAGTCAGATCCTTCTAATTACCCTGGTATAGGCAGTACTTGGATGGACGAAGTGCTACACTCTGATTCGCTTTAGTATACTGTAAGATGTATGTGGATTACCCAGTAAAGAATTGATAGAAGGAGTGGAAGTGGGGATCCATAATTGGGCAGGTCTTGGACACCCTATTAGTGAAGGGACTATTGTATCTTTGTTCTTTCCAATCCTCGATTGAGCCTTAGAACTACGATAGGCGGCAGCCGAAGCGAGAGGAAATAGGAAGTATAGTAGCCTAAGTCCGTGCTAGTTATGATTCGTCTAACCCTGAGAGATGCCATAGAACTACGCTTGGAGTTGGGTAATTAGATGAATGGAAACTAGTGTCTATCTGGAGCATCCACTGGATGATCGAAGTTGTATCGACTGTTTAGAACCCTGGTATTCCTATTTATAGAATTATCCTTAAAATTTCTTATGTATGCAATGTACGGGTGAGTACGCGCATGGCATAGTAATTCGAACTGAATTCTTACCCAGTCTTATCTAGCTTGTTCATTCTGAGTAAGTAAACCCTAAACGTGTGACACTCTTAGCATCCTAAGGAGTGTGGCTGGAAGGTTTTGAGGAGAGATGACATCAACGGAGAGTTGTTCGGATATCTAACGGTTGTGACTATAGGATACTGGCGGAGATCATTATATGCTGCGGGGTAGGTTACTTTAGATCATGTCCTCGAAGTTGGACCACCGTGTTGGTACTACCAGACAGGTATAACGCCACAGTATCGCTATCGTGCACAAATATGACAGATGTGGGACAGTGTTGATCTAGAACTTAGGGTAAGTTTCTGATTTGGTATTCGTGAGTCGCTGACTCAAATTCTCATGAGGTACATGTAACGAGGATCTATGTCATGCTAGATAGTAGGGAACTATCTAGATAGGTGATAGTGGAATGGATCAAGTTCTGGTACTAAGCTTATAGGGACCCCGAGTGGTTGTGGCTGTATGGATGATATCGGGTGATACCATATGGATGCTTTTTGTTTCGTGGAGTTGTAAGTGGTGAGTGTACATGAGTCCCAGTGGTGGAACTAATGTGAGATATTATATCTTGGCCGGTGTGTTGTGCGGCTACTCTTTAACAATGGTGATCAGTGTTAGAATAGACGGAGAATATCTTGGGTTAGCTTGATATCATATGTGTCTAGGGGAGTATCTATAGACTCTCATGAGTGAAGCAATGTCAGTCTCAGTGAACAGAGACACTTCGGATTTAGAATGTCGAGAAATTTCAAAGGGGGATGCTCGAAGCACGAAGTATGATTCTTTTAATTGTGGTTACGCTAAAGGCATTGGAAACGCTGCATTTGGGAACACAGCCGAGGTTGTCAATTTAGTAACAATTTAGGAAACGACGAGGCATGACATTAAGATAATCCTAGCAGCTTTAAGTGGGAAACTGAATTTTGCATCAAGTATGAGAAGGATCCTGAGGCTCTGCAGGTATGAGACTGCATGGTTGAAGGAATGCGCATAAGGATTTGGTAAGTACTACATGTAGCAATAAGATGCACCTTCTTTTCAGTATTCTGTTTAGTAAGAACTCCACAGTTAAACGTGCTCGACTTTGAGTAGTATTGGGATGGGTGACCTTCTGAGAAGTTCCCCGAAAGTGTGTGAGTAAGGATAAGGCATGATGAAAGGATTTATGGTGGTTGAGTTGTTCTTTTTAGTTAGCTAGTTGAGGGGTCCCTACCATCATCTGGTGGTTAAAAATTATGATTATCCCTTGAGGGTATTACGGTAATTCTATAAAACTAGAAGAATAAAAACACTCACATATATTTTTCACTCTAAAAACACTAAGACAATTTCAGTGATAAAACAAAAAGATGAAGTAGGAGATAATAGAAATGAGAAAGAATAGTTCAAATGATGAGAACCCCCTCTATTTATAGGAGAATTTTTTTCTCAAAAAGTAAATATATCCATGAGTTTTTAATTTTTAGACGATAGGATGTATCTAGAAGGGGGGGTTGATTAGATACCGTGATTTTTAAAAAGAGTTTTTAAAGGAAACTTAAAACACGGTGAAAGCTACCTGGATACACTCGTCTAAAAACGATCCTCTATTGAAAAGACCGAATATGCGTAAAATTGAATGGAATGAATCAATGAGAATTATTAACACTTATTTCAATTATAATAGATCACTTATACTTTTTAACTATAGTCAATTACTCCCAATGAATTGTTGAGTATAAAACCCACAAATTTGCACTTTTGGACTTTTATCGAACACTTGGTGTGCGTAATCACACCAAGTCCAATCTATCTTAATTTGTACTATTAAAACCAATTTTAGGAATCAAAGTGATCACTATAGTCCTTAGAAATATTTATATCACACTACAAATCCAGACACTGGAAACCACAAGTGCAAATTTACAAATTATAGCAAATTAGCAGTAAAAGACGAGAAAGAAAAATGACACGCGATTTGTTTAGGCAGTTCCCACTGTCGTCCTCACATGGGGTATTGTGCCCCTAATTCTAAAATTTAGAATTAGGACAATTGTTGTTATGATTGCAAAGTTTGTACAAGAAATAGAAAATAGTCACCAAAATTCAAACCCAATATGTTGAATTCAAAACTAAGCTCCTCTCTTCCCTTGATTCAATTTGAACCAAGTATGTCACCAATCTTAGATAAACCTCTGGTTTTAGCTACCTTGTTGAGAACCCAAACTGTTTCTCAAACCCTCTAATTGTAGCTACCTTGTCGATCAAACCCACGATTCCTCAATCCCTTAAGTACAGCTGAATTTGGATGAAGCAAAGAATTGTCATAAACCCCAAAATCCGAATGATCTTGGAGGACAAAACCCTCAGATTGTTCAAGAAAAACCCACAATTACTTAACCCGAACAAGATTGTAATCTTCTACTTCAGACGTTATCAACACACGCTCCGCACCTTGATCGACAAAATTTATTATGTGCAGTTGTCAATGGATGAGTGAGAGGTTGAAGATGATGAGTACCTTGTGTATCTATTTTACTTTTCTTGTTGAAAAATCAAGTGATTGAACCTAACAAGATTATATACGTTATCTCAAGTCAAAACCCAAACTAACAAGCTGAAAAACAGATTTAACGAGCGAACAGTCGACCTATGCCAAAAGGGGGACTCGACCTGAGCATTCCCGGGAGTGCCAGAAGACAAAGTATGTGATCCATGCATCGACCGCTCCAGGTCTGTACATCGGCACACAGTTCCTAAAAATTACTCCCATGTTGAGTCGACCATACAATCGACCTAAGAAAACCCGAGACTTCCCTAAGGTACAACTTTCAATTCATGTGTCAGCCGCTCCAGGGCTATGCGTCGATGCATAGTTCCTCAAAATTAATCCCAGGTTGAGTTGACCATACAATCGACGTGAGCAAACCCGAGACTTCCCTAAGGAGCAACTTTCAATCATGCATCGACTGAAGCTTTATTTGAGTCGACTCAAAGCATAGAAATTTCTAAAAATATCAATTCTTGAATACTTTTCATGCTTCCTTGTCCACCATATCATCTAGCAACATTTCCAACATATAGTGGAAAGTTTTAACATCATTGAAACCCTTATTAAAGGAACCTTGCCCTCACATACTCCCCCTTTTTTATGATGGCAAAACTTGTCCTTAATATCAAGTATCGGGATCTTAATCTCAGAGATTTCTACCCCTATCTTTGTGAACCCTTTCATTTCGTTTCGTTTTGGCTTTCATATCATCTGTTCTTGGCTTCCACGTGCTTCTCCCCCTTTGACAACATCAAAAAGAGACAAAGCAATAGGTTAAAAATAACAGTAATCAATACAAGTAAGGTTAGACCATTATCTACTTTGGCAATCAATAACTCTAACAAACAATCACATGAAGAGATGTTAGAGAAAGGCATAACAAAGAAGAAGAAAAATAGACACCAATCACATAGTTTTGTTAAAACTGGTGTTCAAAAAGAGACAAATAAAAAGTAAGTCATAATCTAAAAATAATTAATCAACAAATACTAGCCAAAGTTCATGAAAATAGAAAAGTACAAGACCAAAGAAAACATTAATTTTCATCACTCTCATTTCCTCCTTGAGGTGGTGGATTTGAAGGTTGGTTAAAAGGGAAGTGCTGCATGAAATTGTTGGTGAAGTTGGTGAAGTTGTCCGCTTGAGACTCCATCATCCCATACAAAGTATTGTATCGTTGATCTTGAATGGTAGAGTATGCGGAAATTGTCCACCGTGTACCCTGACATGGTTTGATAGAGTAGCAAGTATCTCATTTACAAGTGAAAAGTTCTCATCCTTTTGAAGGCGCATATACTCAAGCAAGTTAAAAATGGTAGCATTCTTTCCACCCGACACTTCATCTTCATCCATGGCAGCAACATTCTCACCTTCCTCATTTTCTTCATCATGTTCCTCGTCACTATCATCTCCTTCTTGCAAGCATACATTATTACTTCTTACCACATATTAATATCGTTGCTGACTCGCATCCCACTAGTGACCCATCATAGTCAATGTTTTCTGAGTGAAATCTTGATCAGTTGATAATCCAATTAAGGGAAGACCTGGAACACCAATAGCGACCTTTTTGAGGACATGTTGAATAAAGGAAGCATAGCATAACACTGTTCCTCTACCCGAATATTTCAGATTATATATTCTACTAGCAAAGTAGTAAGGCCAATTGATCCTCATTTTGTTCTTGATAGCATGGAGCAAGTGCACCTCAGGCTGATCAACCCTTGAGTATCCACCCCTCTTAGGGCGAATGATGCGAGAGACAATCTACTGCATAATACGGTCAAGCGGTTTTAATGCACCCGTTGTGACCAACTTTGGAAATAAGGTGCTATTCATAACACTTTCAGAGAATGGATGTTTCAACATAGAATTTAGAGCAACCTTAAAGTCATATCCCTCAAAGTTATCGGTATCGGTAATTTTGATAGCAACCGGACTTGGAGGAAACATTTCAAACTCCGTCTAAATCTCAGAATTAACAGTATAAACCTTGTTATTCATCTTATATCTAAAATTTCTCCCATCAAAACTACCTTGAAGACCATTATAAAACATTTTGATCAACTCTTCATTATACGCAGTATCACATTCCAAAAACACATCGAGTTTCTTAAATCTTAACAACTCAACAACATGTGGAAGATTCAACCGACCTAGGGTTTGCTTGTACACTACAAATTGCTTAACAATTTTTATCTTACTAAAGTTCTTTGAATAAGACTCAACCAAATCATCAAAAAGTAGAGACAAAGCAGTTACTGGATCGGGGTTTTGTTAACAAGAGGAACTTCCTTTTACCAATCTTCTCTTTGTAGGTCTTGATGAAGGCATGTAAGGAAGCTTGAAGAGTTTGAGACTTGTGGGTAAAAGATGCTCTTAGGGTTTTTGAGAAGGTTTTGGGGCAAATAGAGTAATTGAGAGTGAATGAGTAGAGATGATAAGATAAAAAAAACTTGTCACACAGAATTGCTAAAGTCATTGGTTAAAATATTGTGCAATTTGTCGACCTATACAGGTCATGCATCGACGCATAGGGCCTTAATTTTGAGAAACACGGGTTCCAATATGCGTCAATGGTCTCCAGCCATAGGTCAACCCAAGCAGACCTATTTTCTAATTTTGCAAATATTCATGAATTTTAAGGCACAATAAAATAGAAATAACCACCTAAGTATAGATCACACATCACAAAGATTGAAAAGCGCATATCACAAGGAATAATTTTTTTTACAAGTTTACCACTTTGAGTTATCAAGAGTAGAGTTAGAGTTAGAATGATATTACCTATATGATGGGGGGTGACATTTTGCCCTCACAAATAACTTGATACAAGAGTGTAGACAATTCATGAGAGTATAAGTATAAATTAGAGCAATGCAACTAATGTAGTTGCAACCTATCCGAAATGTCAAGAACACCAAGTTCCCTATGGATGTGGAAGAAAGGCTCGACCGCAAAAGGTTTTGTGAAAATATCTGCAAGTTGATTAGTTCTATCAACATGCTCAAATACGACGTCACCTTTTTCTACATGGTCTCTAAGGAAGTGATGCCTAATCTCAATATGTTTTGTGCGTGAATGTAAAATCGGGTTTTTGTTTAGGTTTATGGCACTTGTGTTGTCACAAAAGATCGGAATATGATCAAGTTTGACATTAAAATCAAGTAGTTCTTTTTTGAGCCACAAAATTTGGGCACAACAATTACCGGCTGTGATATATTCTGCATCGGCAGTTGACAAAGCAACAGAAACTTGTTTCTTGCTATGCCAACTTACTAAGGAATTTGAAAAGAAGTGACACGTACTGTAAGTACGAAGTGCGCCTAAGAGGGGGAGTGAATTAGGTACTTTAAAATTTTTTGGTTTTAGTGATGATGGATATTCTTTTTCTGGTCTATGGTGTTTATGAAAGTAGTAAAGTGCAGAAAAATAAAAACATAAGAGAGTTATCCTGGTTCCCCTCACAGTCCGAGAGTACTCCAGTCCCCTTTCAACATGAAAGATATTTCCTTATAGTTGGCAACTTAGACAAGAACTACCAAACACCAAGAACAATCCTCTTGGACCAAGAACAATACTCTTGGATTTTCACTATGTCAACAATGAGAAGAATCCTCTCAAGGTGACCTACTTGTTTCCAACAATGCTGGAAAAACAAGAGTACAAAAACCACTAATCTTATTTTCAACAATCCTGAAAAATAAGAAAGTGTAAAGCAATATTTGAGTGAGTAAGTTTGTAGAGTAATAATCACTTTAAGTGATTTTATCAATAACTTGATCTTCTCTTCCAATAACAATGATATACAGTGACTCAAGACTTATATTTCTCAAAGTTTTATGTTATACAAGATGTGGAAATGTGCAGAAAAATTTTCGAATAAAAATGAAGAAAGCTTGAGTTAAGTATTTGAAAATTTCAGAAAAAGAATGATTGGAAGAGGTTGTAAAATAATTTGAATCTTTGGAAATTTATATCTTCATAATACCCCTTTGAAACAACATTATTTTTAGTACAATGATCATGAACAATTGCCAAGATTCAGTATAATCCATTATTCAAAAGGTGTGTGTGGAGAGGTATATGAAAATATATTGATTTTCAAAAATGTACAACAAGCAATCGATTGCACCCTTGATGCAAATCGATTTGCACAGGTTCTAACAGCCAGAAATTTCAAATATTTTTAGTGAGAAATCGATTGCATCTTTGTGTAAATCGATTGCACTTAAAAATAGAAGCTTTTTCAAACAGGGAGAAATTGATTACACATATATGCAAATCGATTGCACGGGCAAACAGAAGCAAAAAACCTGAAAACATGAGGCAAGCAATCAATTGCTCCATTATTTAAATCGATTGCTCAGTAATAAAAATTAATTTTTTGCTTAAGAAACTTCAGAAATAGTTTAGACAAGTTTAAAAACTTCTTTTGATCATTGATGTTGTACCCCAAAATTTTCTCTCTTATGTTCTCCAAGATTGTCTCTTACATAGACGGTTACAAACATTTGATGGAAGAAAATAAAAAAATTTGAATATGAACAAAGGTGTCTTCGATTGGCATCTGAACATGATGTCCTTCGATTGGCATCTGGACAAAGAGCTTCGATTGGGCGTCTGGGACCCTTCGAGCGATATGTGTCTTACAAGCTTCGGTTGGGCATTTAAAACCCTTCGATCAAACTTTGGTCCATCAGCTTCGATTAAGCGTTGGGCCCCCTTCGATGAAGTTCAGTTTGCAAGGCACACAAGGCCAAGACTTCTTCAGATTTTCCTTTAACCCACTAGGCATAAAACTTCCTTCGACCCACAAGGTAAATACCCCCTTCATGCCTGATTCGATTCACTAGGAAATGGCCTCTTTTATGCTTCCTTTGGCCTCCCTCATGCTAGCGTCCACAAGGCATTGGCTTCCTTTGTGCCAGCTTCGACTGGGTAATGGTCCCCTTTGAAACAGTTTTGGTTCAATGAATCAAAAGACGCAAAATTTTCCACACTTCGACACACATGATAGTCCCTTCGAAGGTGCATTCATGTGGTCCCTTCGAAGAAGCATTCATTGGTCCATTCGAAGGACACATGATTATTGAAAACAAGTTTGCTTTGTGATGAGTCTTGGTCCAAGATGCTTGCTGGACAAAATCCTACATGCTGCCAAGCCTAAGCCCCCTACACAAGCACATTCCTTCCAAAGAAAGCTTCGATTGGCCAGAATGAAGTCTTTCGATTGGGCTAGTTGAGTAGTGTCAGAGCAATCAAAGAGAGTAAACTTAGGGGCTGATCGAAGAAGCCAGGATGTTAAGGCCTTGTATAATTTGAATCAAGATCCAAAGTCAATCGAAAAGTAAAGATCTAAGGGGCTTTCGAAGAAGCCCTGATAAGGGAAACTTTGAACAGGTTCAAATTGGAATTCAGAATCATAAAAAAGAACAATGCTCTGACGAAGAGAATTCTGGGCAATTCGAATTGATGCAGATGGTGAATTAATTAAAGAAACTTTGACAAGGGACAACTCTAAACAATTTGAATTTAGAGTCATCAAAGATCTGAGCAATTCGAATTGATGAGGATGGACTCAATCGAATGAGCTATAAGAACGAAACCAGGGCCATTCGAAGGAGGCAACTTAGGTCCAATCGAAGAGTAAGGTTGGAAGCTATTCAAAAGAGTCAAATGTGTCCAGGTTCACTCAAGATTTCAAAATGGCAAGAATTATTCAAATATGGCCAACTTTCAATGTGTTGGATTCTTGTCTCATGGCCTTCAAAGCCTAGTTAATGGTTGTCCCTTTCCATTTCCATTTACCCTCGCATCCCTATAAATACAAAGCTAGACACATACACAAAGGAGAAATTCTCCAGGAGACTAGAGACAGAGGCCTAGGAACTACACGTATATTGCCTTACATGCATGCACAGCCTAAGAGAAGCATACTAAAAATTCTCAAAATTCAACAAGATCACACCATACTTTCCTCTCTCCTTTCGAATCCAAGAGCATCTAACAACTCCAGTCCACACACAAGTTCCTGTTTCAAGCAAGGTAAGTCCTCTTGATCTTGCATCTCTCGTTTCAGCATAACATGTAAATAGCCTTTCACTTGTTTTTCGTTTCAGCATAACATGTAAATAGCCTTTCACTTATATTTCGTTTCAGCATAACATGTAAATAGCCTTTTAGTTATATTCTTCGTTTCTGTCCTTTTTGTTTGTTTGCTTTTATTGTCCAAATATATGTTGTAACTAACCTGTACATACTCAAATCAAAGACATAAAGGGTGTGAACAAAGGATATACACTCATGCTACTATGTGGGTCCATATTGCTTCATAGTCTAATCGAAAGAAGCAGAGAAGGTTGAAATTGAAGGTTGCTCATACCAACTCCCAAGCTCAATCAAAAGAAGCAAGAAAGGGTGCAATCGAAGGTTGCTCACGCCAACTCCCAAGCTCAATCGAAAGAAAGCAAAAGAAGGGTGAATCAAAGGAGTCTACTGCTTGGATCGAAGGACTCACTTTCCCTCTTTATTTTGTTCTTGTTTTTACATTTTCTTGCCTTTCAATTTGGTTGTAATAGTGTAGGACACTTATTTTCCGCATTTTCTATTGCTTTCATATTAACTGCTAGATGTATGACTAATAGGATTGTATGGCAAAGATTAAAATCAAAACGCTAGCAAACCTAAGAAAATAGACAAAAATAACTAAATACAACACATTTGCACATATACACCTCTAGGGTACCCCACTTCAGTTGCCTTCGTAAAATAGTCGCAACTCTCGAAACGTGAGAGATTTTAGTGGCTATCCTCTGATTCAAAAAGATCATAAGTCTCTCGATGACCCTTTCTACGTTGCCTCGGTAAAGATATGATCTTTTAATCCTAGGGTAGCTACTAAAGCTTCTTGCCCAGTTGCCTTTGTGACTATAAATTGTCCCTTCGAATGTCCCTCAAACATCCAACGATTAGAGTTACCTAATCACTAATAGTAGGATAGCATTGTCTAAAGGAAAAGAGGAAAAGAACGAACCTTTTCGAGTACAAGTAGATAGTTGTTAGATGCTTGCTCAAAACAAACTTTTACACCAACACAAAAACATTTCAAAAACGCTTTCAAAAAACATTCACTTTGTCAACACTCTTGAGGATTGATACAAGAGTTATCATAAAGTGAATCGCCGCACTAAGGCATTTTCAAATACTTTTCAAAAAACACAAAGCACAAGGTATTTAAAAAAATGAGCTAAGCATCTAAGAGCTCGTAGAAAACTATGGATGGAAAGGGTGCTAACACCTTCCCTTTCCATAATCTACCCCCCTTACTCAAAAAACTCTCGAAAAGGTCTTTTTATGTTCTTTTCACCCTTTCCTTTGTTGAATTAAAGAAAAGTCGGTGACGTCTCTTGCTTATCACAACATTTGCAAACACAAACACTAAACTAGTATAAACAGTCGCTTCTTCCACCGTATCACAGAACTTGCGACTCTGCTGGGGAATATGTATAAAAAGTAGGGTTACCTTAAGAGTTAGTTCATTTTAAAACTGTTTTAATTGCTTGCTTTGTATGCTTTATCCTTGGAGGGTTGTTTGGGTTGTTACTATAGATCCTACACCCGGATTTGGGAACATCTTTTTAGGTAAATAGCAATAGACCGTCGAGACTGTACGACGTAGACCGATATGGTTGAAGTGATAGTTGTGTTGGTGTGACACTTTGGTTGGTACCGGTATCTCTTGTGTTGAATCGAGGAGAATACGGGGCTGCCGCGTGGTTTCTTGAAGCACTAACGGACCTTAGAACCTTAGTTGAACAAACTTGGCCATTAGAAAGTAGTGAGATAGCCGGCCTCGGTGTAAAGCTGGGGATTGGTTGATTCTCGATGCTACACTCATTGAGATTGGACTTTCGAGATGTTTCGGCCGCAAGAAAAGATTGCTAAGCTGAAATAATGCTCGATAAAGAAAGATCAGTGATATTGAGACTCCTTAGAACCCAGTTACTATTCTAAGAAAGGTTGAAACAACTAAAATTGAAGAGGGTACTTATCTACAAACCTCATGCAAACCTGAACCTAAGGCTTCTTGTGTGACTTATTTTCCTTCATTATCTAACAACTTAAACTCATTGCAGGGATTTATTTGTACTCCTTGCAGGACTTGTTTGTAGTCATTATCCAATAACTCGGATTTCCTGCAAGACATACTTCTCTTCATTATCCTTCATTTTTGCTTGATGCATAGCATACACATCATAGCATCATACCATAGCATTTCCTTAACTATTTCAAGGATCTCAAGGGCATGCGGTGCAAGTTATGATGAACCAGACGTCTAGCAAGGGACAAGGGAATTTATTTTCCTCTAGCCAATGTCGTCAAAAGATCAAAACACAACAGCTTGAGTCAGGGGCTATGACCCACTCGATATGGTGAGCTTGATTCTCGTAGAAGGATATTCAACGATACGAAGTTCTTCAATCAAAGTTGCAGTCAACTTCTAACATCTTCTTGTGTTTACCCCGCGAGACACCTGAAAACATCACATAAGAATATCATACAGGTCATTGCATAGCAGGTATTTCAAGACAGGTTTCTTATCTTTTCGCTATTTATTTCAGCAAAAGAAATGGCTCTTGAATAGACAGTAAAATACCTTCAAGCCCAAAACGCTCAGTTCCAACAAATGTTCCTGGCTCTGGCTAAGGGGAAGGAAGAACTGAAATCTCTCGTCATCAAAGAGAAGAAGAAGAAGAAGGCAAAGGAATCAGCTAGTGTTTTGAATTTGGGAAGAAGACTCAGAGGACCAGCCAAGAGAGCTCTAGATCTCTCAACTCCATCAAATGAGGGGGATAATAATTAAGATGATAATAACCCGGGGACTGATGAAGATGAAGCGAATTACTCTGAGGAACAATATCCTTATGCTGATGATAAATACAAACAGTTGGAGGATCGCCAAAGTGCTATGGAGATCCAAAGGGTACTCGGGCTGGATTTTGAGGAGCTAGGACTGGTCTCAAGGGTGGTCATCCCGCGGAAGTTCAAAGTCCCTACATTTTCTAAGTATGACGGTGTCTCCTGTCCTAAGTTGCATTTAAGGTCGTATGTCAGGAAGATTCAACCCCACACTACTGATAGGGATCTGTGGGTACATTTCTTCCAGGAGAGTTTGTCAGGGACTCAGCTGGAATGGTTCTATCAACTAGAAAGAACCAACTTTCATAATTGGGAAGATTTGGCTGCTGCTTTCTAAGAGCAGTACCAATATAATGCTAACCTCGCCCCAACTCGTACACAATTGCAAAGTATGGCTATGGGTTCCAGCAAGGGTTTCAAAGACTACGCCTAGAAATGGAGGGATCTTACAGGGAGAGTCCAACCTCCTCTGTCTGATAGGGAGCTGGTAGACATGTTCTTGAGCACTTTGTCTAGTCCATTCTTCAAACCACTTGTTGGAAGTTCTTCGGCTAGGTTCACCGAGCTGATACTGACAGGTGAAAGAGTCGAAAGCGGTATTAAGAGTGGGAAGATTCCAATGGATGTACCTTCTAATGCTGAGAAGAAGCCATTCGGTGGCAAGAAGGAAGCTAATGTTGTATATGGCCAGAAGGGACGTGCTAGAGGTAACCACAACCCATTTGTGGGGGCAGTACTGGTCTCTAATCATACGCATGTGCAACGACATCAACAAGGCAATCAGTGTAAGAAGGTCACACCTAAGAGACAATTCACCAAAATCAACATGTCACTAGCTCAAGCGTTACAACACATGTTGAAAGCATGATTGATTACGTTAAAGGCTCCTCTACAGAATCCTAATACCTCTGCTCCTAGCTACAACCCCAACGAAAGGTGTGCATACCATTCTGATAGTCCTGGACATGATACGAATGGTTGCTAGGCTCTGAAGAACAAAATTCAGGATATGATTGACGCCAAGGAGATTGAATTCGACCCTCTAGAGACTTACCGGGTGATCACTTCTCCTAGGCCAAATCATCGAGAGCGTCTAGTTCATTTGTGATTTTTCAATTGTAATTTCCTTTTCTTGTTCAAACAATTATTGTCATGTCAAACTTTGGTTTTCCCATTAATGCATTACATATGTTTGTCTTAAATTATGTCATTTTCATTATATTTAAACTTCTTTGTTAATTCCTTTTTGTGATGTTCAACTCTCGATTAGAAGATGTAAGCCTTTAGAGGAAGGATGGCGAAAATAATACCATGATCTCTACAATACGCTTTTGAAAAGATCCCACTGACGATGTACAGGCGTTGTTTCAAATCCCAAACAGTGGAGTTATAAGGAACATAATCCCTAGTCAACCCCTTTGAGCCTAAGAAGTAGGATTTTTTCTTTTCACACAAATTAAAACCCTTAATCATAACCTGGGGCAGGATAGTTTTCTCAGTTAATTCAGATGCGCATTCAGTCGCAATCTTCCACTTCATACATAATGAATGGCATCAAAGACATCCTTCCAAATCAGACGATGGTGATGGTTCTGCATAATCATTAAATTCGACAGTCATTATCTCTCAAAATAAAAGCCCGCTAAGTAAAAACCTATGAAGGAGACTTAAGAAAAAAATTGGGGCATCCCACTGACTGTAATCACAAAAGAACCAGTTCAGGAAAAGTAGGGATAACGAGAAAAAAAAGAGGTTACTACAAATCCTAGACAAAAAGAAGATTACAAAAATAACTCCATCTTCAAAATAAACTTTTAGTATCTGAACCATTACCGAAACATCAAGGACAAGATGCCATACTCAATCGGGATTTAAACGCACAATTAACTGAGCATAGGACTGAAGAACATCACGAAGAGCGGGTTGGATACAAATAAAATTTGAGCCTTTATCCTTTGTTTATTAAAATAGTGAACCAGGCCATGCTACAACCCTTAAAAGTCCTAACTGAAGCATGGGATAGTTCGAAAGCCTACTGTTACAAAAGGTATCCTGACTCCTGTAAGGTTTGCTATTAAATCCTGAGTTGATAGCACACTCCTACAAATTTTGTTTGTTTTACTAAAAAATGAATTTTCAAACTTCAAAATAGACATAAGCTTTGCATTTTTAAAATACCATTGCTTGCATATGACTATTTGTTCAACAGAAGGGAAATTTGCAAACGAATATTCAATGAACGAAAATCCTCTCGATGAACAGAGTCACCTCAGATGGAAAAAAAAACATTTCCAGTAACAGGCCTTCCATAATCAGGGGCATGACATGGTGCTTAACACATCTGGGGCCATCAAGTAAAAATTCCAAGAAAATATCTTAAAGTCCTGAATAGCCGGAGCAGGTCTCCATCACTTGGGGAATCAAATGTGATTCCCATCAAAAGAGCACGTACAATCAAGCAAAATCAATGTTCCCCAACGGATTTCTTCGCAAAGTAATAAAACGGGAATTCCCAGCGGAAACATTCTAAATATTCCAGATTTTCTTCTAGAAACGGTTCAGGCACGATCCAGAGACGGTTGTCATCCTGATACTTATTCCATATTCTCCTCTAAAAACGGTGCAGATACAATCCAGAGACGAATGTCATTCTGACACTTATTCCAAATTTTCTTCTAGAAACGGTTCAGGCACGACCTAGAGACGGATGTCATCCTGACACTTATTCCAGATTCTCCTCTAGAAACTGTTCAGGTACGATCCAGAGACGGATGTCATCCTGACACTTATTCCAGACTCTCCTCTAGAAACTGTTCGGGCACGATCTAGAGACGGATGTCATCCTGACACTTATTCCAGACTCTCCTCTAGAAACGGTTCAGGTATGATCTAGAGACGAATGTCATCCCGACACTTATTCCAGACTCTCCTCTAGAAACGATTCAGGTACGGTCCAGATTCGGATGTCATCCTGACACTTATTCTAGATTCTCCTCTAGAAGCTGTGCAGATACGATCCAGAGACGGATGTTATTCTGACACTTATTCCAGATTTTATTCTAGAAACGGTTCAGGCACGATCCAAAGACGGATGTCATCCTGACACTTAGTCCAGATTCTCCTCTAGAAACGGTTTAGGTACGATCCAGAGACGAATTTCATCCTGACACTTATTCCAGATTCTCCTCTAGAAACAGTTCAGGTACGATCCAGAGACGGATGTCATCCTGACACATATTCCCGACTCTCCTCTAGAAATGGTTCAGGTACGATCCAGAAGCGGATGTCATCCTGACACTTATTCCAGACTCTCCTCTAGAAAGGCTTCAGGTAAGATCCAGAGAGAGATGTCATCCTGACACTTATTCCAGATTCTCCTCTAGAAATGGTTCAGGTACGATCCAGAGTCGGATGTCATCATGACACTTATTCCAGACTCTCCTCTAGAAACAGTTTAAGTATGATCTAGATATGGATGTAATTCTGACACTTATTTCAACATATCTTCAAGTACAATCACAAAATAGATTCGTCCACAAAATCCCCGCAGATACCTTCTCCAACAGGTACAGAGGCAGGGGCATCCTACTATAAAGTCACGGTCATATTCTCAACATGCAACCTAATGGTGTCAGGTTCTCATATCCCCGACGGAGCAAGAATCTCCAATTACTGCTCCAACAAAATTTCCCCAGTGAAGTCACCCAAAAGCTTCTCAGGATTCCCCAGTAGGATTTCACAAAATCCCCAAACAGTGAATGGAATTTTTCCTTCCCCAACAGAGTTTATTTCTCTAGCCACGGAAGTTCATCTCCCAGAAATTCAACTTCAACAAATATTGAAGAATCACATTCTTCATCCCCAACAACAATCAGGGATTTATTTTCCCTAATTCAACAACACCGCAATAGAACAATTGACACGTTCATACATTGCACTCATGCATCATTTTAAAAACATCATAGCATATGAAGCACAGATACATATATCATAATCTCATTTATTTTGGGAGCATCGTGCAATTCATACATCATGACATCGCATGAAACTGATTTTACCTTTTCATATATCTCCAGATGCAGACTAACACGGACTCATCCTAAAACAGCCTTACGCATGCTCCTTCTAATACATTTCCAAATAACAGTTAATTTCATCCTCCCCAACAAGTTACTATAAAGCCTGGAATTCAACCAGAAAACAACAAACTTTCATCTCTCTAGCCCAGAGATAATTCCTCAGTAAACCCTTGGACAACTTAAGTTCCTAGACTATATTCCCCACAGAGCTTTCCTTAAGTAGGAGAACAATAGAAATTAACCTTCCCCAGCAGACTCCTCCTCAGATAGCATGAACAGGAATTCCCTACAAAGGGACCTCTTATGAAGTCAACACTTACTTTGGATGGCATCTTTAAGCCCATCTCCGACAAATCTCAGTCATCCTCTCCAAATGGCATATATAGGCCCATTCCCAGTACAGTCAACCAACAGTGTTACCTCTTGCATAGGCGAGTGCAAATTTCTGGGCATTCTAGTGTCCAATCATCTTCCACCTTCAGATCACGAAAGGAAAACAAGTCAATCTAAATCTTTAGGTTTAAGAATATTGAACAGGGGCAGTTGTTGTACCCCAAAATTTTCCCTCTCATGTTCTCCAAGATTGTCTCTTACATAGATGGTTACAAACACTTGATGGGAGAAAAAAAATTTGAAGATGAACAAAGGTGTATTTGATTGGCATCTGAACAAGATGTCCTTCAATTGGAATCTAGACAAAGAGCTTCGATTGGGCATCTAGGACCCTTCGAGCGATATGTGTCTCACAAGCTTCGATTGGGCACTTAAAACCCTTTGATCAAGCTTTGGTCCATCAGCTTGGATTAAGCGATGGGCCCCCTTCGATCAAGTTCATTTTTCAAGGCACACAAGGCTAAGACTTCTTTAGATTTTCCTTTAACCCATTAGGAAGAAAACTTCCTTTGACCCACAAGGCAAATACATCATTTGTGTCTGATTCGATTCACGAGGGAATGGCCTCTTTTATGCTTGCTTTGGCCTCCCTCATGCTAGCATCCACAAGGCATTGGCTGCCTTTGTGCCAGCTTCGATTGGGAAATGGTCCCTGTTGTACCCCAGAATTTTCCCTCCCATATTTCTCAATACATTTCAAGTGAGGTCCTCAAATTGCTCAAGGAAGTCCAAGGGTTGACCAAACAAGCTCTCTCCTAAGGCAGTCTACCTCAAATTAGGGTTTCATGTTGCATCAAGATACTTGAGTCCAAGGGATCACAAATTCTCACCATTGTCCTAATATGTTCTCAATATCATCCATGTCAAGTTTCAAGCCTTGCAAAGGAAGTTTGCTCAGTCAATTGCTCAAAAGCCTAAAAATCGACTATGTTAGGGCAAAAGTCAACTGTGGCCTACATACAGTCAAACTTCAAGATTTTTGGTAAACATCCTCATTTTGAAGTATTATTCATCATTTGATCAAGGGTTGATCATGATTCCTCAAGTATTTCTCACAATGCATCAAAACACAAAAGTTGTTAAATTAGGGTTTTGCAGGAAAAGTTAACTCAACTTTGACCAAGCATAACTTTCTCATACTTTATGAGAAATGACCCATCCAAATCTCATTTTGAATAGGATTAAATTCCTTACAATTCATCTTCATCTCCCAAGTTCAAAATATGCACTCACAAGAAATTATGAATTTAGACATTATAGGTCATTTTGAAAAGTCAACAAAAACACCTTTTTTGTCAAAGCTTCATACATGAACATGAAAGACTCAATTGAGATGAGACCAAACGGGTTGCTTAGAGGACATCTCAAGATTTTTAAAAAGTCCAAGAACACATTCAAAGAGTCAAAATTGAAGAAGTTATGCATTGGTGAAGTTGACCTTTTTTGCAAAATTGCCAAAAGTCAAAAGTGCCTCAAATTGTAATTTTTGTCAAATGGGCCTAACTTTTTGCACTTGTTTTGAGTTGGTAGCATGGTCCAAGAGCCCTAGATCTTTCCACTTGTCTTTATCTTTTTTTTATTTCAAATAAATGAATTTAAATCAAAATAAATCATGAAAAATATCCAAACCATTCAAAACTTAAGATTTTGTGCACATTTCAGGTCCCATATACAGCTCGCAAGTGAATCAAATCGTGCAAGGCATAGGTGTGCATAAAAAGATTGATTTTGGCCTATTTTGGAAAGATTTTCATGGAAATCAAATCAAGATCAAAAATCATAATTGAAAAATATTGAAGGCATATTTGTAACCCTAATTCAATCAGTGGTATATAGTGGAAAATTACAGACAAAAAATACAAGGTTTTGAGGCGTGGAGAGGAAGAACCAAACTTGAAAAAACTCAAAGAAAGTGGTGATTTGACTTGATACTTCCAAGCATTTTCAAGACTCCCAAGCCATCCCATTCGCTTCCTGGGAGTGCAAGGAATCTATACCAATCAGAAACAAGCATTTTCAAGACTCCCAAAATCGAATCTTGTTGTTCTTGCATCTTTATCATGATTCAATAGCATATTTGTAATCCTGATCATGTTTGCAAGCTCATGGTAACCATTAATTTCATTTTCACTAATTGTATAGGAATCCACCATTGTTAGGGTTTCGTTTTGGGTTTTGGGTTTTTTCTGTACAGGAAAAATTGGTCCACAAGAAGGGCACCATGATGCTCAGCAGGCCAAGGCGATTTGATCTATAGCATTAGATTCCATTTATCACGCTTGTGGATGATTTTGGAAAATCGTTGGCTTATACCTACGCCTCTGGTCCGTAGGTAAAAGTCACTGGACCTTTTAGCAAAGGAGAGAGGACAGGGATGATGACGTGGAAAGCTTTGATTGCCCCATTTAAATTTTGCACGCTGATAAGTTTATTTTGTTTGTTTTTTTAATATAATGATTATCGGGTGTTTGATATACAACAAAGGCGCCTGGCTTAGTTGGTAGCGAAGCAGGTGGAAAAGGCCATAGGACCTGGGTTCGAATCCCAGGTCCCCCATGTATTTCATGTTATTTTTCATTGCTTAATCAGGAGCGCACATAGGGGTGAAGACTACCATGGACTATCATCTTCCAACCATCAGATTACCCACCATCTAGATCTAAAGGCCACTACATAAAGATCTATCAAGCGTCCCAGTCAACGTGTAGAACTGAATCTAGAGAAGTCAACATGGACCTTTGATTTTGGGCTCAGAACGTGCTATTCACACCCCTCCAAATTACTTGCAAACAGGCCCATTACTCTTTTTCTCTATTCTTTTATAATTTCATTTATTTAATTTATTTAAATTATTTTTACTAACAAAAATTAATTCTTTTTTTATAAATTCATAAAATCAATTTTTCATCAAAAGTAGATTTAGGTTTTATTTTTTATAAAAATTAACTTAGTTAGTTAATTTAATTTATTAGGTACTTTAATTTCCTTTGTAAATAAAATCAAGTAGAAGAATTAGGGTTTGTTTAATTTAATTTTTATTTCTCTTTTCTTAAAAAATCACAAAAATACAAAAATAGGTCAAATTTAATTAGTTTTTATTAATTTAATTTAATTAGTAATTAAGTTCGTACATATTTAATTCAAACCCTTATTTTCTTAAAATAATCAAAAACAACAAAAAAGCAACTTTTCTTATAATTAGGTTAGGCGGGGTCAAAACCCTAATTTCCTTTCGTTCTATATTCGTCGCGCGTTTGCTTATTTTTACCATATTAATGTAACTGCTCACAGGATGTAATAGATTAATTACGACTTTTTCCT
Source organism: Vicia faba (assembly GCA_948472305.1). NCBI lineage: Eukaryota > Viridiplantae > Streptophyta > Magnoliopsida > Fabales > Fabaceae > Vicia > Vicia faba. The sequence goes on from OX451737.1 coordinate 114,133,711, forward strand.
TTCATTCATCGTTTTAACGGGTTTTTTGGCTATGTAATTGATACCCGAAATCTTGTAATAGCGTAGCTTTATTTTCTCGCACTTTAATTCTCGCAAAATATTAACTGTTAGATGTATGATATTAGGATTGCATGACAAGAATGTATGGTAAAATTAAAATAGTTAGCAAACCCTAAATGTGCAAAGATAATAACTTGAAATTGAATCACTCGCACATGCGCACTCCTAGGGTATACTCTCACTTCGGTTGCCTTCGGTAAACGATCATTGAGTATAGGATATTTTAGTGGTCGCTCTCTTGTCATAAAGATCAAATGTCCCGTTCGGAAAGGTTTCCTCGGAAATGTTGCCTCGAATATGATCTTAAGACATTAGGGTTATTACTAAGACGTCCTAACATTGCTTTAGTGATCGTACATCCCTTTCGAATTGACCCTTAAAACTCCAACGATGGTGCCACCTACTCCTTAATAGTGGGATAACGCTGTCTAAAGGAAACAAGAACAGAAACATTCCTTTTTCGAGTAGGTAGATGCTAGTAGGTACTTGCTCAAAACAACAAATCTTTTACACCATACACTTTCAAACAAACTTTTCAAACTAAAGTTTTCAAAACACTTCGTAACACTCTTGAAGACAGAAGCAAGAGTTAAAATGAAGTAAAACAAAAAACTTTTCAAAATCACACAAACACGGAAACAATTTTTAAAATGATGAGCAAGTACCTAAGAGCCCATAGAAAACCACGGATAGAAAGGGTGATAATACCTTCCCTTTCTATAATCTACCCCCCGTACTCAAAATCTCGAAAAAAGGAATTTTTCTGTGCTTTTTTCCTTTCCAGTTGGATAAAATAAAAGTCGATGGCGACTCTTGCTTACCGCGACATTTTGCAAACACAAACGCAAAACCAAACCATCATTTTCCAAAAACAGTCTGGTTCTACCACTGTATCACAGAACTTGTGACTCTATTGAGGAATTAAATAAGTGGGGTATACCTTAGGATTAGTTCACCATATTTGCTTCTATTGTTTGATTTGATTGCTTTACTTTTGAGGGATTTGTATTGGGAGTTACTATAGATCCTAACCTGGATCTGGGGGACACCTTTTAGGTAAGTAGCAATAAACTGTGAGGGAACTGTACAGTATAGACCGATACGGTTGAAGCAGTAGCTACGTTGATGTGGCACATTAGTTGGTATTGGTATCCCTTGTGGAGAAACAAGGAGAATACGGGGCTGCAATGTGTATCGTTAAGCATCAACTGACCTTAGAACCTATAATTGACCAACTTGGCCATAGGAAGTAGTGAGATAGCCGGTCTCGGTGTAAAGCTGGGAACTGGTTGATACTCGATACTACACTCATTGAGACCATACTCTCGAGATAGTTCCGGCTGCAAGAAAAGATTGTGTGAGCTGAAACCATGACCGATGGAGGATGGTCAGTGATATTGAGAACTGCTAGAACCCGGTTACTATTATTAGGACAGGTTGAACCAACTGAACTTCAAGAGGGTAGTACCTAGACCCCATGCAAGCCTGAAACTTAAGGGCTCTTATGTGACTTGTTTGCCTTTACCATGTTTGTTATCTGCTATACCTGTTGTGTGTTTTATCATGACATCATGCATCATAACATAGCATTCATACTTCATTATGCTAACCATTTCAAAGACCGAGGGGATTTATCTTTGTTCTGTTTTGCAGATTATGGCTTCCATGCGCAGAAACACCATTCGAGTTAAATTCGTGAAAATACCTGCTCAACTCAAAGAGTTGGTCTCAAGAGTTTGAGACTTATTCCTTCATTAAGAGACATGGTCAGCTTCTTAGTTTGGTTACCTCAAAGTTTGATGAGCAGATGATGAGTGTGCTTTTCTAGTTCTTCGATCTTGTGCATCATTATTTCACCTTCCCGGATTATCAGCTAGTTCCAACTTTGGAAGAGTTTTATCATTTACTGGTGTTGTACCCCAAAATTTTCCCTCTCATTTATCAAGATTTTCCTCACAAGACTCTTTGGACTCAAGACAAATTTAGGGTTTGCTCAGCTCAAGACATCATCTTGCACTGATGACCTGAAATTAGGGTTTGAGTTTGCACAAGGGTTTTTGGACCTTCAATGCTTCATGTGACTTTCATACACCATATTGGACCCCTAAGATTGCTCATGTTAAGTTTCTAGCCTTGAATCACATTTTTGCCCAGTCAATTGGACAGTTGACCTGAAAATCAACTGTACTGGGGAAAAGTCAACTATGGCCAATTTACAGTCAAACTTCATAATTTTTATCCACAACAACATTTTAGACTCATATTAACCATTTGGTCAAGTTTGGATCACAACTCAAGAAATTTGATCAAATCATCAAAAGGGCAAAATGGTCAAAATTAGGGTTTTGACTGAGAAAGGGCAATTTCTGATTTTTAACCTAACCAATGGCCAATTGGGTTCAAGCATGATTTCAAGGACTCAATAGAATCATCTTGACCTAATCACATAGTTCAAAATATCTCAAATGCATAGGATTGACAGATGAATTTTGCAGTCAACTGATCAAAAGTCAATTGTACACTGAAAAGTCAAACTTTGACTTTTTGGTCAAAATCAAGTGCCAAGGGTCATAATTCATCAAGATATGTCAAAATATGAAACTTGTTGACCAAGAAAACCAATTTTGAAAATTAAGGGTTTGAATTTGAAAATTTTCATAACTTAGAATTTTTCTAAGTATGGAAATTTTCTTATTTTTCCCAACTTTTCACAACTTTTTCACCTTGATGAAATTTGATTCAAAGAAAACTTCCAACATGAAAGTTGTATTCCTCCATAAAATCTATAACTTTGATTCACAAATTTTTCCAAAAAGAGGCTTGGATCTCAAGTTATGAATTTGTGAATAGGGGTCCATGAACTAAATAACTTAGTGAAAATTTGTCGTAATTTAGGCAGGTTTTTGACCCAACTTCATGGACATTTTTCACCTAGTTCCAAGAGGTATCTACGAATTCATTTCAAAGATGGATTGTAGAGAATGTTGCAAGCTTTAGAAAATGTCCAATAACTCTCCAAGATCATTTGTGGTTAGGAAGAATCAAAGAAGAGAAAATGGCATTTTGTGACTTTTGTGCAAGCCATTTTCACAATGCACCAAGTTGCAAATCTGATCAAGCATGCTTGTACCTTGCATTACAGGTCCTAAACTCCTTCTACACTCCATAATTAAATGCTAACTCAATGGATAATGGCTTTATTTTGACCTTTGGAGCATTGTACAAGAAATAAATCCATAAATGGCATAAAGGGCACATTGCCATTTTCATAAAGCAAGCTTTTTGCAACTTTGCTATCCTTGAGCCTTGGACTTGTTATTTTGTCACAAGAAATGTCCACAGATATCAAGAAAAGCATACCAACCCTCTGCAGCTAGAAAGCAAGCAAGTACAGGCCTTTGGCATAAGTCACTTCACTTTTCTTCAAATACAAGAAAGGTTGCAAAAGAAGTGAGAACTTGCACATCTGTTAAAAAAGTGGACTTGGCCTCATTCAAAACAACTTCACAAACTTATCTCAAGCTAGAACACGAATGCACAACATCTGAAACTCTCCCAAATACAAAAACCTCATTTTTCTGCCCAAAACTTCCAACTTCTGCAAAACTCTTGCCAACTCAATATGTGCTCGTGCGTTTTGCCTTGTAACACTTCAAACACCTTCCATACATCACATCCAAACCATCCAAGCCTTTGCACTGCAACTGTATGCCCTGTTTCATCCATTGCCATTTTCACTTTGGAAGGTTGCAGCTTGACTTCTCTAGGAAGTTTCAGCCATCCACACGGCCAGCTAAGCATTGGAAAAGCTTGAGGGAACTTCAAGGAAGCTCACACGATCCTCAGGCCTCACTCAAAGTCCTCACATTTCCATATCCAAATCCAGCTGAAGGAGGTATTTCTCAAAACTCTATCTCTCTATTTAAGCATCCTCAAGCCACGATTTGTGAAGCAAAAATGTAGTCTCTAGCATGGTGAAGCTGTACATATGCATAGTTGTCATTTATATTAACTGAGCTAAGAGAATTTGAATGTTGAACATGCTGAAAAAATTAGGTCACGATTTAGGGCCATTAAAATTCTCCCTGATATTTGAGAGTTAGGTCATGAATTTTATATCATTGGAATCGTGAGATTACAAGCTACATTTTTTATGTTATGGGTTTTCATTTTTATGCAAGCTACAGCAAGTTACATGTTTAAGACAAAACGCGCGCGCAGGATGTTTGGCTGGAGGACAGGGACGACCTAGCCTGCGCTTGGGCCTTCTGTTTTGTTTTCCACACCCCCCTCCCCTGACTACTATTTTCACCCCCTTTGCATATTTGTTATACTTTGCATATTTTCTCATATTTTTTATGTTTATTGATTTTAATATTTTTTTTTCTGAACCAAAAAAAATCATGAAAATATTTTCTTTATTTTTTTGCATTTTATTTTTTTTTATATTATTTTTTGGCATAAAAAATAGTTTGTTAGGTTTATAGAATTTATTTTCTTAAATAAATTTGTAAATACAATTTAAAAATACTATATATTTTTATTTTATTATTTCACACATAAAATAATTATTTTCATACATATTTTAATTTTTAAGATTTGTTAATAATATTATTTATTATTTCTTGTACATAAATGGATAAATTAAATAATATAGAACATATTTTTCTTTTAATAAAAAAAAACTAGGGTTTCACCCTTTCAAAAATAACAATATTATTTTTCTTATTTTTTAGGACTTAAATAATTTTATTTTCTCATACATAAAACAAATACAAAACATTTTTGCATAAAGACATTTTATTGCATATTTAAATATTTGTATATTTATTTATTTTGCACATAATTCAATTGGGTTGTAATAGTATTTTAGGGTTTTATTTTGTGCAAATATCCCCATTCAAAAACTTGTATCCCCCCTCCCATAATAATTGTTGTAATAGCTTAGTTTACTTTTACGCAATTTATCGCATTTATACTTGTGTAGCAAATTAGAGTTTTGCATGATAAGACAAAAATTAAACAAATAGAATGACCTAGTCCAAGACAATCAAAATGCATGTAAAATGACACACATTGCACACAAACACCCTTAGGGTTTCATCCACTTGGTTGCCTAATAAAATGGCCATGGCATGCATGCAAAGTATCTTGGCAAAACAAAATAAAACAAAAGATCATAGTCCCTCGATGACGCTATCAAAAGGTTGCCTAAAAAAATGATCTTAGTCCCTCAAAATACTAAAGATGTTTGGCAACATTGCTATCATGGTCATACGATGACCCACGCCCGTCCCGTTTAACATCCAAAGATAGGGTTGTTTACCAAATTAATGGTAAATCAACAATGTCAAAGGAATAAAAATGTATAGGAAAGACATTTGAGTAGGTAGAATGCTTCTAGTTACTTGATCAATATGCAAAACAATCCTTGCTATTTTCAAACAAATACACACATTTCAAAACATTTCCAAACAACTTTCAAAACATTGAAACATTTTTCAAAAGACAAACATCTTTGTATACATTCTTACGAACGAGAATCATTACAAAGATTGCCTAAACGATGGCCTCTTTTCAAAATACTTTAAAAACCACACAAAGCACCATTTCAAACAATTTCAAAAGCAAAGCAAGTGATCTAAACAAGTAACTAAGAGCCCATGGAAAACCATGGATGAAAAGGGTGCTAGCACCTTCCCTTTTCATAATCTACCCCCCGAACTCAAGAAAACATCTCAAAGGTCTTTCCTGTGCTTTTTTACCTTTCCTTTTGGATAAAAGAAAAGTCGGTGGCGACTATTGCTAATCGCAACATTTGCAAACACAAACGCAAAACCTCAAGTCAGTTCTCCCACCGCATCACAGAATTGGCGACTCTGTTGGGGAAAATATAAAAGTGGGGTTACCTTAGGGTTTAGATCACCTTTATTTGCTTACAATTGCTTGACTTGTTTGCTTTACATCTTGGTTCTATTGTTTGGGTTTGAATCCTCTACCCGTATTTGGGAAACATTATAGGTAAATAGCAATACGTTATGGAAATTGTGCGGGGTATACCGACATGGTCTAAGCAATAGCTATATTAGTGCGACATATTTGAGGGTACCGGTAGCCTTTGAGTCAATCAAAGAGAATACGGGGTCGCTGAGTGATGTCATGAAGCACTAATGAACTTCTAGAACCTTTACTTGACCAACTTGGCCTTTTAGGATGTAGTGAGATGATCGGCTTTGGTGCAGTCCGAAGTTGGTAGATACTCGATACTACACTCATTGAGGGTTGGTTCCTTGGAATATTTCGGTCGCCAGTAAAGAGGCTGAATTGAAACAATGAACAAGGAAACAATCCAGTGATATTGAGCTCCTTAGAACTCGGTTACTATTTCTAGGATAGGTTGAGCCAACTAAACTTCAAGAGGGTACTTACCTATGAAACCCCATGCAAGCCTAAACTAGGAACTTGTGTGATTTGCTTGTACATATATCCTTGTGCATAACATCATGGACATCATGAGCATCATATGCATCCACTAACCATTTCAAGGATTTTGGAGATTCATCTTTGTTCTTGTTTTGTAGGTTATGGATTCACTTCGCAGGATAATTATCCAGATCAACCTTGTAAGAATTCCTCCACAACTCAAGGAGCTAGCTTGAAGGATTCCTGAGAATTCTCCATTCACCGAGAGACACGGTCGTCTACTCAACCTAGTCACTTTCAACACAGAGGAAGACATGATGAAAGTTCTCTTCCAGTTCTTTGACCCTTTGCATCATTGCTTCACATTTCCTGACTATCAACTTGTGCCTACTTTGGAAGAATTTTCTCAATTCTTGAAGATTCCTATTCTCAATCAACTACCCTTCAACGGTATGGAAAGAGATCCAAAGCTATAAGAGATTGCTCAAGCCTCGCACTTGCACTCATCTGATATCACAATACATTGGGAAACTAGAATTGGTGTCAAAGGCTTCTTGTCAAAGTTTCTGTTTGAGAAGGCCCAAAGCTGTTGGAATTCTCTAGACTTGCAAGATTTTGAGGAGATTGTAGCTCTTCTCATCTATGGGATGGTATTGTTCCCTAATCCTAACCAACTCATAGATGTGAGCGCTGTCAAAATCTTCATGTCTCACAACCTAGTGCCTACATTGCTTGGGGATATCCTCCACTCTTTTCACACTCGTACAATGAGGAAAAGAGGTGTTCTCATGTGTTGCACTCATCTCCTGGCAAGATGGTTTATTTCTCATCTTCCCCAATCAGTCTTGAAGAATGAGCAAGGTTTGAGGTGGTCACAACGGTTAATGACACTTAAACATTTAGATATCCATTGGTGTTCTCGATCCAAAGAGAATGTCATCATCATCGACCGTTGTGGGGAATTTCCTAATGTCCCTCTACTTGGCATTAGGGGAGGCATCACCTACAACCCTTGCTTGGCTCTAAGACAGTTTGGGTATGCCCGAAGGGATGGCCCACATGATATGCTGATTCAAGGATTGGTTTTCGACTTCGACAACGACAATCAAGGACTCCGTCAAAGGTTCATCCGAGCTTGAAGGATGCCAAACAAGGTAGACAGTAAGACCTTGGGACACAAAAATTCCATCCCTCTTGAGCCTTACCTCAAGTGGGTATGAACCCACGCCCAAAGTCTTATGATGCCTTATCCCTCCATCCTCCCAGTGATTATAGAGCCTGTTATGGAAGGAGAGGTTCCATACACCCTCCTACATCCTGACATGCCAACATCACTCGAAGATCTACAAAGGAGTTGGATACAGCTCAAGGGAGAGCGCGATACTTTTGAAGCCTAATTCTACGCAAGCGAGAAGAAGGTTTTGGAACTCACTCGACTACTTCATGAAGAGCAGACTCTCAACACCTACATTGCACCAAAGAGGATGCGCAACGTCTTTTTACCTTAGAATTTTGTATTATTTTGCCCAAGGGGCATTGATGTACTAACAATTCTATCTTATTAATATGACGTGTGTTTCTTTTTTGTTTAAAACAAATTTGAATTTCTGAATCCTTGAAAGCATTACATGAATACATATCATTCATCATATGCATAAACAGGTCTTCACACCAAGTTTCCTCATCTCTCTGCTGTTTATTTCAGCAAGATGGATATTGAACAAACGGTCAAAGATTTGCAAGCTCAGAATTCACAATTTCAACAGCTACTCTTAACCTTAGCCAAGGGGCAGGAGGAGCTCAAGACTCTGCTAGAGAAGGAGAAAGAGAAAAAGAAGAAGAAGCAAGCCGGTGTGGTTATCATGGGCAGAAGGTTTGAAGGACAAGCCAGGCGGACTTTGGAATCCCCATCAACATCTGAGGAGGGGGAAGGAAAAGGAAAAGGAACGGCAGTGCCATCTAATTTTGAAGCAGAAGAAGAAGAGGAAGAGGACTACTCTGAACAACAATATCCTCCGGCCGATGACAAATATAAAAACTTGGAAGAACGTCTAGCTGCTATGGAGATACAGAGTACTGGGGCTGGATTTTGAGGAGTTAGGGTTGGTTTCTGAAATTGTGATCCCTCCTAAGTTTAAAGTTCCATTATTTTCTAAGTATGATGGGGTGTCTTGCCCAAAAATGCACCTCAGATCTTATGTTAGGAAGATTCAACCACAGTCTTCTGACAAAGACCTGTGGGTCCACTTTTTCCAAGACAGTCTATCAGGAACGCAGCTTGATTGGTTCTACCAGTTGGAGAGAGCAGATGTCCATAATTGGGAAGACTTGGCGGCAGCCTGCTATAAACAGTATCAATACAACGCCAACTTGGCACCGACCCGTACTCAGCTATAGAGTATGGCTATGGCTACCAATGAGGGTTTCAAAGACTACGCCCAAAAGTGGAGGGATTTAGCCGGAAGGGTGCAACCACCTTTATCTGAAAGGGAGCTAGTGGACATGTTCTTGGGAACCCTATCAGGTCCTTTCTTTAATCACCTGATTGGGAGCTCCTCTGCAGGGTTCACCAAATTGATTCTAACTGGTGAAAGAGTGGAGGCCGGTATTAGAAGCGGGAAAATTCAGAAAGATGCATCTACCTCTGCTGCTGTAAAAAAGCCCTTCACTAGAAAGAAGGAAGTGTCTGCTGTCTATGCACAGAGGAATCAGGGAAGAACCGAGCGACGACCAACAGTGGGGGCCGTTATGATTCAAAAATATGCATCAGACCAGCCGAGAAATGATCAGCCGAGAAATAACCAGTAAAGGGTGGAAAGGCCTATAAGGAAATTCACCAAGATTAACATGACTCCTGCTCAAGTCCTACCACATCTTTTGAAGTTGAACCTGGCCAATGTAAAAGAGGCCCCTAAAAATCCCAATACTGCATCTCCACATTACCATCCGAACGCCAGATGCGCGTACCATTCAGAAAGTCCAGGGCACGACACCAACAACTGTTGGGCCCTGAAGAACAAGATTTAAGATCTGATCAACGCAAAGGAAGTTTAATGTGAAGCTCCTGAAAAGCCGAATGTTATCTCCACTCCAATGCCTAGGCATGGACACAATGCCAGTGCTGTGGAAGAAGATCTGTTTGTTTCTACTGTGGATGAACTATTAACTCCTTTCCTAACAATCAAGTTGAATTTGTTGAAATTTGGGGTGTTCCCAGGTTGTGACCAAAACTTCCATACTTTCATGTCCTCATCATTTGACTGTCCTCTGTTGAAGAAAGATATCCAACAATTTATTGATAACCAGGAAATTTTGTTTGAGAAAGCTCATATTTCACCCATTCCAGTTCCAGAAGTTTCAATAATAACCATATACGCCAATCCTTCCAGGGTTCCTAAAAAACATGTTAGGATTACATCTGCTCCAATGACTACTCCGTTGAAGATAACAATGCCCGGGCCAGCCCCATACAAATCCGATAAAATGGTACCATGGAACTATGGTGGAGAAATCTACTATCATGGTGTCAAATAGATTGAACATACTGCTGAAGAAGAAAGCTCTGAAGAGGATAATCCTGACATCAGTAACATTTTTGGAACAAGCAAAGTTACCCGTAGTGGAAGAATCTTTTCTCCAGAGATTGCTCCTCCAACAGCAGTCTTTAGACCCGTGGCCATTCTGAAGATAACCTCCGCACTAGTAATTGTACCTACAAGTGTACCCACCAACAATGACAACACAATTCATATCCCTGTTTCCGCTGCTGAGAATAAAGGAAAGAATTTTCAAGAGGAGCCTGTATTGACGAAGGCTCAATCACTAGTTATTCATGAAACATCCAAGAAGGAGATGGAAGAAATCCTGAGGATCATTAAGAAAAGTGATTACGATGTGGTTGAACAACTGGGGCAGACCCCCTCCAAAATCTCTATGTTAGCCTTACTGATGTGCTATGAGGCACATGCTAAAGCTTTGGTCAAATTTCTGAAGACGGCTCATGTGCCGCAAGAGACGTCTACAGATCAATTCCAAGAGTGTGTGACTAGTCTGACAGCTGACAATGGCCTGGGTTTCTCTGATGCTGACTTGACCTCCAAAGGGAGAAAACACAACGATGCATTACATGTTTCACTGGAGTGCAGAGGAACAACCTTAGCTCATGTTTTGATTGATACTGGATCATCTTTAAATGTCTTTCCGAAGAAATCCCTTGATAGGTTGGATTGTGAGGGGCTGACTCTAAAACCCAGTAACATAGTGGTTAGAGCTTTTGATGGTTCTAAGAGGATGGTCCATGGGGAGGTGGAAATCCCGATCAAGGTGGGTACTCAGACCTTCAACTCGACATTCTATGTGATGGACATCTGTCCTTCTTATTCTTGTCTATTGGGATGCCCATGGATTCACAATGCCGGAGTTGTCACCTCCACCTTGCACCAGATGCTCAAGTACCCCGTCTAAGGGAAAATCATAATTTTCCATGGGGAGGAGGAATATATGATTAGTCATCTGAATTCCTTTTGTTATGTGGAGTTAAATGGCGAATTCATAGAGACCCCTTTCCAACATTTTGAAGAAGTCTCTGTAGAAATAGCGGCAACCAAGGCGGTGTCCTCAACTCCTGTGATCACAAGACCACCACCTCGGATGTCATATTTAAAGGATGTTAGGGCATTAGTGGAAGAAGGCGGATCCACCATCTGGGGGAAGCTCCCAGACTTTCCTTTCAAATCATACAAATTCGGCTTGGGGTTTACTTCGACTGGTCAGAAGGTTGTGCGCCTCTCCCGTGCCGGAGGGCCACCTGTGAAGAATCAGCCACCAAAGGGTTAATGCACTAGAGGATAGTGAAGAAGAGGGCAGCCTGGAAGATTAGATATTTCCTACTTTCAGCGGAGGACTATGCAACTGGGAAGCAAAAGACTTTGTTCTGATTACTTTCATACCGCAGTAATTTATCTTTTCCATTTCTGTTGGATCTGTAATAATTCACAAAACAATTCGTACTTTTTCAACCTTGTGTCTTACCCGAGACACATAGGTCCATTTTTAAGGGTTCTTATTTCATTTTCATATGTCATTTTAATGAATCATGGAAGCTTTTCATATTTAAACCTTTTGTGCTCATTGTCTTTCTTTTACATTTTGTTGTTTTAAGATGGCTATCCCTTACACACACCCACACTTACAAATGCAGGTACCCTTCCATTCCGGAACCCATGGGTAACGATACTGCTATAGCCTTCACTGACTCTGAAGATCTGATCTACCAAGCCGAATACGAAGGTGAGGAAGATTGTGAGGTGCCAGGGGAATTGACCAGATTACTACAGCAAGAGGAAAGAGCAATTCAGCCTCATGAGGAGCAGTTGGATACAATCAACTTGGGTACTGAGGATGACAAAAAGGAAATCAAGATAGGTTCCAATCTAGAGCCGAGTGTCAAGGAGCGCCTAATTTCGCTACTGCATGATTATGTTCAGATCTTTTCCTGGTCATACGAAGACATGTCGGGACTTAATACAGACATTGTGGTACACCGTCTACCCACAAGAGAAGACTGTCCACCAGTGAAACAAAAGGTCTGCCGCATGAGACCTGGCATGTTAGAGAAGATCAAAGCAGAAGTTATGGAGCAGTTCAATGCTGGGTTTCTAGCTGTTACTTCCTATCCACAATGGGTTGCTAACATTGTTCATGTGCCTAAGAAGGACGACAAAGTGAGAATGTGCATGGATTATAGAGACTTAAACAGGGCCATCCCTAAATATGACTTTCCACTTCTGCACATCGACATCCTGGTTGACAACACAGCTCAATACAAAGTATTTTCTTTCATGGACGGATTCTCATGCTATAACCAGATCAAAATGGCACCTGAAGACATGGAGAAAACTACCTTTGTCACACAGTGGGGTACGTTCTACTACAAAGTGATGCCATTCAGACTGAAGAATGCCGGGGCAACCTATCAACGCGCCATGGTAGCTTTGTTTCATGATATGATACACCATGAGATAGAGGTCTACGTAGATGACATGATAGCCCGATAACAAACTGAAGAAGAACACCTTGATCACTTGCAAAAGCTGTTTGTCAAGTTGAAGGAATACAAGCTCAGATTGAACCCAAACAAGTGCACGTTCGGAGTCCGATACGGTAAACTCTTAGGATTCATTGTCAGTAACAAGGGCATCGAGGTTGATCCTGCCAAAGTCAAACCTATACGAGAAATGCCTGCTCCCCGCACTGAGAAGGAGGTCAGAGGTTTTTTGGGACGCCTAAACTACATTGCTAGGTTCATTTCTCACCTAACATCTGCTTGTGAACCAATCTTCAAGCTGTTGAAGAAATATCAGGTAGTTAGATGGAATGATGACTGTCAGTTTTCTTTCGATAAAATCAAGGAGTATTTACTAGAATCTCCTATCTTGATGCCACCCATCGAGGGAAGACCGCTAATCATGTATCTGACCGTCTTAGAGAATTCAATAGGGTGCGTACTGGGGCAGCATGGCGAGTCTGGCCAAAAAGAGCATGCCATTTATTACCTTAGCAAAAAGTTTACCGACTGTGAAACCAGATATTCACTGCTCGAGAAAACTTGTTGCGCTTTGGTATGGGCTGCTCGCCGGCTAAGGCAGTATATGTTGACTCATACCACTTTGTTGATATCTAAGATGGATCCGATAAAGTACATCTTTGAGAAGCCTGCTCTATATGGAAGAATAGCTAGATGGCAGATGATCCTGATGGAATACGATATACAGTACACGACCCAAAAATTTATAAAGGGGAGTGTGCTAGCTGAACATCTGGCCCATCAAGCTGTAGAAGATTATAAATCCATGAAGTTCGACTTCCCCGATGAAGACATCATGACATTGGACAACATTAAAGAGAGCAGACCATATGACAGACCTGAATAAGGATCCCAATGGACCTTGTACTTTGATGGGGCCTCCAATGCACTTGGTAGCAGTATCGGCGCGGTACTCATATCTCCAGAAGGATGCCATACTCCTTTCACCGCCAGACTTTTCTTCAACTGTACGAACAATATGGCAGAGTATGAAGCTTGCATCTTTGGACTCAAGGCTGCCATAGACTTGGGAATCAAATCTTTGATTGTGTTTGGGGACTCAGCTTTGGTCATCAGTCAGATCAAAGGAGAATGGGATACTAAGCATCCAAACCTTATCCCTTACAAAGAACATGTCTTGACGTTGTTACCACATTTCGAGCAGATTACCTTTGAGCACTTCCCGCGAGAAGAAAATCAGCTAGCAGATGCTCTAGCTACAATGTCATCCATGTTTAAACTTAAATGGGATAATGAGGCTCCCCAAATCACCATTGAACGGATGGACGAACCCGCACATTGTCACGAGATTAATATCGAGGAAGTAGTGGACCAGCCATGGTTTCATGAAGTCAAAAGGTATCTCGAGGCTCAAGAATACCCAGAAGGAGCTTCAGTCAATGACAAAAAGTTCTTAAGGAGATTCTCGGCAAAGTTCTTCTTGAGTAATGGCATCCTGTACAAGCGCAATCATGATTCTATTCTGCTATGTTGTGTGGACAGAGCTGAAGCTGAAAAGATCATGGTTGAATTGCATGAAGGTACCTTTGGCACTCACTCTAGCGGGCATACGATGGCGAAGAAGATTCTACGGGAAGGCTATTATTGGTCTACCATGGAAGCTGACTGTTATCAACACTCCCGCACCTGCCATAAATGTCAAATCTATGCAGAAAAGGTGCACGTGCCTCCGGTTCCTCTAAATGTCTTAACAACTCCTTGGCCATTCGCTATATGGGGAATCGACATGATTGGAGATATTAAACCTACAGCATCCAATGGACACCGCTTAATTCTGGTGGCCATTGACTATTTCACCAAGTGGGTCGAAGCAGCTTCCTTCGCATCTGTCACTAAGAATGTTGTTGCCCGCTTCATCAAGCAGAACCTTATTTGCCAGTACGGTATCCCCGAAAGGATCATCATTAATAACAGTACAAACCTTAACAATACTATGATCACCTCCTTGTGCGAACAGTTCAAGATTCAACATCACAATTCATCTCCCTATCGGCCAAAGATGAATAGTGTTGTCAAAGCTGCGAACAAAAATATCAAGAAGACCGTACAAAAGATGACACTCACCTACAAGGACTGGCATGAAATGTTACCGTTTTCTCTCCATGGGTATCGTACCACGGCACGCACATCAACTGGGGAAACACCTTATTCTTTAGTTTATGGCATGGAAGTTGTCTTGCCTATCGAGGTTCAGATTCCCTCCTTGAGAATCATGAAGGATGTTGTTTGAGTGAAGACGATTGGATCCAGACCCGGCTTGATCAACTAAACTTAATTGACGAGAAGAGACGTACTGCTATTTTCCATGGTCAGACGTATCAAAAGCGGATGATCAAGTCTTTCAACAAGAAAGTCAGGCGCCAGGTATATCAAGTTGGAGATCTAGTGATCAAGCACATCATTTTGCCACAAAGTGATCCCAGGGGAAAATGGACTCCTACCTATGAAGGACCATTTGTAATCAAGAACATATTTTCTGGTGGCGCAATGATCTTAACCACCATGGACGGCGACGACCTGCCGCACCCTGCGAATGCAGACATAGTCAAAAGATACTACACATAAGAGACCCGCTAGGTTGACACACCTAGGAAAAACAAGGGCATCCCAGCGAACCAAAAAGGTTCGGGCAAAAATTAGGGATAAAAATTTAAAAAAATCTGTACACCTGGCAAGTTGAAAACCCAAAAGGGCGACTTGGGCAAAAAAGGGTTTCCCGGTGGACTGAAAATCCGAAAGGGCGGTCCAGGCAAAAGTTACGGAATTAAAGCGTATGACTATGTCTCATCGAATCACTTTAAGGACAATCTCTTCACTGACAAACCTGGAGCTTCTGATCAATCCAATCATCTTCAGACGAAGCAACGAATGGACTAGATATTCGGAGATACGAAGGCTATAGCAGAATGGGAACCCCATGGATTTTTAATACATAGCTATCTTTGTATAAATTTTTCTCATTTTTTATGACACCATCCTCTTACTAGGATGTCTGTCTCCTTTGTACAAAACATTTATTCAAAGTAAATATAAAGATATCTCTTTAAAAGTACACAAAACTATTTGCCTTTTACACTTATGTTTTATTTGCAAAAACATCCAATGATTCATTGATGAACATATGCATTTGAACATAATTATTGTTTACAAATAAACAGGATGGAAGAGAACAATTACTGACAGACTGAAAGGATAGGAAAGCGTCTTTAGGCTATTCCAGGAGAAATCCCTACAGTGCATCATCTAGATCCCCAGCGGAGCTAAAATCTCAAACATTTAATCCCCATCAGAGTTAAAACTTCAAACTCCCAGATCCCCAGTGGAGCCAAAATTTTCAAATTATCAATCCCCAGCGAAAACCATCTAGTTTCTCCAAATTCCCCAGCAAATTATCTTGAAGCCTGGAAATCAACCGGATAACAGTTAACTTTTGTCTCTCCCCAACCTAGGATAACTTCCCAGTAGATTGGCAGACAACCCAAACTCCTGAACTTACTCCCCAGTAGTAAGCCTTCTTCCCCACAGAGTTTTTTATTTTTCAACAGAATAAAGATTCTCATTCTTAATTCCCTAGTGAAGTCGCCAAAGTTTTTCGTTACTCCTCAACAGAATGAAGATTCTCATTCTTAATTCCCCGCAGAAGTCATCAGAATTTCCCCTATTCCCCAGCAGAATAAGGATTCCCATTGAGTAACCCCCAATAGAAGTCATCAAAGTTCTCTAGATTTCCCAAGCAAATTTCTCAAGCAGTTTGGCATTACTCTCACAACAGAATTTTTGTCAATACTCCAACTTCAAGACATGAAGGATCTTTATATCCCCGCAGAAGTTGTCAAGGATTTTAATCCCCAACAGTCTCCCAGGATTTCTTATCCTCAGTAGTCAAGGATTTATTTTCCCCGGCAGCAGTCAAGGGTTTTTATTATCCCCAGCTGTCAAGGATTTATTTTCCTCAGCAATACAGCTAATCAGCTTACATACGCATACATTACATCCATATATCATAAACATTGATAAAGCACATATATTGCATCCTACATTTCATGCAACATAACTTTGTGTTTCAGCTAACATTTTACCCTTTTCAGGATAAGATTAACAGCTACCATTAACAATGTTCAAAGATTTCAAGGTACAGTACAGATACACTCCAGACACGGAAGTCATTCTGCTACTCATGCAAATCTCAACCCTCAGATACACTCCAGACATGGAAGTCACTATGATACTTATTCAGATTTCAAGTCAAGATACAGTACAGATACACTCCAGACACGGAAGTCATTTTGTTGCTCATTCAGATTCGGATTTCAGATACAGTTTAGATACGCTCCAGACGCGGATGCTATTCTATTACTCATTTAGATTCAAACTTCAGATACAGTCCAGATACGCTCCAGACACTAATGTCATTCTGTCGCTTATTTTGATTTTCCCCAACTTAAATACGCTCCAGATATGGATGCCATTCTGTCGCTTATTCAGATACGGCTCGGAGACGCTCCAGACACGGATGCTATTCCATTGCTCATTCAGATTCAGTCTCCAGATACAGTTCAGATACGTTCCAGATACGGATACCATTCTGATACTTATTCTTTTGGCTTACAACTTACAGTTCAACAAACATTCTTGGATGGCATCTACAAGCCTATCTCCAACAAGATTTTATCACCTCTCCAAATGGAATATGTAAGCCCATTCCCTCAATTACTTCATCGAGTGCAAATTTATGGGCACTCTAGTGTCCAATCATCTTTTGCCTTCGAGTCACGAACGGCAAAGCTCGCCAATCTAACTCTTCAAGTTCAAGAAGTTTGAATAGGGGAAGTTGTTGTACCCCAAAATGTTCCCTCTCATTTATCAAGATTTTCCTCACAAGACTCTTTGGACTCAAGACAAATTTAGGGTTTGCTCAGCTCAAGACATCATCTTGCACTGATGACCTGAAATTAGGGTTTGAGTTTGCACAAGTATTTTTGGACCTTCAATGCTTCATGTGACTTTCATACACCATCTTGTACCCCTAAGATTGCTCATGTGAAGTTTCAAGCCTTGAATCACATTTTTGCCCAGTCAATTGGACAGTTGACCTAAAAATTAGTTGTATTGGGGAAAAACTCAACTATGGCCAATTTACAGTCAAACTTCATAATTTTTGATCCACAGCAACATTTTAGACTCATATGAACCATTTGATCAAGTTTGGATCACAACTCCTCAAGAAATTTGATCAAATCATCAAAAGGGCAAATGGTCAAAATTAGGGTTTTGACTGAGAAAGGGCAATTTCTGATTTTTAACCTAACCAATGGCCAATTGGGTTCAAGCATGATTTCAAGGACTCAATATAATCATCTTTACCTAATCTCATAGTTCAAAAGATCTCAAATGCATAGGATTGACAAATGAATTTTGCAGTCAACTGATCAAAAGTCAACTGTACACTGAAAAGTCAAACTTTGACTTTTTGGTCAAAATCAAGTGCCAAGGGTCATAATTCATCAAGATATGTCAAAATATGAAACTTGTTGACCAATAAAACCAATCTTGAAAATTAGGGTTTTGAATTTGAAAATTTTCATAACTTAGAATTTTTCTAAGTATGGAAATTTACTTATTTTTTCCCAACTTTTCACCACTTTTTCACCTTGATGCAATTTGATTCAAAGAAAACTTCCAACATGAAAGTTGTATTCCTCTATGAAATATACAACTTTGATTCACAAAGTTTTCCCAAAAGAGGCTTGGATCTCAAGTTATGAATTTGTGAATAGGGGTCCATGAACTAAATAACTTAGTGAAAATTTGCCCTAATTTAGGCAGGTTTTTGACCCAAATTCATGGACATTTTTCACCTAGTTCCAAGAGGTATCTCAAAATTAATTTCAAAGATGGATTGTATATGATGTTGCAAGCTTTCCAAAATGTCCAAGAACTCTCCAAGATCATTTGTGGTTAGGGAGAATCGAAGAAGAGAAAATGGCATTTTGTCACTTTTGTGCAAGCCATTTTCACAATGCACCAAGTTGCAAATCTGATCAAGCGTGCTTGTACCTTGCATTACAGGTCCTAAAATCCTTCTACACTCCATAATTAAATGCTAACTCAATGGATAATGACTTTATTTTGACCTTTGGAGCATTGTACAAGAAATAAATCCATAAATGGCATAAAGGGAACATTGCCATTTTCATAAAGCAAGCTTTTTGCAACTTTGCTATCCTTGAGCCTTGGACCTATTCTTTTGTCACAAATGTCCACAGATATCAAGCAAATAATACCAACCCACTGCAGCTAGCAAGCAAGCAAGTACAGGCTTTTGGCACAAGTCACTTCACTTTTCTTCAAATACAAGAAAGGTTGCAAAAGAAGTCAGAACTTGCACATCTGTTAAAAAGTGGACTTGGCCTCATTTAAAACAACTTCACAAACTTATCTCAAGCTAGAACACGAATTCACAACATCTGAAACTCTCCCAAATACAAAAACCTCATTTTTCTGCCTAAAACTTCCAGCTTCTGCAAAACTCTTTCCAACTCAACATTTGCTCGTGCGTTTTTCCTTGTAACACTTCAAACACCTTTCATACATCACATCCAAACCATCTAAGCCTTTGCACTGCAACTGTGTGCCCTGTTTCAGCCATTGCCATTTTTATTTTGGAAGGTTGCAGCTTGACTTCTACAGGGAGTTTCAGCCATCCATAAGGCCAGTTAAGCATTGGAAAAGCTTGAGGGAACTTCAAGGAAGCTCACACGATCCTCAGGCCTCACTCAAAGTCCCCATATTGCCATATCCAAATCCAGCTGAAGGAGGTATTTTTCAAAACTCTATCTCTCTATTGAAGCATCCTCAAGCCACGATTTGTGAAGAAAAAATGTAGTCTCTAGCATGGTGAAGCTGTACATATGCATAGTTGTCATTTATATTAACTGAGCTAAGAGAATTTGAATGTTGAACATGCTGAAAAAATTAGGTCACGATTTAGGGCCATAAAAATTCTCCCTGATCTTTGAGAGTTAGGTCATGAATTTTATATCATTGGAATCGTGAGATTACAAGCTACATTTTTTATGTTATGGGTTTTCATTTTTATGCAAGCTACAGCAAGTTACAGGTTTAAGGTAAAACGCGCACGCAGGATGTTTGGCTGGAGGACAGGGACGACCTGTTCTGGGCTTGGGCATGCTTGGGCCTTCTGTTTTGTTTTCCACACCCCCCTGACTACTATTTGCACACCCTTTGCATATTTTTTATACTTTGCATATTTTCTCATATTTTTTATGTTTATTGACTTTAATATTTTTTTTCTGAACCAAAAAAAATCATGAAAATATTTTCTTTATTTTTTGCATTTTATTTTATTTTTTTAATTATTTTTTGGCATAAAAAATAGTTTATTAGGTTTACAGAATTTATTTTCTTAAATAAATTTGTAAATACAATTTAAAAATACTATATATTTTTATTTTATTATTTCACACATAAAATAATTATTTTCATACATATTTTAATTTTTAATATTTGTTAATAATATTATTTATTATTTCTTGTACATAAATGGATAAAATAAATAATATAGAACATATTTTTCTTTAAATAAATAAAAACTAGGGTTTCACCCTTTCAAAAATAACAATATTATTTTTCTTATTTTTTAGGACTTAAATAATTTTATTTTCTCATACATAAAACAAATACAAAACATTTTTTCATAAAGACATTTTATTGCATATTTAAATATTTGTATATTTATTTATTTTTCACATAATTCAATTGGGTTGTAATAATATTTTAGGGTTTTATTTTGTGCAAATATCCCCATTCAAAAACTTGTATCCCCCCTCCCATAATAATTGTTGTAATAGCTTAGTTTACTTTTACGTAATTTATCGCATTTATACTTGTGTAGTAAATTAGGGTTTTGCATGATAAGACAAAAATCAAACAAATAGAATGACCTAGTCCAAGACAATCAAAATGCATGTAAAATAACACACATTGCACACAAACACCCTTAGGGTTTCACCCACTTGGTTGCCTAATAAAATGGCCATGGTATGCATGCAAAGTATCTTGGCAAAACAAAACAAAACAAAAGATCATAGTCCCTCGATGACGCTATCAAAAGGTTGCCTAAACAAATGATCTTAGTCCCTCAAAATACTAAAGATGCTTGGCAACATTGCTATCATGGTCATACGATGACCCACGCCCGTCCAGTTTAACATCCAAAGATAGGGTTGTTTACCAAATCAATGGTAAATCAACAATGTTAAAGGAATAAAAATGTATAGGAAAGACATTTGAGTAGGTAGAATGCTTCTAGTTACTTGATCAATAAGAAAAATAATCCTTGCTATTTTCAAACAAATACACACATTTCAAAACATTTCCAAACAACTTTCAAAACATTGAAACATTTTTCAAAAGACAAACATCTTTGTATACATTCTTACGAACGAGAATCATTACAAAGATTGCCTAAACGATGGCCTCTTTTCAAAATACTTTCAAAACCACACAAAGCACCATTTCAAACAATTTCAAAAGCAAAGCAAGTGATATAAACAAGTAACTAAGAGCCCATGGAAAACCATGGATGAAAAGGGTGCTAGCACCTTCCTTTTTCATAATCTACCCCCCGAACTCAAGAAAACATCTCAAAGGTCTTTCCTGTGCTTTTTTACCTTTCCTTTTGGATAAAAGAAAAGTCGGTGGCGACTCTTGCTAACCGTAACATTTGCGAACACAAACGCAAAACCTCAAGTCAATTCTCCCACCGCATCACAACTGGGCATATCCATCCTCGAGCAGACACCCTTCACAGGTTTAGAAGAGGTTCCTAGACCGGAGGACATAGCTTCAGCCTTACATATAAAAAGGGTTGATGTAGTATCGAACTGGGAGACACGGAGCGAAGTTAAAGGTTTCTTGGCCAAGTTTCTGATTGATCAAGCTCAATTGTTCAGGGATAACTTGGACTTTCAGGATTTCGAAGACATCTTGGCTCTCCTCATCTACGGCTTGGTTCTTTTCCCGAATCCAGATTCCTTCATAGATGTGAATGCGGTTAAGATCTTCCTGTCCCGCAATCATGTGCCTACTCTTATGGGTGATATCCTACATGCCCTCTATACTGGTATTGTGTGAAGAAGAGGGACCCTCATGTGTTGCATGCCGCTGCTGGTGAGGTGGTTTATTTCGCACCTCCCCAAGTCTGTATTGAAGAATGAGGAAGGGTTAGGTTGGGCTTACCGGATAATGCCCCTTGCCCATACGGACATTCTTTGGAGTTCTAAGGATATGGAAAGAGTAGCTGTCATTGATCGATATGGGGAATACCCTAATGTCTCGTTTCTTGGAATTAGAGGAGGGATAACCTGCAGTCCTTGCTTGGCTTTACGACAGTTTGGTCGCGCTCAGAGAGATGGTCCTCATGAGCTACTTCTTACAGATATTGTCTTTGACTACAAGGGGGACGTTGATGAGCTTCGCCGCAGGTTTAAACGAGCTTAGGGCATGGTGAACAGGTCTGACCCTCACGAGCTAGGACCAAAGACTTGTCTCCCTTAGCAACACTATCTCCAGTGGGTCCGAGCTCGGGCTCAGAAGCTTGGGATGCCTTATGAAGCTGCTGCCAGTGATTGTGGAGCCTACCAATGAAGAGGGCCTTCCTTATACAGTCCTTTATCCCTACATGCCTACTGATCTTGGGGCATTGAAGAGATCCTGGATTCAGTTGAAGGAGGAGAGGGATACCTACCGAGAGAAGTATCATGAGCAAGAAAGGAAGATCTTGAAGCTCACGAGGCAACTTGAGAATGAAAGGACAATCAATGATTACGCCAGCACGAAGGGGAAACGACCATGGGATTTCTGATATCTTTTATTGTTTCTAGTTTAGATTTGCTTTTCAGTTATTTCTTTGTAAACGCCTTAAAAGGCATTGTTAAACATTTTACAAATTTAATCTAATAAAGTTTGTTTGTTTCTTATTCTACAAATTTGAATCTCCCAAAGTCTTTGAAATCATTTCATACGCATTCCATTATCATGCACATCATTACAGGTACCATTACAGGTTTCTCATCTTCTTCGTTGTTTATTTCAGCATAAAATTTCTTCTGAAATACCTACCGATCAGGCTATCAAAGATCTTCAGGCACATAATGCCCAATTCCAAAAGATGTTCTTGAACTTGGCTAAAGGGCAAGAGGATTTGAAGACTCTCATCCTGAAGGAGAAGAAGAAGAAGAAGAAGGTGGTTCTTCTGAATATGGGTCACAGATTTGGGAATAGGTTGCGACACGAAGCTGATTTGTCTCATTCATCCAAACGAGGAGAGAATCAAGAGGAAGAAAAGGGTCGTAGTCATGTGGTCTCTGATAATGATACTGATTTTGAAGATGAATATTACCTTCCTGCTGAGGATAGGTACAAACAACTTGAAGACCGTCTGAGTGCTATGGAGATTCAGAAGGTTCCCGGTTTGGACTTCGGAGATTTGGGACTAGCATCGGGGGTGGTGATCCCTCACAAGTTTAAAGCTCTGGTTTTTGCTAAGTACGATGGAGTGTCATGTCCAAAGCTTCACCTCTGCTCGTACGTCAGAAAGATCCAACCTTACACTGCTGATAGGAATCTGTGGGTACATTTCTTTCAAGATAGTCTGTCAGGGACTCAGCTTGAATGGTTTTATCAATTGGAAGGAGCTAATGTCCGCAGCTGGGAGGACATTGTTGCTGCTTTCTACAAGCAATACTAGTATAACGTCGACCTTGCTCCCACTCGTACTCAGCTTCAGGGTATGTCTATGGGTGCAAGTGAAGGTTTTAAGGACTATGCTCAAAAGTGGAGAGATCTGGCTGGAAGAGTCCAACCCCCTCTGTCTGATAGGGAGTTAGTTGACATGTTTCTGGGGACCTTGTCTGGTCCATTTTTCAATCATCTGATCGGCAGTTCATCATATGGGTTTACTGAATTGATTATGACTGGGGAGAGAGTAGAAGCTGGTATCAGAAGTGGAAAGATACAGAAAGGTGCTTCGTCAAGTACAGAAAAGAGACCTTTCACCGGCAAGAAAGAATCTAGTGCAGTTTACGGCTCGAGGAGCCAAGGCAGACCGGAACACCGCCAAGCAGTGAATGCGGTGGTAATATCAAAACCTACAGTTGCCCCACAATGCAACAATCAGCAAAGAATGGAGAGACCGCAGAGACAATACACTCGGCTTAATATGACCTTGTCACAAATTCTTCCGCAATTGTTGAAGACCAACCTGGTAACTCTGAGGGAAGCCCCGAAGAATCCCAGCACCGCATCTCCGCTATATAATCCAAACACCCACTACACCTATCACTCCGATAGCCCAGACCATGATACAAACAACTCTTGGGCCTTGAAGAATAAGGTGCAAGATTTGATCGAAGCTAAAGAGATTGAGTTTGACACTCTGGAGAAACCCAATGTCATAACTGCTCCCATGCCCAAGCATGACTCAGGAGTGAATGCAATTGGGGACGATGAAGAAGAATCAGACATCGACAGCTGGATTTACCCGAGTACCAACGGTGGCTTGAACAACTGGACGGCGAAGGACTTCGTGCTCGTTTCTTTTATTACACAGTAATAGACTTTTGTTTTGATATTTGTAACAGACCATTTGAAACATTACAGCCTGGTGCCTTACCCGAGGCACCTTGGCTTTGTTTGTGAGGGCTTATTATTTGTCATTTCCATATATCATCAATAAAGCATTGGACATTTTCTTGCATTACAAATTTTGTGCTCCTTGTTTTTCTTTTCTATCTTGCACTTTATCATAACAGCTATTGTCTTACACACACTCACATATCATAATGCAGATCCACATCCACTCTGGATCCCATTGATAATGACTCTGCTACTGCCAGTTATGACTTCGAAAATCCGATCAACCAAACCGAGGACGAAGGTGAGGATGATTGTGAAGTGCCTGTGGAGCTTGCTAAACTGTTACTACAAGAAGAGGGGGCCATACAGCCGCATGAAGAGCCAGTAGAATCAGTGAATTCTGGTACAAAGGAAGACAAGAAAGAGGTCAAGATAGGTGCAAATATGAAGCCTAGTGTCAAGCAGCGGTTGACACAGATGCTACACGACTATGTTGAGATCTTCGCTTGGTCTTATGAGGATATTCCTAGTTTAAACACTAATATTGTGGTTCATCATTTTCCAACTAAAGAAGACTGCCCTCCGATAAAGCAGAAGGTTCGTCGTATGCGCCCCAAAATGTCTGAGAAAACCAAAGCTGAGGTCATGAAGCAGTTTGACGTCGGATTTCTAGCTGTTACTTCTTACCCGCAGTGGGTTGCCAACGATGTTCCCGGTGCCGAAGAAGGATAGTAAGGTATGAATGTGTGTGGACTATAGAGATCTGAACAGGGCGAGCCCCAAAGACGATTTCCCACTGCCTCACATCGATGTTCTGGTCGACAATATCGTGCATCATAAGGTCTTCTCCTTTATGGATGGTTTTTCTGGTTACAATCAGATTAAGATGGCTCCCGAAGACATGGAGAAGACGACTTTCGTCACGCAGTGGGGCACTTTCTGTTACAAGGTAATGCCTTTCGGGTTGAAGAATGATGGGGCAACTTATCAGTGCGCCATGGTCGCTTTGTTCCACGACATGATTCATCATGAGATTGAGGTTTACGTTGATGACATGATTGCAAGGTCCCAGACTGAAGAAGAGCACC
Organism: Vicia faba; assembly: GCA_948472305.1. NCBI lineage: Eukaryota > Viridiplantae > Streptophyta > Magnoliopsida > Fabales > Fabaceae > Vicia > Vicia faba. The sequence goes on from OX451737.1 coordinate 114,159,046, forward strand.
TTGACCATCTCCAGAAGCTATTTGACAGGTTAAATATGTACAAGCTGAGGTTAAACCCGAACAAGTGCACCTTCGGGGTGAGGTCTGGTAAGCTGTTGGGTTTCATTGTTAGTGATAAAGGTATTCAAGTGGATCCTGCAAAGGTGAAGGCTATACAGGAGATGCCAGCTCCCCGAACGGAAAATGAAGTTAGAGGCTTTTTGGGACGTTTGAATTACATTTCCCGATTCATTTCACATCTGACTGCTACTTGTGAGCCAATTTTCAAGTTGTTGAAGAAAGATCAAGTAGTAAAATGGAATGATGAATGTCAGACTGCTTTCGAAAGAATCAAGGAGTACCTCCAAGAGCCACCTATTATGATGCCTCCAGTTGAAGGGAGACCTTTGATCTTATACTTGACAGTACTGGATAATTCAATGGGGTGCGTGCTGGGGCAGCATGACGAGTCTGGCCGAAAAGAGCACGCTATTTACTACCTTAGCAAAAATTTTACCGACTGCGAGACCCAATACTCGTTGCTCGAGAAAACTTGTTGCGCTTTGGCATGGGCTGCTTGTCGGCTGAGACAGTACATGCTGACTCACACTACCCTATTGATATCAAAGATGGACCCAATCAAGTATATCTTTGAAAAACCCCGCCTTATCGGGAAGAATAACAAGATGGAAGATGATCTTAACTGAGTACGACATCTAATACACAACCCAAAAATCAATCAAGGGGAGTGTGTTGGCAGATCATTTGGCGCATCAGGCTGTAGACGACTACCAATCCATGAATTTCGAATTCTCGGATGAGAATATCATGTTGGTGACCGACTGTGAAAAACCTGGACCGGATGGAGGACCCGAGAAGGGATCCCGATGGTCTATGTACTTTGATGGAGCCTCAAATTCGTTGGGTAATGGCATTGGCGTTGTGATTATATCTCCTGAAGGTTGTCATACTCCGTTCACCGCCCGATTATGTTTTAACTGCACCAACAATATGGCGGAGTATGAAGTGTGCATCATGGGCCTTCGAGTAGCTATCGACCTAAGGATTAAGTTCTTGAGTGTATTCGTAGATTCCGCTCTAGTGATCATCCAGATCAAAGGAGAGTGGGATACGAAGCACCCAAGTCTTATTCCTTACAAAGAGTATGTACTGACGTTGCTTCCGCACTTCGAGGAGATAACCTTTGAACATTTCCCCAGAGAGGAGAACCATTTAGCGGACGCGCTAGCTACCATGTCTTCTATGTTCAAGGTCAGGTGGGACAATGAGGCTCCCCAGATCACCATTGAGAGGTTGGATGAACCCACACATTGATGTGACATTGAGATTGAAGAGGTAGCAGATAAACCTTGGTTTCACGAGGTAAAAAGGTATCTTGAGGCTCAGGAGTACCCCGAGGGTGCATCTGTTAATGATAAGAAGTTCTTGAGAAGGTTCGCTGCGAAGTTCTTCATCAGTAATGGTATCCTTTACAAGCGTAATCATGATTCGACCTTACTGCGATGTGTGGACAAAAGCGAGGCAGAAAAGATTATGGCAGAATTACATGAAGGTACTTTCGGAACTCATTCCAGTGGACATACCATGGCAAAGAAAATCCTACGGGCAGGATACTAAGTGTCTACCATGGAAGCCGATTGTTATCAACATTCTCGGACCTGTCATAAGTGTCAAGTCTATGTTGATAAGGTGCATATACCTCCCGTTCCTCTGAACATCTTGACAGCTCCTTGGCCTTTTTCAATGTGGGGCATCGATATGATTGGCGAGATCAGATCTACCGTGTCTAATGGGCATCGTTTCATACTGGTAGCAATTGATTATTTCACAAAGTGGGTCGAAGCAGCTTCCTTTGCTACAGTAACCAAGAACGTCGTGGCGCGATTCATCCGACAAAATATGATTTGTTGATACGGGGTACCAGAGAGGATCATTACGGACAATGGTACAAATCTTAATAATACAATGATCACCGAGCTATGTAAACAGTTCAAGATACAGTATCACAACTCTTCTCCTTACCGGCCGAAGATGAATGGGGATGTTGAAGCGGCTAATAAGAATATCAAGAAGATTGTGCAGAAGATGACGGTGACATACAAATACTGGCACGAGATATTACCATTCGTTATTCATGGGTACCGCACCTCAGCGCGGACATCAACAGGGGTAACACCCTACTCTTTGGTTTATGGCATGGAGGCAGTCTTACCCATTGAAGTCCAGATACCCTCTCTCCGGATTATGAAGGATGCAGGTTTGAGCGAGGACGATTGGATCCAGACTCGGCTTGATCAGCTGAACTTAATCAATGAAAAGAGACTTACTGCTATTTTTCATGGTCAAACGTATCAAAAGCGGATGATCAAGGCTTTTAACAAGAAAGTCAGACGACAAGAGTATCAAGTCGGGGATCTGGTGATCAAACGCATCATACTGCCGCAAGGTGATCCCAGGGGCAAATGGGCACCTACGTACGAAGGGCCATTTGTGGTTAAGAACATTTTCTCAGGAGGAGCTATGATTCTAACCACCATGGATGGTGACGACCTTCCTCACCCCTTCAATGCAGACATAGTGAAAAAATACTACGCATAATCAAAGACCTGCTATGTCGACTGGCCTAGGCAAAAAAAAGGGCTTCCTGGTGAACCAAAAGGGTTCGGGAAAAAGTTAGGGATTAAAATGAAAAAATTTGTACACCCGGCAAGTCGAAAACCTGAAAAGGCGGCTTGGGAAAAAAAGGGTACCCCGGTGGACTAAAAACCCAAAAGGGCGGTCCAAGCAAAATTAGGGATTAAAGCGTAACACTATGTCTCATTGGATCATCTTGCAACTAGACTTCGGTATCGACTATCAAGCTCGGACGGCGCCAATCGATCTTATCTACCTTCAACCAAGTAGCAAAGTGATAAGACTCTCGAAGATATAAAGGCAATAGCAGAGTTGGAACCCAGTGGGATTGTTCACATAGCTGTTTTTCTTTGTTTTTCACAAATTGTATAATTTCTATCTTTCGGCGGTGTTCTCTTACTAGGACGTCAACCTCTTGTACAAAACTCCTATCACAGGCTAACTTCAAAAATCAATACAATTCATTTTCACAAGAAATTCCAAATTGTTTTTTTCCTTTTTTTGTTTTGTTTTGCAAGAACGTCTAATGATTCATCTTTGATATATGCATTTGAAAATAATTGTTGCTCATAAATACATGTGAAACAAAAGACGATTACTCGTAATACTAGGAACAGGGGCAAACAAGAAATGTACAAACCTTACAGTTGCTCTATTCACGAGGTATAGGGATAGACCCAGCTTGAGAAAATAACTAAAGGTACACGCACTCCCCGCAGAGAAAAAGGTACCAGAATACAGTGGTGTTAATTCTCCCCAAGCAGAGTTTATTTATCACCAACAGTGGAAGATTATTCCCCAGCGGAGTTGATTTCTTCCACAAACAAGAAACTTTATCCCCGACAGAGTTGTCATCACCAAGTAACAGTAATTCACCCCCAGCCGAGGTTATTGCTCCAAATCAGCAGATCTTCTAGCAGAACATCTCTTCCCCATAGAGTCATTCCCTCACCAGCTTATTCTCCAGCATAATTATTCTCCTGCCAAGTTATTCTCAAATCATCTGCGGTCGTTATCTCCAGCAAGCGAAACTCTTTTTACTCTCCAGCAGCAGCCCGGGATTTATTTTCCCCAGCTAAAGAACATCACAAAATCATCGCATTTCCATACATCGTAGCATACGCATATGCATCATACAACATAATCTCATTCATTTTGAGAACATCACTTCTTGATACATGTCATACATCATGGCATTACATGCGACTAACCCTTTACATTTCAGGAAAGATACAATCAAATTCTCACAAAGTTCAAGCTATGAAGCCCGGGTACGACCGGATAGTATCTTGATTACTCCATCATATTGTGAAGCCCGGAGAACAACCGAATAACAGTATCAGAATACCGCGAAGCCTGGATTACGACCAGATAGTGGTTTATCATAAGCTATGAAGCCCGGAAATCAACTGGATAATAGTTTAGTCCCCAATGTGATCGGTGGGAATAGAACTGACTGTTTTTTAGCTGGTTTCGCGAAATGTCGCGGTAAGCAAGAGTCGCCACCGTCTTTTATGTTCTCCAACATGGAAAGGATAAAAGCACAACAAAATTCCTTATGAGAATTTTTCTCGGTTCGGGAGGTAGATTTATAGAAAGGGAAGGTGTTAGTACCCTTTCTATCCGTGGTTATCCACGGGCTCTTAGGTACTTGCTCTTATGTTTTCAAAATTTGTTTGCTTTTCAAATGTGTGTGGGTTTTGAAAAAGTTTCGTTTGAAAAATTTCTAAGTAACTCTTGTATCTGTCCTCAAGAGTGTATGAAAAATTTGTTTGAAAACCTTTTAGAAAGTGTGAGGTGTGAAAAGTTGTTTTTGTTTGTTTGAAAAGAGCAAGTACCCATGAGTCATCTACCTACCCTAAGGAATTAAGCTGTGTAAGAGTCCTTTAGATAGTGCTATCCCACCATTGAGAGGTAGGTAGCACCATCGTTGGAGGGGTTCGGGTCAATTCGATTATTGGGACAATGTGGTCACCGAAGCAACGGTAGGACACCTTAGAAGTAACCCTAATGTTCTAGATCCTTTTATCCGAGGCAACCGTTTCGAGGCAACTGGATCTTTAGACAAAGGGTGACCTCTAAGACGTCCTATACTTGATGACCATGTTTCGAGGCAACGAGTGAAGCGTACCCTAGGAATGGCATGTGCTTTGTGTGTTGTTTTTCAGTTAATGTTATCTTTGCAGGTTATTTGTGAGCTACGGATTGATTTTATTTACATACATTCTTTCATGCATTGTTAACAGTTAGGAGTGCGGAAAATAAATTGCGGAAATGTAAATCTAACTATTACAAGGCGCGGGTCTATACATCGCCAAAAATACAAAGACCCGTTTTGGTAAATAAGTACGAGAAATTAAATAAAGCGATAAACCTATTTACTATTACATTCTTGAAAGCAATTACATAATAATCAAAATGAAATAAATGCGCGCGAATAAAAGTTAATCGGGAATGCCTTAAGGGTTTTGACCCTTTTAAGAAAAGAAATGAATTTTTTGTCTTTTTGTGAAATTAAAAACTAATGATTAAACTAATTAATTAATTTATTAAAAAAAAGTTTTTTTTTTTGTATTTTTATGTTTTTTATGAAATAAAATAAAAAGAAATAAAATTGAAGGTTAATTTTACCTAATTCTAAATCTATTTTAATTATTAAGAAAAGAAGTTAAAATTGCCTAATTAAACTATTTTATTTGTTAATATTTATTTTACAAAAATAAAATGAAATTAATAATAATAATAATGTTAGTTCTTTTTATTTTATTTTTTATGAAGATATTAATTGGTTAATTGTTAGTAAGAAATAAAATAAAGCAAATAAGAAAATAAAATGACAAAAAATAAAAAAGGAAGAGTAAACCCAAGGGGGGTTTGGGCCAGGAATGAGGGTGTGATTGGAATTTGAGGCCCATTAAGCTCAGGCCTGTATTGACTTTCTGGAATCCAGTGCTTGTTGGTTGACTGGGCGCATGGTGAGGACCATCTCCTGGCCTTCAGATCTATGATAGAGGCCACTTGGCGCTTGGATCTGTGAGATGAATGGTGCGTTGCTTCACGTTGCCTGCATAAGATCACGTTTGGAAAAAAATTCAATAAGCCTTTGGGGGACCTGGGGATCGAACCCAGGTCCCAAAGATCACCAAGTACACTGCCAACCACTACACCAATCCTGCGCGTTTGTTAGTAAACTGAGAACTAAACATTATATAAAAAAATGCGTTATATGCTGGAAAATGAAAAAAGCGCGCGCCCGTTTTGAATCAGCCAATCACATGGAGGCACGTCCTTCATCTTCTTCGTTTCCTGTAAAACATAAAGCAGGTAGCGGGGGTTTTAAACCCCCACAAAATGCAAGCATTTAAAAATAGCGATTAGACGCTCGTGCAATATAAATTGGGCCCGAGATATGCTTTGGATTCGTCTCCTCCTGCTGATTTCAACCATGGGTGTTTGGAGGGTTAATTTTACAGTATAAGAAAAACCCCAAAATCACGAGCTTTGAAAACCTAGAACTCAACAATGGTATTTTGCGTTTTAAGGCGTTATAATCAAATTAAGTTATACAGAAAGCTTCATATGGGTCCTGTGAACACAATGCAATCAATAAAAAGTATTAAAAAAGCATGAATGGATGATTGTGATTTTGAAAAAGAAGGTAAACCGTATGAGTTGTGTAGCGCGAGTTCTTGAGGTTCTTGGCTTGTTCTTGGCTGCAAACGATTCCTGGGGATGTAAGGAATGTGTTTGGATCAAAAGGGAGGTTTGAATTATGCTGCAAAGTGGTTTTCAGTTTCACACTTTTCCTTGGAATTCTGGAAATTTGTTTGGCCGTTTGAGAGAGTTCTAGGTCGTGAATTGGATTGGAAAGGCTTGCATATATGTCTAGCAATGAGAATCAATCAATATAATGAACCTTTAAGCCTTGCAATGAAGTTTGAGATTTTGCCATGACCACCATTAAACAACTTGCCATATTTGCTCCAAATTTGAATTTCATGCTTGAAATAGGTCTTGCATGAATTTGGTATATGGATTATGGTGTATCAAAGCTATTCAAACCACAAAATATCCCTTAATTATTTTTTTTAATTTTTTTTTAATTTTAAAGATTTAAAATGAATTAAATCAAATAAAATTAAATAAAAATAGAAAAATTAATTTTTAATCTTGAAATAAATCATGGGACACGTGGGAGGCATGACAAGGATGAATCAAGTGGAAAAAAGTGGGCCCTTTTGTCAAAAATTGAAGTTTCAAGGATAGTTGACTTTTGCCATTTCACAAAAATTTCCCAACTTCTCCAATGCATATCTTGCTCAATTTTGATCATATGAATATGTTATGTGACATTTTGGAAAGGTCTTGAAGTCCTCTAACCAATGTCTTTGGTCCCACGTCATTTTGATTTACCAATCTCAAGTTATGGTCTTTGACTTAAAGTGCCTTTTTGTTGACTTTTGAAAATGACCTATAATGTTGAAATTGATAACTTTTTGTGAGAGCATTTCTTGGACTTGGAATGTGAAGATGAGTTGCAGGAAATGTCCTCCCATTCAAAATGAGCATTGGATGGGATTTTTATGATGAACCATGAAAAAGTTATGCCTTGGTCAAGTTACAGTTGACTTTTCAACTGTCCAAAAATAGAAACTTTTGCATCTTGATGATTTTTGAGCCATGCTTGTGGAATCATGATCAAGACCTGATCAAATGATGATTGTGGTTTCAAAATAAGATGTTGACCAAAAATTTTGACTTTTAACTGCCAAATGACCATTTTGCCCCTACAGTTGACTGTGGAGCAATTAGGGTTTTTGACTGTGCAACTTGACCTTGTGAGCCTTGAAACTTGACATGTAGGTGCTTGACAATGTATATGAGCATATGGGACTTGATTGAGCCCTTGAAAACCTCAACTTCCTTGCAAGAACCAAAACCCTAATTTTGCCTGGCTTAGGAGGATGCTTGACTGTGTAGCCCTTGAGTAGACTTTGAATCATTTGAGGTGATGCTTGTCAAAACTTTGAAGAATATGGGAGGGCAAATTTTGGGGTACAACACCCAGCAAGTATTATGAAGCCTGGGTTACGACCAGATAGCAATACAAAGACACCATGAAGCCTGGATTCGACCAGATAGTGGTATATCATAAACACAAGCCGTGAAGCCCGGAGTCGACCGGATAGTAGCTTAACAAGTTATTGTGAAGCCTGGATTACAACCAGATAACAATACAAGACACCATGAAGCCTGGACTCGACCAGATAATGGTAGAAGACATTGTGAAGCCTGGATTACTACCAGATAGCAGCCAAGAATACTACGAAGCCTGGAGTCGACCAGATAGTGGTATATCTTTAATACAAGTTATGAAGCCCGGATTCGACCGGATAATATCTTGATCTCCCCGAACACCATGAAGCCTGGATTCGATCGGATAATGGTATAAGACATCGTGAAGCCTGGATTACGACCAAATAGCGGTATAATACATCGCGAAGCCTGGATTACGACCAAATAACGATAAAAGTACTGAAGCCTGGATTATGACTAGATAACAATACAAGACATTGTGAAGCTTGGATTTCGACCAAATAGCAATTTTACCTGGATAATTACTAAGAAGCCCGGAGTCGACCGGATATTAGTGTGCCCTAAATTCAAGTTAAAGCCCGGTTGCGACCGGATAACAACTGAATTCCTTCTGAAGCCTGGATTACGACCAGATAAGAATTGAGAAACTGTGAAGCCTGGATTACAACTGGATAGAAAGTTTAATCTCATCTCCCCAGTAAGTCACTCTAAAGCCTGGATTACGACTAGATAGCAGTCGATCTTATCACTATGAAGCCTGGATCACGACCAGATAGTAGTTACATTTTCACCTCTTCGACCAAGAGACGATTCCCCAGTAGAATAACGGAAGACCGAAGCTCCTAAAATTCAACTTTTCTCAAGACATAGAATAACATTCCCCAGCGAAATCCCCCTCAACAACGGGTATACAAGCTCTCGCTAAGGAATCTCTTATGCGATCGAAGCTCCTTCGGATGGCATCTTTAAGCCCATCTCCCATCATCAATCTCCAAATGGCATCTATAAGCCCATCTCCCATCATCAATCTCCAAATGGCATCTATAAGCCCATTCCATACATCATAAGACAAGTACCACTTCATGCGAGTGCAAATTTATGGGCCCTCTAGTGTTCAATCATCTTCCACCCTCGGATCACGAAAGGCAGACAAGCCAATCTACATCCTCAGGTTTAAGAAGATTGAACAGGGACAGCTGTTGTACCCCAAAATTTTCCCTCCCATATTTCTCAATACATTTCAAGTGAGGTTCTCAAATTGCTCAAGGAAGTCCAAGGGTTAACCAGACAAGCTCTCTCCTAAGGCAGTCTACCTCAAATTGGGGTTTCATGTTGCATCAAGATACTTGAGTCCAAGGGATCCCAAATTCTCACCATTCTCCTAATATGTTCTCAAGATCATCCATGTCAAGTTTCAAGCCTTGCAGAGGAAGTTTGCTCAGTCAATTGCTCAAAAGCCTGAAAATCGACTATGTTAGGGCAAAAGTCAATTGTGGCCTACATACAGTCAAACTTCAAGATTTTTGGTCAACATCCAAATTTTGAAGTATTATTCATCGTTTGATCAAGGGTTGATCATTATTCCTCAAGTATTGCTCACAATGCATCAAAACCCAAAAGTTGCTAAATTAGGGTTTTGAAGGAAAAGTAAACTCAACTTTGACCAAGCATAACTTTCTCATACTTTATGAGAAATGACCCATCCAAAGCTCATTTTGAATAGTATGAAATTCCATACAATTCATCTTCAGCTCCCAAGTTCAAAATATGCACTCACAAGAAATTATGAATTTGGACATTATAGGTCATTTTGAAAAGTCAACAAAAACACCTTTTTTGTCAAAGCTTCATACATGAACATGGAAGACTCAATTGATATGAGACAAAAAGTGTAGCTTAGTGGATACCTCAAGCTTTCTAAAAAGTCCAAGAAAACCTTCAAAGAGTCAAAATTGAAGAAGTTATGCATTGGTGAAGTTGACCTTTTTTGTAAAATTGCCAAAAGTCAAAAGTGCCTCAAATTGCAATTTTTGTCAAATGGGCCTAACTTTTTGCACTTGTTTTGAGTTGGTAGCATGGTCCACGAACCCTAGATCTTTCCACTTGTCTTTATCTTATTTTTGCTATTTATTTTGATTTTTTATTTCAATTAAATCAAAATAAATCATGAAAAATATCCAAACCATTCAAACCTTAAGATTTTGTGCACATTTCAGGTCCCATATACAGCTAGCAAGTGAATCAGATCGTGCAAGGCATAGGTGTGCATAAAAAGATTGATTTTGGCCTATTTTGGAAAGATTTTCATGGAAATCAAATTAAGATCAAAAATCATAATTGATAAATATTTAAGGCATATTTGTAACCCTAATTCAATCAGTGGTATATAGTGGACAATTACAGACAAAAAATACAAGGTTTTGAGGCGTGGAGAGGAAGAATCAAACTTGAAAAAAATCAAAGAAAGTGGTGATCTGACTTGATACTTCCAAGCATTTTCAAGACTCCCAAGCCATCCCATTCGCTTCCTGGGAGTGCAAGGAACCTATACCAATCAGAAACAAGCGTTCTAGTGCCCAGAATCCAGTTCCACGACCCCCACGGTTTACCTTTATTTCCAAAATCGAATCTTGTTGTTCTTGCATCTTTATCATGCTTCAATAGCATATTTGTAATCCTGATCATGTTTGCAAGCTCATGGTAACCATTAATTGCATTTTCACTAACTGTATAGGAATCCACCATTGTTAGGGTTTCGTTTTGGGTTTTGTGTTTTTTCTGTACAGGCAAAATTGGTCCACAAGAAGGGCACCATGATGCTCAGCAGGCCAAGGCGATTTGATCTATAGCATTAGATTCCATTTATCGCGCCTGTGGGTTATTTTGGAAAATCGTTGGCTTATACCTACACCTTTGGTCTGTAGGTAAAAGTCACTGGACCTTTTAGCAAGGGAGAGAGGACAGGGACGGTGGCGTGGCAAGCTTTGATTGCCCCATTTAAATTTCGTACGCTGATAAGTTTATTTTGTTTGTTTTTTTAATATAATGATTATTGGGTGTTTGATATACAACAAAGGCGCCTGGCTCAGTTGGTAGCGAAGCAGGTGGAAAAGGCCATAGGACCTGGGTTCGAATCCCAGGTCCCCCATGTATCTTATGTTATTTTTCATTGCTTAATCAGGCACGCACATAGGTGTGAAGACTACCATGGACTATCATCTTCCAACCATCAGATTACCCACCATCCAGATCTGAAGGCCACTACATAAGGATCTATCATGCCTCCCAGTCAACGTGTAGCACTGAATCTAGAGAAGTCAACATGGACCTTTGATTTTGGGCTCAGAACCTGCTAGTCGTCAACAGATATGCCCTGGATGGATACAGGAATCGAATCTTCAAACTCTTCATACGTGCCCTGGCTGGATACAGGAATCGAATCTGGAAATAGTCGTCAACAGATATGCCCTGGCTGGTTACAGGAATCGAATCTTCAAACTCTTCAGACGTGCCCTGGCTGGATACAGGAATCGAATCTGGAATTGCGACAATTGATAGTAATTATCTTTGGATTGACCTTTTTCCTGAAAAGGCAAAACATCAGTTGTATGCAATGTGAAATGCATGATGTCATGATGTTCTCAAGAATAAATGAGATTTGTGTTGTATGATGCGTATGCATGCTATAATGTATGAAGACGTGATGTTTATGAATGTGTTTTCGTCTAGGAAAATAAACCCTTGACGAATGTCGGGAGCTTGAATCCTGGGCTGATGTTTGAAGAGTAGAGTTCTTCGTTTCCGCTGGGGATGATGGTTGCAAGAATAAACCGGTAGGAGAAGATGACTCTGTTGGGGAATAAACTTGTTGGAGAGATTACTCTGCGGGGAATACTCTGTGGGAAGAGATACTTCGCTGAGGTTTGATGATAACTCCGCTGGGGATACCGTTGATATGTTATGTTGGAAGATTTGATGAACTCCGCTGGGGGATAGGAAGAGCTTCGTCGAGGACGATCTTTCCGTGGTTTTTAGCTGAGGATAACCCAGTTATAAGCTCTGGTGGAGAATAACCTTTGAATAAAGTCCAGGAGACGTGTTCGTGCTCTGTAGGTGATAAGCTTCCAGAATCTACTAGGGGTAAGCTTCCTACTGGGGAGATAATTCAACTCTCCTGGGGAGACTTTTTGGGACTGTACTGGGGAAGTGGCTCCACTGGTGTGTCTGTATTCCGCCGGGGAACAATCTTATATTAAGACTGCCGGGGATGCTTGTTAGGAATGTCTGTATACTCCGTTGGGGAATATTGAGATTTTCTGGGGATACCCATCTTTCTTAAGGTTGACAGTAGGCTAACTCTGCTTGGGGAGAGCGTTGTTGACTTGCTAGAGATATTGTGCCTTGTCAGGGTTGATTGGGAGACCAACTCTGCTTGAGGAGAGTATCGCTGAAATCTGGTCTTACTCTCGGGGAGTGAAGGTATCTTGGTTAAATTCTTCAGCCGAACATACCTTAGTACCTTGGTGGACATAGCAACTAGATCGCTTAAACAACTCATTATTGCCCCTGTTTCTGATGTCACCTGTAATTAATCCTTTGTTTCGCATGCAAGTATTTATGAATTAGCCATTAGTGTCAAATGCATATATCACAATTGAACATTGGACGTTCTTCGCAAAACAAAACAGAAAAAGGAAAAACAATTGGCAACTTGTCTGGAAAAGTGAATTTGTATTGATTTTTGAATTTGCCTGTAAATAGGCATTTATGTACAAGAGGCTGACGTCCTAGTAAGAGAACACCTCCGAACAATCATAGAGTTTACAATTTTGTGAAAAGGAAAACAAAACAGCTATGTGAAAAAGATAATAATCCCACTGGGTTCCAACTCTGCTATCGCCTTTATATCTTCGAGTGTCTCATCACTTTGCTGCTCAGTTGAAGATGAAGCTGATCGATTGATGTCGTTTGAACTTGATAGTTAATACCGGATTCTGGATGCAACGTGATCCAATGATACATAGTATTACGCTTATCCCTAATTTTTTCCTGGACCACCCTTTCGGGTTTTCAGTCCACCGGGATACCCATTTTTGCCCAAGCCGCCTTTTCAGGTTTTCGACTTGCCGGGTGTGATCGGTGGATCTGGAACTGACTGTTTAACGCTGGATCGCGTATGTCGCGGAAGCAAGAGTCGCCACCGTCTTTTATTTTCTCCAAATGGAAAGGACAAAAGCACATAAAAATTCCTTAAAGAGATTGCTCTCGGTTCGGGAGGTAGGTTATAGAAAGGGAAGGTGTTAGCACCCTTTCTATCCATGGTTATCCATGGGCTCTTAGGTACTTGCTCAATGTGTTTTCAAAAATGGTTTGTTTGCTTTTCAATGTGGGTTTAAAAAAAAGTTTCTTTGAAAAATTTCAGTTCGACTCATACGTCAGAGTGTTTGAAAAGTTTGTTTTGAAAGCTTTTGAAAAGTGTCGGTGTGAAAAGTCTTTTTGAGTTTGTTTTGAGATTAGAGCAAGTATCCTTGAGAACCTACCTACCCTAAGGAATTCGTCTGCGTAAATGTCCTTTAAAGTAGTGCCATCCCACCATTGAGAGGTAGGTAGCACCACCGTTGGAGGTGTTCGGGTCAATTCGAGTTTTGTAGGGACATGGTGATCACCAGAGCAATGGGAAGACACCTTAGAAGCTACCCTCATGCCAGGTTCCCGGATCATGAGGACTTACTAAGACGTCCTCTACTCGACGACCACCTTTCGAAAGGCAACAGTGAGACGTACCCTAGGGGTGGTGTGTGCGAATTGTGTGTCATGTTTCAGTTATTTGTCTTGTCATGTTTATTTGTGATCTACGTTTGATTTTAATTAGGGCCATTCATTCTTGCATGCTTTATTTAACAGTTAAAATATTTGCGGAAAAAATAAATTCTAAAGCTATTACAAACGGCGCGGGTCCACATCGCCAAAATTAAACCGGACCCGATTTGACTGAAAAATAAATAAAGCAAAAGTAAAAGTGCGAAAAATAAAATTGTTACAAGGCTTTGGGACATGTACATAATTATAATAAGCAACAAAGTAAAATGCGCGAAATAAAATAATTAAAGCGACGGGCGTTGGACCCTTTTACAAGCAATTAAGATTAATAAGGAATTTAAACTTAAAATTAAATGTTTTTGGTATTTTTGTGTTTTTTAGGTTTTAAGGAGAAAAAGAACTAATTAAAATTAAAATAAAACGTCAAACCCTAATTCTAATGTTTTTTTAAATTTATTATGAAAATATTGAATTTTGACCTAATTTAAACCTAAGTTAATTTACATGCAAAAATTTAATTATAGAAAATAAATAAAATAGATATTATTATAAAAAAAAAAGAGAAATTTAAGAGGTATAAAAATTATTAATTAACCTAATTCTATTTTTTTTTTGGATTTTAGTTATTAAAAGGATTAAAATTATAACCTAATTAAACTAAATATTTACATGTAATTTATTTATGGAAATAATAAAATAAAAATTATATTTTTTGCCTTTTTCTGATTTTATGATATTTTTCATATTTTTGTTAAAAATAATTAATTAATTAAAACAAATAAAAAAAATAAATAACATAACAATTGAGAAAATAAAATATAACAAGAAAATCAAACCAGGGGGGGTAGCCCCAAAATTGGAGGTAAGGCCTAGCATTCTGGCCCATTAAGCATTGAACTGGTTGACTTTTCTGGATCATGTATGATGCGTTTGACCATTGTGTACGTGTTCTTTGAATCTTGGCCATTGATTTGGATTGGTGGGACGCGTGGACGATCAGGCTTTGAGGTATATGGTGGGCATCAATGATAGCGCTGCAGGGGAATTCACGTTGAAAAATAATATGAGAAATATGTGAGACCTGGGGTTTGAACCCAGGTCATGAGAGTCACAAGCGTGTATCCCTGCCAGCTGAGCCACTAAGTTTCAATTAATATATAATGGTTATTAAATAATAAAAAGAACAAACAAGACATCAATGATTCAGCGCGCGCGTTTTCAAATTCCCCAATCCGCTTGTGCCACGCTATCATCGTCTTCATCCCCTGAAACATAAAAAACGAAGGCCACGGTTTTCCAAGTGTGTTGTTAGGCTACCTTTGGAAAAATAGCGATTAGCGCTATAGTGCATATAAATTGATCGCGAGGCTTGAGTTTTCTTCGTCCAGACCTACTGTATACAACCATGGCATTCATGAGTCCTAATTTTTCCTCTATGCAAAAGCCCTAATTCAGAAAACCTGCAACCCTAAATTTTAACAATGGCAAAATCGCCTACAACGCATAATAATCAAATTAAAGTTATGGGTTAGCTTTGAAATCATGTCAGGAATAAGAATTAATCAATGAAATGTCATGAAAGTGCATAGAATATAGAATACGATTTTGGAATTTTCATGGAATTTCTTGAGTTTTGTACACTGGTTCCTTGCCTTTTGATGAGGGTTATGAATTGGAATACGTTCAAGAGATCACAAGGAAGCTATTGAACCAAGTTTTAGGGCTTGAATCGTCCTCTAGGATGCTTTTCAGAATTGAGTTTTTATGGAAAATTTTCAAGCTTGTATGGTATTCTTGAGCGCAGCTTAGAGTCTTCTTTCATTAGGTTTATGATCAGGGTTATGTAGTGAGATGATTAGGTCAACAAAACTTGATACAATCCAAGGCATTCAATGATTTTGCAAATTGATTTTCTAAGAATCTTTACATATCTTTTTCATGTGCAATTTGGTGTCAATTAGTTCAAATCAAACCAAAACCTTCCATAATTGGCTAAGCACGAGATATTGATAGTAAAACATGCATGAAAAGATTTTTTTAGGTTAAGTTTATATTTTCTACATATTTAAATAATTTAAATGAATTAATATTGATATAAATTCAAATAAATAATTAAAAATTGAGAAAATACTTCCCCTTGGGCTTAATGGTCGTGCATAGGCTTGGCATGAAGAAACTTGGAAGAAAAATGGGCCCATTAGCATTTTTGGATCATTTGAACCATTGTTGACTTTTCAAAATTCCCAAACATTTCCCAACTTCCACAAGGCATAACTTGCTCCATTTTTAAGCTTTTCACATGTTCTTGGACATTTTGGAAAGGTCTTTGAGTCCTTTAACCAATGCCTTTGGTCCCATGTCATTTTGATTTACCAATCTCAAGTTATGGCCTTTGACTTAAAGTCCCTTTTTGTTGACTTTTGAAAATGACCTATAATGTTGAAATTGATAACTTTTTGTGAGAGCATTTCTTGGACTTGTAATATGAAGATGAATTGTAGGAAATGTCTTTCTCTTCAAAATGAGCTTTGGATGGAATTTTTCTGATAATCCATGTGAAAGTTATGCCCTGGTCAATTTCAGTTGACTTTTTCAACTGTCCAAATATAGTAACTTTTGCATCTTTGATGATTTCTGAGCCAAACTTTGAGAATCATGATCAAGCATTGATCAAATGATGTTTGTGGCTTCAAAATGATATGTTGACCAAAAATTTGAACTTTTGACTGTCAAATGACCATTTTGCCCCTACAGTTGACTGTAGTGCAATCTAGGGTTTTGACTGTGCAATTTTGAGCTGAATGCCTTGAAACTTGATATGAGGATACTTGACCATCTTTGTAGGCATATGAGACTTGATTGGGCCTTTGAAAACTTCCTTTTCTTGATCAGAATCCAAACCCTAGTTTTGACTGTATAGGAGACAGTTGAACTGCACAACCCTTGGGGAATTTTGTGACTTGACTTGGCAATTTCTTGAAGAATATGGGAGGGAAAATTTTGGGGTACAACAGTTGCCCCTGTTCAATCTTCTTAGACCTGAGGATGCAGATTGGCTGGCGTGCCTTTCGTAATCCGAGGGTAGAATATGATTGAACACTAAAGTGCCCAGAAATTTGCGCTCACATAGTGGCAGTGATGGCGGAATGGGCTTATAGATGCCATTTGGAGATTGCTGGATAGGATGATGGGATTATAGATGCCATCTGGATGTTGATTGCGTAGGAGATTCCTTAGCGAGGACCTGCATACCTGCAAAAGAGAAAATGAGTACCTGACACGTTGCAGGAGCTGATTTTAGATGCTTGGTATAGATGTGCCCTGACTGGTTACAGGAGCTGAGTCTGGAGCTTCAAACGCTGATGAATGAACCAGGGATGGTTACTGCCTTAGCATGAATGGTAAGAGAATCTTGGATGACTTTAACTTCAACAATGCTCGTTGAGAAAAATCTTGGGTGTCTTCTACTGGGATAAGAATCAGGAAGATCTTAGGGTCGATCTGACTGAACCAGAGAAGGCCTTTGACTGGATAAGCATCAGGAAAATCTTAGGGTCGATTTAACTGAACCGGACAAGGTCTTGAAATATCTTCAACTGGATAAGAATCAGGGAGATCTTAGGGTTGATCTGACTGAACCAGAGAAGGCCTTTGACTGGATAAGCATCAGGAAAATCTTAGGGTCGATTTAACTGAACCGGTCTAGGTCTTGAACTATCTTCAACTGGATAAGCATCAGGGAGATCTTAGGGTCGATCTGACTGAACCAAGAGAAGGCCTTTGACTGGATAAGCATCAGGAAAATCTTAGGGTCGATTTAACTGAACCGGTCTAGGTCTTGAACTATCTTCAACTGGATAAGCATCAGGGAGATCTTAGGGTCGATCTGACTGAACCAAGAGAAGGCCTTTGACTGGATAAGCATCAGGAAAATCTTAGGGTCGATCTAACTGAACCGGTCAAAGTCTTGAGACGTGATTGAGAATTTCAACTGCATCTTTCCTGAAAGGTAAAGGTCAGTCATATGCAATGCATGATATGGGTCAAGCAATGATATTCTTGATATAAATGCGACTTGTATGATGCAATGCGTTATGCATGCTATAATGATGTATGTGATGTTTTATGTATGTTTTCGTCTAGGAAAGTGAATCCTTGACGGGTGCCGGGAAGTCGTATCCTGGGCTGATATTGAGGAATAAATTTTGCCTCCGCTGGGGATGATAGCTGCAAGAATACCGGTAGGAGAAGATGACTCCGTTGCGGAATAAACTTGGCGAATGGAAGATTCTGCAGGGAGAAAAATGCTCTAGCGACCATGCTGGGAAGCAATACTCTGTGGGGATAGAGATGCTTTGCTAAATGTTGATAGTAGTTTGCTGGGGATAGGAAGACTTTGTCGACGACGCTCTTTCCATGGCTTTTGGCTGAGGATAACCCAGTTATATCCTGTTAAGGAAATAACTCTTTAAATAAAGCCGGACGACGCGTTCATGCTCTGCGAGGGATAAGCTTCCAGAATCTACTGGGGATAAGCTTACTGCTTGGGGATATGAATTCCAACTCTCCTCGGGAAACTGGATTGGACTCTCCTGGGGAGATTTTGAACTGTAATGCTGTAGGTTGAAAGAGGGAACCTATGTAGGGTTGCCTGCTGATGAGCTCGTGTAAAACCGCATCTGAAATGGAGAAGGAACCTGGGTAGGGTTACTTTGATGATGAGTTCGTGTAAAACTTCGTTTTTGGAAAGGGAGAACCTGTGTAGGGTTTCTGGGTGACGAGTCCATGTAAAACTACATCTTGAATAGGGGGAACCGGTGTAGGGTTGCTTGGTGAGGTAAGTTCATGTAAAACTTTTTGATGAATCGGGGTGAGGTTATCTTGAACTAAATCCATGTAAGACTTCTAGAGGAACCGGGGTTAGGTTACCTTGGGGTAAATCCATGTGAGATTTCTTGACGAACCGGGGTAAGGTTACTGGAGACGAGTCCCTGTGAGACTTCTGGGGGAACCGGGGTTAGGTTACCTTGAGATAGATCCGTGTGAGATTTCTTGATGAACTGGGTAAGGTTGCTTCGGGATAAGTTTGTGTAGAACTTTGATGAACCGGGGTTAGGTCATCTTGAGATAGGTCCATGTAAGACTTCAGGAGGAACCGGGGTTAGGTTACTTGGATAAGTTTGTGTAAAAACTTTGATGAACCGGGGTTAGGTCATCTTAAGATAGGTCCATGTAAGACTTCAGGAGGAACCGGGGTTAGGTTACTTGGATAGGTTTGTGTAAAAACTTTGATGAACCGGGGTTAAGTCATCTTAAGATAGGTCCATGTAAGACTTCTGGAGGAACCGGGGTTAGGTTACTTGGATAAGTTCGTGTAAAAACTTCTTGATGAACCGGGGTTAGGTTACTTGAGATAAGTCCATGTAAGACTTCAGGAGGAACCGGGGTTAGGTTACTTGGATAAGTTCGTGTAAAAACTTTTTGATGAACCGGGGTTAGGTTACTTGGATAAGTTCGTGTAAAAACTTTTTGATGAACCGGGGTTAGGTTACTTGGATAAGTTCGTGTAAAAACTTTTTGATGAACCGGGGTTAGGTTACTTGGATAAGTTCGTGTAAAAACTTTTTGATGAACCGGGGTTAGGTTACTTTGTGGAGGAGGAGTCTGTGTATGACTTTGTCTGAAGGTTGAGAAGAAACCGGTGTTGGGTTGCATGATTTTGATTAAGTGGATGATTGTCCTGTTTGGTCTCGGACGCTAGCCCACGATCTGAAATTTGTAAAGGTAGATGGTAATCATTCTTATGTTGATCTGTCCTTTGTACTTTGGTTGACAGAGCAATTGGATCGCCTGGATAACTCATTATTGCCCCTGCTTCGGAGGTGAGGGAAGAGGATACCTGTGTGGGTGATCGACAAATCTTCGGGTAGACAAGTGACGAGATACCGGACCATAGTCGTACGCTTTGATCCCTAACTTTTGCCTGGACCGCCCTTTCGGGTTTTCAGTCCACCGGGATACCCATTTTTGCCCAAGCCGCCTTTTTCAGGTTTTCAACTTGCCGGGTGTACATGTTTTTTCATTTCATCCCTTCATTTTGCCCGAACCCTTTTGGTTCGCCGGGAAGCCCTTATTTTTGCCTAGGTGTGTCAACCTAGCGGGTCTTTGATTGTGCATAGTATTTTTTTCCGACTATGTCCACGCTCTCAGAATGTAGGGAGTTGCCCCTGTTGGAAGTATTTTGCCATGCCCCAGATAATGGGCAATGCTCCTATTGTGCCCCTTGACTGGAGGTACTTCTGTTCACAAGGTGTTCATCGTGCGAATTCCCTGCTGTTCAAACAAATAGTCATATGCAAACAAGGTTATTTTAAGAATGCAAAAGTCTATGTCTGTCTTGAATTTTGAAAATGCATTTTTTGTAATACAGTGCGACGTCAACTCAATATTTTACAGCAAACCTTCAGGAGTCAGGATACTTTCGTAACAGTATGCTTTCGAACTAACCCATGCTTCAGCTAGGACTTTTAAGGGTTATATCGTGGCCTGGTTCACGGTTTAAGAAACAAAGGATAAAGGCTCAAATTATTTGTACCCACCCGCTCTTCGTGATGTTCTCCAAACCTAAACTCAGTTGATCATACGTTAGACCTCGTTTGAGTCTTTGCTCTGGTTTTCCAGTGATGATTCGGATGTTGATGATTTCTTTTGGATAGGCAGTCATTTTTGCTTTGGTTGTGAGACCTCTTGCTTTTTGATTTTTGTTATCCCTTTCTTTTTTTTGCCTGAACTGTTTCCTTTTTTTTTGGAATTACAGTCAGCGGGATGCCCCAGTTTTATAAGTCCCTTTTTATAGGTTTTGACTTCTTGGGCTTTTCGTTTATGATAATTTTTTTTTGATCATGACTGCCTGTCCTTATGATTGTTCGGAACCATCATTGTCTTTCTTCGTTTTGTAAAGACTTTTTGGTGCCATTCGTTATGCACTTGGATCAACTGAGAGAACTACCCTGCCCCAGGTTATGATTAAGGGTTTTGATTTTCGAAAATAAAACTCCTACTTCTTTGGCCCTGATGGGTTGACGAGGGATTATCATCCTTATAACTCCAGTGTTTAGGGATTGAAACAATGCCTGTACCTCATCAGCGGGGTTTGTTCAAAAGCATACTGTAGATTGTGGTATCGTTTTCGTCATCCTCCCTCAAGAGGTTTAGAATTTTCAATTAAGAGTTGACCATTGCAAAAATATGAAAGCAGTTTTAAGCATAGTAAACATAATTAAATCAAGACAGACATGTGTAATGCATTCATGAAATAAAAGAGTTTAACATAATAATTGTTTATCTGAACAAGAAAGGAAAAATACAACTTGAATTCAAATGAACAAAAAAAATTCTCAATCCTAGCCATGTTTTGGCAACGGAGCATTGATCACGTTGGGAGTCTCAGCAGGCTCGAACTCAATCTCGTTGGCATCGATCATGTTCTGAATTTTGTACTTTAGTGCCCAACAGTCCTCAGTATCGTGCCCCGGGCTATCGGAATGATAAGCGCATCTGGCTTCTGGATTGTAGCTAGGAGAGGAGGTCTTAGGATTGGCAGGAGGGTTGATCACTGCAATCAGGTTCATCTTCAACATATGTTGCAGTGCTTGCGACCATGGCATGTTAATGTTGGTGAACTGCCTTTTAGGCCCGTCCGGCCTTTGCTGGTTTCCCCTCTGTGGTTGGCGGCGTGGTGCAGAACCAGAGATCATGACTGCCCCTGCATGTTGATCACGGCGACTCTTTTGACTGTATGCAGCATTAGATTCCTTCTTTCCCGCGTAAGGCTTTTTGTGAGGGTCAGAAGGTGTGGCCTCTTGAATTTTCCCACTCTTGATACCAGCTTCAATTCTTTCGCCGGTCAGGATGAGGTCGGTAAATCCAGCAGACGAGTTACCAATCAGGTGGTTGAAGAATGGCCCGGACAGGGTCCCCAAGAACATGTCAACGAGTTCCCGGTCAGTTAATGGAGGTTGTACCCTTCCAGCAAGGTCTCTCCATTTCTGTGCATACTCTTTGAAACCTTCGCCTGCACCTATAGACATTCCCTGAAGCTGAGTGCGTGTGGGAGCAAGGTCGGAATTGTACTGGTAATGCTTGTAGAAAGCAGTGGCTAAGTCTTCCCAGGTACGGACGTTGGCTCCATTCAATTGATAAAACCACTCGAGCTGAGTCCCTGAGAGACTCTCTTGGAAGAAATGGATCCATAAGTTTTTGTCAGCTGTATAGGGCTGGATCCTCCTTGTGTAAGCCCTGAGATGCAACTTAGGACAGGATGCCCCGTCGTACTTTGCAAAGGCAGGTGCCTTAAACTTGTGCGGGATCACTACCCCAGAAGACAGACCTAGATCCTCAAAGTCCAGGCCAGGCACTTTTTGTATCTCTATAGCACTGAGCCGGTCTTCCAACTGTTTGTACTTATCCTCAGCCGGAGGGTATTGTTCGTCGTTGAAATCTGTCTCGTTGTCGGAGACCACTGGACTAGGCACCTCTCTCTCATGGTGACTGCTTTCCCTCACAGATGGAGTTGTCCTCTCAGTTTCGACTTGCGGTGTATTCCCAGATCTGCGTCTAGGGCTGAACAAGACAGTCCTCTTCTTCTTCTTTTCCTTCTTCAAGAGCAGAGCCTTCAGATCTTGCTGCCCCTGGGTCAAGTTCATGATTAGCCCTTGGAATTGGGCATTCTGAGCCTGGAGGGCCTTGATGGACTGCTCAGCTGATGATTCAGGATTCATGACGATCGGCTGAAATAAACAGCGAAGAAGGTAAGTAACCTGCAGAGAAAGGGTACCTGTTATGCAATGATATGTATGACATGCATGCAATGATTTCAAGGACCTCGCGGGGTAAACAGAGAAACTTGTTAGAGTTGAAAGCCGGTAACTTGATTGAAGGTACTTCATGTTGTTGAGAGTCCTTCTTCAAGGGTCAAAGGCTCACCATATCCAGTGGGGTCATAGCCCCTGACAACCTTGGCTAGAGGAAAATAAATCCTCTCTGCCCCTTGCTGGGATAGTTGATTCACCATGACCTGCATCACAAGCCCTTGAGATCCTTGAAATGGGTTAAGATGTATGCAATGGTATGATGTTATGGTATGCATGGGATGATGTCAGTAACCCTGTTATGAGTCCTAATTAAGGACTGAAACAAAACCTGCAAGAAACAAATGTTAGGTCACAAGCATGCAGATAGTCAAGTACTAAGGCACACAAGTCACACAAGAGAGAGCCCTTAGGTTTAGGCCAGCATGGGGTCTAGGTAGTACCCTCTTGAAGTTGGTGGGTTCAACCTGTCCTAATCAAAGTAACCGGGTTCTAAGGTTCCCAATATCACGGGATTGCTTTCATTGTTCATCGTTTCGATTTAGCCACTGAACTGGCGACCGAAATATTCCAGGAAAGCAACCCTCAATTGGGTGTAGTATCGAGTATCAACCAACCTCGGACTGCACCAAAGTCAGTTATCTCACTACCCTAAAGAGGCCAAGATAGTTCAATTAAGGTTCCTAAGGTCTGTTGATGCTTCACGACACCACGCGGAGGCCCCGTACTCTCCTTGACTGAACTCAAGGGTTACCGGTACACACCAAAGTGCCACATCAACGTAGCAGACTGTTTCAACCATGTCGGTATACCCCGCACAGTTCCCTCACAGCCTTGTTGCTACTTTCTAAGAAAGGTATCCCCCAGATCCGGGTTTAGGATCTATAGAACTCCCAAGCAATCCACCATAATAAAGCAAGCAAGGAAAACAATTGAAAACATAGTTATAAGCTAGCCCTAAGGTACACCCCACTTTAAGTAGTCTCCCCAGCAGAGTCGCCAGTTCTGTGATCGGTGGATCTGGAACTGACTGTTTAACGCTGGATCGCGTATGTCGCGGAAGCAAGAGTCGCCACCGTCTTTTATTTTCTCCAAATGGAAAGGACAAAAGCACAGAAAAATTCCTTAAAGAGATTGCTCTCGGTTCGGGAGGTAGGTTATAGAAAGGGAAGGTGTTAGCACCCTTTCTATCCATGGTTATCCATGGGCTCTTAGGTACTTGCTCAATGTGTTTTCAAAAATGGTTTGTTTGCTTTTCAATGTGGGTTTAAAAAAAAGTTTCTTTGAAAAATTTCAGTTCGACTCATACGTCAGAGTGTTTGAAAAGTTTGTTTTGAAAGCTTTTGAAAAGTGTCGGTGTGAAAAGTCTTTTTGAGTTTGTTTTGAGATTAGAGCAAGTATCCTTGAGAACCTACCTACCCTAAGGAATTCGTCTGCGTAAATGTCCTTTAAAGTAGTGCCATCCCACCATTGAGAGGTAGGTAGCACCACCGTTGGAGGTGTTCGGGTCAATTCGAGTTTTGTAGGGACATGGTGATCACCAGAGCAATGGGAAGACACCTTAGAAGCTACCCTCATGCCAGGTTCCCGGATCATGAGGACTTACTAAGACGTCCTCTACTCGACGACCACCTTTCGAAAGGCAACAGTGAGACGTACCCTAGGGGTGGTGTGTGCGAATTGTGTGTCATGTTTCAGTTATTTGTCTTGTCATGTTTATTTGTGATCTACGTTTGATTTTAATTAGGGCCATTCATTCTTGCATGCTTTATTTAACAGTTAAAATATTTGCGGAAAAAATAAATTCTAAAGCTATTACAAACGGCGCGGGTCCACATCGCCAAAATTAAACCGGACCCGATTTGACTGAAAAATAAATAAAGCAAAAGTAAAAGTGCGAAAAATAAAATTGTTACAAGGCTTTGGGACATGTACATAATTATAATAAGCAACAAAGTAAAATGCGCGAAATAAAATAATTAAAGCGACGGGCGTTGGACCCTTTTACAAGCAATTAAGATTAATAAGGAATTTAAACTTAAAATTAAATGTTTTTGGTATTTTTGTGTTTTTTAGGTTTTAAGGAGAAAAAGAACTAATTAAAATTAAAATAAAACGTCAAACCCTAATTCTAATGTTTTTTTAAATTTATTATGAAAATATTGAATTTTGACCTAATTTAAACCTAAGTTAATTTACATGCAAAAATTTAATTATAGAAAATAAATAAAATAGATATTATTATAAAAAAAAAGAGAAATTTAAGAGGTATAAAAATTATTAATTAACCTAATTCTATTTTTTTTTTGGATTTTAGTTATTAAAAGGATTAAAATTATAACCTAATTAAACTAAATATTTACATGTAATTTATTTATGGAAATAATAAAATAAAAATTATATTTTTTGCCTTTTTCTGATTTTATGATATTTTTCATATTTTTGTTAAAAATAATTAATTAATTAAAACAAATAAAAAAAATAAATAACATAACAATTGAGAAAATAAAATATAACAAGAAAATCAAACCAGGGGGGGTAGCCCCAAAATTGGAGGTAAGGCCTAGCATTCTGGCCCATTAAGCATTGAACTGGTTGACTTTTCTGGATCATGTATGATGCGTTTGACCATTGTGTACGTGTTCTTTGAATCTTGGCCATTGATTTGGATTGGTGGGACGCGTGGACGATCAGGCTTTGAGGTATATGGTGGGCATCAATGATAGCGCTGCAGGGGAATTCACGTTGAAAAATAATATGAGAAATATGTGAGACCTGGGGTTTGAACCCAGGTCATGAGAGTCACAAGCGTGTATCCCTGCCAGCTGAGCCACTAAGTTTCAATTAATATATAATGGTTATTAAATAATAAAAAGAACAAACAAGACATCAATGATTCAGCGCGCGCGTTTTCAAATTCCCCAATCCGCTTGTGCCACGCTATCATCGTCTTCATCCCCTGAAACATAAAAAACGAAGGCCACGGTTTTCCAAGTGTGGTGTTAGGCTACCTTTGGAAAAATAGCGATTAGCGCTATAGTGCATATAAATTGATCGCGAGGCTTGAGTTTTCTTCGTCCAGACCTACTGTATACAACCATGGCATTCATGAGTCCTAATTTTTCCTCTATGCAAAAGCCCTAATTCAGAAAACCTGCAACCCTAAATTTTAACAATGGCAAAATCGCCTACAACGCATAATAATCAAATTAAAGTTATGGGTTAGCTTTGAAATCATGTCAGGAATAAGAATTAATCAATGAAATGTCATGAAAGTGCATAGAATATAGAATACGATTTTGGAATTTTCATGGAATTTCTTGAGTTTTGTACACTGGTTCCTTGCCTTTTGATGAGGGTTATGAATTGGAATACGTTCAAGAGATCACAAGGAAGCTATTGAACCAAGTTTTAGGGCTTGAATCGTCCTCTAGGATGCTTTTCAGAATTGAGTTTTTATGGAAAATTTTCAAGCTTGTATGGTATTCTTGAGCGCAGCTTAGAGTCTTCTTTCATTAGGTTTATGATCAGGGTTATGTAGTGAGATGATTAGGTCAACAAAACTTGATACAATCCAAGGCATTCAATGATTTTGCAAATTGATTTTCTAAGAATCTTTACATATCTTTTTCATGTGCAATTTGGTGTCAATTAGTTCAAATCAAACCAAAACCTTCCATAATTGGCTAAGCACGAGATATTGATAGTAAAACATGCATGAAAAGATTTTTTTAGGTTAAGTTTATATTTTCTACATATTTAAATAATTTAAATGAATTAATATTGATATAAATTCAAATAAATAATTAAAAATTGAGAAAATACTTCCCCTTGGGCTTAATGGTCGTGCATAGGCTTGGCATGAAGAAACTTGGAAGAAAAATGGGCCCATTAGCATTTTTGGATCATTTGAACCATTGTTGACTTTTCAAAATTCCCAAAAATTTCCCAACTTCCACAAGGCATAACTTGCTTAAATTTTAAGCTTTTCACATGTTCTTGGACATTTTGGAAAGGTCTTTGAGTCCTTTAACCAATGCCTTTGGTCCCATGTCATTTTGATTTACCAATCTCAGGTTATGGCCTTTGACTTAAAGTCCCTTTTTGTTGACTTTTGAAAATGACCTATAATGTTGAAATTGATAACTTTTTGTGAGAGCATTTCTTGGACTTGGAATATGAAGATGAATTGTAGGAAATGTCTTTCTCTTCAAAATGAGCTTTGGATGGAATTTTTCTGATAATCCATGTGAAAGTTATGCCCTGGTCA
This sequence comes from Vicia faba, assembly GCA_948472305.1. NCBI lineage: Eukaryota > Viridiplantae > Streptophyta > Magnoliopsida > Fabales > Fabaceae > Vicia > Vicia faba. Next base: position 114,185,737 of record OX451737.1, read on the forward strand.
ATTTCAGTTGACTTTTTCAACTGTCCAAATATAGTAACTTTTGCATCTTTGATGATTTCTGAGCCAAACTTTGAGAATCATGATCAAGCATTGATCAAATGATGTTTGTGGCTTCAAAATGATATGTTGACCAAAAATTTGAACTTTTGACTGTCAAATGACCATTTTGCCCCTACAGTTGACTGTAGTGCAATCTAGGGTTTTGACTGTGCAATTTTGAGCTGAATGCCTTGAAACTTGATATGAGGATACTTGACCATCTTTGTAGGCATATGAGACTTGATTGGGCCTTTGAAAACTTCCTTTTCTTGATCAGAATCCAAACCCTAGTTTTGACTGTATAGGAGACAGTTGAACTGCACAACCCTTGGGGAATTTTGTGACTTGACTTGGCAATTTCTTGAAGAATATGGGAGGGCAAATTTTGGGGTACAACACCGGGTGTACAGATTGTTTTTCATTTCATCCCTTATTTTTGCCCGAACCCTTTTGGTTCGCCGGGAAGCCCTTATTTTTGCCTAGGTGTGTCAACCTAGCGGGTCTTTTATTCATGCGTAGTATCTTTTTACTATGTCTGCATTGGTGGGGTGAGGAAGGTCGTCACCATCCATAGTAGTTAGAATCATAGCTCCTCCTGGGAAGATGTTCTTAACCACAAATGGCCCTTCGTACGTAGGGGTCCATTTGCCCCTGAGATCACTTTGAGGAAGAATGATGTGCTTGATTACCAGGTTTCTGACTTGATACTCTTTTCGTCTGACTTTCTTGTTAAATGCCCTGATCATCCATTTTTGGTACGTTTGACCATGACAAATAGCGGTGAGTCTCTTTTCGTTGATTAAGTTTAATTGATCAAGCCGAGTCTGGATCCAGTCATCTTCGCTCAAATCTGCATCCTTCATTATTCGGAGAGAGGGTATCTGGACTTCAATAGGCAAGACTGCCTCCATGCCATAGACCAAGGAAAAGGGAGTTGCCCCTGTTGACGTTCGTGCTGAGGTACGGTACCCATGAAGAGCAAACGGTAACATCTCGTGCCAATCTTTGTAGGTCACTGTCATCTTCTGCACAATCTTCTTGATATTCTTATTAGCCGCTTCGACAACCCCATTCATCTTCAGCCGGTAGGGAGAGGAGTTGTGGTGTTGTATCTTGAATTGCTCGCAGAGCTCAGTGATCATCTTGTTGTTAAGATTAGTACCATTGTCCGTAATGATCCTCTCTGGTACGCCGTATCGACAGATCAAGTTATGCCGAATGAACCGTGCTACGACGTTCTTGGTTACGGTAGCATAGGAAGCTGCTTCGACCCACTTTGTGAAGTAATAAATCGCTACCAGGATGAAGCGATGCCCGTTGGATGCCGTAGGTCTGATCTCACCGATCATATCAATGCCCCACATTGCAAAAGGCCAAGGTGCTGTCAAGACATTCAGAGGAACTGGAGGGACGTGCACCTTATCAGCATAGATCTGGCATTTGTGACATGTCCGAGAATGTTGGTAACAGTCAGCTTCCATTGTGGACCAGAAATATCCTGCCCGAAGGATCTTCTTTGCCATGGTATGTCCACTGGAATGTGTTCCGAAGGTACCTTCATGCAGCTCTGCCATGATCTTTTCTGCTTCAGTCTTATCCACACAACGCAGTAAAGTTGAATCATGGTTTCGCTTGTACAGAATGTCGTTGCTGAGGAAGAACTTTGCAGAGAACCTTCTCAGAAACGTTTTATCATTGATGGATGCACCTTCAGGGTATTCTTGAGCTTCCAAGTACCTCTTCACTTCATGATACCAAGGTTTCTCAGTTACCTCTTCAGCCTCAAGATCACATCAATATGCAGGTTCATCCAATTTCCAAATGATAATCCGGGGAGCCTCGTTGTCCCATTTGACTTTGAACATGGAAGACATCGTAGCCAGCGCGTCTGCCAACTGATTATCCTCTCTTGGGAAGTGTTCAAAAGTTATCTCCGTGAAATGGGGGATCAATGTCAACACATACTCTTTGTAAGGAATAAGATTTGGGTGTTTCGTATCCCACTCGCCTTTGATCTGATTGATCACGAGAGCAGAATCTCCGAAGACACTCAGAAACTTGATCCTTAAGTCAATTTCAACTTGAAGACCCATGATGCATGCCTCATACTCTGCCATGTTGTTGGTGCAGTTGAAACATAGTCGGGCAATGAGTGGAGTGTGAGTGCCCTTTGGGGATATGATTACAGCGCCAATACCGTTACCTAAAGCGTTTGAGGCTCCGTCAAAGTGCATAGACCATCGGGATTCTTCCTCAGGTCCTTCATCCGGTCCAGGTACTTCACAATCAGTTACTACCATGATATCCTCGTCTGAAAATTCAAAGTTCATGGACTGGTAGTCATCCACTGCCTGGTGTGCCAAATGGTCTGCCAATACACTTCCCTTGATGGATTTCTGAGTTGTGTACTGGATGTCATATTCCGTCAAGATCATCTGCCATCTTGCTATTCTCCCGGACAAGGCAGGCTTTTCGAATATGTACTTGATTGGATCCATTTTTGAAATCAACAGAGTAGTGTGAGTCAACATATACTGTCTCAGCCGGCGAGCAGCCCATACCAAAGCGCAGCAAGTTTTCTCGAGCAGTGAGTATCGGGTCTCATAGTCGGTAAACTTTTTTATAAGGTAATAAATAGCATGCTCTTTTCGGCCAGACGCGTCATGCTGCCCCAGCACACACCCCATTGAGTTGTCAAGTACTGTCAAGTATAGTATTAGAGGTCTCCCTTCAACCGGTGGCATAAGAATGGGTGGTTCTTGGAGATACTCTTTGATTCTGTCGAAAGCGGCCTGACATTCATCGTTCCAACGTACTACTTAATCTTTCTTCAGCAGCTTGAAGATTGGTTCACAGGTAGCAGTTAGATGCGAGATGAATCGGGCGATGTAGTTCAGCCGTCCTAGAAAGCCTCTGACTTCTTTCTCTGTCTTGGGAGCTGGCATCTCTTGTATGGCTTTCACTTTGGCAGGGTCCACTTGAATACCCTTGTCACTTACGACGAAGCCTAGCAATTTTCCAGATCTTACCCCGAAGGTGCACTTGTTCGGGTTCAACCTCAGCTTGTACAATTTCAGACGGTCAAACAGCTTCTGTAGATGGTCAAGGTGTTCCTCCTCAGTTTGTGACCTTGCAATCATATCGTCGACATATACTTCAATCTCATGGTGGATCATGTCGTGAAATAAAGCAACCATGGTACGTTGGTAGGTTGCCCCAGCATTTTTCAATCCAAAAGGCATGACCTTGTAACAAAAGGTGCCCCACTGAGTAACAAAAGTGGTCTTCTCCATGTCTTCAAGAGCCATCTTGATCTGATTATAACCGGAAAATCCGTCCATGAAGGAGAATACCTTATGTTGAGCGGTATTGTCAACCAGAACGTCGATATGAGGCAAAGGGAAATCATCCTTGGGGCTCGCCCTGTTCAGATCCCTGTAGTCAACACACATTCTGACCTTACCATCTTTCTTCGGTACTGGAACCACGTTAGCAACCCACTGAGGGTAAGAAGTCACTGCTAGAAAACCGGCGTCAAATTGTTTCATAACCTCAGCCTTGATTTCCTTGGACATCTCTGGACGCATACGGCGGACCTTTTGTTTAACCGGAGGGCAGTCTTCCTTGGTAGGCAGGTGATGAACCACAATGTCAGTATCCAACCCAAGCATGTCTTCGTAAGAACAGGCAAAGATTTCCATGTAGTTATGCAGCATCCGGATCAAACGTTGTTTCACACTCGCCTCCAGATTGGCACCAGTCTTGACCTCCTTTCTATCTGTCTCAGTACCCAGATTTACCGTTTCCACTGGCTCTTCATGTGGCTGAATGGCCCTCTCTTCCTGGAGTAGCAGTCTTGCAAGCTCACCAGGCACTTCGCAATCATCTTCACCTTCGTCTTCGGCTAAGTTGATCGGATTTTCGAAGTCATAACTGGCAGTAGCAGAGTCGTTACCAGTGAGATCCAGAGTGGATTGGAACCTGTATAAGTGAGTGTGTGTAAATATAGCTGTTTTTTGCAATATATAAAGAAAGAAAGGGAGCACAAGATTTGAAATGTGAAAAACGTCCAATGCTTTTATTCATGATATATGGAGGTGACAAATAATAAGCCCTTACAAATGACGCCACGGTGCCCCGGGTAAGACGCCGGGCCATAAAGTTTAGTAATATTGTTTGTTACAACTTTAAAACAAAAGAGTTCATTACTGCGTGACAAAAGTAATAGGTGTAAAGTCTTTCGCAGTCCAGTTGCTTGGTCCACCGTTGGTCGTTGGGTAGATCCAGCTGTCGAATTCAGATTCTTCCGCGTCGTCTTCAATAGCATTCACTCCCGGGTTGGTGATGAATACAGGAGGTCTTCCAATCCTTGCCTTACGAACAACCCTCTGAGCTTCTGCAGTGAAACCCAAACCAAACTTGTCAGTCTTTGGAGTGAAATCAGGAAGTCGGCCCCAGTTTGCACACTCACCCTTCTCGATCACAGCCTGGGCATCCTTTAAGGAAGCCATCTTCAAAGGAGAATCTTCTTCAGTTACAGTCTCTGCTGACGCCAGTGTCTGAGGCACCTCTTCAAAGTGTTGAAAGGGGGTCTCAATGAACTCCCCATCCATTTCTATGTACCGGAACGAGTTAAGATGGCTGACCGTGTATTCTTCTTCCCCTTGAACTGTCACAATCTTCCCTCTGACCGGGTACTTCAGCTTCTGATGTAATGTAGAGGTCACAGCTCCAGCCTTGTGGATCCATGGACGACCCAGCAAACAAGAATAGGATGGTCGGATGTCCATCACATAGAATGTTGAATCAAAGACCTGAGAGCCAACCCTGATTGGAATGTCAACTTCACCATGTACCATCCTCTTGGACCCGTCAAAGGCCCGGACAACAATGTTACTTGGCTTGAGCTCTAGACCCTCGCAATCCAACCTGTCTAGAGCTTTCTTGGGTAATACGTTCAACGAGGAACCAGTGTCAACCAGCACATGGGCAAGAGTAGTGCCCCTACATTCGATGGAGACATGCAGGGCATCGTTATGGTGCTTCCCCTTAGCAGTCAGATCAGCGTCAGAGAAACCCAGACCATTATCAACAGTTAAGGTTGACACACACTCGGTAAATTGATCAGTTGACGTCTCTTGTGGCACGTGGGCCATCTTCAGGAAGGTAATCAAGGCCTTGGCATGGGCCTATGAACACAACAACAGTGATAGCATAGAAATCTTTGATGGGGTGTGCCCCAGTTGCTCAACTACATTGAAATCACTCTTCTTAATGATCTTGAGAATCTCTTCCATCTCTTGCTGGAAGCTTCAACATTGGTTGTCTTCGGTGCCTCTGTCAGGGCAGGCATATCAGTAGCGATCCCTTTGCCCCGAGCGTCAGATGACTCGGCAGCAGGGGTAGAAATAGGAACTTGGTCAGGCAGGGAAGTGGGCACACTTGCAGGTGTAATGACAAGAGGTCTCTGAATATATGGTGGCGCAATATCTGGTGAGAAGAGCCTGCCACTGCGAGTGACTTTAGCAGGCCAGGTGATGTTACTGATGTTAGTACTAGTATCGAACTCTTGTTTAACTCCAAGCACATAAACATCTGCCCCATAGTGCCACGGGACAACTTTGTCAGATGTATAGGGGAGGGACCCCGGAACAGTGATGATGATAGGAGCGATCTTGTGAACAGGCATAACTTTGATAGACTTCTTCGAAGGAGCCTTGGAAGGGTTATTGAAAATGGTGACAATTGAAACTTCTTCAACAGGGGCAGCAGGAACGACAATCTTCTTGAACAAGATCTCTTTACTATCCATCAGGTTTCGGACGCCTGACTTCAGCAAAGGACAACCGGCAGGTGAATTAGCACATAAATGGCAACCTTTACTACATCCCGGAAATAAACCGGCTAGCAACAGGTTCCTCTTGACGGTCAGCAGCGGAGTAGCAATATCATCCACAGAAGCTACATACAGATCCTCCTCAACAGCATTCACTCCATGCTGGGGCATGGGAGCGGTCACAACATTTGGCCTTTCGGGCGCCTCGAACTGTATTTCCTTAGCATCAATAAGGTCTTGAACCTTATTCCTCAGGGCCCAACAATCATCAGTAGAATGCCCCGGGCTATCAGAGTGATAAGCGCAACGGGCGTTGGGGTTGTACTTCGGAGATGCTGTGTTCACCACCTTCGGAGCTTCCTTGACAGTTACCAGGCTGGTTGACAGCAGTTGCGACAGGATCTGAGAGAGAGTCATGCTGAGCCGATTATACTGCCTTTTGGGCCTCTCAGCTCTTGGCTGGTTGTATTGCTGAGGAGCAGCAGCAGGCTTAGAAATAACCACCGCGTTGATAGCTTGGCGGAGTTCCGGTTTGTTTTGCCTTCTGGGACCATACACAGCACTGGCTTCTTTCTTGAAGGGCTTCTTTTCAGTATTTGAGGAGGCACCCTTCTGTATCTTTCCCGATTTTATACCAGCTTTGATCCTTTCACCAGTCAGGATCAGGTCAGTAAACCCAGCAGAGGAATTACCAATGAGATGGTTGAAGAATGGACCAGATAGGGTCCCCAAGAACATGTCCACTAGTTCACGATCCGTCAACGGTGGCTGCACCCTGCCAGCCAGGTCTCTCCATTTCTGTGCGTACTCCTTAAAACCTTCTCCCGATCCTAGCGACATACCCTGGAGTTGGGTACGCGTAAGAGCGAGGTCGGAATTATACTGATACTGCTTGTAAAAAGCAGTAGCCAAATCCTCCCAGTTACGAATGTTGGTTCCATCCAGCTGATAGAACCATTCGAGATGAGTCCCTGAAAGACTCTCCTGGAAGAAATGGATCCATAAGTTCTTGTCTGCAGTGTAAGGCTGGATCTTCCTTACATAAGAACGGAGGTGCATCTTAGGACAGGAAGCCCCGTCATACTTCACAAAGGTCGGTGCCTTGATCTTATGTGGGATCACCACCCCAGAAGATAACCCCAAGTCTCCGAAATCCAACCCAGGCACACGTTGAATCTCCATAGCATTTAACCTGTCCTCCAGTTGTTTGTACCGGTCCTTAGCAGGAGGGTACTGTTCAACGTTGAAATCTGTCTCAGTGTCAGAGACCACAGGACTAGGAACCTCTCTCCCTTGGTGACTGCCTTCCCCAACAGATGGAGTATTCCTCTCAGCTTCATTCTGCAGTGTATTCCCGAGTCTGTGCCCAGTGTTGAACAGCACAGTCCTCTTCTTCTTTTTCTTCTTCAGGAGCAAAGCCTTCAGCTCTTGTTGTCCTTGGGCCAAGTTCATGACCATCTCTTGAAACTGAGCGTTCTGGGCCTGGAGGGCCTTGATAGCTTGCTCGGTAGTGAGTTCAGGATTCATGATGACTGAGTGCTGAAATAAACAGCGAAGAATATTAAGCAATCTGTAGAAAAAGGGTACCTGTGATGCATATGATGAATGAAATGCGTATGAATTATGTTTTCAAAGACAATCGGGAATCAACTTTGTAGACAAAAGGGAAACACACTTTATTAGATTCAAACTTTAAATTGTTCAACAATTTGCCCTTAGGCATTACAAGAATGAAAATACTGAAAAGGAAATAAAGCTATAAAAGAAACATCCAAAGCCCATCAGTGCTCCCATGGCCTCCTCTTCTCAGTACGGATATAGTCATTCAGGGTTCGCTCGTTCTCCAATTGCTTGGTCAGCTTCTGGATCTTCTGTTCCTGTTCGTTGAACTTTTCCCGATTATAATCCCGCTCTTCCTGTAGTTGCGCCCAAGACCTCTTTAGGGTATCAACATCAGTGGGTATCTGAGGAGGGATAACAGTTGGAGGAACTCTGTCTCCATCAGGACTTTCAAGAATGATAGGCCTGACAGCTTCATATGGCATACCTAACTTCTGAGCACGGGTGCGGACCCATCTGTAATAGGGTTCCATTGGTAGTGAAGTCTTCGGTCCTAATTCATGTGGGTCAGCTTTGTGAATTCCGTCCCAAGCTTTGATGAATCTACGGCGCAGTTCGTCACTATCTACCTGAAACTCAAAACTGATGTGAGGCACCAACATCTTATGAGGCCCTGCTCTTCTGGCTCTTCCAAATTGACGGAGAGATAAACATGGATTATAAGAGATTCTGCCCTGAGTACCAATCAATGGCACATTAGGATATTCTCCGCAACGATCAATAACAGCCACCTCATCTAAACCTATGAGAGTCCAAATGATGTCATTATCAGTGAGAGACATTAACCTATGAGCCCAGCCTCTTCCTTCTTGGTTCTTCAGCACGAACTTAGGGAGGTGCGAAATAAACCACCTCACTAACAAAGGAGTACAACACCACAGGGTTCCTCGTCTTCGGGAAGTACGAGCATAGAGTTGTTGTAGGATATCACCCAAGAGAGTGGGTACAGGGTTCCGAGACATGAAGATCCTTATGGCATTGATATTGACAAAGTTATCAGGATTTGGAAACAATACTAGACCATAGATTAAGAGAGCCAGAATGTCTTCGTACGCCCTGAAGTCTAAATCATTCCAGAAACTGTTAGCTCTACCAACCAGAAACTTAGCCAGGAAGCCCTTAACTCCGCTTCTAGTCACCCAGTTGTCCATTACCTCCTTGTTGGTCAAGGGGAGGGTTGCAGCAATCTCCTCAGGCCTCAGAGTCTCTTCCCAGCCAGTGAAGGGAGTCTGATCCAAGATAGGGATACCAAGCAAATCAGAGAATTCTTCCAGGGTAGGGACCAGCTGGAAGTCTTGAAAGGTGAAGCAATTGTACAAGGGATCATAAAACTGGGTCAGGACACTCATCAGTTGTTGGTCCCACTTTGAAGTGACTAAACCGAGAAGAGAACCATGCCTCTGGATGAAGGAAGCAATGTTTGGAATTCTGTCAACCAACTCTTTAAGCAAATCAGGCGGGTGAACAAAGTTGAGCCGGATAGTGTTCCTTCGCACAGGCATCATGATGTCCTACAAAACAGAGCAAGGGTGAAACCCTCTTGTCTTTGAAATAGGTCAGTCCTTATGCAGGATGCATGCAATGGTATGATGGTATGATGTTATGGTAAAGCACACCACAAGTATTCACAAAGGTAAACATGATAAGGCACACAAGTCACACAAGACAGCCTTTAGAGTTTAGGCCAGCATGAAGTTCAGGTACTACCCTCTTTCAGTTTCGTTGGTTAAGACCTGTCCTATCAAAAGTAACCAGGTTATAGAGGATCCCAATATCACTGACTACCCTCAATCGGTCATAACTCTAACATCGCAATCTTTTCTTGCGGCCAGAACCATCGCGAGAGTTTAGCCTCAATGGGTGTAGCATACTGCTACTGTTCTATGGCCAAGTTGGGTCACATTAGGGTTCTAAGGTCGGTTGGTGCTTAATGACTCCTCAGAAGACCCATATTCTCCTTGTTGCAACACAAGGGATATCGGTACAGACCAAGGTGCCACACCAACGTAGCCACTGCTTCACCCGTGTCGGTCTATGCCGGACAGGTCCCTCACAGCTTATGCTACCTAAAAGGGTATCCCCAGATCCGGGTTAGGATCTATGAAACTTCGATGCAAAGCCCACAAATATAAAGCAATCAAAGCAAAGCAATTGAAAACATAAGTATGATCTAATCCTAAGGTACACCTCACTCTCAATATTCCCCAGCAGAGTCGCCAGTTTTGTGATCGGTGGGAATAGAACTGACTGTTTTTTAGCTGGTTTCGCGAAATGTCACGGTAAGCAAGAGTCGCCACCGTCTTTTATATTCTCCAACATGGAAAGGACAAAAGCATAGCAAAATTCCTTATGAGAATGTTTCTCGGTTCGGGAGGTAGATTTATAGAAAGGGAAGGTGTTAGCACCCTTTCTATCCGTGGTTATCCACGAGCTCTTAGGTACTTGATCTTATGTTTTCAAAATTTGTTTGCTTTTCAAATGTGTGTGGGTTTTGAAAAAGTTTCGTTTGAAAAATTTCTAAGTAACTCTTGTATCTGTCCTCAAGAGTGTATGAAAAATTTGTTTGAAAACCTTTTAGAAAGTGTGAGGTGTGAAAAGTTGTTTTTGTTTGTTTGAAAAGAGCAAGTACCCATGAGTCATCTACCTACCCTAAGGAATTAAGCTGTGTAAGAGTCCTTTAGATAGTGCTATCCCACCATTGAGAGGTAGGTAGCACCATCGTTGGAGGGGTTCGGGTCAATTCGATTATTGGGACAATGTGGTCACCGAAGCAACGGTAGGACACCTTAGAAGTAACCCTAATGTTTTAGATCCTTTTATCCGAGGAAACCGTTTCGAGGCAACTGGATCTTTAGACAAAGGGTGACCTCTAAGACGTCATATACTTGATGACCATGTTTCGAGGCAACGAGTGAAGCGTACCCTAGGAATGGCATGTGCTTTGTGTGTTGTTTTTCAGTTAATGTTATCTTTGCAGGTTATTTGTGAGCTACGGATTGATTTTATTTACATACATTCTTTCATGCATTGTTAACAGTTAGGAGTGCGGAAAATAAATTGCGGAAATGTAAATCTAACTATTACAAGGCGCGGGTCTATACATCGCCAAAAATACAAAGACCCGTTTTGGTAAATAAGTACGAGAAATTAAATAAAGCGATAAACCTATTTACTATTACATTCTTGAAAGCAATTACATAATAATCAAAATGAAATAAATGCGCGCGAATAAAAGTTAATCGGGAATGCCTTAAGGGTTTTGACCCTTTTAAGAAAAGAAATGAATTTTTTGTCTTTTTGTGAAATTAAAAACTAATGATTAAACTAATTAATTAATTTATTAAAAAAAATTTTTTTTTTTGTATTTTTATGTTTTTTATGAAATAAAATAAAAAGAAATAAAATTGAAGGTTAATTTTACCTAATTCTAAATCTATTTTAATTATTAAGAAAAGAAGTTAAAATTGCCTAATTAAACTATTTTATTTGTTAATATTTATTTTACAAAAATAAAATGAAATTAATACTAATAATAATGTTAATTCTTTTTTTTTATTTTTTATGAAGATATTAATTGGTTAATTGTTAGTAAGAAATAAAATAAAGCAAATAAGAAAATAAAATGAAAAATAAAATAAAAAAAGGAAGAGTAAACCCAAGGGGGGTTTGGGCCAGGAATGAGGGTGTGATTGGAATTTGAGGCCCATTAAGCTCAGGCCTGTATTGACTTTCTGGAATCCAGTGCTTGTTGGTTGACTGGGCGCATGGTGAGGACCATCTCCTGGCCTTCAGATCTATGATAGAGGCCACTTGGCGCTTGGATCTGTGAGATGTATGGTGCGTTGCTTCACGTTGCCTGCATAAGATCACGTTTGGAAAAAAATTCAATAAGCCTTTGGGGGACCTGGGGATCGAACCCAGGTCCCAAAGATCACCAAGTACACTGCCAACCACTACACCAATCCTGCGCGTTTGTTAGTAAACTGAGAACTAAACATTATATAAAAAAATGCGTTATATGCTGGAAAATGAAAAAAGCGCGCGCCCGTTTTGAATCAGCCAATCACATGGAGGCACGTCCTTCATCTTCTTCGTTCCCTATAAAACATAAAGCAGGTAGAGGGGGTTTTAAACCCCTATAAAATGCAAGCATTTAAAAATAGCGATTAGACGCTCGTGCAATATAAATTGGGCGCGAGATATGCTTTGGATTCGTCTCCTCCTGCTGATTTCAACCATGGGTGTTTGGAGGGTTAATTTTACAGTATAAGAAAAACCCCAAAATCACGAGCTTTGAAAACCTAGAACTCAACAATGGTACTTTACATTTTAAGGCGTTATAATCAAATTAAGTTATACAGAAAGCTTCATATGGGTCCTGTGAACACAATGCAATCAATAAAAAGTATTAAAAAAGCATGAATGAATGATTGTGATTTTGAAAAAGAAGGTAAACCGTATGAGTTGTGTAGCGCGAGTTCTTGAGGTTCTTGGCTTGTTCTTGGCTGCAAACGATTCCTGGGGATGTAAGGAATGTGTTTGGATCAAAAGGGAGGTTTGAATTATGCTGCAAAGTGGTTTTCAGTTTCACACTTTTCCTTGGAATTTTGGAAATTTGTTTGGCCGTTTGAGAGAGTTCTAGGTCGTGAATTGGATTGGAAAGGCTTGCATATATGTCTAGCAATGAGAATCAATCAATATAATGAACCTTTAAGCCTTGCAATGAAGTTTGAGATTTTGCCATGACCACCATTAAATAACTTGCCATATTTGTTCCAAATTTGAATTTCATGCTTGAAATAGGTCTTGCACGAATTTGGTATATGGATTATGGTGTATCAAAGCTATTCAAACCACAAAATATCCCTTAATTATTTTTTTTATTTTTATTTGAATTTTAAAGATTTAAAATGAATTAAATCAAATTAAATTAAATAAAAATAGAAAAATTAATTTTTAATCTTGAAATAAATCATGGGACACGTGGGAGGCATGACAAGGATGAATCAAGTGGAAAAAAGTGGGCCCTTTTGTCAAAAATTAAAGTTTCAAGGATAGTTGACTTTTGCCATTTCACAAAAATTTCCCAACTTCTCCAATGCATATCTTGCTCAATTTTGATCATATGAACATGTTCTTGGACATTTTGGAAAGGTCTTGAAGTCCTCTAACCAATGTCTTTGGTCCCACGTCATTTTGATTTACCAATCTCAAGTTATGGTCTTTGACTTAAAGTGCCTTTTTGTTGACTTTTGAAAATGACCTATAATGTTGAAATTGATAACTTTTTGTGAGAGCATTTCGTGGACTTGGAATGTGAAGATGAGTTGTAGGAAATGTCCTCCCCTTCAAAATGAGCATTGGATGGGATTTTTATGATGAACCATGAAAAAGTTATGCCTTGGTCAAGTTACAATTGACTTTTCAACTGTCCAAAAATAGAAACTTTTGCATCTTGATGATTTTTGAGCCATGCTTGTGGAATCATGATCAAGAACTGATCAAATGATGATTGTGGTTTCAAAATAAGATGTTGACCAAAAATTTTGACTTTTGACTGCCAAATGACCATTTTGCCCCTACAGTTGACTGTGGAGCAATTAGGGTTTTTGACTGTGCAACTTGACCTTGTGAGCCTTGAAAATTGACAAGTAGGTGCTTGACAATGTATATGAGCATATGGGACTTGATTGAGCCCTTGAAAACCTCAACTTCCTTGCAAGAACCAAAACCCTAATTTTGCCTGGCTTAGGAGGATGCTTGACTGTGTAGCCCTTGAGTAGACTTTGAACCATTTGAAGTGATGCTTGTCAAAACTTTGAAGAATATGGGAGGGAAAATTTTGGGGTACAACACCCAGCAAGTATTATGAAGCCTGGATTACGACCAGATAGCAATAAAAAGACACCATGAAGCCTGGATTCGACCAGATAGTGGTATATCATAAACACAAGCCGTGAAGCCCGGAGTCGACCGGATAGTAGCTTAACAAGTTATTGTGAAGCCTGGATTACGACCAGATAACAATACAAGACACCATGAATCCTGGACTCGACCAGATAATGGTAGAAGACATTTTGAAGCCTTGATTACTACCAGATAGCAGCCAAGAATACTACGAAGCCTGGAGTCGACCAGATAGTGGTATATCTTTAATACAAGTTATGAAGCCCGGATTCGACTGGATAATATCTTGATCTCCCCGAACACCATGAAGCCTGGATTCGATCGGATAATGGTATAAGACATCGTGAAGCCTGGATTACGACCAAATAGCGGTATAATACATCGCGAAGCCTGGATTACGACCAGATAACGATAAAAGTACTAAAGCCTGGATTACGACCAGATAACAGTACAAGACATTGTGAAGCTTGGATTTCGACCAAATAGCAATTTTACCTGGATAATTACTAAGAAGCCCGGAGTCGACCGGATATTAGTGTGCCCTAAATTCAAGTTAAAGCCCGGTTGCGACCGGATAACAACTGAATTCCTTCTGAAGCCTGGATTACGACCAGATAAGAATTGAGAAACTGCGAAGCCTGGATTACAACTGGATTGCAAGTTTAATCTCATCTCCCCAGAAAGTCACTCTAAAGCCTGGATTACGACTAGATAGCAGTCGATCTTATCACTATGAAGCCTGGATCACGACCAGATAGTAGTTACATTTTCACCTCTTCGACCAAGAGACGGTTCCCCAGTAGAATAACGGAAGACCGAAGCTCCTAAAATTCAACTTTTCTCAAGACATAGAATAACATTCCCCAGCGAAATCCCCCTCAACAACGGGTATACAAGCTCTCTCTAAGGAATCTCTTATGCGATCGAAGCTCCTTCGGATGGCATCTTTAAGCCCATCTCCCATCATCAATCTCCAAATGGCATCTATAAGCCCATCTCCCATCATCAATCTCCAAATGGCATCTATAAGCCCATTCCATACATCATAAGACAAGTACCACTTCATGCGAGTGCAAATTTATGGGCCCTCTAGTGTTCAATCATCTTCCACCCTCGGATCACGAAAGGCAGACAAGCCAATCTACATCCTCAGGTTTAAGAAGATTGAACAGGGGCAGCTGTTGTACCCCAAAATTTTCCCTCCCATATTTCTCAATACATTTCAAGTGAGGTTCTCAAATTGCTCAAGGAAGTCCAAGGGTTGACCAGACAAGCTCTCTCCTAAGGCAGTCTACCTCAAATTGGGGTTTCATGTTGCATCAAGATACTTGAGTCCAAGGGATCCCAAATTCTCACCATTCTCCTAATATGTTCTCAAGATCATCCATGTCAATTTTCAAGCCTTGCAGAGGAAGTTTGCTCAGTTAATTGCTCAAAAGCCTGAAAATCGACTATGTTAGGGCAAAAGTCAATTGTGGCCTACATACAGTCAAACTTCAAGATTTTTGGTCAACATCCACATTTTGAAGTATTATTCATCATTTGATCAAGGGTTGATCATTATTCCTCAAGTATTACTCACAATGCATCAAAACCCAAAAGTTGCTAAATTAGGGTTTTGAAGGAAAAGTAAACTCAACTTTGACCAAGCATAACTTTCTCATACTTTATGAGAAATGACCCATCCAAAGCTCATTTTGAATAGTATGAAATTCCATACAATTCATCTTCATCTCCCAAGTTCAAAATATGCACTCACAAGAAATTATGAATTTGGACATTATAGGTCATTTTGAAAAGTCAACAAAAACACCTTTTTTTGTCAAAGCTTCATACATGAACATGGAAGACTCAATTGATATGAGACCAAAAGTGTTTCTTAGAGGACACCTCAAGCTTTATAAAAAGTCCAAGAAAACCTTCAAAGAGTCAAAATTGAAGAAGTTATGTGTTGTACCCCAAAAATTTTCCTCCCATTTTCTCAACATTTTCTCATCACAAGACCCTTGGAGCTCAAGGTCTAGTTAGGGTTTCCTCTGCTCAAGACTTCTCCTTGCACTGTTGACCCAAATTAGGGTTTGTGTTTGGACAAAGATATTTTGACCTAAAAATCCTAAGATGACGTTCATGCTTCATGTTGGACTCCCAAGTTTATCCATACCAAGTTTCAAGTCTTGATTCCAAATTTTGCCCAGTCAATTGGACAGTTGACCTAGAAATCAACTGTATTGGGGAAAAAGTCAACTATGGTCAATTGACAGTCAAATCTCATGAAAATTGACCCACATCAATATTATGAACTCATATGAACCATTTGGTCAAGTTTGGATCACAATTCCACAAGAAATTTGATCAGATCACCAAAAGGGCAAAATGGTCATTTTTAGGGTTTTGACTGCACAAGGGCAATTTTTGACTGTTTGACTTAGCCAATGGCAAACTAAGGTCACATATGGACTCAAGGACCCCATGGAATTGTCTTGACATACTCAACAAGTTCAAAAGATCCCAAATGCACAAGATTGACAATTGAATTTCCTAGTCAATTGATCAATTTTGACTGTATACTGAAAAGTCAAACTTTGACTTTTTGGTCAAAATCAAGTGTCAAGATTCATTTTTCATCAAAACATGCCAAATCATGAAACTTGTTCATCAAGAAATCCAAAATTGCAAATTAGGGTTTGAAATGAATATTTTTCATAACTTAGAATTTTTCTAAGTTATGAAAAACCCTAATTTTTTCCTAACTTTGTCCCACTTTCTCACCAAGATTCATTTGGATTCAAGGAAAAGTCAAAACATGAAAGTTATAGTCCATTTCAAAATCTACAACTTTTATTCACAAAGTTTTCCCAAAAGAAGCTTGTAGCTCAAGTTACAATTTTTGGAACAAGGGTACCAAACCATTCTTAACTTAGAGAAAATTTGACCTATTTTAGGCAGGATTTTTGCCTAACTTCAAGACCATTTTTCACATGCTTCCACTTGGAATTTCAATTTGCATTTCAATGATGGATTGTAGTACACATTCCAAGCTTTCCAAAATGTCCAAGAACTCATCAAACAACCACATGGTTAGGGAGAATCGAATTTGGCAAGTTGTGAAAAAGTCACTTTGTTTATGGCCAAGTTACATGTTCATACATCTAGGCCATTTTGAAATCAGCTTGCATTCTTTGATTACAGGTCCTATATCCCATTTGCACTCAATAATTTAATGCTAACTCATTGTGCCAAGGCCTTGTTTTATGTGTTTAAGCATTACATGGAAGATTAAGCCATTTTTTAGATAAAGCATTTTTGCCATTTTTGAAAAGAAGTGCTTTATGTCAATTTGTAAATCAAGAAGGTACAAAGAAAATCTCTGAGGCACAAGTTATTAGACTAATCCCACTGATCAAGGAGAGATTATGCAGCATGCTAGAGGGGCCTGTACAAGCCTAAAACACCAACTTGCCATTTCTTGCTTAAGTGTGAAGAAAGCATGCGTAACAACACACAACTCTCATTCCTGTGAACCAGAGCTTAAGCAAAGATTGTGAGCATATTCTGAACATCCACCCTGACCTAAAACACAAGCCAATCATCTCCATTGCCTTCTCAAACACAGAAACACCATAGAACTGCCAAAACAGGGCACCTGCTGTAGATTGAGTTCCATAACTCAATCCATTCTTGCATTCTTGCTAATACCACTTCAAACATATCCCACATCATCCCTTGAAACTATTCCAAGCCTCAAACACGACCTGTAACACTCCCAAGCAACATCACCATTTTCATTTTTTTTGTTTTACAGTTGAAGTTCCATAACACGATTCTCTTGGTTTCCAAACAAAGTAAAGCTTGGAATAGCATCCCTGGACATCAAGGAAGTTGTACCAATCATCACCTTGCATTGAAAACACCTCCATCATCAGATACGATTCCAACTGAACAGGTAAGTTCATGGACTTTTATCTCCCTATCCAGGCATTGTTAGCTCTAGGTTTGTGAATGAAAAATGTTCTACTCATGCCCCTGAAGCTGTACATATCTTTACTTTCCATTTATTTTGCATGTGCTATGAGAATTTAAGGTCTGAACATTGATGGAAACTTAGGTCAAGAATTAGGGATGGAGAAATTCTCTCTCATCTTAGAGAGTTAAGTCAAGTTCTTTATATGTCTGGATTCGTCTCTTAATGCTCTACATTTTTCATGTTGTGAGTTTTGCTTGAAAGTCCAGGAATCTGGAGATAGAAAACGCGCGTTTTGTTCATGTTCAAACAGTCTGGAGGTTGAAGAAGCTGCCTTTGGGCTGGGCCTGTTTCACTTTTCTTATTTGCACCATAGTTTTACTTTTAAACCCCCTTGGCCCATTATGCTTATTTTTATGATTTTTTGACCTTTTCTTTTTTGTTCTGACTTATTTATTTTTTCTCATAATATTAAAAATATAAAAATTATTTTTTAAACCATTTTTGTATTTATTAGGCATTTATTTATTTAAATGAGTATTTGTACATAAATAAATATATAGATATACTTTTATTCAAAATACTAAAAAATAATGCAAACATGTTTATTTTTTTGATTTTATTTTATATTACATCTTGAAAACATTTTACATAAAATATACCTTTTTTTTAATAAATATTAAATAGTTTATTTTTGTATATATAATATATATTTAGTAAATAATACAAATACATATATATTTATTAGAATATTTAGGACAAAAATACAAAATATATACATTTTTATTCTTATTAATATTTAATATTAAGAATACCTTTTTTACAAATATATTTCATTTTATTTTATTTTTATACATATGGTATATGATACTTAATAAATATTGTATAATAAATATATTTTATTTATAAAATTAGGGTTTTACCCTAAATACATAAAAACTCCAAAAATTAATACTTTTTATTTTGTTTATTTGACACATAAAAAACACTTTTTTCATACACATATAAAAAAAACATTTTTTGCATCTTGCATATTTATTCCATTTTTTTATTTAATTATTGTATATTAAATAATTTGTATAATTCAATTCTGAT
Source organism: Vicia faba (assembly GCA_948472305.1). NCBI lineage: Eukaryota > Viridiplantae > Streptophyta > Magnoliopsida > Fabales > Fabaceae > Vicia > Vicia faba. The sequence goes on from OX451737.1 coordinate 114,204,195, forward strand.
GTAATAGTTAGGTTTAAATTCCTTGTCAAAATACCCCCATTTGAACATTTGTACCCCCCCTTCCCATATATTGTGTTGTAATAACTTAGGAACTTTATTTTTCGCACTTTAAAGCTTTCTAATTATGCCATGTTAGAATTAGGGTTGGTATGCAAATCAATTAACCAAAATAGCTTGACCTAATTTCAAAGATAATCAAGCATGAAAATGGACAACACTAATCACACTTGCACCCCTAGGGTATTCCACTTGTTGCCTTCAATAATGGGCCATATTGCATGTTAGGTCTCTTTGGGCAAAACAAACACAATTCAAATGATCATAGTCCCTCGATGACGCTTTCGAAAGTTGTCTAAAAAATGATCAAGTCCCTTAAAGAAAACATTGCCCAAAGATACTTGGCACCATTGCAATTATGGTCTAAACGATGACCCGTGCCCGTCCCTTTCACATCCAAATACAAGATTGTCCACCAAATGCAATGGTGGAACAAAATTGTTAAAAGGGTTAAAAACATAGGAGAAATCTTTGAGAAATTTAGGAGTAGACAAACTCTTAGTTACTTGAATCAAACTTGCAAAATAAAACACTTGCCTATTCTTTTCAAAACACACATCAATACACTTTCAAAAACAATTTTCAAAAACATTGAAAACCTTTTCAAAAGACATACACCTTTGTATACATCCCAACATGGATCATTACAAAGGTTGCCACCACATTGGCCTCTTTTCAAAACATTTTCAAACCCACACACACAAAGCACCATTTCAAACAATTGAAAATTAAGGCAAGTTGATCTAAGCAAGTAACTAAGAGCCCATGGATAACCATGGATAGAAAGGGTGCTAATACCTTCCCTTTCTATAATCTACTCCCCAAACCCAAGAAAACATCTCAAAGGTTTTTGCTGTGCTTTTTAAACCTTTCCTTAGGATAAAATAAAAAGTCGGTGGCGACTCTTCTCAACCGAAACATTTGCGAAAACAAATGCAAAAACTCAAGTCAGTTCTCCCACCGTATCACATTATGCATTGGTGAAGTTGACCTTTTTTGCAAAATTGCCAAAAGTCAAAAGTGCCTCAAATTGCAATTTTTGTCAAATGGGCCTAACTTTTTGCACTTGTTTTGAGTTGGTAGCATGGTCCATGAACCCTAGATCTTTCCACTTGTCTTTATCTTATTTTTTCTATTTATTTTGATTTTTTATTTCAATTAAATCAATTTAAATCAAAATAAATCATGAAAAATATCCAAACCATTCAAACCTTAAGATTTTGTGCACATTTCAGGTCCCATATACAACTAGCAAGTGAATCAGATCGTGCAAGGCATAGGTGTGCATAAAAAGATTGATTTTGGCCTATTTTGGAAAGATTTTCATGGAAATCAAATCAAGATCAAAAATCATAATTGATAAAGATTTAAGGCATATTTGTAACCCTAATTCAATCAGTGGTATATAGTGGACAATTACAGACAAAAAATACAAGGTTTTGAGGCGTGGAGAGGAAGAACCAAACTTGAAAAAACTCAAAGAAAGTGGTGATCTGACTTGATACTTCCAAGCATTTTCAAGACTCCCAAGCCATCCCATTCGCTTCCTGGGAGTGCAAGGAACCTATACCAATCAGAAACAAGCGTTCTAGTGCCCAGAATCCGGTTGCACGACCCCCACGGTTTACCTTTATTTCCAAAATCGAATCTTGTTGTTCTTGCATATTTATCATGCTTCAATAGCATATTTGTAATCCTGATCATGTTTTCAAGCTCATGGTAACCATTAATTGCATTTTCACTAACTGTATAGGAATCCACCATTGTTAGGGTTTCGTTTTGGGTTTTGGGTTTTTTCTGTACAGGCAAAATTGGTCCACAAGAAGGGCACCATGATGCTCAGCAGGCCAAGGCGATTTGATCTATAGCATTAGATTCCATTTATTGTGCCTGTGGATGATTTTGGAAAATCGCTGGCTTATACCTACACCTTTGGTCTATAGGTAAAAGTCACTGGACCTTTTAGCAACGGAGAGAGGACAGGGATGATGGCGTGGCAAGATTTGATTGCCCCATTTAAATTTCGTACGCTGATAAGTTTATTTTGTTTGTTTTTTTAATATAATGACTATTGAGTGTTTGATATACAACAAAGGCGCCTGGCTCAGTTGGTAGCGAAGCATGTGGAAAAGGCCATAGGACGTGGGTTCGAATCCCAAGTCCCCCATGTATTTTATGTTATTTTTCATTGCTTAATCAGGCACGCACATAGGTGTGAAGACTACCATGGACTATCATCTTCCAACCATCAGATTACCCACCATCCAGATCTGAAGGCCACTACATAAGGATCTATCATGCCTCCCAGTCAACGTGTAGCACTGAATCTAGACAAGTCAACATGGACCTTTGATTTTGGGCTCAGAACCTGCTATTCACACCCCTCCAAATTACTTGCAAACAGGCCCATTACTCTTTTTCTCTATTCTTTTATAATTTCATTTATTTAATTTATTTAAATTATTTTTACTAACAAAAATTTATTCTTTTTTTATAAATTCATAAAATCAATTTTTCATCAAAAGTAGATTTAGGTTTTACTTTTTATAAAAATTAATTTAGTTAGTTAATTTAATTTATTAGGTAACTTTAATTTCCTTTGTAAATAAAATCAAGTAGAAGAATTAGGGTTTGTTTAATTTAATTTTTATTTCTCTTTTCTTAAAAAATCACAAAAATACAAAAATAGGTCAAATTTAATTAGTTTTTATTAATTTAATTTAATTAGTAATTAAGTTCGTACATATTTAATTCAAACCCTTATTTTCTTAAAATAATCAAAAACAACAAAAAAGCAATTTTTCTTATAATTAGGTTAGGCGGGGTCAAAACCCTAATTTCCTTTCGTTCTATATTCGTCGCGCGTTTACTTATTTTTACCATATTAATGTAACTGCTCACAGGATGTAATAAATTAATTAGGACTTTTTCCTTTCATTTATCGTTTTAGCGGGTTTTTTGGCTATGTAATTGATACCCGAAGTCTTGTAATAGCGTAACTTTATTTTCTCGCACTTTAATTCTCGCAAAATATTAACTGTTAGATGTATGATATTAGGATTGCATGACAAGAATGTATGATAAAATTAAAACAGTTAGCAAACCCTAAATGTGCAAAGATAATAACTTGAAATTGAATCACTCACACATGTGCACTCCTAGGGTATACTCTCACTTCGGTTGCCTTCGGTAAACGATCATTGAGTATAGGATATTTTAGTGGTCGCTCTCTTGTCATAAAGATCAAATGTCCCATTTAGAAAGGTTGCCTCGGAAATGTTGCCTCGAATATAATCTTAAGACATTAGGGTTATTACTAAGACGTCCTAACATTGCTTTAGTGATTGTACGTCCCTTTCGAATTGACCCTTAAAACTCCAACAACGGTGCCACCTACTCCTTAATAGTGGGATAGCATTGTCTAAAGGAAACAAGAACAGAAACATTCCTTTTTCGAGTAGGTAGATGCTAGTAGGTACTTGCTCAAAACAACAAATCTTTTACACCATACACTTTCAAACAAACTTTTCAAACTAAAGTTTTCAAAACACTTCGTAACACTCTTGAAGACAGAAGTAAAGGTTAAAACGAAGTAAAAAAAAAACTTTTCAAAATCACACAAACACGGAAGCAATTTTTAAAATGATGAGCAAGTACCTAAGAGCCCGTGGAAAACCACGGATAGAAAGGGTGCTAATACCTTCCCTTTCTATAATCTACCCCCCGTACTCAAAATCTTGAAAAAGGAATTTTTTCTGTGCTTTTTTCCTTTCCAGTTGGATAAAATAAAAGTCGGTGGCGACTCTTGCTTACCGTGACATTTTGCGAACACAAATGCAAAACGCAAACCAGCATTTTCCAAAAACAGTCTGATTCTGCCACCGTATCACAGTCCCCTTTGAAACAATTTCTATTCAATGAATTAAAAGACACACAGTTTTCCACACTTCAACACGCATGATAGTCCCTTCGAAGGCGTATTTATATGGTCCCTTCGAAGAAGCATTCATTGGTCTATTCAAAGGACACGTGATTATTTACAACAAGTTTACTTTATGATGAGTCTTGGTCCAAGATGCTTGCTGGCTAAAATCCTACATGCTGCCAAGCCCCCTGCACAAGCATATTCCTACCAAAGGAACCTTTGACTGGCCAGAATGAAGTCTTTCGATTGGGCTAGTTGAGTAGTGTCAGTGCAATCAAAGAGAGCGAACTTAGGGGTTGATCGAAGAAGCCAGGATATTGAGGCCTTGTACAATTTGAATCAAGATCCAGAGTAAATCGAAAAGTAAAGATCTGAGGGGCTTTCTAAGAAGCCCTGATAAGGAAAACTCTAAACAAGTTCGAATTGGATTTCATAATCATCAAAAAGAACAATTCTCTGACAAAGAGAATTCTGGGAAATTCAAATTAATGCAGATTGTGAATTAATTGAAGAAACTCTGACAAGGGACAACTCTGAACAATTGGAATTCAGAGTCATCAAAGATCTTAGAAATTCGAATTGATGACGATGGACTCAATCGAAGGAGCTATAAGAACGAAACCAGAGCCACTCGAAGGAGGCAACTCAGGGCCAATCGAAGAGCAAGGCTGGAAGGTATTCGAAAGAGTCAAATGTGTCTAGATTCACTCAAGATTTCAAAATGGTAAGAATTATCCAAATATGGCCAACTTTCAATGTGTTGGATTCTTGTCTCATGGCCTTCAAAGCCTAGTTAATGGATGTCCCTTACCATTTCCATGCACCCTCACATCCCTATAGATACAAAGACAGACACATACACAAAGGAGACATTCGCCAGGAGACTAGAGACAGAGCCCCAGGAACTACACATATATTTCCTTACACGCATACACAGCCTAAGATAAGCATACTAAATATTCTCAAAATTCAACAAGATCACACCACACTTGCCTCTGTCCTTTCGAATCCAAGAGCATCCAACAACTCCAGTCCATACACAAGTTCCAGTTTCAAGCAAGATAAGTCCTCTTGATCTTGCATCTCTCGTTTCAGCATAACATGTAAGCAGCCTTTCACTTGTTTTTCGTTTCAGCATAACATGTAAATAGCCTTTCACTTATTTTTCATTTCAGCATAACATCTAAATAGCCTTTTAGTTATATTCTTAATTTCTGTCCTTTTTGTTTGTTTTCTTTTCTTGTCCAAATATATGTTGGAACTAACTTGTACACACTCAAATGAAAGACAAAAAGGGTGTGAACAAAGGATATACACTCATGCTGATTTGTGGGTCCATATTGCTTCATAGTCTAATCGAAAGAAGCAGAGAAGGTTGCAATCGAAGGCTGCTCATACCAACTCCCAAGCTCAATCGAAAGAAGCGGGAACGATTATAATCGAAGGTTTCTCACGCCAACTCCCAAGCTCAATCGAAAGAAATCAAAAGAAGGGTGAATCGAAGGAGTCTACTGCCTGGATCAAAGGACTCACTTCCCCTCTTTATTTTGTTCTTGTTTTTACATTTTCTTGCCTTTCAATTTGGTTGTAATAGCGTAGGACACTTATTTTCCGCATTTTCTATTACTTTCATATTAAATGCTAGATGTATGACTAATAGGGTTACATGGCAAATATTAAAATCAAAACGCTAGCAAACTTAACAAAAAAGACAAAAATAACTGAATACAACACATTTGCACATATACACCTCTAGGGTACCCCACTTCGGTTGCCTTCGGAAAATAGTCACAACTCTTGAAATGTGAGAGATTTTAGTGGATATCCTCTGATTCAAAAAGATCATAAGTCTCTCGATGACCCTTTCAATGTTGCCTCGGTAAAGATATGATCTTAGAATCCTAGGGTAGCTACTAAAGCTTCTTGCCCAGTTGCCTTTGTGACTATAAATAGTCCCTTCAAATGTCCCTCAAACATCTAACCACTAGAGCTACCTACTCATTAATAGTAGGATAACACTGTCTAAAGGAAAAGAGAAAAATAATGAACATTTTCGAGTACAAGTAGAGAGTTTTTAGATGCTTGCTCAAAGCAAACTTTTACACCTACACAAGTTATCATAAAGTGAATCGCCGCACTAAGGAATTTTCAAATACTTTTCAAAAAACAAAAAGCACAAGGTATTTAAAAAATGAGCTAAGCATCTAAGAGTCTGTATAAAACTACGGATGGAAAGTGTGCTAATACCTTCCCTTTCCATAATCTACCCCCCTTACTCAGAAAACTCTCTAAAAGGCCTTTTTCTGTTCTTTTCACCCTTTCCTTTGTTAGATAAAATAAAAGTCGGTGGCGACTCTTGCTTACTGCAACATTTGTAAACATAAATGCAAAACCAGTATAAATAGCCAGTTTTGCCACCGTATCACAATTGAGCATCTAAGACTTAAGTTCATAGTAAGGATTGTTATTATACCTTATGAAATTTTCCAAGAGCTTGAACCAAAGACTTTTATCCAATGATGCTTTAGCTTAATTAACATATTTTCCTTCTTGCTATTATGGTTTGTCTTCATCAAAACAAAGTTCATTGAGAGGCTTGATATTACATTCTCCCCCTTTTTAATGATGACAAACAATCTTCCTTGATGCGTTGTTATTTCCAGAAAAAGACTTATCCCCCTAAGATGTATAACTCCCCCTTTGTATTAGAAGCTTTGTAATCATTTGGATTAGCTCATCTTGAAGGATTCTTTGTACCTTAAAAGTTTAAGACAAGGAAATACACAACCATAAAGTATAACATCCTTCTCCCCCTTTGACATTATCAAAAAGAAGGGAAAGATGCATAAAAAATGGACAAAATACATATAATAATATTGAAAGCTTAACCATAATATTCATTAAATATAACAAAATATAATCATAGAGACATACAAGTCATAATAGGAAACTAGGACAGAATGATAAACACAATAAAAAGTAACACAGACGGACAGAATTCATGGTTGGTTCATGTAGGGGTTGTTGTAGAAAAATGGTCCTTGATTTGGAAATTGTTGTTGAAGTGGAGGATCGGTGTATTGTGGAGGAAGGGCAGCTGGGTTGTTTGGATCATATGGAAGGATATGGAGATGAGAGTAAATGTAAGAAAACTGAAATAAACAGTGTGCAATCGATTTGCACTATGGTGCAATCGATTTGCACTGAAATAGAATGATAAAAAAATAGAAACATACAGTGAGAAATCGATTTACACAATGGTGCAATTGATTGCATCAGCCAAAAAGGCACCAAAAAACACATTTTTCTTGAAATAACCATATCTTAACTCACATAACATCTTAAGGCAACATATGGACATGAATTTTTCACATAAAAATGTGTTAAAAACATAAATATTACAAATACATTTTTTTGAAAGCATAAAGAAGGATAGAATGCACCTTAGACGTCATATTCATCCAAAATACCAAGTTCTCATCGAATTTTGTAAAACGGTTGTCTTGCCAAAGGTTTTGTAAAGATGTCGGCAAGTTGATTATGAGTATCTACAAATGTGACTTCGACGTCTCCTTGAAGCACATGATCACGAAGAAAATGATTCCATATGTCGATGTGTTTGGTTCTTGAGTGCATGACCGGATTCTTTGTAATATTTATCACACTTGTATTGTTGCACCATAAAGGAATGCATCCTAGATCGAGTCCGTAGTCACAAAGTTGTTGCTTGAGCCATAATATTTATGCACAACAACTACCTGCTCCAATATATTCTACTTCGGCCGTGTTAAGAGAAATGCATGCTTATTTCTTGCAAGCCCATGATACTAATACATTTCCAAGGATGTGACAAGTACCACTTGTGCTTTTTCTATCAGTTTTACAACCTGCATAATTCGCGTCATAATAACCAACTAAATTGCAAACACTACCTTTAAGATACCATAATCCAACATTTGTTGTTCCTTTGAGATGCTTCATGATCCGTTTTACCGCCATGAGATGTGATTCCTTTGGATTTTCTTGAAAGCGAGCATAGAGACAAACACTAAACATTATGTCAGGACGGCTTGCCGTCAAATACAATAAAGATCCAATCATACCTCGATATTTTGTAATATCTATAGAGACACCTGATTCATCTTGATTAACATAGGTACCGGAACCCATTGGAGTAGACATTGCTTTACAATCAACCATGTCAAATCTTTTCAGTAATTCCTTGCAATACTTGGATTGGTTGATGAAGATGCCATCCTTTAATTGCTTGATTTGAAGTCCAAGAAAATAATTCATTTTACCCATTATGGACATCTCAAATTCTCCTTGCTTCATTGCTGAAAATTCTTCACACATTTCTTTGTTTGATGAACCAAAGATGATATCGTCAACATAGACTTAAACTAGCAAAGTGTTACCTTTTATTTTCTTGATAAATAACGTCTTGTCAACTTTACCTTTTTCAAAGCCTTTTTCGCATAAGAAGTTACTTAGTCGATCGTACCATGCCCTTGGTGCTTGTTTCAAGCCATAGAGAGATTTTCTTCATTTAAAGACATGAGATGGATTCTTGAAATCTTCGAACCCCAAGGGTTGCTTGACATTGACTTCTTCATTGATATATCCATTCAAGAATGCGCTCTTGACATCCATTTGGAAAAGCTGAAAATTTAATGAACAAGCATAGGCAAGTAAAAGAAGAATAGCTTCTAACCTTGCAACCAGAGCAAGAGTTTCTTCAAAATCGATTCCTTCTTCTTGATTGTAGCCTTGTGCAACCAACCTTGCTTTGTTCCTAACAATTATACCGTTTTCGTCAAGTTTGTTCTTGAACACCCATCTTGTTCTAATGATGTGTTTGTTGCTTGGCCCAGGGACAAGTTCCCAAACTTGATTCCTTTCAAATTGGTTTAACTCTTCTTGCATAGCAATAATCTAGTGGTCATCGCCTAAGGCTTCATCAACTTTGGAGGGTTCAATTTGAGATACAAACGCCATGTTTAGACAAGCATCTTTAAGGTTTAATCTTGTTGTAACACCTTGGCTAATATCACCAATGACTTTATCGATATAATGATCTCTATGAGTTCTCCATTCCTTTGATAGATCATTGATATTTGATTCTTGTTGAGATACTTCTTCTTGTTGATTCGATTGATCCTTATTGACATCTTTTGAAGTATTTTCTTGAGGAACTTCTAATATTTCATCATCATCATCATTATGAACAATATTATCCTCCTTGGAGGGGTTAGATTCATCAAAAGATACATGCATTGATTCTTCAATTGTTAAAGTTCTTTTGTTATATATTCTATATGCCTTACTAGAAAGAGAGTAGCCAAGAAAAATACCTTCATCAGATTTCAAACTTACCGAGGTTATATTTGTCGTTGTTTAAGACAAAGCATTTGCAACCGAAGATGTGAAAATAAGCAATGTTTGGTTTCCTCCCTTTGAAGAGTTCATATGGAGTTTTCTTAAGATTGGTCTTATGTTAACTCTATTGCTAACAAAACATGTCGTGCTTACCGCATCCGCCCAAAAATATTTTGGAAAGTTTAAATCTCTAAGAATCGTTCTTGCAAGTTCTACAAGATACCTATTCTTTCTTTCCACCACTCCATTTTGTTGAAGAGTCCTTGGTGCGGAGAAGTTGTGAGAGATTCCATGTTCTCCACAAAATTCTTCAAAGAGAGCATTTTGAAATTCTCCGCCATGATCACTTCTTATGGAGGCAATTATTAGAGACTTCTCATTTTGAATTTTCTTAGAATACTTATTGAAATCCTTGAATGCATCACTTTTTTGCACTAAAAAGAATGTCCAAGTATATCAAGAGAAATCGTCAACAATAACCAATGCATATACATTACCTCCTAAACTTCTTGTTCTTGATATACCAAATAGGTCCATATGCAACAATTGTAGTGGACTTGTAGTAGACACCACATTCTTAGATTTGAAAGTTAATTTTGTTTGTTTCCCTTTTTTACAAGCATCACAAAGTCTATCTTTGACAAATTTTCTCTTAGGCAATCCAATGACAAGATCATGCTTGATTAATTTATTCAAGTGTTCCATGTGAATATGAGCAATTCTTTTGTGCCAAAGCCATGAATCATCGTTGTTCGTCATGAGACATTTTACCTTCAAAGATGGATCATCAAGGGAAATCATAAATATATTATTAATTCTTTTACCTTTAAGTATAATCTCATGTGTGACTTCGTCTTTTATAAAGCATTCATCTTTGGTGAACTTGATCTTGAAGCCTTTGTCACATAGTTGGATAATACTAAGAAGATTATGCTTTAGTCCTTTAACATAAAGAACATCTTAAATGGATGTTAAAGTTGGTTCACCAACTTTGCCTTTTCCAATAATTCTTCCTTTATTATTGTCTCCATAAGTGACAAAACCCTTGGCCTTTAGCACTAGATTTGGAAATTGGTTTATGTCTCCTGTCATATGCTTTGAACAATCACTATCAAGATACCATAGATTGGAAGTGGTATTCAAGCATACCTACAAAACAAATTAGGTTTTATTAGGTACCCAAGTTGCTTTGAGTCCTTCATAATTAGTACATTTCTTTACCCATACATAATGCCCACTTTCCACACTAAAGTTTCTAACATAGCAAACATTAGGTGTGTGGCCTTTAATACCACAATAAAAACAAGTAGGTTCAAAGTTACTTCTATATCTAGAAGGATAAGATTTCTTCTTAGGAGATTTTTTCTTTTTAGGATAATGGTGAGCCACTTTAGGTATGTTCACTTTCTTTTTGGATGATTGATCACTAGCCTTAACAAAGATAGTTTTGTTAGAACTTGGTTTTGAAAACTTTGAATATCCAAGTCCACTTTTATAATTGGAATATATTTGTTGGCTAAGAACACATTCCAATCCAATTTGACCTTTTTCATATCTCTCAAGAACTCTTTTTAATTGGAAAATTAGGAAAGAAAGTGATTCACAATTTTTGCATACAAAATTATGTTTTTGTTCATCACTTAATTTTTGTTTTTCATCTTTGAGATCTTTTTTCATAGTTTCACATTTTTCTTCTAAAGATGAAATTTATTTCTTTTGAGATGAAATAGTTTTGTACATAATTTTGCATTCATTTAACAGTTCATCTATAGCACCTTGTGCATCATTATCAAAAATAAAAAATTCATTACTAACCTCATCATCTTCATTATCGAAATGGTGTGAGCCCATCAATGCTAGATTTTCACTTTCGTCACTGTCGGAATTGGACAAAGAACTTATCTCATTATCCTTCCATGCAACATAGGCCTTTTTGTTCTTAAAATCCTTTTTGCCTTTGTAGCCGCCTTTCTTGGAGAGTTTCGGACAATTCGGCTTTATATGACCTTGCTTACCGCATTCATAACATGTGACTTCTTGTGTTGATGTGGAAGCTTCCTTTTTCTTGAATTGTTTCTTTCTTTTTGCATGAGAAAAGGATTTGTCATTTCTACCAAATAACTTACCAAGCCTTTTAACAAGAAGCATGAAATTTTCATCTTCTTCCGAATTATCTTCCTTTTCAACTTCCTTGGAATCTATCTTTAAAGCAATATTCTTGGATTTCTTCTCTTGATTTTCATGCTTATTTTCCAAAAGTCAAAATATTTACCACAGAATAGAGGAGGCTTGTTGTTACTACCACCATCTCTAAAAACCGGATTTTGATTTGCAGAAACCATTCTGGATTTTTGAGGAACAGGTTACCTATAACCTGCTCTGATATCAATTGTAAGTACGAAGTGCGCCTAAGAGGGGGGTGAATTAGGTACTTTAAATTTTTTCTGGTTTTAGTGATAATGGATATTATTTTTCTGGTTTATGGTGTTTATGAAAGTAGTAAAGTACAAAAAAATAAAGAGACACAAGAGAGTTATCCTAGTTCACCTCATAGTCCAAGAGTACTCCAGTCCCCTTTCAACATGAAAGAGATTTCCTTATAGTTGGCAACTTATACAAGAACTACCAAACACCAAGAACAACCCTCTTGGACCAAGAACCATCCTCTTGGATTTTCACTATGTCAACAATGAGAACAATCCTCTCAAGGTGACCTACTTGTTTCCAACAATCCTGGAAAAACAAGAGTGCAAAAACCACTAATCTTATTTTCAACAATCCTGAAAAATAAGAAAGTGTACAACAATATTTGAGTGAGTAAGTTTGTAGAGTAATAATCACTTTAAGTGATTTTATCAATAACTTGATATTCCCTTCCAATAACAATGATATACAATGACCCAGGACTTAGATTGCTCAAAGTTTTCTGTTATACAAGATGTGAAAATGTGAAGAAAACTTTTTGAATAAAAATGAAGAAAGCTTGAGTTGAGTATTTGAAATTTTCATAAAAAGATTGATTGGGAGAGGTTGTAAAATCATTTGAATCTTTGGCTTATATCTTTATAATACCCCTTTGAAACAACATGATTTTCTGTACAATGATCATGAATAATTTCCAAGATTCAGTACAATCCATTATTCAAAAGATGTGTGTGAAGAGGTATATGAAAATATACTGATTTTCAAAAATGTACATCAAGCAATCGATTGCACCCTTGATACAAATCGATTTGCACAGGTTCTAACAGCCAACAATTTCAAATATTTTCAGTGAGCAATCGATTGCACCTTTGTGTAAATAGATTGCTGTTGTATCCAAAAAATTTCCCTCTCACTTATCAAAGATTTCCTCACAAGATCTCTTGGACTCAAGACTGCATTAGGGTTTGACCAGCTCAAGACACCTCCTCGTGCACTGATGATCAAAATTAGGGTTTGAGTTTGAACAAGGATTTTTGAACTATCAATGCTTCATATGACTTACAAGTACAATTATGGACCCCCAAGATTATTCCTGTCAATTTTCAAGCCTTGGATCACACTTTTGATCAGTCAATTGAACAGTTGACCTAAAGATCAGTTGTATTGGGGAAAAAGTCAACCATGGCCAATTTACAATCAAACTTCATAATTTTTTATCCACATCAACATATTAGACTCATATGTATCATTTGATCAAGTTTGGACCATAATTCCTCAAGAAATTTGATCAAATCATTAAAAGGGCAAAATGGTCAAAATTAGGGTTTTAACTAAGAAAGGGCAATTTCTGATTTTTGACCTACCAAATGGTCAATTGGTTTAAAGCATGATTTCAAGAGTTAAATTGCATCATCTTGACCTAATGACATTGTTCAAAACATTACAAATCCATTAGATTGACAGATGAATTTTACAGTCAACTGATCAAAAGTCAACTGTATACTAAAAAGTCAAACTTTGACTTTTTGGTCAAAATCAAGTGCCAAAGATCATAATTCATCAAAAAATGTCAAAATGAGAAACTTGTTCATCAAGAAATCAAGGGTTTAAGTTTTTGTTTTGAAAAGTTGAAAATTTTAACTTAGAAAATTTTCTAAGTATAGAAAATTTCTTTTTTTTTCTCAAATTTGAGCCAAATTTTCACCATGATGCAAGATGATTCAAAGGAAACTTCCAACATGAAAGTTGTAGATATCCATGAAATCTACAACTTTGATTCACACAATTTCTCCTAAAATTGCTTGGATCTCAAGATATAATTTTGTGAATACATGCTCATGAACCAAAATAACTTAGTGAAATTTCGCCCTAGTTAGGCAGATTTTTGACCTAACTTCATGCCAATTTTCCACATAGTTCCAAGGGGAATCTTCAAAATCAATTCAAATATTGGTTGTAGATCACATTATAAGCTTTCCAAAATTTCCAAGAACTCCATGAGATCATTCTTGAGTAGGGAGAATCGAAGAGATGAAGTTGGTGATTTATCACTTTGATTTCAAGCCATTTCATGAAGAACAAAAATTCAAATCCAAGTCTAGGCTGCATAATATTTGCTTTGCAGGCCTAAAACTTGTTTCTCACTCCATAATTAAATGATTTCACATATTTTGGAAGCTTTAAGCCAAGCATTGAATGCATTGTACAAGAATAATTCCATTTTTGGCACAAAGGTGCCATTTCCATTTTGATAAAGCAAAACTTTTGCAATTTTCCACTTCTTGAGCCTTGCACTTGTTTTCTCTGCACACAAGCAAAGCCAAAACCTAAAGCAACTTTCCTGAAGCCTCTACCAAACCAGACCATGCTTGTACAACACTTAGGGACTTGTCTCCTCACTTTTCTTCAAAAGCAATTAATAGAGCCAAAAGGTTATATCTCAAAAATCTTGAGAAAGCTTGATGTCTAACCTCTTCCATACATATACATAAGTGTATTGCAACCTAAGACAAGAGGGCTAAGACTCAGAAATACTCCAAAATACTTTGCCATTGAAAATCTGCCATAGCTTGACAGTTTTGAAACTTACTCAGCCATCTCCAAAACCACTCGTGCGTTTTGAGTTTTAACCACCTAAACACTTAATATACTTCATATCTAAGTGATCCAGGCCCCTGTTCCATCACTGTAACTCCTCCTCCTCCTACATCCACCATTTTTAAACATCAAGCTTGCAGGTTGACTTGAGTAGGGAGATTCAGAGACTTTCAAGACAAGATAAGGATTGGAATACACTCAGGGAGGTCCAGGCAAGCTAAACAGATCCTCAGGCCTTCTCAAAACTTGCTCAAACTCCATTCACGATCTCAAATGAAAGAGTTAAAAACTCAAACTTCTATCTCTTCATACAAGCATCCTTTGGTCCTGATTTGTGAAAGAAAAATGTAGATATCCTTGCACTAAAGCTAACCATGTTCATAGTTTTCATTTATATTAACTGTGTATAGGGAATTTTGGATTTGAAATTTCTGTAAAAATTAGGTTTCAAATTAGGGAAAGTAAAATTAGCTTTGATCTTTGATTTTTAGTTTACATAAATTATACGGTTGAACTCGTGGGCAGAAACACTATAATTTTCATGTATGGATTTTCCATTTTCATGGAGAAATGAGAGAGATACGGGTGGTCCGGCCATGGCTCAAGGTTGAAGATGAAGTTGTCTTTACGGGGCGTTTTCTAATATATATTTATCTTTGTGTTTCTATAAACGGATGTACAGCCACCCCAGTGGTAAGGCAGCGCGCAAAAATGCTATAGGTCACGGGTTCGAGCCTTAGCGCCTGCCTTTTTGCATTTTTTCACACTTTTGTTCTTTTTTTTTATTTCTGGCAGTGTTGGGCCTCTCATTCTTGGGCACTTTTTGTTTTTGCTACTATGCTACCTCCTGTTTGCTTGCAGCACCCGTGGCCCATATAATTTTATTTATTTATTTTATTTTATTAATTATATTTTTTTTAATATTAAAAATCACAAAAAAATATGAAAATGATAGATTTATATTTTGAATTGTTTTATTTTATTTTTCTCACAAAAATATTTTATTTAGTTATATATATTATTCATTTTTATTAATTAAATTTGTAAATTAAATTAGAACTAGTTTAATATTTATTTTTTTCTTTATACCCATTAAATATTTATTTTAATATAAAAGGACCAAAATACCTCATAATGCCATGTATTATTTTCAAGACAAAAAAAATACAAAAATACTTATTTTTTTTCTTAAAGAAATTTATTTCATTAATCAAATAGAATTAGGGTTTATTCAAAAAAAAATCTTTTCTAAAAAATATTTTTTTTTCTTAATTGATTTAAGTTAATCTTGATTTATTTATTAGGTTTAGGTTAAAACTTTTTCTCATATAAAAAACCAAACAAAATTTTCTTTGCATTTACATACCTTTGCATATTTAATTCATTTTTGTATATTATTTATTCCAATATTTGTACATATTCAATTTGGTTGTAATAGCTTAGTTAGGTTTATATTATTGCAATCCCCATTCATAAATTGTATACACCCCTCCCACAAGTGTTGTAATAGCGTAGTAATCTTTAAATTTCACAATTTATCGCTTTTATATAACATGCTAGTAATTAGGGTTTGTATGGCAAGATAAAAAAAATTAAATAGAAGACCCTAATTCAAGATAAAATCAAGCATGAAAATGACACACTTGCACACAAAACACCCCTAGGGTTATCCCACTTGGTTGCCTTACAAAAATGGCCATATTACACATGTAAGGTGTCTTAGCAAAAACAAACAAATACAAGATCATAGTCTCTCGATGACGCTATTCAAAGTTGCCTTACAAAAATGATCTTAGTCCCTAAAAAATGCTAAGATACCTTGCAACATTGTTAATCATGGCTATACGATGACCCATGCCCGTCCCGTTTACATCCAAAGATAGGGTTGCTTACCAAATCAATGGTAAGACAATAATATAAAAGGAAAAGAAAATGAACAAGAAAGACATTTGAGTAGGTAGATTACTTTTAGTTACTTGCTCCATTTCAAAACAAATATCCTTGCTATTTTCAAAACAAACACACACATTTCCAAACATCTTACAAATATTGAAAACATTTTCAAAAGATCAAACGCCTTTGTATACATTCTTACGAACGAGAATCATTACAAAGATTGCCTAAACAATGGCCTTTTTTACAAAATACTTTCAAAACCACACAAAGCACAATTTCAAACAAAAGCAAGTGATCTAGCAAGTAACTAAGAGCCCATGGAAAACCATGGATGAAAAGGGTTCTAATACCTTCCCTTTTCATAATCTACCCCCCGAACTCAAGAAATAATCTCAAAGGTCTTTCCTGTTCTTTTTCAGCTTTCCTTTTGGATAAAAGAAAAGTCGGTGGCGACTCTTGCTAACCGGA
The DNA here is from genome assembly GCA_948472305.1 of Vicia faba. Classification (NCBI taxonomy): domain Eukaryota; kingdom Viridiplantae; phylum Streptophyta; class Magnoliopsida; order Fabales; family Fabaceae; genus Vicia; species Vicia faba. Next base: position 114,220,942 of record OX451737.1, read on the forward strand.
ACATTTGCGGTAAAATGCAAAACAATCAAGTCAGTTCTCCCACCGCATCACAGAACTAGCGACTCTACTAAGGAATATTCTAAAAGTGGGGTTACCTTAGGGATTAGATCACATTTACTTGCTTACATTGTTTGACTTGTATGCTTTACATTATGGTTCTTTGTTTGGGTTTGAATCCTCTACCCAGATTTGGGATACATTTTAGATAAGTAGAAATACATTGTGGAAAATGTGTGGGGTATACCGACATGGTCTAAGCAATAGCTACGTTAGTGCGACATATTTGTGGGTACTGGTAGCCTTTGAGTTAATCAAGGAGAATATGAGGCCGCTGAGTAATGTCATGAAGCACTAATGAACTTCTAGAATCTTTACTTGACCAACTTGGCCTTTAGGATGTAGTGAGATGACCGACTTTGGTGCAGTCCGAAGTTGGTAGATACTCGATACTACACTCATTGAGGTTTGGTTTCTTGGGATATTTCGATCGCCATTAGATAGGCTTAAGCTGAAACAATGACCAAGGAAATAATCCAGTGATATTGAGCTCCTTAGAACCCGGTTACTATTACTAGGACAGGTTTAAGCCAACTAAACTTCAAGAGGGTACTTACCTATAAAACTCCATGCAAGCCTAAACTAAGGACTTGTTTGATTTGCTTGTATATGCATACTTATACATAACATCATGGACATCATGAACATCATATACATCCACTAACCATTTCAAGGATTTTGGGATTCATCTTTGTTCTTGTTTTGTAGGATATGGATTCACTTCGCAGGAAAACTATTCAAGTCAACCTTGTGAGAATCCCTCCACAGCTTAAGGAGCTAGCTTCAAGGATTTCTGAAAACTCTCCATTCACCGAGAGACATGGTCGTCTACTCAACTTAGTCACCACCAACATATATGAGGACATGATGAAGATGCTCTTTCAGTTCTTTGATCCTTTACACCACTGCTTCACATTTCCCGACTATCAACTTGTGCCTACTTTGGAAGAATTCTCCCAAATCTTGAGGGTTCCCATTCTCAATCAACTACCTTTCACGGTACGGAAATAGATCCAAATCCAGAAGAGATTGCTTAAGCTCTACACTTGCACTCATCTGATGTCACAACTCATTGGGAAACAAGGAGTGGTGTCAAAGGTTTCCTAGCAAAGTTCATGTTTGAGAAAGCCCAAAGTTGTTGGAATTCCTTAGACTTGCAAGCCTTTGAGGAAATTGTGGCTCTCCTCATCTATGGGATGGTTTTGTTTCCAAATCCTGACCAACTCATAGATGTCAACACCGTCAAAATCTTCATATCACGCAACCCAGTGCCTACATTGCTAGGGGATATCCTACACTCTTTTCACACTCGCACAATGAGGAAAAGAGGTGTCCTTATGTGTTGCACTCCTCTCTTGGAAAGATGGTTAATTTCTCATCTTCTCCAATCAGTCTTAAAGAATGAGCAAGGTTCAAGGTGGTCACAAAGGTTGATGACGCTCAAGCATTCAGACATTCATTGGTGCTCCCGATCCAAAGAGAATGTTATCATTATTGACCGATGTGGAGAATCTCCTAATGTCCCTTTACTTGGCATTAGGGTAGGAATCACCTACAACCCTTGCTTAGCCTTAAGACAGTTTGGTTATGTCCGAAGGGATGGCCCGTACGAGATGTTGATTCAAGGTTTGGTATTCGACTACGACAACGACGATCAAGGTCTTCGCCAAAGATTTATCCAAGCTTGGAGGATGTTAAACAAGGTGGATAGCAAGACTTTGGGACACAAGAATTCCATCCATCTTGAGCCTTACCTCAAATGGGTACGAACTCACGCTCAGAGTTTTATGATGCCTTACCCCTTCATTCTCCCAGTAATCGTTGAGCCTGTCATGGAGGGAGACATTCCATATACTATCATACATCCTGACATGCCCACATCTCTTTAAGACCTCCAAAGGGATTAGATACAACTCAAAGGAGAGCGAGATACTTTCGAAGCCCAATTCTATGCAAGCGAGAAAAAGGTTTTGGAACTCACTAGGCTATTTCATGAGGAGCATACTCTGAATGCCTACATTGAACCAAAGACGATGTGCACTACTTTTCTATCTTAGAGTTTTTGTATTATTTTTCCCAAGAGGCACTGATGTACTCAAATTTTATCTTATTAATATAACGTGTATTTATTTTTTGTCTAAAACAAATTTGAATCTTTGAAATCCTTGAAAACATTGCATATGCATATACCATTCAACATAACATAAACAGGTCTTTTGCAACAAGTCTCCTCATCTCTCTACTGTTTATTTCAGTAAGATGGATCTCGAGCAAACAGTGAAAGATCTCCGAGCTCAGAATACACAGTTTCAACAGTTGCTCATGACCCTAGCAAAGGGGAAAAAAGAGTTGAAGACTCTGTTGGCTGAAGAGAGGATGAAGAAAACGAAGAAGGTAACCGGAGTCTTAAACATGGGAAGAAGATTTCATGGGCAGACAAGAAGGACTTTGGACTTTGCAACAACATCCGGTGAAGGAGGGGGGAAAGGCAAGGAAATAGTTGTCCCATCAGAATCAAAAGAGGAAGAAGAAGAAGAAGAAGAAGAAGAAGAATAAGACTACTCTGAGGAATAGTACCCTCCAGTTGATGATAAGTATAAACATCTTGAAGAGCGGTTGAACGCAATGGAAATCCAAAAGGTGCCAGGTTTGGACTTTGAGGAGTTGGGACTAGTGTCGGGGATTGTGATTCCCCTGAAATTCAAAGTTCCTATATTTGCCAAATATGATGGAGTGTCATGCCCTAAAATGCATCTATGGTCATATGTGAGGAAAATTCAACCCCATACCGCTGATAAAGACTTATGGGTGCATTTCTTCCAAGACAGTCTGTCTGGGACTCAACTTCACTGGTTCTACCAACTAGAAAGGGCTAATGTTCACAATTTAGAAGATCTTGCTGCAGCTTTCTACAAGCAATACCAGTACAATGCTGATTTGGCGCCTACCAGTACTCAACTCCAGAGTATGGCCATGGTGTCCAATGAAGGTTTCAAGGACTATGCACAAAACTGGAGAGATTTGGCTGGAAGAGTTCAACCCCCTATGTCTGAGAGAGAATTGGTAGACATGTTCTTAGGCACCTTATCTGGTCCTTTCTTAAATCATTTAATTGGAAGTTCATCTGCGGGCTTCACTGAACTAATATTGACCGGAGAGAGGATAGAAGCTGGTATAAAGAATGGAAAGATTCAGAAAGACACATCTTCTTCAACAGCTGTAAGGAAGCCCTTTATCGGAAAGAATGAAGTGATTGCCGTATATTCGCAAAGAAAACAAGAAAGGGCCGAATGCCGACCAATGGTGGGGGTTGTTATGATCCCAAAGCCTGCATCTGATCAACAAAGAAATAATCAACCAAGGGTAGAAAGGCCAGTCAGGCAGCTTACCAGAATCAACATGACTCTGTTTCAAGTATTACCTCATCTACTAAGATCCAACTTGGTGAACTTGAAAGAAGCTCCGAAAAACCCCAATACAACATCCCCCCATTATCATCCCAATGCCCGTTGCGCATATCACTCTGAAAGTCCTGGTCACGATACTAATAATTGTTGGGCCTTGAAGAACAAAATATAAGACCTCATTGAAGCAAAAGAAATTGAGTTTGATGCTCCCAAGAAGCCAAATTCAATTTCTTCTCCTATGCCCAGACATGGCCACAATACCAATGCCATTGAAGAAGAATTGTTTGTTACCTTAGTTGACGAGCTCATGACCCCACTTCCGACTATTAAGATAAAGTTGTTGAAAGCCGGTGTGTTCCCGAGATGTAATAAAGTTTGCCATCTCGACTTATCCTCACCAATTGGATGTCCTTTGTTGAAGACGGGCATTCAGTGCCTGATAGATAACAAAGAGATTTTGTTTAAAAAGACTCGTGTTCCACCTATTCCTATTGAAGATGTTTCTATCATTACCATTTCTGCAAATTCTTCCAGTGTCTCCACCAAAATAACCGTTAGAATTACATCAGTTCCGAAAGCAGCTACCTTAATAATCACAATGCTTGGGCCAGTCCCATATACATCAGATAAAACCATACCATGGAATTATGGAGGGGATATCTATTACCATGGTATTAAGCAAGATTGGTCGACCTCCAAAGATATAAATTCTGAGAAAGAAGACTCTGACATCAGTAATATTGCCGGAACTAGCAAAATTACCCGAAGTGGTAGGATCTTTTCTCCAGAAATTGCTTCCCCAAAAGCAGTTTCTGGAACCGTAATTATCCATGTAGCTGCTCCAAAGGTTGCTCCTACACCCATAATCATCTCTGCAAGTACTCCAATTGACAAATACGTTACAACCCCTATAAACATTCTTACTGACACTCCTGCTACCGATCAATCGAGGCTCGAGGAAAAGGTGTTATGGTTGAGCCTGTCTGGACGAAGGCTCAGTCATTGATTATCCCTGAGACCTCCAAGAAGGAAATGGAGGAGATCTTAAGAATTATAAAGAAAAGCGACTACGATGTAGTTGAACAATTGGGGCAAACTCCCTCTAAGATCTCCATGCTGGAATTACTACTATGTTCTGAGGCACATGCAAAAGCCTTGGTGAAGCTCTTAAAAACCGCCCATGTACCTCAAGAGACGCCTGCTAATCAATTTCAAGGTTGTGTGGCCAGCCTAACTGCAGACAATGGTTTAGGTTTTTCAGATACTGATCTGACGTCGAGGGGAAGAAAGCATAATGAGGCGCTGCATGTCTCAGTGGAATGTAGGGGCACCACCTTGGCGCATGTTTTGGTGGACACTGACTCATCTCTGAATGTATTACCCAAAAAATCTCTTGACAGACTTGACTGTGAAGGGTTGACTTTGAAGCCAAGAAACATAGTGGTAAAGGCTTTTGAAGGTTCGAAGAGAATGGTACATGGGGAGGTAGACATTCCCATAAAGGTTGGAACCCAAACTTTCAATTCAACTTTTTATGTGATGGACATCCGCCCTTCATACTCCTGCCTGCTAGGCCGACCATAGATCCACAATGTTGGCGCTGTTACCTCTACATTACACCAGATGCTGAAATATCTGGTTCAAGGGAAGATTATCACCGTCCATGGAGAGGAAGAATACATGATCAGCCATCTCAATTCCTTCAGATATGTGGAATTGGATGGTGAATTCATTGAAACTCCATTCCAACACTTTGAAGAGGTCCCTTAAGAGGTGGCAGTGACCAAGGCTGTTCCTAAGATTACAAGGCCTCCACTCCGGATGTCGTCACTAAAGGATGCTAAAGTAGTAGTGGAAGAAGGGGGATGCACTATTTGGGGATAACTCCTAGATATACCATATAAGTATGACAAGTTTGGCCTAGGTTTCACTTCAAGTGCTCAAAAGACTGTACGTCGTGCTCGTGCTGGAGGGCCACCCTTGAAGATCAACAACCGTGAGGTCAACATGATAGAAGATGGTGAAGATGGTTACAACCTGGAGGATTGGATCTTCTCGACTGTCAATGGAGGGCTCAACAATTTGGAGGCTAGATACTTCACCCCAATAACTTTCATCCCTCAGTAATTTATCTTTACATTTTGTTGGATCTGTAATATTCAAAACAATTTGCACTCTTAAAACCTTGTGTCTTGCCCGAGACACAATGGTCCATTTGTAAGGGTTATTATCTCATTTTTCATATGACATCAATGAATCATGGACGTTTTTGCATTCAAACTTTTGTGCTCATTGTTTTTATTTTACATTTTTACTTTCTTTCAAAGATAGTTATACCCTTACACACACCCACACTCATAATGCAGGTACACATCCATTCTGGATCCCATGGATAACGATACTGCTATGGCCTTTTGTGACTCCGAGAATCTGATTTACCAAGCCAAAGACGAAGGTGAGAAAGATTGTGAAGTACCAGGGGAACTTGCCAGACTTCTACAACAAGAAGAGAGAACCATTCAACCTCACGAGGAACCCGTGGATACGATCAATCTAGGTATCGAAGAAGATAAAAAAGAGGTCAAAGTGGGTCCCAATCTGGAACCCGGTGTCAAGAAGCGTCTGATTCAGTTGTTGCATGATTATGTCGAAGTCTTTTCCTGGTCATATGAAGACATGCCAGGACTTGATGAAGATATTATGGTACATCGTCTGCCTACAAGAGAGGATTGTCCGCCAGTAAAGCAAAAGGTTCGTCGAATGAGGCCTGATATGTCAGAAAAGATTAAAGCAGGGGTCATGAAGCAACTCAACACTGGATTCTTGGTTGTCACCTCTTACCCCCAATGGGTTGCCAATGTTGTTCCCGTGCCCAAAAAGGACGGCAAAGTGAGAATGTGTGTGGACTACAGAGATTTGAATAGGGCAAGCCCTAAGGATGACTTTCCACTCCCCCACATTGATATCCTAGTTGACAATACGGCATAACACAAAGTGTTTTCCTTCATGGACTGATTCTCAGGTTACAACCAAATCAAAATGGCGCCTGAGGACATGGAGAAAACAACATTTGTCACACAGTGGGGCACATTCTGCTACAAGGTTATGCCATTCAGATTGAAGAACGTTGGGGCAACCTATCAACGTGCCATGGTAGCTCTATTTCACGACATGATACATCATGAAATAGAAGTCTACGTGGACGATATGATAGCCAGATCTCAAACAGAAGAAGAGCATCTTGATCAATTACAAAAGTTGTTTAAGAGGTTGAAGAAGTACAAGTTGAGGTTGAATCCCAACAAGTGCAAATTCGGGGTACGATCTGGTAAGCTCCTAGGCTTTATCGTCAGTAACAAAGGTATTGAGGTCGATCCTGCCAAATTTAAAGCAATATAAGAGATGCTTGCTCCTCGTACTGAGAAGGAAGTCAGAGGATTCTTGGGACGTTTGAACTATATTTCCAGATTCATTTCTCACCTAACATCTACTTGTGAGCCAATCTTTAAGCTATTTAAGAAAGATCAAGTAGTCAAGTGGAATGATGAGTTCCAAGTTGCTTTCGAAAAAATCAAAGAATACTTATAAGAGCCTCCTGTGTTGATGCCGCCAGTCGAGGGAAGACCATTGATCATGTATCTGACTATTTTAGAAAACTCAATGGGGTGTGTATTAGGGCAGCATGACGAGTCTAGCCGAAAAGAGCACGCTATTTACTACCTGAGCAAAAAGTTTACCGACTGCGAAACCAGATATTCACTGCTCGAAAAAACTTGTTGCGCTCTGGCATGGGTTGCTCGCCGGCTAAGACAGTATATGATGACTCATACTACCTTGCTGATATCTAAAATGGATCTGATAAAGTACATCTTTGAGAAGCCTGCTCTTTATGGGAGAATAGCGAGATGGCAGATGATCCTGATAGAATATGACATACAGTATACTACCCAGAAAGCTATAAAGGGTAGTGTATTAGCTGATCACCTTGCTCACCAAGTTGTGGAAGACTACCAGTCCATGAAGTTTGAATTCCCGGATGAAGACATCATGACATTAGACAAATGTGGAGAAATCAGGCCATATGACAGAACTGAACAAGGATCCTGATGGACCCTATTCTTTGATGGAGCCTCCAATGCACTCGGAAATGGTATTGGTGTTATACTCATATCTCCAGAAGGGTGTCATACTCCCTTTACTTCCAGACTTTGCTTCAACTGTACAAACAACATGGCAGAATACGAAGCATGCATCTTCGGTCTCAAAGTTGCCATAAACTTGGGAATCAAATCCTTGGATGTATTTAGAGACTCAGCTTTGGTTATTATAACGCCCGTAATTTAATTAACTACTTAATTAAGTTATTTTTGGAATATTTGTGAAGATTTGTTATAATTAAATTGGATTTATTTTATTAAGTGGAGAAATAATATTAGAGATATAATATTATGTGGTGAAATAATATTAAAGTGTAATATTATTTAATGTGGGCTTATTTTGAGAGAGTAGAAGTAATAAGGGGGTGTAGGTTTTGAGCCCAATGAGGAATAATGGAATAATAGGGTTATTTTATTATTTGTGAGAAGAATAGAAGGAGGAAGCAGTAGAGGAAATAAGGATTGAGAAAGAGAACGTGAAGCTGCTGGAAATAGTGGAAAACGGCAAGAACGAAGATTCAACCTGGAAATTGTAGAGTGACCTTCAATCCAAGGTAAGGGTGGGATTCTGACTTTATAATTGGGGTCATGATGTTTGATATGTTGGGTTAGAGGATTGCTATTTTGTTCTTGAATTGAATGATGTATGATGAAGATTGATGAATTCTTGATGAATAATGATGTTATTATGTTGTTTGATCGATGGAGTAATAGGGTATGACGTTAGGTGATGAATTACCATGATTATAATGAGGTTTGTAGGACTGTAACATAATTCTCGTAGTGAAAATACAGAAGGAAATGCAGAATTATGCAGGACTGGGTCAGTATATGTCGACTTCAAGCTGGATGAGTCGATACATAGGCAATGTTAGACTGATGATGAGTCGATACAAAAAGGGCTTGTGTCGATGCATGGTAGTTTCAAGACTTAGGATGAGTCGATCAGTGAGAAGCATGTGTCGATACATGCTGTGTTTGAGACCTGGATGAGTCGATCCATAGGGAGGATGTGTCGACTCATGATGTACAAATGAAGCAGGATGAGTCGATCCATAAGGTTTTGTGTCGATACGTAATGTCTGGTTTTTGACAGAATCGGCTTTTAGTTGTTGTAACTTAAGTTTTAAGATGTTGTTTGAGATGTCGTTCAAAGCGTTGGATAACTAACGCGATGAACATTATTCTAGATGATTAAAATGATGAATAAGAAGTGTAATCCTAGAAGCCAATTTTGGATTTAGGATTAATTCCCTTGTTGATTGTTGTGCTGGTTTTTGGATAGAATGATGAATAGTAGATGTCTAGAGGCTGCTGTTAGAATTACGACAGTAGGATTAGTGACAGTAAAAATGTAAAATTGCAGAATAACAATATGGATTACTGTATTATTGATATACAGCTGAGTTATTAATGAGATGTGGTTATTAAAGTTGTGTTTGATAATTATGATGAACAAATGATGTTTGATAAATAAATGATGTTTAATAAATTATTTTGAGATGTTTATGAGATGTTGTGATTGAGATGTTTGGAGATGATTGAGATGTTGTTATTTTGAGATGTTTATGAGATGATGTGATTGAGATGTTTTGAGATGATTGAGATGTTGTTATTTTGATATGTTTATGAGATGTTGTGATTGAGATGTTTTGAGATGATTTGAGGTGTTGTTAATTTGGGTGTTGATATTACATTCATGTTGAGTCGCATACATTGCATTTTTGAGATGGAGCTTATGCTCGTTGAGATGGCCTGGATTGGCAAATTTTGAGATGAAGGCTATGCCTTGTTGATGCCTCTATTAATTGGCAGATTTTTGAGATGGGAGTTCTGCTCCAATGGTACCACATGCATTTGCATGGTTTTGAGTTGCATTATATGAGTGAATGATGAAGTGTATTTTGATGTTGATAAATGTGTATATATGTTGTGATTGTTGATTGATTATGAGATGAGAAGTGGTGACGTTATTGATCTAATTTAATATATTAATTATCCTGCGCTTTATTATATTGTTAGATATCTCACCCCTTTTGTTTGAATGTTTCCCTTATGTTGGTAACGTGCAGGTAATCGAGAGTGAAGGTTGTATACCTTCAATTGTTCGAGTCGGTGTCATTGCTCTGATATGTAACACTCGGGGGGATGAACGCTTGTTCATTTTTTATTGCTGATTTTTAGTTGTTGAACTTTGATTTGATTTTCCTTAAATATGAGATGTTTTCAAAGTTGATGTTTTGTCGTTTTTAAAGATGTTATTGAGAATTCCGTTGCGTAGTTGTTGAATTATTTAATGAAAGATGTTATTTTGATGGTTCATCCGATGTTTTGAAAAAGTGTTATATATCCATGATGAATGCAATGAATTTGTTAGAAGAATTTGTGGCATCCCGATTCATTTGTATGATTGAAATTTTATAACTCTGATTTATTTTGCATAAATTTCCGGGGTAGAATTGGGGTGTTACAAAGTTGGTATCAGAGCAAAAGGTTGGTCCGACCTTGTCGTCGAGTCGTAGTTGTCTAATAATCGAGTATTGTTATTTTGATGTTTTAACCGTTATTTATCTTATAGTGAGAAGTTGAGATGGCTGGAAGGAATGATGCTGCTCTTGCTGCTGCTTTAGAAGCAATGGCTCATGCGATGGAAAATCAGCCGAATACTGACGGGAATGCTGGATCTCGTAGCTTGGCGACTTTCCAGAGAGAGAATCCACCTAAGTTCAAGGGAAAGTATGACCCTGATGGAGCTTTGGAATGGTTGAAAGAGATTGAGAGAATCTTTCGCGTGATGGACTGCACTCTAGTGCAGAAGGTTCGTTATGGGACTCATATGCTAGCAGTCGAGGCTGATGACTGGTGGCTAGAGACTTATCGGAAGTTGGAAGTTGCAGGTGAGAATGTCACTTGGGCTGTTGTTGTACCCCAAAATTTGCCCTCCCATATTCATCAAGAATTGCCAAGTCAAGGTCACAAAATTCCCCCAGGGTTGTGCAGCTCAACTGTCTCCTATACAGTCAAAACTAGGGTTTGAGTTCTGGTCAAGCAAATGAACTTTCCAAAGGCCCAATCAAGTCTCATATGCTTACAAAGATGGTCAAGTATCCTCATGTCAAGTTTCAAGGCATTCAGCTCAAAATTGCACAGTCAAAACCCTAAATTGCACTACAGTCAACTGTAGGGGCAAAATGGTCATTTGACAGTCAAAAGTTCAAATTTTTGGTCAATATATCATTTTGAAGCCACAAACATCATTTGATCAATGCTTGATCATGATTCTCAAAATTTGGCTCAGAAATCATCAAAGATGCAAAAGTTGCTATATTTGGACAGCTGAAAAAGTCAACTGAAATTGACCAGGGCATAACTTTCACATGGATTATCAGAAAAATTCCATCCAAAGCTCATTTTGAAGAGAAAGACATTTACTACAACTCATCTTCATGTTCCAAGTCCAAGAAATGCTCTCACAAAAAGTTATCAATTTCAACATTATAGGTCATTTTCAAAAGTCAACAAAAAGTGACTTTAAGTCAAAGGCCATAACTTGAGATTGGTAAATCAAAATGACATGGGACCAAAGGCATTGGTTAAAGGACTCAAAGACCTTTCCAAAATGTCCAAGAACATGTGAAAAGCTTAAAAATTGACCAAGTTATGCCTTGTGGAAGTTGGGAAATTTTTGGAAATTTTTGAAAGTCAACATTGATGCAAAAAGCCTAAAAATGCAAATGGGCCCATTTTTCTTCCAAGTTTCTTCATGCCAAGCCTATGCACGACCATTAGGCCCAAAGGGAAGTATTTTCATACTTTTTAATTATTTATTTGAATTTATATCAATATTAATTCATTTAAATTATTTTAATATGTGAAAAATATAAAATTGACCTAAACAAATCTTTTTGTGCATGATTTGAACTTGAGATTTCGTGCACATGCTAATATAGAAGGTTTTGGCTTGATTGGAACTAATTGACACAAAAAACCATGGAAAAAGATTAGAAAAGATCCTTAAGCAAATCAAATCTTCAAACAATGAATTCAATGGATTTTATTCAATCTTTTTGACCTAACATGCTCTATACATACTCAGCATCACAACCCTAATGTGCCTAGACTGCAAGCTGCGCCCAAACAAGCATTGGCATATTGAAATTTTTCACAAAAAACTCAAACACTGAAATCTAGTTTCAAGGGCGATTCAAGCACAAATTTTCATTCCATCATCATTCTGAGACATCATTGAACGTTCCTCCATCATTAACATCAACAAAAAGGCCTTGAATTGGTACCAAGAACTCAGACTGAACCTTGAAATTTCTGAATTCGCATAGCATAAATTAAGCATCCTTTTGCATTTTTCTCTATGGATTCTTGCTTATAATGGTGTTTTAAAGCTAATCATCATATTTAATTTGACTTTCATGCTGTCTACAAGGATTTGCCATGCGCGATTTTTAGGTTTTGCAGGTTTCAAATTTGGGGCTTTGGTGTAGATGAAAAATTAGGGCTCGTGAGTATCATGGTTGAATTGAGCAGGTTAAGACGAAGCGAACACATACCTCGCGAACAATTTATGAAGCTCATGGAGCTATTCGCTATTTTCTTGTAAACCCTCTAAAACAACGCTTCAAAAACCGTTCCCATAGTGTTTTGTTTTACAGGGTGGGGAAGAAGACGAGTGCGTGTCCATCAGCCATTGGTCAATTCAAATCTGCGCGCGTTTTGGTTAATGAGCGTTGGTTTTGCTTTTTCATTATTTGTTTATAATAATATACCAATTAACGTGCGTGGTTCAGTGGTTAAGTGTTGTGCTTGCAACCTTCAAGACCTGGGTTCAAGTCCCAGGTCTGGCAAAAGTTTCATATTATTTTTCAATAATTGTTCATATGCAGCGCTATTATGGGGGTACCACCATACGTCCTCCTCATCCATTAGCCACGCGTCCATAATGATCAGATCAATGACCAAGCTTCAGGATGCAGCGTACACCTGGTCAAACGCACCATACATGATTCCCAAAGTCAACGGATTCAAGCTTAATGGGCCAATGTTCTAAGGCCTGAACCTCCTTATTTGGGGCAACACCCCACTCTGGTTTGCTTTTCTTTTCTTTTATTATTTTAATTATTGTATCATTTATTTTTATTGCTTTAATTAATTAATTTTCTCTCTTTTACAAATATACAAAAACATACAAAAAAATCAGAAAATATAAAAAAGATAATAAATATTATATTATAATTATTTTCATCAATAAATTAATATATGTAAATATTTAGTTTAATTAGGTTATAGTTTTAATCTTTTTAATAAAAAAAAACACCAAAAATAGAATTTAGGTTTAATATCTTTTTGATTTTTCTTTTAATTTTTCCCTTTTTTTAGAATAATATTATTTAGTTATTTTCATAAATTAAAAATTGTGCATAAATAAATTAGGTTTTAATTTAGATCATATTTTAATTCTTTCATAATAAATAAAAATATTAGAATTAGGGTTTGCCGTTTAACTTAATTTCAATTAATTTCTTTTCCTTATTAAATCTAAAAAAAAATACAAAAATATCAAAAAACATTTAATCATTTAATTTTTAATTCTCATTAATTTTAATTGTTTGCAAAAGGGTCCAACGCCCTAGTTTTGTTTTGATTATTTTCTTTTGCGCATTTATTTTATCGCTTAATATAATTCTGTAAATCTCCCAAAGCCATGTACATTTATTTATCGCACTTTTATTGCTTTATTTATTTTCTGCTAAATCGGGTCCGGTTTAATTTTGGCGATGTGGACCCGCGCCATTTGTAATAGTTTAGATTTATTTCCTCGCAAAATATTTAACTATTAACCAAGCATGAAAGAATGAATGTCCTAATTAAAATCAAGCGTAGAACACGACGAACATGACAAGACAAATAACTGAAACATAACACACAATTCGCACACACCACCCCTAGGGTACGCCTCACTGTTGCCTTTCGAAAGGTGGTCGTCGAGTAGAGGACGTCTTAGTAAGTCCTCATGATCCGGGAACCTGGCATGAGGGTAGCTTCTAAGGTGTCTTCCTATTGCTCTGGTGATCACCACGTCCCTAAAACTCGAATTGACCCGAACACCTCCAACGGTGGTGCTACCTACCTCTCAATGGTGGGATGGCGCTACTTTTAAGGACATCTACACAGACGAATTCCTTAGGGTAGGTAGGTTCTCAAGGATACTTGCTCTAATCTCAAAACAAACTCAAAAAGACTTTTCACACCGACACTTTTCAAAAAGCTTTCAAAGCAAACTTTTCAAACACTCTGACGTATGAGTCGATCTGAAATTTTTCAAAGAAACTTTTTAAACCCACATTGAAAAGCAAGCAAACAATTTTGAAAACACATTGAGCAAGTATCTAAGAGCCCATGGATAACCATGGATAGAAAGGGTGCTAACACCTTCCCTTTCTATAACCTACCTCCCGAACCGAGAGCAATCTCTTTAAGGAATTTTTCTGTGCTTTTGTCCTTTCCATTTGGAGAAAATAAAAGACGGTGGCGACTCTTGCTTCCGCGACATTTCGCGAACCAACGTTAAACAGTCAGTTCCAGATCCACCGATCACAGAACTGGCGACTCTGCTGGGGACCCTTTATAAAGTGAGGTGTACCTTAGGGCTAGGTCATAACTGTGTTTTCACTTGTATTGTTTTGCTTGCTTTACTATTGTGGGTTGCATCGGAGATACATAGATCCTAACCCGGATCTGGGGAGACCCTGTTTAGGTAGCATAAGCTGTGAGGGACCTGTCCGGCGTAGACCGACACAGGTGAAGCAGTGGCTACGTTGGTGTGGCACCTTAGTCTGTACTGATATCCCTTGTGTCGCAACGAGGAGAATATGGGTCTTCTAAGGAGTCATTAAACACCAACAACCTTAGAACCTTAATTGACATAACTTGGCCTTTAGAACAGTAGCAGTATGCTACGCCCATTGAGGCTAAACTCTCGTGATGGTTCTGGCCGCAAGAAAAGATTGCGATGCTGGAGTTATGACCGATTGAGGGTAGTCAATGATATTGGGATCCTCTAAGAACCCGGTTACTTTTGATTAGGACAGGTATGAACCAACAAACTGAAAGAGGGTAGTACCTAGACCTCATGCTGGCCTAAACTTTAGGGGCTTGCCTTGTGTGACTTGTGTGCCTTACCATGTTTGCCTTTGTATCTGTATGTGGTGTGCTTCATCATAACATCATAGCATCATGAGCATTGCATGCATCCTGCATAAGAATTGACCATTTCAAAGACAAGAGGGTTTCATCTTTGCTCTGTTTTGTAGGACATTATGATGCCTGTGCGAAGGAATACTATCCGGTTCAACTTTGTTCGTTCACCTGAGTTGATTGATGAGTTGGTTAGCAGAATTCCAAACACCACTTCCTTCATTCAGAGGCATGGTTCCCTTCTCAGTTTAGTCACTGCAAAGCGGGACCAACAGTTGATGAGTGTTCTGACCCAATTCTATGACCCTCAGTACCAGTGCTTCACCTTTCAAGACTTCCAGCTGGTCCCTACCCTGGAAGAGTTCTCTAATCTGCTTGGTATCCCTATCTTGGATCAGACTCCCTTTACTGGTTGGGAAAAGACCCTCAGGCTTGAGGACATTGCTGCAGCTCTTCCTTTGACCCATCAAGAGGTAACAGACAACTGGGTAACTAGAAGCGGAGTTAAGGGTTTCTTGGCCAAGTTTCTGATTGGTAAAGCTAACAGCTTCTGGAATGACTTGGACTTTAGAGCATATGAAGATATCTTGGCGCTCCTAATCTATGGGTTAGTCTTGTTTCCTAATCCTGACAACTTCATCAATGTCACTTCCATTAGGATCTTTATGTCTCAGAACCCTGTGCCCACTCTCTTGGGTGACATCTTGCAACAACTTCATGCCCGTACTACCCGAAGACGAGGAACCCTATGGTGTTGTATCCCTTTGTTGGTGAGGTGGTTTATTTCGCACCTCCCTAAGTTCGTACTGAAGAACCAAGAAGGAAGAGGTTGGGCCCACAGGTTAATGTCTCTCACCGATAAAGACATCATTTGGACTTGCAGAGGTTTGGATGAGATAGCTATTATTGATCGATGCGGGGAGTATCCTAATGTTCCTCTGATTGGTACTCAAGGAGGGATCTCTTACAATCCATGTCTAGCACTCCGTCAGTTTGGAAGAGCTAGAAGAACAGGCCCCCATGAGATGTTGGTGCCTCACATCAGTTTCGAGTTTCAGGTGGATAGTGACGAGCTACGTCGTAGGTTCATCAAGGCTTGGGAGAAGGTTCATAAAGCTGACCCACAAGAGCTAGGGCCAAAGACTTCTCTACCTATGGAAGCCTACTACAAATGGGTTCGCATCCGTGCTCAGAAGTTAGGTATGCCGTATGAAGCTGTCAGACCCGTCATTCTTGAGTGTCCTGATAAAGATGGTGTTCCTCCAACTGTCCTTCCTCCTCAGATACCTACTGATTATGAGACATTGAAGAGATCTTGGTCGCAACTGCAAGAAGAACGGGATTCTTACCGGGAAAAGTTCAACGAGCAGGAATCAAAGGTCCAGAAGCTGACAAAGCAGTTGGAGAATGAAAGAGCTCTGAATGCCTACCTCCGTACTGAGAAGAGGAGACCATGGGATCAATGAGGAATTCTGAATGTGCCTTTACAGTTTTATTTCCTTTCCAGTTGTTTCATTTCATGTAAACGCCTAAGGGCAACTTGCTGAATAATCTCAATTGCAAAGTTGAATCTAATAAAGTGTGTTCCTTTTTTGTTTACAAAGTTGATTCCCGATTGTCTTTGAAAACATAATTCATACGCATTTCATACATCATGTGCATAGCAGGTTTTTCCCCTTTTTCAGGTTGCTTACAGTTCTTCGCTGTTTATTTCAGCATCATGAATCCCGGATCTGAATCTACAGAGACACCAATCAAGGCTCTCCAGGCACAGAATGCGCAGTTTCAAGAGCTAATCCTGGGTCTAGCTAAAGGCCAGGATGAACTGAAGACTATGCTCCTGAAAAAGGAGAAGAAGAAAAAGAGAAGAACTATTCTATTAAACTCGGGCCGAAGGTTGGGTAATACTCTGCAACACGAAGTGGCTGCTTCTTCTGTTGGCAGGAGTCCTTCTCAGGCAGAAGTGAAGGTTCCTACTCCAGTGGTCTCCGACAACGAGACAGATTTTGATGAGGAACAATATCCTCCTGCAGATGACAGGTACAGACAACTGGAGGACAGGTTGAAGGCTATGGAGGTGCAACAGGCACCTGGGCTGGATTTCGGAGATCTGGGTTTGTCGACTGGTGTAATTATTCCACATAAATTCAAAGCACCCACCTTCTCCAAGTATGACGGGGCATCCTGTCCCAAGCTGCATTTGAGGTCCTATGTTCGGAAGATTCAGCCGTACTCTGCGGACAAGAATCTATGGATCCACTTCTTCCAGGAGAGTCTTTCAGGGACTCATCTCGAATGGTTCTATCAACTGGATGGGACCAAAGTTCGTAACTGGGAGGAGCTGGCTACTGCTTTCTACAAGCAGTATCAGTATAATGCCGACCTTGCCCCCACACGTACCCAACTCCAGGGTATGTCGTTAGGCGCAAGTGAAGGTTTTAAAGAGTACGCGCAGAAGTGGAGAGACCTGGCTGGCAGGGTGCAGCCACCTTTGACTGATCGAGAGTTAGTGGACATGTTCTTGGGGACCCTATCTGAGCCATTCTTCAACCATCTCATTGGGAATTCTTCTGCTGGTTTCACCGATTTGATCTTGACTGGAGAAAGGATTGAAGCTGGGCTGAAATCTGGGAAGATTGCAAAGGGGGCATCATCCTCTAGCTCAGAAAAGAAGCCGTTCAAAAAGGAGTCCAGTGCCGTGTATGGCTCCAGGAAATCAGAGAGACCTGATCACCGCCAATCTGTCAGCGCGGTAATGATCGCTAAGCCTGCTGCCGCTCCCCGGCCAAACAATCCTCAAAGGGCTGATAGACCCCGGAGAGAGTTTACTCGGTTAAGCATGACCCTATCGCAAATCCTGCCACAGTTGCTATCCACCAATTTGGTGACTGTCAAGGAGGCGCCAAAGTTCTCAAACACTACCTCTCCTAAGTACAACCCGAATGCCCGTTGTGCTTACCATTCAGACAGTCCGGGGCATGCCACTGATGACTGTTGGGCACTAAAGAACAAGCTGCAGGACCTCATTGACGCTAAGGAGGTACAGTTTGAGGCATCTGACAAGCCTAATGTGGTGACAGCTCCCCTGCCTGCTCATGGGGTAAATGCTATTGGAGATGAAGAGGAAGTTGATGAAGCTGAGTTCGATAGCTGGATCTACCCGGCTGCCGACGGAGGACTTAACAATTGGAGCGCCAAGGACAATCTCTCTGTTTCTTTTGACACTAAGTAATAAATTTCTTTGTTTTGTTATTTTGTAATAAACATTGATAAACTCTATGGCCCGGTGTCTTACCCGAGGCACCGTGGTTCTATTTGTGAGGGCATACGAACTGTCATTTTATACATCATGAATGAAAATCTTGGACGTCTTTCGCATTGCAAATATTGTGTTCCTTTTCTGTCTTTCTTTTCTTTTACATAATTTTCAAAAACAGCTGTATTTACACACACACTCACTCATACAGGTTCCAATCCACTCTGGATCTCACTGATAACAGCTCTGCTAATGCCAATTATGACTTCGAAAATCCGATCAACTTAGCCGAAGACGAAGGTGAAGATGATTGCGAAGTGCCTGGCGAGCTTGCAAGACTGTTGCTTCAGGAAGAGCGGGCAATTCAACCCCATGAAGAGCCAGTGGAAACCATAAACCTGGGTACTGAGGCAGACAGAAAAGAGGTAAAGATTGGTGCCAACCTAGAGCTCAGCGTGAAGCAACGGTTAACCAAGATGTTACATGACTATATGGAGATCTTTGCCTGGTCCTACGAAGATATGCCAGGGTTAGATACCGATATTGTTGTCCATCATTTGCCGACTAGGGAAGACTGCCCTCCAGTTAAACAAAAGGTCCGTCGGATGCGTCCAGAGATGTCCGAGAAAATCAAAACCGAGGTCATGAAACAGTTTGATGCTGGGTTCCTTGCAGTGACTTCTTACCCTCAGTGGGTTGCTAATGTGGTGCCGGTACCTAAGAAGGACGGCAAGGTCAGAATGTGTGTTGATTACAGGGATCTGAACAGGGCCAGCCCCAAGGATGACTTCCCCTTACCTCACATTGATGTCCTTGTGGATAATACAGCTCAACACAAAGTATTCTCTTTCATGGATGGCTTTTCAGGCTACAATCAGATCAAGATGGCACCTGAAGACATGGAAAAGACTACATTTGTCACTCAGTGGGGCACTTTCTGTTACAAGGTCATGCCGTTTGGATTAAAGAATGCTGGGGCAACCTACCAACGTGCCATGGTTGCCTTATTTCATGATATGATCCATCATGAGATCGAAGTGTATGTGGACGACATGATCGCTAGGTCCCAGACTGAGGAAGAGCACCTAGATCATCTGCAGAAGTTATTTGACCGGTTGAAACTGTACAAGCTTAGATTGAACCCGAACAAGTGCACCTTCGGGGTAAGATCTGGGAAGTTGCTAGGCTTCGTGGTCAGTGATAAAGGTATTCAAGTGGACCCTGCTAAGGTCAAGGCTATTCAAGAGATGCCAGTTCCTAAAACAGAGAAGGAAGTCAGAGGCTTTTTAGGACGCCTGAATTACATTGCTCGATTCATCTCTCATCTGACTGCTACCTGTGAGCCAATCTTCAAACTGCTGAAGAAAGATCAGGTAGTACGTTGGAACGATGAATGTCAGGCTGCCTTCGACAGAATCAAAGAGTATCTCCAAGAACCACCCATCCTTATGCCACCGGTTGAAGGGAGACCTCTGATACTATATCTGACAGTGCTTGACAATTCAATGGGGTGTGTGCTGGGGCAGCATGACGAGTCTGGCCGAAAAGAGCATGCCATTTATTACCTTAGCAAAAAGTTTACCGACTGTGAGACCCGATACTCACTGCTTGAGAAAACTTGCTGCGCTTTGGTATGGGCTGCTCGCCGGCTGAGACAGTATATGCTGACTCACACTACTTTGTTGATCTCAAAGATGGATCCTATAAAGTACATATTCGAAAAGCCCGCTCTATCTGGGAGAATTGCAAGATGGCAGATGATCTTGACGGAATACGACATTCAGTATACAACCCAGAAAGCCATCAAGGGAAGTGTATTGGCAGACCACTTAGCTCATCAAGCTGTAGATGACTACCAATCAATGAACTTCGAGTTTCCGGATGAAAGCATCATGATTGTAACTGACTGTGAAGTACCTGGACCGGATGAAGGACCTGAACCAGGATCCCGATGGTCTATGCACTTTGACGGAGCTCCCAATGCTTTGGGAAATGGTATCGGCGCCATCATCATATCTCCTCAGGGTACTCATACTCCACTCACTGCCCGGCTATGTTTCAACTGTACCAACAACATGGCGGAGTATGAGGCGTGTATCATGGGTCTTCAAGCTGCGATCGACTTAAGGATCAAGTTCCTCAGTGTCTTCGGAGATTCCGCTCTAGTGATCAATCAGATCAATGGAGAGTGGGATACGAAACATCCAAACTTGATTCCTTACAGAGAATGTGTGTTGACCATGATTCCCCACTTTACAGAGATAACCTTTGAGCACTTTCCAAGAGAAGAGAATCAGTTAGCGGACGCGTTAGCTACAATGTCTTCAATGTTCAAGGTCAAATGGGATAATGAAGCTCCCCGGATCATCATCTGGAAACTGGACGAACCGGCATACTGTTGTGATCTCGAAACTGAATTGGTGACTGAGAAGCCTTGGTACCACGAAGTGAAGAGATATCTGGAAGCTCAGGAATACCCTGAAGGTGCCTCTATCAATGATAAGAAATTCCTGAGGCGGTTCGCAGCCAAATTCTTCCTAAGCAACGGCATCTTGTACAAGAGAAACCATGATTCAACTTTACTGCGTTGTGTGGATAAGATTGAAGCGGAAAGAATCATGGAGGAGCTACATGAAGGGACCTTTGGTACGCATTCCAGTGGGCATACTATGGCTAAAAAGATCCTACGGGCAGGATACTATTGGTCCACAATGGAAACTGACTGCTACCAACATTCCAGGACATGCCACAAGTGCCAGATCTATGCAGACAAGGTGCATGTTCCTCCGGTTCCCCTGAATGTTCTGACTGCGCCTTGGCCGTTTGCAATGTGGGGCATAGACATGATCGGCGAGATAAAACCTACGGCATCCAATGGACATCGCTTCATCCTAGTGGCGATTGACTATTTTACAAAGTGGGTTGAGGCAGCATCCTATGCTACGGTAACCAAGACTGTTGTGGCACGGTTCATTCGGCACAACCTGATCTGTCGATACGGCGTCCCTGAGCGGATTATTACAGACAACGGTACCAATCTGAACAATAAGATGATCGCTGAGCTCTGCGAACAGTTCAAAATACAGCACCACAATTCTTATCCTTACAGACCGAAGATGAATGGGGCTGTAGAAGCAGCTAACAAGAACATCAAGAAGATCGTGCAGAAAATGACAGTAACGTACAAAGATTGGCACGAGATGTTACCGTTCGCTCTGCACGGGTACCGTACCTCAGCAAGGACGTCAACTGGGGCAACTCCATTCTCTCTGGTTTATGGCATGGAGGCAGTCTTGCCGATCGAAGTGCAAATTCCCTCTCTCCGGATAATGAAGGATGCAAATCTAAATGAAGAGGATTGGATCCAGACACGACTTGATCAACTCAACCTCATTGACGAAAAGAGACTTGCTGCTATCTGTCATGGTCAGACGTATCAGAAACGGATGATCAGGGCATTTAACAAAAAGGTCAGGCCACAGGAGTATCAAGTCGGGGATCTGGTGATCAAGAGAATCATCCTTCCTCAGAGTGATCCAAGGGGCAAATGGACCCCTACGTACGAAGGGCCATTCGTGGTTAAGCATGTGTTCTCAGGAGGAGCAATGATATTAACCAACATGGATGGTGACGACCTTCCTCACCCCGCCAATGCAGACATAGTTAAAAAATACTACGCATGAAAAAAGACCCGCTAGGCTGACATGCCTAGGCAAAAGTTAGGGCTTCCCGTCGAACCAAAAGGGTTCGGGCAAAATGTAGGGATGAAAATGAAAAAATATGTACACCCGGCAAGTCGAAAACCTGAAAAGGCGGCTTGGGCAAAAATGGGTATCCCGGTGGACTGAAAACCCGAAAGGGCGGTCCAGGCAAAAATTAGGGATAAAGCGTAAAACTATGTCACATTGATCACTTTGCATCCAGAATCCGGTATCTACATCAAGCTCAAAACGGCATCGATCAGTCAGCTTCACCTTCAACCAAGGTCATCAAGTGATGAGACGCTCAGAGTTATAAAGACAATAGCAGAGTTGAAACCCAGTGGATCATTCATCTTTCACACAGCTGTTTTATTTTGTACAAAACTTGTATAAACTCTTTTGATCAGCGGCGTACCTCTTACTAGGACGTCAGCCTCTTGTACACAAAACGCCTATTTTCAGGCCATTCAAAAATCAATAAAAATATATTTCCAGTTAAACGTGCCCAAGTGTTTTTCTTTTTCTGTTTTGTTTTGCGAAGAACGTCCAAGGTTCAATTTGTGATGTATGCATTGACAGTAATTTGCTAACTCATGAATATTTGCATACGAAACAAAGGAATTCATTGCAGGTGACACTTGAAACAGGGGCAATAAAAGCGTTGTCTGAGCAGTCTAATTGTTCTATCTTCCAAGGTACCAAGGTAGGTTCAGCTAAAGAACACGGCCAAATGTATCTTAATTCCCCAGAGAGTGGTTCAACAAGTCGCCATGTCTCTCCAAGCAAAATCATCAAATATCAAGGAAATTGAGTATCCTCCTGTAGATCTCAATACCTCCCCAGCAGCACGCATTCTTAACAAGCATCCCCGGCAGTCTTGGTCTAAAGATTGTTCCCCGGCGGTATCTCAATATTCAAAGGAATCACTTCCCCAGCATATCAAACTCCCCATGAGAATCCAATCCAGTTCCCCAAGAAATTTGGAGTTCACACCCCCAAGCAGTAAGCTTATCCCCAGTAGATTCTGGAAGCTTATCCCTCGCAGAGCACGAACGCGTCATCCCGGCTTGATTTAAAGAGTTATTTCCGTAACAGGATATAACTGGGTTATCCTCAGCCAAAAGCCACGGAAAGAGCGTCCTCGGCAAAGTATCTTCCTACCCCCAGCGAAGTCTATCAACACTTCCGACAACAACGATATCCCCAGCGGAGTTATCTTCATCAACTCAGCAAAACATCGCTATCCCCACAGAGTAGCACTCCCCAGCATGATCGCTAGAGTATCTTTTCTCCCGCAGAATTATTTTATTTGCCAAGTTTATCCCTCAACGGAGTTATCTCCTCCTACCGGTATTCTTACAACGAATCATCCACAGCGGAAGCAAAATCTCTTCCTCAACATCAGCCCAGGATATGACTTCCCGGCACCCGTCAAGGATTTATTTTCCTAGACGAAAACATACATGAATCATCACATACATCATTATAGCATGCATGTACACATCATATCATATAAATCGTATCCATGTTTGCTTGATCCATATCATGCATCGCATATAACTGACCTCTACCTTTCAGGAAGGGTGCAGTTGAAATTCTCAAACATATTTCAAGGACTTCTCTAGTCCAGTTAAATCGACTCCAAACAGATTTTTCTGGTAAAGACTCAGTAGAAGTTCTCTTATGGTCCCCTCTCCAACGGCGTGTGAGGTGGTAATTCCTTTTTCAGATGTTTCCCTCTCCGGCATGAGCGTGAGGTGATATTCTCTTATGGTCCCCTCTCCAACGGCGTGTGAGGTGGTAATTCCTTTTTCAGATGTTCCCCTCTCCGGCATGAGCGTGAGGTGATATTCTCTTATGGTCCCCTCTCCAACAGCGTGTGAGGTGGTAATTCCTTCTTCAGATGTTCCCCTCTCCGGCATGAGCGTGAGGTGATATTCTCTTATGGTCCCCTCTCCAACGGCGTGTGAGGTGGTAATTCCTTCTTCAGATGTTCCCCTCTCCGGCATGAGCGTGAGGTGATATTCTTTTATGGTCCCCTCTCCAACGGCGTGTGAGGTGGTAATTCCTTCTTCAGATGTTCCCCTCTCCGGCATGAGCGTGAGGTGATATTCTTTTATGGTCCCCTCTCCAACGGCGTGTGAGGTGGTAATTCCTTCTTCAGATGTTTCCCTCTCCGGCATGAGCGTGAGGTGATATTCTCTTATGGTCCCCTCTCCAACGGCGTGTGAGGTGGTAATTCCTTCTTCAGATGTTCCCCTCTCCGGCATGAGCGTGAGGTGATATTCTCTTATGGTCCCCTCTCCAACGGTGTGTGAGGTGGTAATTCCTTCTTCAGATGTTCCTCTCTCCGGCATGAGCGTGAGGTGATATTCTCTTATGGTCCCCTCTCCAACGGCGTGTGAGGTGGTAATTCCTTCTTCAGATGTTTCCCTCTCCGGCATGAGCGTGAGGTGATATTCTCTTATGGTCCCCTCTCCAACGGCGAGTGAGGTGGTAATTCCCTTTCAAGATGTTTCCCTCTCCAACGGCGAGTGAGGTGATATTTTCTTCCAGATTATAATTTCCTATAGTTCCCTCTCCAACGGTGAGTGAGGTGACTCCCTTTGAGATTATAATGTCCTTCGGTTCCCTTCCTGACACTACGAAGATGGTAATCCTCACCAAGATTTTTCTCAACGAGCGTTGTTGAAGTTAAAATCACCCAAGGTTCTCTTACCATTCATGATTAAGGCAGTAACCATTCCTGGTTCATTCATCAGCGTTTGAAGCTCCAGACTCAGCTCCTGTAACCAGTCAGGACATATCTATATCAAGCATCTAAAATCAGCTCCTGCGACGTGTCAGGTACTCATTTTTCTATTTTGCAGGTATGCAGGTTCTCGCTAAGGAATCTCCTACGCGATCAACGTCCAGATGGCATCTATAAGCCCATCATCCTATCCAAGCAACATCCGAATGGCATCTATAAGCCCATTCCCTCATCATCATTGCCACTATGTGAGCGCAAATTTCTGGGCACTCTAGTGTCCAATCATCTTCTACCCTCGGATTACGAAAGGCACGTCAGCCAATCTGCATCCTCAGGTCTAAGAAGATTGAACAGGGGCAACTGTTGTACCCCAAAATTTGCCCTCCCATATTCATCAAGAATTGCCAAGTCAAGGTCACAAAATTCCCCCAGGGTTGTGCAGCTCAACTGTCTCCTATACAGTCAAAACTAGGGTTTGAGTTCTGGTCAAGCAAATGAACTTTCCAAAGGCCCAATCAAGTCTCATATGCTTACAAAGATGGTCAAGTATCCTCATGTCAAGTTTCAAGGCATTCAGCTCAAAATTGCACAGTCAAAACCCTAAATTGCACTACAGTCAACTGTAGGGGCAAAATGGTCATTTGACAGTCAAAAGTTCAAATTTTTGGTCAATATATCATTTTGAAGCCACAAACATCATTTGATCAATGCTTGATCATGATTCTCAAAATTTGGCTCAGAAATCATCAAAGATGCAAAAGTTGCTATATTTGGACAGCTGAAAAAGTCAACTGAAATTGACCAGGGCATAACTTTCACATGGATTATCAGAAAAATTCCATCCAAAGCTCATTTTGAAGAGAAAGACATTTACTACAACTCATCTTCATGTTCCAAGTCCAAGAAATGCTCTCACAAAAAGTTATCAATTTCAACATTATAGGTCATTTTCAAAAGTCAACAAAAAGTGACTTTAAGTCAAAGGCCATAACTTGAGATTGGTAAATCAAAATGACATGGGACCAAAGGCATTGGTTAAAGGACTCAAAGACCTTTCCAAAATGTCCAAGAACATGTGAAAAGCTTAAAAATTGACCAAGTTATGCCTTGTGGAAGTTGGGAAATTTTTGGAAATTTTTGAAAGTCAACATTGATGCAAAAAGCCTAAAAATGCAAATGGGCCCATTTTTCTTCCAAGTTTCTTCATGCCAAGCCTATGCACGACCATTAGGCCCAAAGGGAAGTATTTTCATACTTTTTAATTATTTATTTGAATTTATATCAATATTAATTCATTTAAATTATTTTAATATGTGAAAAATATAAAATTGACCTAAACAAATCTTTTTGTGCATGATTTGAACTTGAGATTTCGTGCACATGCTAATATAGAAGGTTTTGGCTTGATTGGAACTAATTGACACAAAAAACCATGGAAAAAGATTAGAAAAGATCCTTAAGCAAATCAAATCTTCAAACAATGAATTCAATGGATTTTATTCAATCTTTTTGACCTAACATGCTCTATACATACTCAGCATCACAACCCTAATGTGCCTAGACTGCAAGCTGCGCCCAAACAAGCATTGGCATATTGAAATTTTTCACAAAAAACTCAAACACTGAAATCTAGTTTCAAGGGCGATTCAAGCACAAATTTTCATTCCATCATCATTCTGAGACATCATTGAACGTTCCTCCATCATTAACATCAACAAAAAGGCCTTGAATTGGTACCAAGAACTCAGACTGAACCTTGAAATTTCTGAATTCGCATAGCATAAATTAAGCATCCTTTTGCATTTTTCTCTATGGATTCTTGCTTATAATGGTGTTTTAAAGCTAATCATCATATTTAATTTGACTTTCATGCTGTCTACAAGGATTTGCCATGCGCGATTTTTAGGTTTTGCAGGTTTCAAATTTGGGGCTTTGGTGTAGATGAAAAATTAGGGCTCGTGAGTATCATGGTTGAATTGAGCAGGTTAAGACGAAGCGAACACATACCTCGCGAACAATTTATGAAGCTCATGGAGCTATTCGCTATTTTCTTGTAAACCCTCTAAAACAAAGCTTCAAAAACCGTTCCCATAGTGTTTTGTTTTACAGGGTGGGGAAGAAGACGAGTGCGTGTCCATCAGCCATTGGTCAATTCAAATCTGCGCGCGTTTTGGTTAATGAGCGTTGGTTTTGCTTTTTCATTATTTGTTTATAATAATATACCAATTAACGTGCGTGGTTCAGTGGTTAAGTGTTGTGCTTGCAACCTTCAAGACCTGGGTTCAAGTCCCAGGTCTGGCAAAAGTTTCATATTATTTTTCAATAATTGTTCATATGCAGCGCTATTATGGGGGTACCACCATACGTCCTCCTCATCCATTAGCCACGCGTCCATAATGATCAGATCAATGACCAAGCTTCAGGATGCAGCGTACACCTGGTCAAACGCACCATACATGATTCCCAAAGTCAACGGATTCAAGCTTAATGGGCCAATGTTCTAAGGCCTGAACCTCCTTATTTGGGGCAACACCCCACTCTGGTTTGCTTTTCTTTTCTTTTATTATTTTAATTATTGTATCATTTATTTTTATTGCTTTAATTAATTAATTTTCTCTCTTTTACAAATATACAAAAACATACAAAAAAATCAGAAAATATAAAAAAGATAATAAATATTATATTATAATTATTTTCATCAATAAATTAATATATGTAAATATTTAGTTTAATTAGGTTATAGTTTTAATCTTTTTAATAAAAAAAAACACCAAAAATAGAATTTAGGTTTAATATCTTTTTGATTTTTCTTTTAATTTTTCCCTTTTTTTAGAATAATATTATTTAGTTATTTTCATAAATTAAAAATTGTGCATAAATAAATTAGGTTTTAATTTAGATCATATTTTAATTCTTTCATAATAAATAAAAATATTAGAATTAGGGTTTGCCGTTTAACTTAATTTCAATTAATTTCTTTTCCTTATTAAATCTAAAAAAAAATACAAAAATATCAAAAAACATTTAATCATTTAATTTTTAATTCTCATTAATTTTAATTGTTTGCAAAAGGGTCCAACGCCCTAGTTTTGTTTTGATTATTTTCTTTTGCGCATTTATTTTATCGCTTAATATAATTCTGTAAATCTCCCAAAGCCATGTACATTTATTTATCGCACTTTTATTGCTTTATTTATTTTCTGCTAAATCGGGTCCGGTTTAATTTTGGCGATGTGGACCCGCGCCATTTGTAATAGTTTAGATTTATTTCCTCGCAAAATATTTAACTATTAACCAAGCATGAAAGAATGAATGTCCTAATTAAAATCAAGCGTAGAACACGACGAACATGACAAGACAAATAACTGAAACATAACACACAATTCGCACACACCACCCCTAGGGTACGCCTCACTGTTGCCTTTCGAAAGGTGGTCGTCGAGTAGAGGACGTCTTAGTAAGTCCTCATGATCCGGGAACCTGGCATGAGGGTAGCTTCTAAGGTGTCTTCCTATTGCTCTGGTGATCACCACGTCCCTAAAACTCGAATTGACCCGAACACCTCCAACGGTGGTGCTACCTACCTCTCAATGGTGGGATGGCGCTACTTTTAAGGACATCTACACAGACGAATTCCTTAGGGTAGGTAGGTTCTCAAGGATACTTGCTCTAATCTCAAAACAAACTCAAAAAGACTTTTCACACCGACACTTTTCAAAAAGCTTTCAAAGCAAACTTTTCAAACACTCTGACGTATGAGTCGATCTGAAATTTTTCAAAGAAACTTTTTAAACCCACATTGAAAAGCAAGCAAACAATTTTGAAAACACATTGAGCAAGTATCTAAGAGCCCATGGATAACCATGGATAGAAAGGGTGCTAACACCTTCCCTTTCTATAACCTACCTCCCGAACCGAGAGCAATCTCTTTAAGGAATTTTTCTGTGCTTTTGTCCTTTCCATTTGGAGAAAATAAAAGACGGTGGCGACTCTTGCTTCCGCGACATTTCGCGAACCAGCGTTAAACAGTCAGTTCCAGATCCACCGATCACAACTGTGTTCCGTAGGGAGTTTTTGAGAAAGTATTTTCCTGAAGATATCCTTGGTAAGAAGGAAATTGAGTTCCTTGAGCTTAAGCAAGGAAGTATGTCTGTTGTTGAGTATGCTGCCAAGTTTGCTGAGTTTGTTTTATCCGTATTATGATGAGGAAAATTCTGAGTTTTCAAAGTGTATTAAGTTTGAGAACGGGTTGCGCCCGGAGATTAAGAAAGCAGTTGGATATCAGAAAATCCGTGTCTTTGCTGATTTGGTTGATAGCTGCAGAATTTATGAGGAGGATAATAATGCTCATTACAAGATTATCAGTGAGAAGAGGGGTAAGCACCAACAGAATCGTGGTAAGCCTTATGATTCCCTAGCTGGTAAGGGTAAGCAGAGAGTTGCTCATGGACAGAGGACTAGTGGGGGAGATGCTCCTGCTGGTGTGATTTGCTTTAAGTGTGGGAAACCTGGGCACAAGAGTAATGTGTGCACTGCTGAAGTGAAGAGGTGTTTCCGTTGTGGCAAGAACGGACATGTTGTATCTGAGTGTGAGCACAAGAATGTGATTTGTTTCAACTGTAGATAAGAAGGGCACATTGGTAGTCAGTGTCTGAAACCGAAGAAGGCTCAGTCAAGTGGTAAAGTGTTTGCTTTAGTGTTGGATCAGACAACTGCTGAGGACAGACTTATCAGAGGTACATGTTTCATTAATAGTACTCCTTTAATTACTATTATTGATACTGATGCTACGCATTGTTTTATTGCTGCTGATTGTGTTGAAAGATTGGGTCTTGTGTTGTCTTCTTTGGATGGAGAAATGGTCGTCGATACTCCAGCCAAGGGGTCGGTGACTACTTATTTTGTGTGTGCTAAGTGTCCCTTGTCGATCTTTGACAGAGACTTTGTTGTTGATTTGGTTTGTTTACCGCTAAGAGGTTTGGATGTAATTTTGGGTATGAACTGGTTAGAGCATAATTGTGTTCATATTAACTGTTATGACAAGTCTGTGAAGTTTTCTACTCCTGAAGAAGAGGAAGATGGTCTGTTGTCTGCTAGACAGTTGAAGAAGTTGATGCAAGAGGAAGCACATATGTTCTCGTTAATGGTGTCGCTATCTGTAGAGACTCAAGCTGTAATTGAGGAATTGCGGATGGTGTGTGAATTTCTTGAAGTTTCCCTGATGAGATTCCTGATGTACAACCGGAGAGAGAAGTTGAATTTGCAATTGATCTTATACCTGGTACCAGACCTGTGTCTATGGCACCATATAGGATGCCTGCATCTGAGTTGTCAGAGTTGAAGGAGCAATTGGAAGAGTTACTTGAGAAGAAGTTTGTAAGACCAAGTGTATCACCGTGGGGAGCTCCAGTGTTGTTAGTGAAGAAGAAAGATGGAAGTATGAGGCTTTGTGTTGATTATAGACACCTGGACAAGGTGACGATTAAGAACAAGTATCTGCTTCCAAGAATATATGACTTGATGGACCAATTAGTGGATGCTCGTGTGTTTAGCAAGATTGATTTGAGGTCGGGTTACCATCAGATTAAAGTGAAGGATGAAGATATTCAGAAGACGGCTTTCAGAACGCGTTATGGACATTACGACTATTCGGCGATGCCTTTCGGTGTTACTAATGCGCCGGGAGTATTCATGGAATATATGAATCGTATCTTTCATACTTATTTGGATCGATTCGTAGTGGTGTTCATTGATGATATTTTGATTTACCCTAAGTCAGAAGAAGAGCATGCTGAACATTTAAGAGTAGTGTTGCAGATTTTAAAAGAGAAGAAGTTGTATGCAAAGCTGTCCAAGTGTGAATTCTGGCTGAAGGAGGTTAGTTTTCTTGGTCATGTGATTTCAGGTAGTGGTATTGCTGTAGATCCATCGAAGGTTGATGCTGTGTTGCAATGGGAGACTCCGAAGTCAGCTACTGAGATCAGGAGCTTTTTGGAATTAGCTTGTTATTATAGAAGGTTTATCGAAGGGCTTTCTAAGTTATCTCTTTCGTTGACTAAGTTGACTTGTAAAGGTAGAGCTTTTGTTTGGGATGTTCAATGCGAAGAAAGTTTTACAGAATTGAAGAAGAGGTTGACGTCGGCTCCGATTTTGACGTTGCCTAATCCAGGAGAGCCTTTTGTGGTGTATTGTGATGCTTCAAAGATGGGTTTAGGAGGTGTGCTTATGCAAAATGGTAAGGTAGTTGCTTATGCGTCGAGGCAGTTGAGGACTCATGAGAAGAACTATCCTATGCATGATTTAGAGCTTGCTGCAGTTGTTTTTGTGTTGAAGATTTGGAGGCATTATCTTTATGGTTCTAGATTTGAAGTGTGTAGTGACCATAAGAGCTTAAAGTATTTGTTTGATCCGAAGGAGCTGAATATGAGGCAACAAAGATGGTTGGAATTATTAAAGGATTATGATTTTGGTTTGAATTATCATCTAAGAAAAGCGAATATGGTAGCTGATGCATTGAGTCGAAAGACTTTACACATGTCATCAATGATGATTAAAGAGTTGGAATTGATTGAGCAGTTCAGAGATATGAGCTTAGTTTGTGAGGTTACTCCGCAAAGTGTTATGTTGGGTATGTTGAAGATTAATAACGAATTTTTAGATAGTATCAGAGAAGCTCAAAAGTTGGATGTGAAACTGGTAGATTTGATGGTTGGGATTGATCAATCTGAGAATAATGATTTTAAGTTAGATGAGCAAGGTGTGTTGAGATTTCGTAATCGGATTTGTATTCTTGATGATGCTGAGATGAAGAAAGTGATACTTGAAGAGAGTCATAGAAGTAAGTGAGTATTCATCCAGGAGCTACAAAGATGTATCAAGATTTGAAAGGTTTGTTTTGGTGGCCTGGGATGAAGAGTGACGTGGCTCGGTTTGTGTATGCATGTTTGACTTGTCAGAAGTCGAAAGTTGAACATCAGAAGCCTGCAGGATTGATGCAACAGTTGGAAGTTCCATAATGGAAATAGGATAGCATTTCAATGGACTTTGTGACAGGGTTGCCTAATACTTTAAGAGGACATGATTCGATATGGGTGATTGTTGATAGGCTTACGAAGTCATCTCATTTTATTCCTATTAACATCAGTTTTCCAGTGTCGAAGTTGGCTGAGATTTATATTAGTGTGATTGTGAAGCTGCATGGTGTTCCTTTATGCATTGTGTCAGATAGAGATCCAAGATTTACTTCTGAATTTTGGAAGAGTTTGCAAGAAGCGTTGGGTTCTAAGTTGAGGTTGAGTTTAGCATATCATCCTCAAACAGATGGTCAGACTGAACGGACGATTCAATCGTTGGAAGACTTGTTGAGGACATGTGTTCTTGAGCAGGGAGGTTCGTGGGATACTTAGCTTCCGTTGATAGAGTTCACTTATAATAATAGTTACCATTCTAGTATTGGGATGGCACCTTTTGAAGCGTTGTATGGTCGAATATGTAGAACTCCGTTATGTTGGCATGAATCTGGTGAAAGTGTAGTACTTGGACCTGAACTTGTTCGTGAGACTACTGAGAATGTGAAGTTGATTCGAGAAAAGATGAAAGCTTCACAAAGTAGACAGAAGAGTTATCATGACAAGCGAAGGAAAGATTTAGAATTCCAAGCTGGTGATCATGTGTTTTTTAGAGTTACACCTGTGACTGGTGTAGGGCGAGCATTGAAGTCTAAGAAGCTCACTTCTCGTTTTATGGGACCGTATCAGATTTCGGAGAGAGTGGGAAATGTTGCTTACAGAGTGGCATTACCGCCTAATCTTCCGAATTTGCATGATGTGTTTCATGTGTCACAACTTCGGAAGTATATTTCAGATCCATCTCATGTGATTCATATGGACAATGTGCAAGTACGAGATAATCTTATGGTGGAAACGATGCCTGTACGGATCACAGATCGTGAAATGAAGACTCTGAGGGGCAAAGAGATGGCCTTGGTTAAAGTCGCTTGGCTAGGAGCTGCCGGTGAAAGCATGACTTGGGAATTGGAGAGCAAGATGCGAGACTCCTATCCTGAATTGTTTGATTGAGGTAAATTTTCGAGGACGAAAATATTCTAAGTGGGGGAGAGTTGTAACGCCCGTAATTTAATTAATTATTTAATTAAGTTATTTTTGGAATATTTGTGAAGATGTGTTATAATTAAATTGGATTTATTTTATTAAGTGGAGAAATAATATTAGAGATATAATATTATATGGTGAAATAATATTAAAAGTGTAATATTATTTAATGTGGGCTTATTTTGAGAGAGTAGAAGTAATAAGGGGGTGTAGGTTTTGAGCCCAATGAGGAATAATGAAATAATAGGGTTATTTTATCATTTGTGAGAAGAATAGAAGGAGGAAGCAGTAGAGGAAATAAGGATTGAGAAAGTGAACGTGAAGCTGCTGGAAATAGTGGAAAACGGCAAGAACGAAGATTCAACCCGGAAATTATAGAGCGACCTTCAATCCAAGATAAGGGTGGGGTTTTGACTTTATAATTGGGGTCATGATGTTTGATATGTTGGGTTAGAGGATTGTTGTTTTGTTCTTGAATTGAATGATGTATGATGAAGATTGATGAATTCTTGATGAATAATGATGTTATTATGTTGTTTGATCGATGGAGTAATAGGGTATGATGTTAGGTGATGAATTACCATGATTATAATGAGGTTTGTAGGACTGTAACATAATTCCCGTAGTGAAAATACAGAAGGAAACGCAAAATTATGCAGGACTGGGTCAGTATGTGTCGACCTCAAGCTGGATGAGTCGATACATAGGCAATGTTAGACTGAAGATGAGTCGATACAAAAAGGGCTTGTGTCGATGCATGGTAGTTGCAAGACTCAGGATGAGTCGATCGGTGAGAAGCATGTGTCGATACATGTTGTGTTTGAGACCAGGATGAGTCGATCCATAGGGAGGATGTGTCGACTCATGATGTATATATGAAGCAGGATGAGTCGACCCATAAGGTTTTGTGTCGATACATAATGTCTGGTTTTTGACAGAATCGGCTTTTAGTTACTGTAACTTGAGTTTTAAGATGTTGTTTGAGATGTCGTTCGAAGCGTTGGATAGCTAACGCGATGAACATTATTCTAGATGATTAAAATGATGAATAATAAGTGTAATCCTAGAAGCCAATTTAGGATTTAGGATTAATTCCGTTGTTGATCGTTGTGTTGGTTTTTGGACACAATGATGAATAGTAGATGTCTATAGGCTGCTGTTTGAATTACGACAGTAGGATTAGTGACAGTAAAAAGTAAAATTGCAGAATAACAATATGGATTACTGTATTATTGATATACAGATGAGTTATTAATGAGATGTGGTTATTAAAGTTGTGTTTGATAATTATGATGAACAAATGACGTTTGATAAATAAATGATGTTTAATAAATTATTTTGAGATGTTTATGAGATGTTGTGATTGAGATGTTTTGAGATGATTGAGATGTTGTTATTTTGAGATGTTGTGATTGAGATGTTTTGAGATGATTGAGATGTTGTTATTTTGAGATGTTTATGAGATGCTGTGATTGAGATGTTTTGAGATGATTTGAGGTGTTGTTAATTTGGGTGTTGATATTACATTCATGTTGAGTCGCATACATTGCATTTTTGAGATGGAGCTTATGCTTATTGAGATGGCCTGGATTGGCAAATTTTGAGATGGAGGCTATGCCTTGTTGATGCCTTTATTAATTGGTAGATTTTTTAGATGGGAGTTCTGCTCCAATGATACCACATGCATTTGCATAGTTTTGAGTCGCATTATATGAGTGAATGATGAAGTGTATTTTGATGTTGATAAATGTGTATATAAGTTGTGATTGTTTATTGATTATGAGATGAGAAGTGGTGATGTTATTGATCTAATTTAATATATTAACTATCTTGTGCTTTATTATATTGTTAGATATCTCACCCCTTCTGTTTGAATGTTGCCCTTATGTTGGTAACGTGCAGGTAATCGGGAGTGAAGGTTGTATACCTTCAATAGTTCAAGTCGGTGTCATTGCTCTGATATGTAACACTCGGGGGGATGAACGCTTGCTGATTTTTGATTGCTGATTTTTAGTTGTTAAACTTTGATTTGATTTTCCTTAAATATGAGATGTTTTCGAAGTTGATGCTTTGTCGTTTTTAAAGATGTTACTGAGAATTCCGTTGCATAGTTGTTGAATTATTTAATGAAATATGTTATGTTGATGGTTCATCCGATGTTTTGAAAAAGTGTTATATATCCACGATGAATGCAATGAATTTGTTAGAAGAATTTGTGGCAATCCGATTCATTTGTATGATTGAAATTTTATAACTCTGATTTATTTTGCATAAATTGTCGGGGTAGAATTGGGGTGTTACAGTTATCAGCGAGATCAAAGGAGAATGGGACACCAAACACCCTAACCTTATCCCTTATAAAGAACATGTTTTGACATTGCTACCACATTTTGAGAAGATTACCTTCGAGCATTTCCCGCGAGAAGAAAATCAGCTAGCAGATGCTCTAGCCACAATGTCATCTATGTTTAAACTTAATTGGGATAACGAGGCTCCCCAGATCACCATCAAACGAATGGATGAACCAGCACACTGTCACTAGATTAATACTGAAGAAGTAATGGACCAGCCTTGGTTTCACGAAGTCAAGAGGTATCTCGAGGCTCAAGAATATCCAGAAGGAGCTACGATCAATGATAATAAGTTCTTAAGGAGATTCTCGGCTAAATTCTTCCTTAGTAATGGAATCCTGTACAAATGCAATCATGACTCTGTGTTGCTATGGTGTGTCGATAAGGTTGAAGCTGAAAGGATCATGGCTGAATTGCATGAGGGCACTTTTGGCACCCATTCCAGTGGGCATACGATGGCAAAGAAAATCCTACGGGCAGGCTATTACTGGTCTACCATGGAAGCAGATTGGTCTCAGCACTCTCGAACCTGCCATAAATGCCAAATTTATGTTGACAAAGTGCATGTACCCCCGGTTCCTCTGAATGTCTTGATGGCTCCTTGGCCCTTTGCTATGTAGGGGATTGATATGATTGGGGAAATCAAGCTGATATCCTCCAATGGACACCGCTTCATCCTAGTGGCCATTGACTATTTTACAAAGTGGGTTAAAGCAGCTTCATTCGCCTCCCTTACCAAAAATGTTGTTTCCCGTTTTATCAAGCAAAATCTCATCTACCGGTACGGTATCCCAGAAAGGATCATCACCGACAATGGTACAAATCTCAACAACACTATGATCACCGCATTGTGCGAGCAATTCAAGATATAACATCACATTTCTTCTCCCTATCGGCCGAAGATGAATGGTGTTGTCGAAGCTGAAAATAAGAACATTAAAAAGATCATACAGAAAATGACAGTCACATACAAAGACTGGCATGAGATATTACCATTCGCTCTCCACGGATATCGTACCACAACCTGCACATCAACTGGGGCAACACCCTATTCTCTGGTTTACGGCATGGAGGTTATCTTGCCTATCGAGGTTCAGATCCCCTCTCTGAGGATTATGAAGGATGTAGGGCTGAACGAAGACGATTGGATCCAAACTCGACTTGATCAACTGAACTTGATTGATGAGAAGAGACTTAATGTTGTTTGCCATGGTTAGATGTATCAAAAATGGATGATCAAGGCTTTCAGCAAGAAAGTTAGATGCCAAATGTATCAAGTTGGGGATCTAGTGATCAAGCGCATCATCTTGCCACAAGGTGATCCCAGGGGCAAGTGGACTCCTACCTATGAAGGACCATTTATAATCAAAAACATTTTCTCCGGTAGGGCAATGATCTTGACCACCATGGATGGCGACGACCTGCCACACCCTACGAACACAGACATTGTAAAAAGATACTACGCATAAGAGACCCGCTAGGTTGACATACCTAGGCAAAACAAGGGCATCCCGGCAAACCAAAAAGGTTCGGGAAAAAGTTAGGGATAAAACAAAACAAAAATTGTACACCCGGCAAGTTGAAAACCTGAAAGGGTGACTTGGGCAAAAAAGGGTTTCCCGGTGGACTGAAAACCCGAAAGGGCGGTCCAGGCAAAAGTTAGGGAATTAAAGCGTATGACTATGTTCCATTGGATCACTTTACGGACGACCTTTAGCTTCAACTAACAAATTCAACAGTTCTGATCGATTCAATCAGCTTCGGACAAAGCAACAAATAGACAAGACGCTCGGAGATACGAAGGCTATAGCAGAATGGAAACCCCATGGGATTTTTGTACACATAGCTACCTTTTCTTTGTATCAAAATTTTCATTTTTTACGACAACATTCTCTTACTAGAATGTTTGTCTCCTTGTACAAAAAATACTTATTCAAAGTTAATACAAAATATTCCTTTGAAAGTGCAAAAACTATTTGTCTTTTCTTTACGCTTGTTTTGTTTACAAAAACGTCCAATGATTCATTGTTGAGCATATGCATTTGAACATAATTACTGTTTACAAATAAACGAAATGAAAAGAGGAAATTACTGATAGGTTGAAAGGATAGGAAAATATCTCTAAGCCATTCCATAAGTAAACCCATACAGTGCGCCATTTAAATCCCTAGCGGAACAAAGTTTCAAATTATTGATCCCCAGTAGAAGTCGTCAAATTTCTCAAGATTCCCCAATAAGACTTTACAAGCAGTACATGGTACTGCCCTTACAACAAAGTTTATTTCTCTCGGCAGAAATTCATCAATACTTCGACTTCGAGACATGAAGACTCACATATCCTCAGCAACAGTCATGGATTTATTTTCCCCAGTCCAACAGCAGTGCAGCAAACTAGCTCATATACGCATGCATTGCATCCATATATCATAAACATTGATAACACGAATGCATTATACTATGATATAATTCAGGATAAGGTTAATAGCTACCAATAATAAATATTCAAAATCTTTTGATATAATTCAGATATGCTCCAGACACGGATGTCATTCTGATACTCATTCAGATCCAACCTTCAGATACAGTTCAGATACGCTCCAGACACGGATGCCATTCTGATACTCATTCAGATTCAACCTCTTGATACAGTTCAGATACGCTCCAGACACGGACGCCATCCTGATAATCATTCAGATTCAACCTCTTAATACAATTCAGATACGCTCCATGACACGGATGCCATCCTGATACTCATTCAGATTCAACCTTCAGATACAGTTCAGATACGCTCCAGACACGGATGCTATCCTGATACTCGTTCAGATTCAACTTTCAGATACAGTTCAGACACGCTCCAGACACGGACGCCATTCTGATCCTCATTCAAAATCAACTCTCAGATACAGTTCAGACACGCTCCAGACACGAACGCAATTCTGATACTCGTTCTTTCAGCTTAAAAATTACAATTCAACAATCACTCTTGAATTTTACAGTCAACTGTATACTGAAAAGTCAAACTTTGACTTTTTGGTCAAAATCAAGTGCCAAAGATCATAATTCATCAAAACATGTCAAAATGAGAAACTTGTTCATCAAGAAATCAAGGTTTTAAGCTTTTGTTTTGAAAAGTTGAAAATTTTAACTTAGAAAATTTTCTAAGTATAGAAAATTTCTTTTTTTTCCTCAACTTTGAGCCAAATTTTCACCATGATGCAAGATGATTCAAAGGAAACTTCCAACATGAAAGTTGTAGATATCCATGAAATCTACAAATTTTCTTCACACAATTTATCCTAAAAATACTTGGATCTCAATATATAATTTTGTGAATACATGCTCATGAACAAAAATAACTTGGTGAAATTTTGCCCTAGTTAGGCAGATTTTTGACCTAACTTCATGCCAATTTTCCACATAGTTCCAAGGGGAATCTTCAAAAGCAATTCAAAGATGGGTTGTAGAGCATATTGCAAGCTTTCCAAAATGTCCAAGAAATCCCTGAGATATTTCTTGAGTAGGGAGAATCAAAGAGATGAAGTTGGTGATTTATCACTTTGATTTCAAGTCATTTCATGAAGAACAAAAATTCAAATCCAAGCCTAGGCTGCATAATCTTTGCTTTGCAGGCCTCAAACTTGTTTCTCACTCCATAATTAAATGATTTCACAGATGTTGGAAGCTTTAAGCCAAGCATTGAATGCATTGTACAAGAATAATTCCATTTTTGGCACAAAGGTGCCATTTCCATTTTGATAAAGCACAACTTTTGCAGTTTTCCACTTCTTGAGCCTTGCAATTGTTTTCTCTGCACACAAGCAAAGCCAAAACCAAAAGCAACTTTCCTGAAGCCTCTACCAAACCAGACCATGCTTGTACAACACTTAGAGACTTGTCTCCTCACTTTTCTTCAAAAGCAAGTAATATAGCCAAAAGGCTATATCTCAGAAATCTTGAGAAAGCTTGATGTCTAACCTCTTCCATACATATACACAAGTGTATTTCAACCTAAGACAAGAGGGCTAAGACTCAGAAACACTCCAAAACACTTTGCCATTGAAAATCTTCCATAGCTTGACAGTTTTGAAACTTACTCAGCCATCTCCAAAACCACTCGTGTGTTTTGAGTTTTAACCACCTAAACACTTAATATACTTCATATCTAAGTGATTCAGACCCCTGTTCCCTCACTGTAACTCCTCCTCCTCCATCCACCATTTTTAAATATCAAGCTTGCAGGTTGACTTGAGTAGGGAGATTCAGAGACTTTCAAGACAAGATAAGGATTGGAATACGCTCAGGGAGGTCCAGGCAAGCTAAACAGATCCTCAGGCCTTCTCAAAACTTGCTCAAACTCCATTCACGATCTCAATTGCAAGAAGTAAAAACTCAAACTTTTATCTCTTCATACAAGCGGCCTTTGGTCCTGATTTGTGAAAGAAAAATGTAGATATCCTTGCACTAAAGCTAACCATGTTCATAGTTTTCATTTATATTAACTGTGTATAGGGAATTTTGGATTTGAAATTTCTGTAAAAATTAGGTTTCAAATTAGGGAAAGTAAAATTAGCTTTGATCTTTGATTGTTAGTTTACATAAATTATATGGTTGAACTCGTGGGCAGAAATACTATAATTTTCATGTTTGGATTTTCCATTTTCATGGAGAAATGAGAGAGATACAGGTGGTCCGGCCATTGCTCAAGGTTGAAGATGAAGTTGCCTTCAGGGGGCGTTTTCTAATATATATTTATCTTTGTGTTTCTATAAACGGATGTACAGCCACCCCAGTGGTAAGGCAGCACGCAAAAATGCTATAGGTCACGGGTTCGAGCCTTAGCGCCTGCCTTTTTGCATTTTTTCACACTTTTGTTCATTTTTTTTATTTCTGGTAGCACTGGGCCTCTCATTCTTGGGCCCTTTTTGTTTTTGCTACTATGTTACCTCCTCTTTGCTTGCAGCACCCCTGGCCCATATTTTACTTATTTATTTTGTTTTCATTTTATTTTCTTAATTATATTTTTCTTAATATTAAAAATCACAAAAAATATGAAAATGATAGATTTATATTTTGAATTGTTTTATTTTATTTTTATCACAAAAACTATTTTATTTAGTTATATATATTATTCATTTTTATTAATTAAATTTGTAAATTAAATTAGAACTAGTTTAATATTTATTTTTTTCTTTATACCCATTAAATATTTATTTTAATATAAAAGGACCAAAATACCTCATAATGCCATGTATTATTTTCAAGACAAAAAAAATACAATAATACTTATTTTTTTCTTAAAGAAATTTATTTTCCTTTAATCAAATAGAATTAGGGTTTATTCAAAAAAAAAATCTTATTAGTCTTGATTTAAGTTAGTCTTGATTTATTTATTAGGTTTAGGTTAAAACTTTTTTTCATATAAAAACCCAAACAAAATCTTATTTGCATTTACATACCTTTGCATATTTAATTCATTTTTGTATATTATTTATTCCAATATTCGTACTTATTCAATTTGGTTGTAATAACTTAATTAGGTTTATATTATTGCAATCCTCATTCATAAATTGTATACCCCCCTCCCACAAGTGTTTTAATAGTGTAGTAATCTTTAAATTTCGCAATTTATCGCTTTTACAGAATATGCTAGTAATTAGGGTTTGTATGGCAAGATAAAACCAATCAAATAGAAGACCCTAATCCAAGACAAAATCAAGCATGAAAATGACACACTTGCACACAAAACACCCCTAGGGTTATCCCACTTGGTTGCCTTATAAAAATGGCCATATTACGCATGTAAGGTATCTTAGAAAAAACAAACAAATACAAGATCATAGTCCCTCGATGACGATGTTCAAAGTTTCCTTACAAAAATGATCTTAGTCCCGCAAAAATGCTAAGATACCTTGCAACATTGCTAATCATGGCTATACGATGACCCACGCCCGTCCCGTTTACATCCAAAGAAAAGGTTGCTTACCAAATCAATGGTAAGACAACAATATCAAAGGAAAAGAAAATGAACAAGAAAGACATTTGAGTAGGTAGATTACTTTTAGTTACTTGCTCCATTTCAAAACAAATATCCTTGCTATTTTCAAAACAAACAACAACATTTCCAAACATCTTACAAATATTGAAAACATTTTCAAAAGATCAAACATCTTTGTATACATTCTTACGAACGAGAATCATTACAAAGATTGCCTAAACAATTGCCTCTTTTACAAAATACTTTCAAAACCACACAAAGCACAATTTCAAACAAAAGCAAGTGATCTAGAAAGTAACTAAGAGCCCATGGAAAACCATGGATGAAAAGGGTGCTAATACCTTCCCTTTTCATAATCTACCCCCCAAACTCAATAAATAATCTCAAAGGTCTTTCCTGTGCTTTTTCACCTTTCCTTTTGGATAAAAGAAAAGTCGGTGGCGACTCTTGCTAACCGCAACATTTGCGATAAAACTCAAAACAATCAAGTCAGTTCTCCCACCGCATCACAATTGCACTTAAAAGAAGAAGCTTTTTCAAACAGAGAGCAATCGATTACATGTATATGCAAATCGATTGCACGGCCAAACAGAAGCAATAAACCTGAAAATGTGAGGCAAGCAATCGATTGCTCTAACATGTAAATCGATTTCTCAGTAATAAAAATTAATTTTTTGCTTAAGAAACTTGAGAAATAGTTTGGAGAAGTTTAAAAACTTATTTTGATCATTGAGCATCTAAGAATTAAGTTCATAGTAAGAATTATTAATATACCTTATGAAATTTTCCAAGAGCTTAAACCAAAGACTTTTATCCAATGATGCTTTAGCTTGATCAACATCTTTTCCTTCTTGCCATTATGGTTTGTCTTCATTAAAATAAAGTTCATTGAGAGGCTTAATATTACACGTGCCACTAGTACTTTTCCTATCCAACTTGCAACCGGAAAATTCAGAATCGGAATAACCAACCAAAGAGCAATTGCTACCCTTAGAGAACCATAACCCATACTTAGTCATACCACAAAGATACCTAAGTATGCGTTTAACGATATTTAAATGTGACTCCTTGGGGTATGATTGGTACCTAGCACACATACATACACTAAACATAATGTCGGGACAAGAAGAAGTAAGGTAAAGAAGGGAACCAATCATACCTCTATACCTTTTTACATCAGTCGGCTTACCATGTTCGTCACGATCAAGATTAATCGCGGCATGCATTGGAGTGTCAATGACCTTTGAGTTTGCCATGTCGAAGCGCTTTAGTAGTTCTTGACAATACTTGGTTTGACTCACAAAAGTCCATTCCTCGAGTTGCTTAATTTGAAGCCCAAGAAGTACTTTACTTCACCCATCATACTCATTTCAAATTCTCCCTGCACCAACTTAGAGAACTCCTTGACCAAGGATATATTAGTAGATCTAAATATGATATCATCTACATAAACTTGTACTAAAATTGAATGTTTTCCTCGGTGCTTAATGAAAAGAGTTTTATTGGCCTTTCCTCTTGAGAATCCTTGTTCTAAAAAAAACTTTCTAAGGAATTCATACCAAGCCATAGGGGCTTGTTTGAGACCATATAAGGCACATTTTAGTTTGTAAACATGACTAGGATACTCAAAGTTTTCAAATCCGAGAGGTTGATATACATAAACCTCTTCAATAATATAGCCATTTAGAAAAGCACTCTTAACATCCATTTGATATAACTTGAAATTTTGTGAACATGCAAAGGCAAGTAAAAGGCGTATAGCCTCGAGTCGGGCGATCGGTGCATAATTTTCCTCATAGTCGATGCCCGCCTCTTGGTTATAGCCTTGAGCAATAAGGTGAGCCTTATTGCGAGTTATTATTCCATTTTCGTCCAATTTGTTCCTAAACACCCATTTAGTTTCGATTATATGATGGTCTCGCGGAGGAGGGACAAGGTCCCAAACCTCATTTCTCTTAAATTGGTTTAGCTCATCTTGCATATCTAAAAACAGTTGTTCATCGAGTAAAGCATCTTTGGAGTTTTTATGCTCAATTTGTGAGACGAAAGTATACTCTCTGATGGGAGATCATTTTCATCGCTTTTAACATCTGAATCTTTATCCTTAATAGATTTCCATTCCAATAGGAGATCATTTTCATTGCTTTTAACATCCGGATCTTTAAGTATACTCTCCAAAGATACACCTACACCATCAAACACAAAACCTTTTCCGATCGATCTCGGACAAGATTCATCAAAAGACACATGTACGGACTCCTCAACAATTTGTAACCTTTTATTAAATACTGTGATACGGTGGGAGAACTGACTTGAGGGTTTACGTTTGTGTTCGCAAATGTTTCAGTTTAGCAAGAGTCGCCATTGACTTTTTATTTATCCAAAGGAAAGGTCAAAAAGCACAGGAAAGACCTTTGAGATGTTCTCTTGGGTTCGGGGGTAGATTATGAAAAGAGAAGGTGCTAGCACCCTTTCCATCCATGGTTTTCCATGGGCTCTTAGATACTTGTTTTAGATCACTTGCTTTTGCTTTTCAATTGTTTTAAATGGTGCTTTGTATGTGTTTTTGAAAGTATTTTGAAAAGAGGCCATCGTTGTGGAAACCTTTGTAATGATTCTTGCTTGAATGTATACAAAGGTGTTTGTCTTTTGAAAAATGTTTCCTTGTTTGAAAGTTTGTTTTGGGAAATGTTTTGAAATGTGTTGTGGTGTGTTTTTGAAAATAGCAAGGATGTTTGCAAGTTTTGTTCAAGTAACTAAGAGTTGTCTACCCTATCTACTCAAAAAGTCTTTCCTACACATTTTTAACCCTTTGATAGTGTTGTTTTACCATTGCATTTGGTAAACAACCTTGTGTTTGGATGTTAAACGGGACAGGCGCGGGTCATCGCATTGACCATGATAGCAATTGTGCTAAGTATCT
The DNA here is from genome assembly GCA_948472305.1 of Vicia faba. Taxonomy (NCBI): domain Eukaryota; kingdom Viridiplantae; phylum Streptophyta; class Magnoliopsida; order Fabales; family Fabaceae; genus Vicia; species Vicia faba. The sequence continues at coordinate 114,264,861 of OX451737.1, forward strand.
TTAGCAAATTTTTGAGGGACTAGATCATTTTTGTATAGGCAACCAAGATAGCGTCATCGAGGGACTGTGATCTTTTTGTTTTGATTTTTGTTTTGCCAAGACACCTAGCATGCATACCATGGTCATTTTTAAGGCAACAAGTGGATGAAACCCTAGGGGTACTTATGTGCATTGTGTTGTCAACTTTCATGCTTTTTTGTCTTGTATTAGGTCTAGCTATTTGTTTGATTTTGGATTTTTTTGCATACAAACCCTAATCTCTATCATGCATATTTGAAAGCTATAAATGCATAAAAGTAAATCTACAACTATTACAATATTGATATGGGGAGGGGGATACAATTTTGAATAGGGGATTATTTATAAGAAAATAAAACCCTAAGTCAACTATTACAACCAAATTGAATTAATTTGTACAAATAATAGATAAGCAAATATTTAAATGGACAATTAAATAAATATGCAATATATTATAAATATGCAAAAAAGTTTTTGTATTATTTTTATGTATGTAAAAATAAACTATTTAATGCATAATAAAATAAAGGATTATTTTTATTAAGGGTGGAAACCCTAATTTGTTTTAAGAAAGTATATATGTATTAATTATATTATTTATTCATTTATGTAAAAATAAATAAATAAAAATAAAATATACAAATATTAAAAAATAGAAATATGTGAGGAAAAATATTATTTAAGTATATAAATAATAAAAATAAAAATATAATATTTTTATAATATTTACAAGTTTTATATTTAAGAAAATAAAAGTATATTATTTAACAATTATTTCTATGTCCAAAAAATAATAAAAATAATAAAATAAAATGTGAAAATTTATGAAAATATTTTTGGGAATTTTTAATGTTTAGAAAAATAAAATAAAGTCAGAAATGAAAAAGAAATAGAAAAATATGCAAAAAAATAAACAAATAGGCTGAGGGGTGTAAACAGCAATAGGGGTGTGTCAATAGCATGGAACAAACAGGCCCAGCCCAAATTTCAGCTTTGTCTTCAACCTTTGAACAATAAAACGCGCGCTATGTATAAATTCGTATCTCCTGTTTCAATGCTTAAAAATAAAAACTTGTAACATGAAAGTTATAGAGCATGATCATACGATTCTAACCATATAAAAAACTTAATCTAACTCTCAAAGACCAGAGAGAATTTCTCTGGCCCTAATTTCTAACCTAACTTTTTCAGAAAGTTCATCATTCAAATTCTCCCAACACAGTTAACTTAAATGAAATCTATGCATATGTACAGCTTAAGGGCAATGAGTACTACATTTTTTATTCACAAACCTAAGCCTAATGTTTCCTAAATAAAGAGATAGAAGGTTGAACTTTACCTATTTCAGTTGAACTCGAGTATGGCAATGTAGGGGTTTTCAGTGAGGCCTGAGATGCTTGTGAGCTTGCTTGAACTTCCTTTGACCTCCCCAATGCTTAGTTTGCTTTGAACTTGCTTGAATAAGCTTGTAGAAGTCAACCTGCACAGTTAGAATTCAAAAATGGTGAAGCTTGAAAACAAGGTTACAGTTGCTGGCCAATGGTTGGGATAGCTTAGGTGGGTTGTTTATAAAGTGTTTGAAGTGGTTGCAAGCAAAACGCACGAGTGGATTTTGCTTTGGATGTCAAAATGCAGAAGCTGCCCTGTTTTGCAAGTTTTTGGTGTTTTGGTGTTCAAGGGTGTTTGGGGACTGGTTAGCTCGTGTTTCTGGCTCAATGTGATATGCAAAAGTTGGTTCAAATGTTTACCAAGCCAGGTTATAACAGATACAAGAGTTATGTGGTTTTTGCAAGGTTTCTTGGTTTTGAAGCAAAAATGAGAAGTGACTATGCAAAGGCTTGTACCATCTAGCTTAGGGTCTACACAAAGTTGGTATGCTTTTCCCTATCTTTGTGGACTTTTTTTGCTGTGAAAGAATGGTCCAATGCTCAAGAGAAACAAAAATGCATAAAGTTGTGCTTTATGAAAATAGCATTGTTGCCTTTTTGCCAAAAATGGATTAAACCCTTGTGTAATCCTCTAAAGCTCAGAACAATGCCTCTAACCAATGTGTTTGCATTCAATTTTTGAGTGTGGAAGGGTTTAAGGACCTGTAAGCAAGTACAAGCATGGCTGGACAGAAATTGCAACTTGTGTCAACATGAAAAATGCCATGGATCAAAGTGACATTTTGCCAAATTTAAACCTTCGATTCTCCCTAACCACAAATGATTTTGGAGAGTTCTTGGACATTTTGGAAAGCTTGTAACATGCTATACAATCCATATTTGAAATTCATTTTGAGATTCCAATTGGAACTAGGTGAAAAATTACTATGAAGATAGGTTAAAATCCTGCCTAAACTAGGGCAAAATTTCACTAAGTTAGAAAGTTTTTGGACCCTTGTTCATAAAATCATAACATGAGATCCAAGCATATTTTGGGAAAACTTTGTGAATCAAAGTTGTAGATTTTTTGGAGTACCACAACTTTCATGTTGTAAGTTTTCTTTGAATCCAATTTCATCATGGTGAAAATGTTGGGCAAAGTTGGGAAAAAACAAGAAATTTTCATAACTTAGAAAATTTCTAAGTTATGAAAATTTTCCATTTTAAACCGTAATTTGCAAAATTAGGTTTCTTTGTGAACAAGTTTCATGGTTGGACATATCTTGATGAAAAATGACCCTTGGCACTTGATTTTGACCAAAAAGTCAAAGTTTGACTTTTCAGTGTACAGTTGATTTTTGATCAGTTGATTGGAAAATTCATCTGTCAATCAAATGCAATTGAGATCTTTTGAAACTTGTGATTAGGTCAAGATGATGCCATTGAATTCTTGAATCCATGCTTGAACCCAATTTGCCATTGGCTAGGTCAAAAATCAGAAATTGCCCTTCTGCAGTCAAAATCCTAAAAATGACCATTTTGTCCTTTTGAAGATCTGATCAAATTTCTTGAGGAGTTGTGGTCCAAACTTGATCAAATGGTTCATATGAGTCTTTAATGTTGATGTGGATCAAAATTCATGAGGTTTGACTGTAAATTAGCCACAGTTGACGTTTTCCCAATACAATTGATTTCAAGGTCAATTGTGCAATTGACTGGGCAAAAATTTGATTCAAAGCTTGAAACTTGATATGGGCAATCTTATAAGTCCAACATGAAGTATGAAAGTCACATTGAGCATTGGAAATCCAAAAATCCCTGTGTAAACTCAAACCCTAATTTCAGGTCATCAGTGCAAGGAGATGTCTTGAGCAGAGCAAACCCTAATCCTGTCTAGAGTCCAAAGAGTCTTGTGGGGGAAATCTTGATAAAATGAGAGGGCAATTTTGGGGTACAATAGCTTCCCCTGTTCAATCTTCTTGGACCTGAAGAGTTAGATTGGCGAGTTTGCCTTTCGTGACTCGAAGGTAAAAGAGGATTGGACACTAGAGTGCCCGTAAATTTGCACTCGTCAAGATGTAGTTGAAGAAATGGGCTTAAAGATGCCATTTAGAGATGATAGAATCTTGCTGGAGATGGGCTTAAAGATGCCATCCAAAAATGTTTGTTGGAAATCAGGAGAATGAACATCAGAAAGGTACCCGTATCTGGAACGTATCTGAGTTGTATCTGGAGATTGTATTTGTATGAGAAAGGGAATGGCGTCCGTGTCTGGAGCGTATCCGAGCTGTAACTGCATTTGAATCTGAATGAATAACAGAATGACTACCGTGTCTGGAGTGTATCTGTATTATATCTGAATCTGAAATCTAAATAAACGACAGAATAGCATCCTTGTCTAGAGCATTTCTGGGCTGGGAAAAAGGTTGAATGAGTGACAGAATGGCTACCGTGTATGGAGCGTATCTGGACTGTATCTGAAGTTGATATCCGCATGAGTAGCAGAATGACTTCTGTATCTGGAGTGTATCCGTACTGTAACTAGGATCTGAAGAAAGTGACAGAATGACTTCTGTGTCTGGAGTGTATCTGAACTTTGAATTTTTGATAGTTGAATCTGAATGAGAAATAGAATGGCTTCCTTGTCTGGAGCGTATCTAATCTATATCTGATTGTTGAAGTCTGGATGAGGGACAGAATGGCATCCGTATCTGGCGTGTATCTGTATTGTATCTTGACTTTGAATTCTGAATAGAATGACCTCCGTGTCTGGGGTGTATCCATATTGTATCTGAATAAGAGATTTGAATGAGTAACAGAATGACTTCCATGTCTTGGAGTGTATCTGAAATCTTTGAATAGCTTTTAATCTTATCCTGAAAAGGGTAAAATGTTAGCTGAAACACATAGTTAGGTTGCATGATATGTATGATGCAAAATGTGTTTTATCAATGCTTATGATATATGAATATAATGTATGCGCATGTAAGCTGATTAGTTGTCTTGCTGAGGAGAATAAGTCCTTGATAGCTGGAGATAATGAAATCTTTGACTGCTGCCGGGGAAAATAAATCCACGACCGTTGCTAGAGAGTCAAAATCTTTGATTGTTAAGGATGAGAAATCCTTGGGCCACTGTTAGGGATAGAAAATCCTTGGCAACTTGTGGGGATTAACAAGAACTTTGACAACTTCTGTAGGGATGTGAGAACCCTTCATGAATTTCCTGGGGATAGGGGTCCTTTAAGTCTGCTGAGAAACCTGCTTGGGGAATCCTGAGAACTTTGATGATTGTAGCTGGGGAAGTATACCAACGGGAATCCTTACTCGGCTGGGGAATAGGGAAATTATGATGACCTCTAATGGGGATTAGATGAAAGAAAACCTTGATCCTCTGGAGAATAAGGAAGACTTTGATGGCTTCTACGGAGAACTAAGAATGAGAATCTTCAGTCTTCTGGGGAATTGAAACCTTGGGGGCTTCACTGGAGAAGTGAGAATGAGAATCTTCGATCTGTAGGGGATTAAAAATTCTGACAAACTCGTGTTGGGGAGTGGTGAAAAATTCTGACAACTTTACTAGGGAATCCAGACTGAGAATCTTCAATTTGCTAGGGGAAAATAAATCCCTGGGAACTTCAAACCCGGGAGTTAAAAACTCTGTGGGGAATGGCTATACTGCTGGAAATTAAGTTATCCTACTGGAAAGTAATTTCAAGACCCTAGGGGAAGAGATTTATTCCTGTTTGGAAAAAGGCTCAGGAGTTCGGGTTGTATTCCACTTTACTGAGGAATTATCCTTAGTTGGGGATAGAAGTTAACTGTTATCTGGTTGATTCTCAGACTTTAAGATAACTTGTTGGGGAAACCGGAGAAGCTGAATGGTTTCGGCTGTGGATTGGTAGTTGGAAATTTGACTCCGTTGGGGAAGAAGGTTTCATCTTTGTTGGAGATTTATGACCCAAAGTTTTGCTCCGTCGGGGATTGTAACTCTGATGAGAATTAAAGGTTTGAAATATGACTCTGTCGGGGATTGGGAGTTTGAAGTTTGGACTCTGGCAGGGATTTTGAAATTTAATTCCGCTGGGGGTATGTATTTCAAGGTTGTAGCTCCACTGGGGACCTGGATGATGTACTGCAGGGGATTTCTCTTGGAATAGCCTAAAGACGTTTTCCTATCCTTTCAATCTGTCGGTAATTATTCTTTCACATTTCGTTTATTTGTAAATGGTGATTATATTCAAATGCATATGCTCATTTAATAAACCATTGGACGTTTTCAAATAAAACATAAGTGTAAAGAAAAAAAGAAAAGGCAAATAGTTTTCTGCACTTTGAAGTATCTTTATATTAACTTTGTGTAAGTATTTTGTACAAAGGAAACAGACATCCTAGTAAGAGAATGTTTTCATAAAAATTGAGAAATATTTATACAAAGAAAGATGGCTATGTGTAAAATTCCATGGGGTTCCCATTCTGCTATAGCCTTCGTAACTCTGGATATCTTGTCCATTCATTGCTTCATCCGATGATGATTGGATTGATCAGAATCCCGGAGCTTGTCTGGTGAAGAGATTGTCCTTAAAGTGATCCGACGAGACATAGTCATACGCTTTAATTCCCTAACTTTTTCCTGGACCGCCCTTTCGGGTTTTCAGTCCACCGGGAAACCCCTTTTTTCCCAAGTCACCCTTTCGGGTTTTCAACTTGCCGGGTGTACAGGTTTTTTTTATTTATCCATAATTTTTGCCTGAACTGCCCTTTTGGGTTTTCGATTCACCAGGATGCCCATTTTTGCCCAAGTCGCCCTTTCGGGTTTTCAACTTGTCGGGTCGTTTATGCGTAGTATCTTTTGACTATGTCTGGTTTGCAGGGTACGAAAGATCGTCGCCGTCCATGGTGGTCAGTATCATTGCCCCACCAGAAAAGATGTTTTTGATCACAAATGGTCCTTCATAAGTAGGAGTCCATTTACCCCTGGGATCACTTTGCAGCAAGATGATCTGCTTGATTACAAGATCCCTGACTTGATATTCCTGGCGCCTGAATTTCTTGTTGAAAGCCTTGATCATTCGTTTTTGATACGTCTGACCATGACAAACAGCAGTAAGTCGCTTTTCATCAATCAAGTTAAGTTGATCAAGCCGGGTCTGAATCCAATCATCTTCACTCAAACCGGCATCTTTCATGATTCTCAAGGAGGGAATCTGAACCTCGATAGGTAAAACGTCTTCCATGCCGTATACCAAAGAATACGGTGTTACCCCAGTTGGTGTTTTGGTGTTCAAGGGTGTTTGGGGACTGGCTAGCTCGTGTTTCTGGCTCAATGTGATATGCAAAAGTTGGTTCAAATGTTTACCAAGCCTGGTTATAACAGATACAAGAGTTATGTGGTTTTTGAAAGGTTTCTTGGTTTTGAAGCAAAAATGAGAAGTGACTATGCAAAGGCTTGTACCATCTAGCTTAGGGTCTGCACAAAGTTGGTATGCTTTTCCCAATCTTTGTGGAATTTTTTTGCTGTGAAAGAATGGTCCAATGCTCAAGAGAAACAAAAATGCATAAAGTTGTGCTTTATGAAAATAGCATTGTTGCCTTTTTGCCAAAAATGGATTAAACCCTTGTGTAATCCTCTAAAGCTCAGAACAATGCCTCTAACCAATGTGTTTGCATTCAATTTTTGAGTGTGGAAGGGTTTAAGGACCTGTAAGCAAGTACAAGCATGGCTGGACATAAATTGCAACTTGTGTCAACATGAAAAATGCCATGGATCAAAGTGACATTTTGCCAAATTTAAACCTTCGATTCTCCCTAACCACAAATTATTTTGGAGAGTTCTTGGACATTTTGGAAAGCTTGTAACATGCTATACAATCCATATTTGAAATGCATTTTGAGATTCCAATTGGAACTAGGTGAAAAATTACTATGAAGATAGGTTAAAATCCTGCCTAAACTAGGGCAAAATTTCACTAAGTTAGAAAGTTTTTGGACCCTTGTTCATAAAATCATAACATGAGATCCAAGCATCTTTTGGGAAAACTTTGTGAATCAAAGTTGTAGATTTTTTGGAGTAATACAACTTTCATGTTGGAAGTTTTCTTTGAATCCAATTGCATCATGGTGAAAATGTTGGGCAAAGTTGGGAAAAAACAAGAAATTTTCATAACTTAGAAAATTTCTAAGTTATGAAAATTTTCCATTTTAAACCGTAATCTGCAAAATTAGGTTTCTTGGTGAACAAGTTTCATGTTTGGACATATATTGATGAAAAATGACCCTTGGCACTTGATTTTGACCAAAAAGTCAAAGTTTGACTTTTCAGTGTACAGTTGATTTTTTATCAGTTGACTGGAAAATTCATCTGTCAATCAAATGCAATTGAGATCTTTTGAACCTTGTGATTAGGTCAAGATGATGCCATTGAATTCTTGAATCCATGCTTGAACCCAATTTGGCATTGGCTAGGTCAAAAATCAGAAATTGCCCTTCTGCAGTCAAAATCCTAAAAATGACCATTTTGTCCTTTTGAAGATCTGATCAAATTTCTTGAGGAGTTGTGGTCCAAGCTTGATCAAATGGTTCATATGAGTCTTTAATGTTGATGTGGATAAAAATTTATGAGGTTTGACTGTAAATTGGCCACAGTTGACTTTTTCCCAATACAATTGATTTCTAGGTCAATTGTGCAATTGACTGGGCAAAAATTTGATTCAAAGCTTGAAACTTGGTATAGGAAATCTTATAAGTCCAACATGAAGTATGAAAGTCACATTGAGCATTGGAAATCCAAAAATCCTTGTGTAAACTCAAACCCTAATTTCAGGTCATCAGTGCAAGGAGATGTCTTGAGCAGAGCAAACCCTAATCCTGTCTAGAGTCCAAAGAGTCTTGTGGGGGAAATCTTGATAAAATGAGAGGGAAATTTTGGGGTACAACAGCTTCCCCTGTTCAATCTTCTTGAACCTGAAGAGTTAGATTGGCGAGTTTGCCTTTCGTGACTCGAAGGTAAAAGAGGATTGGACACTAGAGTGCCCGTAAATTTGCACTCGTCAAGATGTAGTTGAACAAATGGGCTTAAAGATGCCATTTGGAGATGATAGAATCTTGCTGGAGATGGGCTTAAAGATGCCATCCAAAAATGTTTGTTGGAAATCAGGAGAATGAACATCAGAATGGTACCCGTATCTGGAACGTATCTGAGTTGTATCTGGAGATTGTATTTGTATGAGAAAGGGAATGGCGTCCGTGTCTGGAGCGTATCCGAGCTGTAACTGCATTTGAATCTGAATGAATAACAGAATGACTACCGTGTCTGGAGTGTATCTGTATTATATCTGAATCTGAAATCTAAATAAACGACAGAATAGCATCCTTGTCTAGAGCATTTCTGGGTTGGGAAAAAGGTTGAATGAGTGACAGAATGGCTACCGTGTATGGAGCGTATCTGGACTGTATCTGAAGTTGAGATCCGCATGAGTAGCAGACTGACTTTCGTATCTGGAGTGTATTCGTACTGTAACTAGGATCTGAAGAAAGTGACAGAATGACTTCTGTGTCTGGAGTGTATCTGAACTTTGAATTTTGATAGTTGAATCTGAATGAGAAATAGAATGGCTTCCTTGTCTGGAGCGTATCTAATCTATATCTGATTGCTGAAGTCTGAATGAGGGACAGAATGGCATCCGTATCTGGCGTGTATTTGTATTGTATCTTTACTTTGAATTCTGAATAGAATGACCTCCGTGTCTGGGGTGTATCCATACTGTATCTGAATAAGAGATTTGAATGAGTAACAGAATGACTTCCATGTCTTGGAGTGTATCTGTACTGTATCTGAAATCTTTGAATAGCTTTTAATCTTATCCTGAAAAGCGTAAAATGTTATCTGAAACACATAGTTAGGTTGCATGATATGTATGATGCAAAATGTGTTTTATCAATGCTTATGATATATGAATATAATGTATGCGCATGTAAGCTGATTAGCTGTCTTGCTGAGGAGAATAAGTCCTTGATAGCTGGAGATAATGAAATCTTTGACTGCTGCCGGGGAAAATAAATCCACGACCGTTGCTAGAGAGTCAAAATCTTTGATTGTTGAGGATGAGAAATCCTTGGGCCACTGTTGGGGATAGAAAATCCTTGGTAACTTGTGGGGATTAACAAGAACTTTGATAACTTCTGTAGGGATGTGAGAACCCTTCATGACTTTCCTGGGGATAGGGGTCCTTTAAGTCTGCTGAGAAACCTGCTTGGGGAATCCTGAGAACTTTGATGATTGTAGTTGGGGAAGTATACCAACGGGAATCCTTACTCGGCTGGGGAATAGGGAAATTCTGATGACCTCTAATGGGGATTAGATGAAAGAAAACCTTGATCCTCTGGACAATAAGGAAGACTTTGATGGCTTCTACGGAGAACTAAGAATGAGAATCTTCAGTCTTCTGGGGAATTGAAACCTTGGGGGCTTCACTGGAGAAGTGAGAATGAGAATCTTCGATCTGTAGGGGATTAAAAATTCTGACAAACTCGTGTTGGGGAGTGGTGAAAAATTCTGACAACTTTACTAGGGAATCCAGACTGAGAATCTTCAATCTGCTAGGGGAAAATAAATCCCTGGGAACTTCAAACCCGGGAGTTAAAAACTCTGTGGGGAATGGCTATACTGCTGGAAATTAAGTTATCCTGCTGGAAAGTAATTTCAAGACCCTAGGGGAAGAGATTTATTCCTGTTTGGAAAAAGGCTCAGGAGTTCGGGTTGTATGCCACTTTACTGGGGAATTATCCTTAGTTGGGGATAGAAGTTAACTGTTATCTGGTTGATTCTCAGACTTTAAGATAACTTGTTGGGGAAACCGGAGAAGCTGAATGGTTTCGGCTGTGGATTGGTAGTTGGAAATTTGACTTCGTTGGGGAAGAAGGTTTCATCTTTGTTGGAGATTTATGACCCAAAGTTTTGCTCCGTCGGGGATTGTAACTCTGATGAGAATTAAAGGTTTGAAATATGACTCTGTCGGGGATTGGGAGTTTGAAGTTTGGACTCTGGCGGGGATTTTGAAATTTAATTCCGCTGGGGGTATGTATTTCAAGGTTGTAGCTCCACTGGGGACCTGGATGATGTACTGCAGGGGATTTCTCTTGGAATAGCCTAAAGACGTTTTCCTATCCTTTCAATCTGTCGGTAATTATTCTTTCACATTTCGTTTATTTGTAAATGGTGATTATATTCAAATGCATATGCTCATTTAATAAACCATTGGACGTTTTCAAATAAAACATAAGTGTAAAGAAAAAAAGAAAAGGCAAATAGTTTTCTGCACTTTGAAGTATCTTTGTATTAACTTTGTGTAAGTATTTTGTACAAAGGAAACAGACATCCTAGTAAGAGAATGTTTTCATAAAAATTGAGAAAAATTTATACAAAGAAAGATAGCTATGTGTAAAATTCCATGGGGTTCCCATTCTGCTATAGCCTTCGTAACTCTGGATATCTTGTCCATTCATTGCTTCATCCGACGATGATTGGATTGATCAGAATCTCGGAGCTTGTCTGGTGAAGAGATTGTCCTTAAAGTGATCCGACGAGACATAGTCATACGCTTTAATTCCCTAACTTTTTCCTGGACCGCCCTTTCAGGTTTTCAGTCCACCGGGAAACCCCTTTTTTCCACTGTCACCCTTTCGGGTTTTCAACTTTCCGGGTGTACAGGTTTTTTTTATTTATCCCTAATTTTTGCCTGAACTGCCCTTTCGGGTTTTCGATTCACCAGGATGCCCATTTTTGCCCAAGTCGCCCTTTCGGGTTTTCAACTTGTCGGGTCGTTTATGCGTAGTATCTTTTGACTATGTATGGTTTGCAGGGTACGAAAGATCGTCGCCGTCCATGGTGGTCAGTATCATTGCCCCACCAGAAAAGATTTTTTTGATCACAAATGGTCCTTCATAAGTAGGAGTCTATTTACCCCTGGGATCACTTTGCAGCAAGATGATCCGCTTGATTACAAGATCCCTGACTTGATATTTCTGGCGCCTGAATTTCTTGTTGAAAGCCTTGATCATTCGTTTTTGATACGTCTGACCATGACAAACAGCAGTAAGTCGCTTTTCATCAATCAAGTTAAGTTGATCAAGCCGGGTCTGAATCCAATCATCTTCACTCAAACTAGCATCTTTCATGATTCTCAAGGAGGGAATCTGAACCTCGATAGGTAAAACATCTTCCATGTCGTATACCAAAGAATAGGGTGTTTCCCCAATTGATGTTCGTGCCGTGGTACGGTACCTGTGCAGAGAAAACGGTAACATCTCATGCCAGTCCTTGTAGGTGATTGTCATCTTTTGTATGATCTTCTTGATATTTTTGTTCGCAGCTTCGACAGCACCGTTCATCTTCCGTCGGTAGGGAGATGAATTGTGATGTTGAATCTGGAACTGCTCGCACAAGGCAGTGATCATAGTGTTGTTCAGGTTTGTACCGTTGTCAATAATGATCCTGTCAGGGATGCCATACTGGCAAATGAGGTTCTGCTTGATAAAGCAGGCAATAACATTCTTTGTGACGGAGGAGAAGGAAGCTGCTTCGACCCACTTGGTAATGTAATCAATGGTCACCAGGATGAAGCGGTGTCCATTGGATGTTGTAGGCTTGATCTCTCCAATCATGTTGATTCCCCACATAGCGAATGGCCAAGGAGCTGTTAAGACATTGAGAGGAACTGGAGGTATATGTACCTTGTCAACATAGATTTGACATTTGTGACAAGTACGGGAATGTTGATGACAATCAGTTTCCAGGGTAGACCAGTAATAGCCTGCCCGTAGAATCTTCTTAGCCATTGTATGTCCGCTCGAGTGAGTGCCAAAGGTACCATTGTGCATTTCAGCCATGATATGCTCAGCTTCAACCTTGTCCATACAACGGAGTAGAATGCAATCATGATTGCGCTTGTATAGGATACCATTGCTCAGGAAGAACTTGGCAGAGAACCTCCTTAAGAACTTTTTGTCGTTGACTGAAGCTCCTTCAGGGTATTCTTGTGCTTCGAGATACCTTTTGACGTCATGAAACCACGGTCGGTCCACTACTTCTTCGGTATTAATCTCGTGACAATGTGCAGGTTCTTCCATCTGTTCAACGGTGATTTGGGGAGCCTCATTATCCCAGTTAAGTTTAAACATGGATGACATTGTTGCTAGTGCATCTGCTAGCTGATTCTCTTCTCGCGGGAAATGCTCGAAGGTAATCTGCTCGAAATGTGGTAACAATGTCATGACATGTTCTTTGTAAGGGATGAGGTTTGGATGTTTAGTATCCCACTCTCCTTTGATTTTACTGATAACCAAAGCTGAGTCCCCAAATACAATCAAAGATTTGATTCCCAAGTCAATAGCGGCCTTGAGACCAAAGATACAAGCTTCATACTCGGCCATGTTGTTGGTGCAGGTGAAGCAGAGTCTGGCAGTGAAAGGTGTATGGCAACCTTCTGGAGAGATAAGTACCACGCCGATACCGTTGCCAAGTGCATTGGAGGCACCATCAAAGTACAGGGTCCATCGGGATCCTTGTTCAGGTCCGTTATACGGTCTGTTTTCTTCAACGTTGTTCAAAGTCATGATATCCTCATAGGGGAAGTCGAACCTCATGGATTAGTAATCTTCGACAGCTTGATTGGCCAGATGATCGGCTAGTACACTCCCCTTTATAGCTTTTTGGGTCGTGTACTGTATATCATATTCGGTGAGGATCATCTGCCATCTAGCAATTCTTCCGGATAGTGCAGGCTTCTCGAAGATGTACTTGATTGGATCCATCTTAGAGATCAGCAGAGTGGTATGTGTCAACATATACTGCCTTAGCCGGCGAGCAGCCCATACCAAAGCGCAGAAAGTTTTCTCGAGCAGTGAGTATCGAGTCTCACAGTCGGTAAACTTTTTGCTAAGGTAATAAATGGCATGCTCTTTTCGGCCAGACTCGTCATGTTAGCCCAATACGCACCCCATTGAATTCTCCAGGACAGTCAAATACATGATTAACGGCCTTCCTTCAACGGGTGGCATCAAGATAGGAGGTTCCAGCAAATACTCCTTGATTTTATCGAAAGAAACTTGACAGTCATCATTCCATTTAACCACCTGATCCTTCTTCAACAGCTTGAAGATTGGTTCACTGGTAGATGTTAGGTGAGAAATGAACCTTGCAATGTAGTTTAGGCGTCCCAAGGAACCTCTGACCTCCTTCTCAGTGCGAGGGGCAGGCATTTCTCGTATAGCTTTGACTTTGGCAGGATCAACCTCGATGCCTTTGTTACTGACGGTGAATCCCAAGAGTTTACCGGACCTGACTCCAAAAATGCACTTGTTAGGGTTCAGTCTGAGCTTGTACTCTTTCAACCTGACAAACAACTTTTGCAGATGGTCGAGGTGTTCTTCTTCAGTTTGTGAACAGTCTATCATGTCGTCCACGTAAACCTCTATCTCATGATGTATCATATCATGAAACAAAGCTACCATGGCGTGTTGATAGGTTGCTCTGGCATTCTTCAGTCCGAATGGCATCACTTTATAACAGAACGTACCCCATTGTGTAACAAAAGTAGTTTTCTCCATGTCTTCAGGTGCCATTTTAATCTGGTTGTACCCTGAAAATCCATTCATGAAAGAAAATACCTTGTGTTGAGCTGTATTGTCAACCAAGATGTCAATGTGCGGTAGTGGAAAGTCATCTTTAGGGCTATCCCTGTTTAAGTCTTTGTAATCCATGCACATCCTGACTTTTCAGTCCTTCTTAGGCATGGGCACAATGTTAGCAACCCATTATGGATAGGATGTAACTGCAAGAAATCCAGCACTGAACTGCTTCATCACTTCAGCTTTGATCCTTTCAGACATGTCGAGCCTCATGCGGCGAACTTTCTGTTTAATTGGTGGACAGTCTTCTCTTGTAGGGAGACGGTGAACCACAATATCTGTATCAAGTCCCGGCATGTCTTCGTAGGACCAGGCGAAGATCTCAACATATTCATTCAACAGCTGAACTAAACGCTCTTTGACACTTGGCTCTAGGTTGGCACCCACTTTAACCTCTTTTCGGTCTTCCTCTGTTCCCAAGTTGATAGTCTCTAACAACTCCTTGTGAGGTAGAATAGCCCTTTCTTCTTGTTGCAGCAGTCTAGCCAATTCTCCAGGCACTTCACAGTCTTCATCACCTTCGTATTCGGCATGGTAGACCAGATCTTCAGAGTCACTGAAGGCCATAGCAGAATTGTTATCCATGGAATCCGGAACGGATGGGTACCTGCATTGGTGAGTGTGGGTGTGTGTAAGGGATAGCCACCTTTAAACAAATAAAATGTAAAAAGAAATAAAATGAACACAAAAGTTTATATATGAAAACGTTCATGATTCATTAAAATGGCATATGAAGATGAAAAATCAAACCCTTACAAATGGACCTATGTACCTCGGGTAAGGCACAAGGTTAAAAGTGTACGAATTGTTTAGGAATTATTACAAACCAACAGAAATGTTCGAAAGATAAATTACTGATTGATGAAAGTAATGGGAATAAAGTCCTTTTCCTCCCAATTGCATAAGCCTCCTTCAACGGTAGGGAAAATCCAGTCTTCTAGATTGCTCTCCACTTCACCATCCTCCAAAGCAGTGACTCCATGATGGGTGATCTTCACTGGTGGCCCTCCAGCCCGGGAGCGACGCACAGCCTTCTGACTAGCAGCAGTGAAACCCAAGCCGAATTTATCAGATTTGAACGGAAAATCGGGAAGTTGTCCCCATATTGTGCTTCCTCCTTCTTCAATCACAGCCTTTGCATCTTTGAGTGACGACGTCTGAGGCGGAGGTCGGGTAATCACGGGTATAGAAGGCACTGCCGCAATCTCTTGAGCTACCTCCTCAAAATGCTGAAAGGGGGTTTCGATTAATTCACCATCCAATTCTACATAGCGGAAAGAATTAAGATGGCTTATCATGTATTCCTCCTCACCGTGAACTGTCACAATTTTCCCCTGAACAGGGTATTTGAGCTTCTGATGCAGAGTTGAAGTAACGGCTCCAGCACGATGAATACAGGGTCTTCCCAACAAGAAAGAATAGGAGGGACGGATGTCCATGACATAGAATGTGGAATTGAAGGTTTCAGTACCCACTTTAATCGGGATGTCCACCTCCCCGTGGACCATGCGTTTAGAACCATCAAAGGCTCTGACAATGATGTTGTTGGGCTTCAAAGTTAGACCTTCACAATCTAGCCTATCCAATGCCTTCTTTGGTAAGACATTCAGCGATGAACCAGTGTCCACCAGAACATGTTCCAGAGTAGTCCCTCTGCATTCCACCGAGACATGCAGGGCGTCATTATGTTCTCTCCCTTTTATTGTTAAATCGGCGTCGGAGAACCCTAGACTGTTGTCTGCTGTTAGGCTAGCTACACATTCCTGGAACTGGTCCGCGGAGGTCTCCTGGGGAACATGGGCCATCTTCAAGAATTTGATCAAAGCTTTGGCATGAGCTTCGGAACAGAGCAACAGGTCCAGCATAGAGATTTTTGAAGGGGTTTCCCCCAGTTTTCCTACGACATCATAGTCACTTTTCTTGATTATTTTCAAAATCTCTTCCATTTCTTTTTGAGAGGTTTCGGGGATGACCAACGGCTGAGCCCTTGTCCTGACGGGCGCTTCTTGGATCCCTTTACCTTTATCAGCAGCAACAGCAGAGGGTACAACTACGGGAGTAACAATTTCTTCAATAACTGGAGTTTGCACAGATATGTTGACCGGCACAGGAGTAACCTTAGGAGCATTTGAGGGTCCGAAAAATTCCCTTGGAGGAGCAATCTCCGGAGAGAAAATTCTTCCGCTGCGGGTGATTTTACTCGTCCCAGCAATATTTCTTATGTCAGGAGTCTATTCATCGTAACTTTCTTCAACTGATTCAATCTGCTTAACACCGTGGTAGAAGATCTCTCCTCTATAATTCCACGGTATTGATTTGTTGGACTTGTATGGAATAGGCCCCGGCATAGTTATCTTCAGAGGTACAATCTTTGGATCGGATGTAATCTTAACAGGTCTTTTGGAGACCTTGGAAAGATTGGAGAAAATGGTAATTATAGCAACATCGTTGACAGGAGTCGGAGTAACAGTAGTTTTCTCAAAGAGGATTTCTTGATTATCCATTAGGCGTTGGATGCCTAACTTCAACAACGGACAGTCGGATTGTAAGGACGAACAAAGGTAGTAATCTCTTTCACAACTCGGGAAAATCCCGGCTTTTAACAAATTCATCTTGATTATTGGTAACGGGGTCATCAAATCATCAACAACAGCAACAAAAAGATCTTCTTCAACAGCATGAGCATTGTGACCATGTTTTGGTATTGGAGCGGATATCACATTAGGTTTTTCAGGGGCGTCGAATTCCACCTCTTTGGCATCTATCAAGTCCTGGATCTTATTTTTGAGGGCCCAACAATTGTCGGTGTCATGCCCCGGGCTGTCAGAATGATAAGCACACTTCGCATTTGAATGGTAATAAGGAGAAGATGTATTCGGATTCTTCGGCGCCTCTTTCAAACTGGCAAGGTTTAAATTTAACAGATGAGGGAGAACCTGAGCAGGTGTCATGTTGATCCGGGTGAATTGTCGTGCAGGCCTTTCCACCCTTGCTTGGTTGGTTCTGGGTTGATTATTCCTAGGCTGATCAGCTACAATCTTCTGAATCATTACAGCCCCCACCACTGGCCGGCGCTCAACTCTTCCTTGACTTCTCTGGGAGTAGACAGCTGAGACTTCTTTCTTGGGTGGAAAAGTCTTTTTGATAGCAGCGGAAGCAGATGCATCCTTTTGAATTTTTCCGCTCTTGATTCCGGATTCAACTCTCTCACCGGTTAGAATCAACTTGGTGAACCCTGCAGACGAACTTCCAATCAAGTGATTGAAAAAGGGGCCTGACAGTGTACCCAAGAACATATCTACCAGCTCCCTCTCAGATAGAGGTGGTTGTACTCGATCCGCCAAATCTCTCCATTTCTGGGCATACTCTTTGAAACCTTCATTTGATACCATTCCCATACTCTGTAATTGAGTACGGGTTGGTGCGAAATCTGTATTATATTGATATTGTCTGTAGAAGGCAGCAGCCAAATCCTCCCAATTGTGCACATCAGATCTCTCTAACTGGTAGAACCAATCTAATTGCCTCCCCGAAAGACTGTCCTGGAAGAAATGAACCCACAGGTCCTTGTCAGAAGAATGAGGTTGGATCTTTCTGACGTAAGACCGTAGATGCATATTTGGACAAGACAAACCATCGTATTTATCAAAAAGGGGCACCTTGAATTTAGGGGGAATAACAATCCCAGCAACCAACCCTAGCTCTTCAAATTCCATCCCAAGCACCCTTTGCACCTCCACAGCTGCCAGACGCTCTTCCAGATTCTTGTATTTGTCGTCTGCAGGAGGGTACTGCTGCTCAGAATAATCTTCATCCTCTTCATCTTCTTCTTCCTCAGACTCAGATTGCACCGCAGTTCCTTTACCTTTTCCAACCCCTTCATCAGATGTTGAGGGGAAATCCAGGACCCTTCTAGCTTGGTTCTCAAATCTTCTACCCATGGTAGCCACACTAACCCTCTTCTTTTTCTTCTTCTCATTTTCTTTTTCCAGTAGACCTTTGAGCTCCTCTTGACCCTTTTCCAAGGTCATGAGTAGCTATTGGAACTGTAAATTTTATGCCTGTAAGTCTTTGACCATCTTCTCTATATCCATCTTGCTGAAATAAACAGTAGAGAGATAAGGAAACCTGGTGTGAAGACCTGCTTATGCACATGATGAATGATATGTTATTCATGTAATGCATTCAAGGACTCAGAAATTCAAATTTGTTGCAAGCAAAAAGAACACACGTCATATTAATAAGAAGAAATTGTTAGTACATAAATGCCCCATGGGCAAAATAATACAAAATTCTAATGTAAAAAGACGTTGCGCATCCTCTTTGGTGCTATGTAGGTGCTGAGAGTCTGCTCTTCGTGAAGTTGGCGAGTAAGTTCCAAAACCTTCTTCTTACTGGCGTAGAATTGGGCTTCAAAAGTATCGCGTTCTCCCTTGAGCTGTATCCAACTCCTTTGCAAATTTTCAAGTGATGTTGGCATGTCAGGATGTAGGAGGGTGTATGGAACCTCTCCTTCCATAACTGGCTCTTTGATCAAGGAAGAATGTAGGGGTAAGGCATCATAAGACTTTGGGCGCGGGTTCGTACCCACTTGAGGTAAGGCTCAAGAGGGGTGGAATTCTTGTGTCCCAAGGTCTTACTGTCCACCTTGTTGGGCATTCTCCAATCTCGGATAAACCTTTGTCGAAGTCCTTGATCTTCGTTGTCGAAGTCAAAAACCAAGTCTAGAATCAGCATGTCATGAGGGCCATCCCTTTGGGCATACCCAAACTGTCTCAGAGCCAAACAGGGGTTGTAGGTAATGCCTCCCCTAATGCCAAGTAGTGGGACATTAGGGAATTCCCCACAACGATCAATGAAGATGACATTTTCTCTGGACCGAGAACACAAATGAACATCAGAATGTGTAAGAGTCATGAATCGTTGTGACCACCTCAAGCCTTGCTCATTCTTCAAGTCTGACTGCGGAAGGTGGGAAATAAACCACCTTGCTAGAAGAGGAGTACAGCACATGAGAACACCTCTTTTCCTCATTGTTCGTGTGTGAAATGAGTGGAGGATGTCCCCAGGTAAAGTAGGAACAGGATTCCGAGATATGAAAATCTTGACAGCATTCACATCTATAAGCTGGTCATGGTTTGGGAACAAAACCAACCCATAGATGAGAAGAGCTACAATCTCCTCAAAAGCTTGCAAGTCTAGAGAATTCCAGCAGTCTTGTGCCTTCTCAAACAGGAACTTTTCCAAGAAACCCTTGACACCACTTCTGTTTTCCCAATGACCTTTGACATCAGATGGTTGCAAGTGTAGGGCTTGAGCAACATCTTCAGGCTTTGGATCTCTTTCTGTACCGTTGTAGGGTAGTTGATAGAGAATAGGAATCCTCAGGAGTTGAGAAAATTCCTCCAAAGTAGGCACTAGTTGGTAATCAGGAAATGTGAAGCAGTGGTGTAGGGGGTCAAAGAACTGGAAGAGAACTTTCACCATGTCTTCTTCTATGTTAGAGTTGACCAAGTTGAGGATTCTACAATGTCTTTCAGTGAAGGGAGAATTCTATGGAATCTTGGAAGCAAGCTCCTTGAGTAGAGGAGGAATTCTTACAAGGTTGTCTTGGATTATTTTCCTGCGAAGTGAATCCATTACCTACTGTGATCGGTGGATCTGGAACTGACTGTTTAACGCTGGTTTGGCGAAATGTCGCGGAAGCAAGAGTCGCCACCGTCTTTTATTTTCTCCAACATGGACAGGACAAAAGCACAGCAAAATTCCTTATGAGATAGTTTCTCGGTTCGGGAGGTAGATTTATAGAAAGGGAAGGTGTTAGCACCCTTTCTATCTGTGGTTATCCACGGGCTCTTAGATACTTGCTCATTTGTGTTTTCAAAATGTGTTTTCTTTTCAAATGTGAGTGGGTTTGAAAAAAGTTTCGTTTAAAGATTTCAGATCGACTCTTGTATCAGTCCTCAAGAGTGTTTGAAAAAATTGTTTTGAAAGCTTTTTGAAAGTGTCGGTGTGAAAAGAGTTTTTGATTTGTTTTTGAAATAGAGAAAGTGTCTATGAGTCATCCACCTACCCTAAGGAATTAGGCTGTGTAAATGTCCTTAAGGTAGTGACATCCCACCATTGAGAGATAGGTAGCACCACCGTTGAAGGTGTTCGGGTCAATTCGTTTGTAGGGACAGTGTGGTCACCAGAGCAACAGTAGGACACCTTAGAAGCTACCCTTATGCCATTGATCCTTTTTTATTCAGAGGCAACCGTTTCGAGGCAACTGGATCATGTCATGGACATAAGGACTTACTAAAACGTCCTATACTCGACGACCACGTTTCGAAGGTAAGGCAACAGTGAGGCGTACCCTAAGAGTGGTGTGTGAATTTGTGTATTGTTTTCAGTTTAGCATTTATCTTGTACATGTATCATGGTGATATACGCTTGTTTTTAATTTAGGCCATACATTCTTTCATGCAATTAAAATTTAAAAAGTGCGGAAATTAAAGTGCGGAAAGTAAAATCCTATGCTATTACAAGGCGCGGGTGTATACATCGCCAAATTAACAAAGACCCGTTTTTAATAAAATGCGGAAAGTAAAACCTAGTTACTATTACATGGCTTGAACAGTTACATAATATTTACAAGAAAAGTAAGAATAAATGCGCGAAAGAATTAAAGATAGAACGTTCGAGGGCGTTGGACCCTTTTGAAATTAAATTGAATTAAAGGTTAATTGATTATTAAATTAAAAGAAAAGAAATGTTTTTTAGGTTTTTGGTATTTAATGGAAAATAAAGAACAAGAATTAAAAGGAAACCCTAAATCTAGATTATTTTAATTATTAATGAAAATATTAAAGGTAACCTAATTTATTAGTTAATTAATTCATTTACATGTTTATTTACAAAATTAATGATAATTAATAATAATGATAAATAATGATGATTAATAATTTATTTAAGAAAAAGATGAATATGTCAAAAAAACCTAATTCTAGATACTTTTTACTTATTAAGAAAAAGATTAAAGTTTAAAAACCTAAATTAAACTAAGTTAATTGTTAGAGTTTATTTACAAAAAATAGGTTAGTGATGAAATTAATAATAATTAAATATATTTGTATTTTTGATTTTTTCTGTTTTTATTATAGAAAATTATTTTATGGTGAAAAAAACAATTAAAACAATTAAAAAAGAATTAGAAAAGAAAAGAAAATAAAATTAAAAAGGATGCAAACCAAGGGGGGTTTCAGGCCCAAGGGGAGGTTTTTTTGAAGTATTCTGCCCCATTAGACAAAAAGCCTTGTTTGACTTTCTGGCATCATGTGCGTGTTCATTGACTCCTGAGTACCGTGGTCTGCATTCTTTGGCCATTGGATTGGGTTTTATGGCCATTTGTGTTCTGGCTGTTGGCCATTTGTGTTCTGGCCTCAACGTTCCTTAATCTTCTCAGGATGTCTATCTCGCCATGTATTGATGTCATGCATAAGTTGTTCTTTTGGCCATTTGGCTTTTGGCTTTTGGCCATTTGGCTTTTGGCTTTTGGCTTTTGGCCATTTGTATTTTGGCCTCAACGTTCCTTAATGAACCTGCATGAGATCCTGTCTAAAATCTGCAGTGTTGAATCTCATGAACCCATTAAATAAAATCATAAAATGCGAATAAAATCAATATATGAAGAAATTTAATGTTTAGGCACAATATGGCATGTATGAATGATTATACCCTTTTGATCATGGAGATCAAATCAATCTTACCCTTACTGGAAAATTAGTGACCTGAATGCTTTTATGTCCTTTGGATCATGGAGACCAAGCCAGCCTTATCTTTACTGAAGAAGTAGTGAGGTGTTGGTTTGTAACTGTGATGGCTTGTTTGTAGTGAGAGAGGGATTTGTAATAAGGATTTCAAGGTTTTAGGGTTCTTGAAAGAATTTGATATTCTAACAGTGTTGTGGCAAGGTTTTTTCTCTCTTTTTCTCCCCTCTGGTTTGTGTGAAAAGAAGGTGATTATATAATGGAAATTAGGGTAAAGAAAATGGGCTTTGAATGTGCAATTGGGCCTCCAATGTTCACTTGAGTTCGTCACTTTCCAGGCTAAATCGCAGGGACTTAAGTGTAATTTTTGAAGTTAAAATATGAAAACAAAATGTAGCCTACATCGAGAACTAACTCTTGTCCGAAAATCGGCCCAATCGGATAAACGGTGAATTAGTTATGAATTTTTGAAGTTTCAGCTCAGACAAACTTATTTTGGGCTCCAGTGTCGACTCTGACACGTTCTTCAATAAAAAACTGGTATTGGTCGGAGCATAATCCGGTCTCGAATTTTGAAGCAAAGTTGTAGATCTATGAGTCAGGGACCTTGTGTAAAAATATGAGCCCAATCCGATAAAAATTGACCGAGTTATGAATTTTCGAAGTTTCGGCCCAGATGAAATAATATTCAGCATTCAGGATTTTCAGTGTGTCACGCACTCTGGGCAAAAAACGAAGGCCTTTTGAATACCGTTTGAACTCAATACCTTCTGTGAAAATGTATCCATTTCAATTTGTGAAATTTTGGCGCCAGAACCAGCTCGATACGATGAAAATCGACCAAGTTATGATTTTCTGAACATGACGCAAATAAACTTCTGTCACAAATTTTCTGTATGAAAATACTTGATAAATCCACATTTTTGAAGACCTTCTGATTGAAATTGGCTTCCAGCCGTGAGAGATGAAAACGTAGATAATGTCAAGTCGGAATTTTGGCCACAGGAACGGGTTCAAAACGAGCCACGATCTTCAAGTTATGAATTTTTTAGCGCGTAAAAACTGCACTTTCAGCACATTTTTCACCATATTTCTTCAAGAAAACTCGCACATTCGGATACCTTCTTTAAAGAATTGACTCTTGAGCCGAACCTGAATTTGAGAATACGTTATCAGAGATATCTTTGTGAAAGAACACCTGAATATGACGCGCCGGGTTGGATTTGTGAATTTTTCTTGAAATGTTTTGAGAAATATGGGAGGGCAAATTTTGGGGTACAACAGTTGCCCCTGTTCAATCTTCTTAGACCTGAGGATATAGATTGGCTTGCGTGCCTTTCGTGATCCGAAGGTGGAAGATGATTGAACACTAGAGTGCCTAGAAATTTGCACTCAGTAGAGTATCAGCAGTGTGATGGCGGGAATGGGCTTACAGATGTCATTTGGAAACTGATGGATAGGAGGATGGGCTTATGGATGCCATCTGGAAGTGTGACAGAACTTTGTCGGGAATGGGCTTATAGATGCCATTTGGAGACTGTCGGTATGTGGATGGGCTTATACATGCCATCTAGGTGTCAATCGCGTAAGAGATTCCTTAGCGAGAACTTGCGTACCTGAGAAAAGAAAATAATTACCTGGCCTGTTACAGGAGTTGATCTTCAAACTCTTCATGTAGATGTGCCCTGGCTGGATACAGGTATTGAATCTTTAAACTCTTCAGACGCGCCCTGGCAAGATACAGGAATCAAGTCCGGAGAATATAGTCGTCAACAGATACACCCTAGCGAGATACAGGGATCGGATCCTCAAACTCTTCAGACGTGCCCTGGCGAGATACAGGAATCGAGTCTGGTAATGTTAGTCGTCAACAGATGCACCCTGGCAAGATACAGGAATCGGATCCTCAAACTCTTCAGACGTGCCCTGGCAAGATACAGGAATCGAGTCTGGAATTCAGAAAGGTTGGTGAGTTGTCTCTACTGACAGGTTATTTCCATGGACGGGTGGTCTTTAACGACGAGTGTCTATAACGACGAGTGTCTATAACGACGAGTGTCTATGACGACGAGTGTCTATGACGACGAGTGTCTATGACGACGAGTGTCTATGACGACGAGTGTCTATAACGACGGGTGTCTATAACGACGAGTGTCTATGACGACGGGTGTCTATAACGACGAGTGTCTATAACGACGAGTGTCTATGACGACGAGTGTCTATCACGACGGGTGTCTATGACGAGAGTGTCTATAACGACGAGTGTCTATGACGACGAGTGTCTATGACGACGAGTGTCTATGACGACGAGTGTCTATAACGACGGGTGTCTATAACGACGGGTGTTTATGACGACGGGTGTTTATAACAACGGGTGTCTATGACGACGAGTGTCTATGAAGACGGGTGTCTATAACGACGAGTGTCTATAACGACGAGTATCTATAACGACGGGTGTCTATAACGACGGGTGTCTATAACGACGAGTGTCTATGACAACGAGTGTCTATGACAACGAGTGTCTATGACGACGAGTGTCTATGACGACGAGTGTCTATAACGACGAGTGTCTATAACGACAAGTGTCTATGACGACGAGTGTCTATAACGACGAGTGTCTATAACGACGAGTGTCTATAACGACAAGTGTCTATGACGACGAGTGTCTATAACAACAAGTGTCTATAACGACAAGCGTCTATGATGACGAGTGTCTATAACGACTAGTGTCTATAACGACGGGTGTCTATAACGACGAGTGTCTATAACGACGAGTGTCTATAACGACGAGTGTCTATAACGACGAGTGTCTATAACGACGAGTGTCTATAACGACGGGTGTCTATAACGACGGGTGTCTATAATGACGGGTGTCTATAACGACGGGTGTCTATAACGACAAGTGTCTATAACGACGAGTGTCTATAACGAAGAGTGTCTATAACGACGGGTGTCTATAACGACGGGTGTCTATAACGACGGGTAGAAGTAATCTTAAACTGGACTTGTCTTCTTTTGACTGGATTTGTCTACTTCGACATAGCTGATCATTTAATTGTGTCCTTCCTGAAAGGTAAAGGTCAGTCATATGCAATGCATGATATGAATCAAGCAATGATGTTCTCAACACATGAGATTGTATGATATGATGCGTATATGCATGTATCATGATGTATAACAATGTGATGTTTATGAATGTATCTTCGTCTGGAAAAATAGATCCTTGACGGATGTCGGGAAGTCAAATCCTAGGCTGATGTTGAAGAGTGAGATTCTTCGTTTCCGTTGGGGATGATGATTGCAAGAATACCGGTAGGAGAAGATGACTCCGTTGGGGAATAAACTTGGCGAATAGATTACTCTGCGGGGAAAGAGAGGTACTTTGCTGAGGTTGATGAGGATAACTCCGCTGGGGATACCGTTGTTGTGCTCTGTTGGAAGTTTTGATGAACTCCGCTGGGGAATAAGAAGAACTTTGCCGAGGACGATCTTTCCGTGGCTTTTAGCTGAGGATAATCCAGTTATAAGCTCTGGTGGAGAAATAACCTTTGAATAAAACCGGGGAGACGCGTTCGCTCTGCAGGGAGTGAATGTATCTTGGTCGCATTCTTCAGCTGAACTTACCTTGGCACTTCGGTGGACAGGGAAACCGGATCATTTAGACAACTCATTATTGCCCCAGTTTCTGTTGGAGAAGAAGGTACCGGTGAAGGTGTTTGATGACTTCCGTTTGACAAATCTTCTTCTGGTAGGCAAGTGACGAGATATCGGGACATAGTCGTACGCTTTAATCCCTAACTTTTGCCTGGACCGCTCTTTCGGGTTTTCAGTCCACCGGGATACCCCTTTTTTTCCCAAACCCTTTTGGTTCACCGGGAAGCCCTTGTTTTTGCCTAGGTGTGTCAACCTAGCGGGTCTTTGATTATGCGCAGTATTTTTTTCCGACTATGTCCATGCTCTCAGGATATAGGGAGTTGTCATTGTCAATAGTGTTGTGTCGCCATACCAGAAGATCTTTGTTTGATCGTCCAATGCCCCAAGTGATCCAGATGGAGATTTGCCCCAAGTTGGTTGGCCTTTTGAGAGATTTTCCGAATCTTGACTTGACTGCCCCAGATGGTAGACCATGATCATGCCGTGCCCCTTGATTGGAGATACTCTTGTTCATTAGACTTTCGTCGTGCGAATTTCTCTGTTGTTCAAACAACTAATCATATGCAAGCAATGTTATATTAGAAATGCAAAGCTTATGTCTGTCTTGAAGTTTTTGAAATGCATTTTTTAGTTGAAACAAGTGAATTTTTTTTTTTGTAAACTGTGATGTCAACTCGTTATTTTTCCGCAAGCCTTAAGGAGTCAGGATACCTTTCGCAGCAGTATGCTTTCGAACTAACCCATGCTTCAGCTAGGACTTTTAAGGGTTATAACGTGGTCTGGTTCACGGTTTAAGAAACAAAGGATAAAGGCTCAAATTGTATTTGTACCCACCCGTTCTTCGTGATGTTCTTCAATCCTAAACTCAGTTGATCGTTTGTTAGACCTTGTTTGAGTCTTTGCTCTGATGTACCAGTGATGGTTCGGATAGTTTATCTTAAATGGGCAGTCATTTCTTTCTGTTGAGGGTTTGTTGGACCTATTTCTTTTGATTTTTATTATCCCTATTTTTTTGCCTGAACTGTTTCCTTTTTTGGAATTACAGTCAGCGGGATGCCCCAGTTTTGTAAGTCTCCTTCATAGGTTTTGACTTATTGGGCTTTTGTTTTTTTTTTTTTGGTAATGACTGCCTGTCTTTATGATTGTTCGGAACCATCACTGTCTTTTTTTGTTTTGTAAGGATCCCTTTGATGCCGTTCGTTGTGCACTTGGATCAACTGAGAGAACTACCCTGCCCTAGGTTATGATTAAGGGTTTTAAATTTTTTTGTGAAAAGAAAAAAACTCCTACTTCTTTGGCTCGAAGGGGTTGACGAGGGATTATCTTCCTTATAACTCCAGTGTTTAGGAATTGAAACAATGCTTGTGCCTCATCAGCGGGGTCTGTTCAAAAGCATACTGTAGATTGTGGTATCGTTTTCGTCATCCTCCCTCAAGAGGCTTAGAATTATTAACCGAGAATTGATCATCACAGAAAAATGAAAACAGTTTGCATATAGTGAATACGAAATAATTACTTCAAAACAGACATGTGTAGTGCATTAATGAAATAACAATGTTTAATCATGAATAAATGTTTGAACAATCAAAAGAAAATTACAAATTGAACATTCGAATGCACAAAAAGATCCAGTCCTAGCCATATTTTGGCAAGGGAGCAGTGATCACATTGGGAGTCTCTGGAGAGTCGAGCTGGACTTCCTTTGCGTCAATCAGATTCTGGACCTTATTTCTCAAAGTCCAACAGTCATCTGTAGCATGCTCCGGGCTGTCAGAATGATAAGCGCAGCGAACGTTGGGGTTATACCTTGAAGGCATCCTGTTGGGATTCTTTGGAGGGTCCATGAGAGTTACCAACTTGGTTTCCAGCAACTGTGGCAATATCTGTGACAAGGTCATGCCGAGGGGAGTGAATTGCCTTTTAGGTCTTTCTTCCCTTTGTTGATTGCGACGCTGAGGAGCACCGGCCGGCTTTGCAATAGCTACCGCGTTGACAGCACTAGATTCTCTCTTGGATGGTTTCTTCTCAATGTTCGAGGAGTCACCATTACGTATTTTCCCCGACTTGATGCCAGCTTCTATTCTTTCCCCGGTCAAGATCAGATCTGTAAACCCAGCAGCAGAATTCTCAATCAGGTGGTTGAAGAATGGACCCGACAGGGTCCCCAAGAACATGTCGACGAGCTCGCAGTCAGTCAGAGGTGGTTGTACCCTTCCAGCAAGGTCCCTCCATTTTTTAGCATATTCTTTGAAGCCTTCGCCTGTACCCATAGACATCCCCTGAAGCTAAGTACGCGTGGGAGCAAGGTCGGCATTATATTGGTATTGCTTGTAGAATGCAGTGGCCAAGTCCTCCCAGATGCGGATGTTGGCTCCATTCAGTTGATAGAACCAGTCGAGTTGAGTTCCCGAAAGACTATCCTGAAAAAAGTGAATCCACAAATTCTTGTCAGCCGTGTAGGGCTGGATCCTCCTTGTGTAAGAATTGAGATGCAGCTTAGGACAGGATACCACGTCGTACTTGGAAAAGGCAGGTGCCTTGAATTTGTGCGGGATTACTACCCCAGAAGACAGACCTAGATCTTCGAAGTCCAGGCCGGGCACTTTTTGTATTTCCATAGCACTTAGCCTGTCTTCTAGCTGTTTATACCTGTCCTCAGCTGGAGGGTACTGCTCATCATTGTAATCGGTCTCGTTGTTGGAGACCACAGGACTAGGAACCTCTCTCTCATGGGGGTTGTCCTTTCCAACAGATGGGGTAGTCTGCTCAACTTCATTTAGTGATCCATTCCCAGATTTGCGTCTCGGGTTGAACATCACTGTCCTCTTCTTCTTCCTCTTCGAGAGCAGAGTCTTCAAATCCTGTTGGCCCTGGGCTAGACTCTTAATCAACTCCTGGAACTGGGCATTCTGGGCCTGGAGGGCCTGGATGGATTGCTCAGTAGATGTTTCAGGATTCATGATGAGACTGCTGAAATAAACAACAAAGAAGGTAAGCAACCTGTATAGAAAGGGTACCTGTTATGCAATGATATGTATGTATGCATGCAATGTTTTCAAGGATCTCGCGGGGTAAACAAGAAAATTGTTAGAATCTGAATTTGTAGCTTGATGAAAGGAACTTCATGTTGTTGAGAGTCATTCTTCACGGGTCAAAGGCTCACCATATCCAGTGGGTCATAGCCCCTGACAACCTTGGCTAGAGGAAAATAAATCCCCTTTTGCCCCTTGCTGGACAGTTGGTTCATCCTGACCTGCATCACAAGCCCTTGAGATCCTTGAAATGGGTTAGTCCTTATGCAGGATGTATGCAATGGTATGATGTTATGCTATGCATGGAATAATGTAGGTAAACCCTGTTATGAGTCCAGATTAAGGACTGTAAACAAAACCTGCAAGAAACTCAAGTGTCAGATAACAGGCATGTAAATAGTCAAGTTGGAAGGCACACAAGTCACACAAGAGCCCTTAGAGTTTAGGCCAGCATGGGGTCTAGGTATTACCCTCTTTCAGTTTGTTGGTTAAGACCTGTCCTATCAGAAGTAACCGGGTTCTAGAGGATCCCAATATCACTGACTACCCTCAATCGGTCATAACTCCAGCATCGCAATCTTTTCTTGCATCCAGAACCATCACGAGAGTTTAGCCTCAATGGGCGTAGCATACTGCTACTATTCTATTGGCCAAGTTGGGTCATTTAAGGTTCTAAGGTCGGTTGGTGCTTAATGACTCCTCAGAAGACCCATATTCTCCTTGTTGCGACACAAGGGATATCGGTACAGACCAAGGTGCCACACTAACGTAGCCACTGCTTCACCCATGTCGGTCTACGCCGGACAGGTCCCTCACAGCTTATGCTACCTAACAGGGTATCCCCAGATCCGGGTTAGGATCTATGTAACTCCGATGCAGCCCACAATAATAAAGTAAACACGCACAACAATTGAAAACACAAGTGATCTTAGTCCTAAGGTACACCTCACTTTTAAATTTCCCCAGCAGAGTCGCCAGTTCTGTGATCGGTGGATCTGGAACTGACTGTTTAACGCTGGTTTCGCGAAATGTCGCGGAAGCAAGAGTCGCCATCGTCTTTTATTTTCTCCAACATGGACAGGACAAAAGCACAGCAAAATTCCTTATGAGATAGTTTCTCAGTTCGGGAGGTAGATTTATAGAAAGGGAAGGTGTTAGCACCCTTTCTATCCGTGGTTATCCACGGGCTCTTAGATACTTGCTCATTTGTATTTTCAAAATGTGTTTGCTTTTCAAATGTGAGTGGGTTTGAAAAAAGTTTCGTTTAAAGATTTCAGATCGACTCTTGTATCAGTCCTCAAGAGTGTTTGAAAAAATTGTTTTGAAAGTGTCGGTGTGAAAAGAGTTTTTTATTTGTTTTTGAAATAGAGCAAGTGTCTATGAGTCATCCACCTACCCTAAGGAATTAGGCTGTGTAAATGTCCTTAAGGTAGTGCCATCCCACCATTGAGAGATAGGTAGCACCACCGTTGAAGGTGTTCGGGTCAATTCGTTTGTAGGGACAGTGTGGTCACCAGAGCAACAGTAGGACACCTTAGAAGCTACCCTTATGTCATTGATCCTTTTTTATTCCGAGGCAACCGTTTCGAGGCAACTGGATCATGTCATGGACATAAGGACTTACTAAAACGTCCTATACTCGACGACCACGTTTCGAAGGTAAGGCAACAGTGAGGCGTACCCTAAGAGTGGTGTGTGAATTTGTGTATTGTTTTCAGTTTAGCATTTATCTTGTACATGTATCATGGTGATCTACGCTTGTTTTTAATTTAGGCCATACATTCTTTCATGCAATTAAAATTTAAAAAGTGCGGAAATTAAAGTGCGGAAAGTAAAATCCTACGCTATTACAAGGCGCGGGTCTATACATCGCCAAATTAACAAAGACCCGTTTTTAATAAAATGCGGAAAGTAAAACCTAGTTACTATTACATGGCTTGAACAGTTACATAATATTTACAAGAAAAGTAAGAATAAATGCGCGAAAGAATTAAAGATAGAACGTTCGAGGGCGTTGGACCCTTTTGAAATTAAATTGAATTAAAGGTTAATTGATTATTAAATTAAAAGAAAAGAAATGTTTTTTAGGTTTTTGGTATTTAATGGAAAATAAAGAACAAGAATTAAAAGGAAACCCTAAATCTAGATTATTTTAATTATTAATGAAAATATTAAAGTTCACATAATTTATTAGTTAATTAATTCATTTGCATGTTTATTTACAAAATTAATGATAATTAATAATAATGATAAATAATGATGATTAATAATTTATTTAAGAAAAAGATGAATATGTCAAAAAACCCTAATTCTAGATACTTTTTACTTATTAAGAAAAAGATTAAAGTTTAAAAACCTAAATTAAACTAAGTTAATTGTTAGAGTTTATTTACAAAAAATAGGTTAGTGATGAAATTAATAATAATTAAATATATTTGTATTTTTGATTTTTTCTGTTTTTATTATAGAAAATTATTTTATGGTGAAAAAAACAATTAAAAAAAATTAAAAAAGAATTAGAAAAGAAAAGAAAATAAAATTAAAAAGGATGCAAACCAATGGGGGTTTCAGGCCCAAGGGGAGGTTTTTTTGAAGTATTCTGGCCCATTAGATAAAAAGCCTTGTTTGACTTTCTGGCATCACGTGCGTGTTCATTGACTCCTGAGTACCGTGGTCTGCATTCTTTGGCCATTGGATTGGGTTTCATGGCCATTTGTGTTCTGGTTGTTGGCCATTTGTATTCTGGCCTCAACGTTCCTTAATCTTCTCAGGATGTCTGTCTCGCCATGTATTGATGTCATGCATAAGTTGTTCTTTTGGCCATTTGGCTTTTGGCTTTTGGCCATTTGGCTTTTGGCTTTTGGCCATTTGTATTTTGGTCTCAACGTTCCTTAATGAACCTGCATGAGATCCTGTCTAAAATCTGCAGTGTTGAATCTCATGAACCCATTAAATAAAATCATAAAATGCGAATAAAATCAATATATGAAGAAATTTAATGTTTAGGCACAATATGGCATGTATGAATGATTATACCCTTTTGATCATGGAGATCAAATCAATCTTACCCTTACTGGAAAATTAATGACCTGAATGCTTTTATGCCCTTTGGATCATGGAGACCAAGCCAGCCTTATCCTTACTGAAGAAGTAGTGAGGTGTTGGTTTGTAACTGTGATGGCTTGTTTGTAGTGAGAGAGGGATTTGTAATAAGGATTTCAAGGTTTTAGGGTTCTTGAAAGAATTTGATATTCTAACAGTGTTGTGGCTATGTTTTTTCTCTCTTTTTCTCCCCTCTGGTTTGTGTGAAAAGAAGGTGATTATATAATGGAAATTAGGGTAAAGAAAATGGGCTTTGAATGTGCAATTGGGTCTCCAATGTTCACTTGAGTTCGTCACTTTCCAGGCTAAATCGCAGGGACTTAAGTGCAATTTTTGAAGTTGAAATATGAAAACAAAATGTAGCCTACATCGAGAACTAACTCCTGTCCGAAAATCGGCCCAATCGGATAAACGGTGAATTAGTTATGAATTTTTGAAGTTTCAGCTCAGACAAACTTATTTTGGGCTCCAGTGTCGACTCTGACACGTTCTTCAATAAAAAACTGGTATTGGTCGGAGCATAATCCGGTCTTGAATTTTGAAGCAAAGTTGTAGATCTATGAGTCAGGGACCTTGTGTAAAAATATGAGCCCAATCCGATAAAAATTGACCGAGTTATGAATTTTTGAAGTTTCGGCCCAGATGAAATAATATTCAGCATTCAGGATTTTCAGCGTGTCACGCCCTCTGGGCAAAAAACGAAGGCCTTTTGAATACCGTTTGAACTCAATACCTTCTGTGAAAATGTAGCCATTTCAATTTGTGAAATTTTGGCGCCAGAACCAGCTCGATACGATGAAAATCGACCAAGTTATGATTTTCTGAACATGACGCAAATAAACTTCTGTCACAAATTTTCTGTATGAAAATACTTGATAAATCCACATTTTTGAAGACCTTCTGATTGAAATTGACTTCCAGCCGTGAGAGATGAAAACGTAGATAATGTCAAGACGGAATTTTAGCCACCGGAACGGGTTCAAAACGAGCCACGATCTTCAAGTTATGAATTTTTTAGCGCGTAAAAACTGCACATTCAGCACACTTTTTCACCATATTTCTTCAAGAAAACTCGCACATTCGGATACCTTCTTTAAAGAATTGACTCTTGAGCCGAACCTGAATTTGAGAATACGTTATCAGAGATATCTTTGTGAAAGAACACCTGAATATGACGCGCCGGGTTGGACTTGTGAATTTTTCTTGAAATGTTTTGAGAAATATGGGAGGGCAAATTTTGGGGTACAACACCTACAAAACAGGAACAAAGATGAAGATCCAAATCCTTGAAATGATTAGTGGATGCATATGATGCTTCATGATGTTTATGATGTTATGCACAAGTATATATGTACAAACAAATCACACAAGTTCCTAGTTTCAGGCTTGCATGGGGTTTCATAGGTAAGTATCCTCTTGAAGTTTAGTTGGCTCAACCTGTCCTATAAATAGTAACCGGGTTTTAAGGAGCTCAATATCACTGGATTATTTTCTGTGTTCATTATTTCATTTTAGCCACTTAATTGGCGACCAAAATATTACAATACAAATATTAAAAAATAGAAATATGTGAGAAAAAATATTATTTAAGTATATAAATAATAAAAATAAAAATATAATATTTTTATAATATTTACAAGTTTTCTATTTAAGAAAATAAAAGTATATTATTTAACAATTATTTCTATGTCCAAAAAAATAATAAAAAAAATAAAATAAAATGTGAAAATTTATGAAAATATTTTTGGGAATTTTTAATATTTAGAAAAATAAAATAAAGTCAGAAATGAAAAAGAAATAGAAAAATATGCAAAAAATAAACAAATGGACTGAGGGGTGTAAACAACAATAGGGGTGTGTCAATAGCATGGAACAAACAGGCCCAGCCCAGATTTCAGCTTCGTCTTCAACCTTTGAACAAGAAACACGCGCTATGTACAAATTCGTATCTCATGTTTCAATGCTTAAAAACAAAAACTTGTAACATGAAAGTTATAGAGCATGATCATACGATTTTAACCATATAAAAAACTTAATCTAACTCTCAAAGACCAGAGAGAATTTCTCTGGCCCTAATTTCTAACCTAACTTTTTCAGAAAGTTCATCATTCAAATTCTCCCAACACAGTTAACTTAAATGAAATTTATGCATATGTACAACTTAAGGGCTATGAGTACTACATTTTTTTATTCACAAACCTAAGCCTAATGTTTCCTAAATAGAGAGATATAAGTTTGAACTTTACCTGTTTCAGTTGAACTCGAGTATGGCAATGTAGGGGTTTTCAGTGAGGCCTGAGATGCTTGTGAGCTTGCTTGAACTTCCTTTGACCTCCCCAATGCTTAGTTTGCTTTGAACTTGCTTGAATAAGCTTGTAGAAGTCAACCTGCACAGTTAGAATTCAAAAATGGTGAAGCTTGAAAACAAGGTTACATTTGTTGTCCAATGGTTGGGATAGCTTAGGTGGGTTGTTTAGAAAGTGTTTGAAGTGGTTGCAAGCAAAACGCACAAGTGGATTTTGCTTTGGATGTCAAAATACAGAAGCTGCCCTGTTTTGCAAGTTTTTGGTGTTTTGGTGTTCAAGGATGTTTGAGGACTGGATAGCTCGTGTTTCTGGATCAATGTGATATGCAAAAGTTGGTTCAAATGTTTACCAAGCCTGGTTATAACAGATACAAGAGTTATGTGGTTTTTGCAAGGTTTCTTGGTTTTGAAGCAAAAATGAGAAGTGACTATGCAAAGGCTTGTACCATATAGCTTAGGGTCTGCACAAAGTTGGTATACTTTTCCCTATCTTTGTGGACTTTGTTTGCTGTGAAAGAATGGTCCAATGCTCAAGAGAAATAAAAATGCATAAAGTTGTGCTTTATGAAAATAGGATTGTTGCCTTTTTGCCAAAAATGGATTAAACCCTTGTGTAATCCTCTAAAGCTCATAACAATGCCTCTAACCAATGTATTTGCATTCAATTTTTGAGTGTGGAGGGGTTTAAGGACCTGTAAGCAAGTACCAGCATGGCTGGACAGAAATTGCAACTTGTGTCAACATGAAAAATGCCATGGATCAAAGTGACATTTTGCCAAATTCAAACCTTCGGTTCTCCCTAACCACAAATGATTTTGGAGAGTTCTTGGACATTTTGGAAATCTTGTAACATGCTATACAATCCCAATTTGAAATGAATTTTGAGATTCCAATTGAAACTAGGTGAAAAATTTCCATGAAGATATGTCAAAATCCTGCCTAAACTACGGCAAAATTTCACTAAGTTAGAAAGTTTTTGGACCCTTGTTCATAAAATAATAACTTGAGATCCAAGCATATTTTGGGAAAACTTTGTGAATCAAAGTTATAGATTTTGTGGATTACTACAACTTTCATTTTGGAAGTTTTCTTTGAATCCAATTGCATCATGGTGAAAATGTTGGGCAAAGTTGGGAAAAAACAAGAAATTTTCATAACTTAGAAAATTTCTAAGTTATGAAAATTTTCCATTTTAAACCCTAATTTGCAAAATTAGGTTTCTTGGTTAACAAGTTTTATGTTTGGACATATCTTGATGAAAAATGACCCTTGGCACTTGATTTTGACCAAAAAGTCAAAGTTTGACTTTTCAGTGTACAGTTGATTTTTGATCAATTGACTGGAAAATTCATTTGTCAATCTAATGCATTTGAGATCTTTTGAACCTTGTGATTAGGTCAAGATGATGCCATTGAATTCTTGAATCCATGCTTGAACCCAATTTGCCATTGGCTAGGTCAAAAATCAGAAATTGCCCTTCTGCAGTCAAAATCCTAAAAATGACCATTTTGCCCTTTTGAAGATCTGATCAAATTTCTTGAGGAGTTGTGGTCCAAACTTGATCAAATGATTCATATGAGTCTATAATGTTGATGTGGATCAAAAAATATGAGGTTTGACTGTAAATTGGCCACAGTTGACTTTTTCCCAATACAGTTGATTTATAGGTCAACTGTACAATTGACTGGGCAAAAATTTGATTCAAAGCTTGAAACTTGGTATGGGCAATCTTATAAGTCCAACATGAAGTATGAAAGTCACATTGAGCAATGGAAATCCAAAAATTCCTGTGTAAACTCAAACCCTAATTGCAGGTCATCAGTGCAAGGAGATGTCTTGAGCAGAGCAAACCCTAATCCTGTCTGGAGTCCAAAGAGTCTTGTGGGGGAAATCTTGATAAAATGAGAGGGAAAATTTTGGGGTACAACAAATACCCTATAAGCTTTACTAGATTTAGTATCCGATAAAGATACCTTCATCTGCTTTTGAATCAAACTTACCAAGATTTTCCTTTCCATTGTTCAACACAAAACATTTACATCCGAAAACATGAAGATGTGAAATATTCGACTTTCTTTCTTTTAGTAGTTCAAACGGAGTTTTGTTTAGAATTGGACGGATTAGGATCCTATTCAAAACATAACAAGCCGTACTTATGGCATCGGCCCAAAAATACTTAGGAAGGGCATGTTCATTGATCATAGTTCTTCTGAGATCTTCTAAAACACGGTTCTTGCGTTCCACTACTCCATTTTTGTTGTGGAGTACGTGGTGCAAAAAAATTATGATCAATGCCATGTTTTTTCACAAAATTTCTCAAAGATATGGTTTTCAAATTCACCCCCGTGATCGCTTCAGATTGTAACAATGTTAGTGTTTAACTTATTTTGGAACATCTTAGCAAATTTTTCAAACGCGGAAAAAGTGTCACTTTTGCTAGACAAGAAAATTGTCCAACAAAATATAGAGAAGTCATCTACTATAACAAAACCATAATAATTACCACCTAGACTTTCTATTCTATATGGTCCAAAAAGATCCATGTGAAGAAGTTCAAGTGGTTTTGTTGTAGAGATAATCTTTTTAGATTTAAAAGAAATTTTTGTTTGTTTGCCCATTTGACATGCATCACATAAGTGATCTTTAGAAAAATTTATTTTGGGTAAACCAGCAACTAGATATTTTGATACAATTTTGTTTAGAAAGTCAAAATTGACATGCGTTAATCGCCTATGTCAAAGCCATGAGTCTTCACTCATGGAAACAAGACATTTAGTGTCGGTCAAAGATACTTCATTCAAGTCAAGCATATATACATTATTAACCCTCAAGCCTTTAAACACATTATACTTATCACTATTTTCAATTAAGCAACAATCTTTTTAAAAAGAAACTTTATATCCTTTGTCACATAATTGACTAATACTAATGATATTGTATTTAAGCCCTCGACTAAAAGGACATCTGAGATAGTAGTAGAAGAGGGATTACCTACGCTACCTTTTCCGAGTATAGCTCCCTTGTTGTTATCACCATAGGTTACAAAGCCTTTCTTCTTAGCCATAAATTCAAAGAATAGGGAAATGTCACCCGTCATATGTCTGGAAGACCCACTGTCGAGAAACCATCTTCTCTTCGTAGACTTAAGACATTCCACCTACAAAATCAAACAAGGGAAATAGGTACCCAATTTTTATTGGGTCCTTGTGTGTGAGTGAAACATGGGTTGCCTTTGGGAGACCATTTGAAAATTCCTTTAGGTACCAAGAATATTCTAAATCAACATTTTTTTAATGGTGTGTCCCTCCTTGCAACAATATAGACAAGCTGAGTCTTGATAGGAGTTACTTTTGCTTTATTAATCTCTTATCTGATAAGTATATTTTTGATAAGGATTAATCATACTTTTTCTAAAGTATGATCGATCAATAGCAAATGTAACTTTGGCTTGTAAAGCCTTGTCTAATTTAACTTTAAGAATTCTAGTCTCTCTTTTCCAAATGTGACAAGTTTCACATCCATGCCAATTTTTTCAAGAGGTCTTGTAAATTTCATCTTTGTCTTTGATACTCTCTATCATGGATGCCTTGAGAGTTTCCAACTCCTTTTCGGATTCGGAAACTTTATGCTCAAGGTATTTGAAAATCCTTTTATTTGAGGCTAAGCGTTTGAAAGCTTACTTAGCCTCATGATGTAGAGTATTAAAGGCATTTAGTAACTCAATATAAGACATATCATCAACATAATCATGTTTAGAATTACTTACATTCTTTTTCTTTTTGTGATGCGCCATTAGACACAAGTTTGTCATTTACTCTTCATCACTAGAGTCATCTTTGCTTGATGAATCACTATCATTATCCCAAGCAATGTAAGCTCTTCTAGCTTTGTTTGGCTTCTTTTGAAACTTGTCTCTTACTTTGTCTTTCTTGAACAAGGGGCAATCTGGTTTGTAATGACCGGGTTTCCCACAATTGTAACAAGATTATTTTGACTTATCTCTTTTGTTTTCAAAAGGTTTGTTTTACTTATCTTGCCTTCTATAGTCAACGAGATTCTTATTCGAATGTTGGATTTCATTCTTCCGAAGATATATTGTACTTCCTTACGAATAAACCCAAATCTTCATTCGGACTCTCATATCCATCACTTGAGTTACTTCCACCCGAATCTATAGTGGAAGACTTGGAACTTGAAGCCCTTAACACAATGGAATTCTTCTCCGTATCCCTCAACTTTTCTTTCTTCTCTTTATTTTCATGCTTATTTAGATTTGTGAGCTCTTGTTCGTGTTCTTGAAGCTTACCAAACAATGTTGTAAGTTCCAATGTAGTTGGATCATGGGCTTCCTTAATTGTCGTGACCTTAGGTTTCCATTCCCTGTTAAGACATCTCAAAATCTTGTTATTAGCAACAACATTGGAAGTAATATAACCAAGTGTGTGTAAGCGATTTATTATGTGAGAAAATCTATTATGCATTTTCG
The DNA here is from genome assembly GCA_948472305.1 of Vicia faba. Taxonomy (NCBI): domain Eukaryota; kingdom Viridiplantae; phylum Streptophyta; class Magnoliopsida; order Fabales; family Fabaceae; genus Vicia; species Vicia faba. The sequence continues at coordinate 114,303,262 of OX451737.1, forward strand.
CAATGGTTTCACCATGCTTCATGTGAAAGAGATCAAACTCTTGAGTTAATGTGTTAATCCTTGCTAATTTGAAATCGTTTGTACCCTCATGGGTAACTTGTAAAGCTTCCCACATTGCCTTAGCGGTAGCACAATGTGAGACACTAAAGTATTCATCAACTCCAAGAGCTGATATGAGTATGTTTTTAGCTTTCTAGTCATAAGCATAGTTTTCTCATGTTTTTCATCCCATTGTTCTTCCGGTTTAGGCACAACGTCACTCGCATTGGTTAACATAGTTATGGCCATAGGACCTTCTTCTATGACTTTCCAAATTTTTCTATCAACAAAATTGATATGCACGCGCATACAATCTTTCCAATAGTTATAGTTTTCACTCGTGAAAATAGGCGCTCTATTGTACGCCCCTTTTGGATTGTTCTCCATTGTCTAAAGAGTTATAGGTGAAGCACTAGATGAACCGGAGCTCTGATACCACTTGTTAGACGATAGGATGTACCTATAAGGGGGGTTGAAGAGATACCGTGATTTTTAAAAAGATTTTTTAAAGAAAACTTAAAACACAGTGAAAGCTACCCAGATACACTCGTCTAAAAATGATCCTCTATTAAAAAGACCAGATATGCGTAAAACCAAATGGAATGAATCAATGAGAATTATTAACACTTAACTTAGTTATAATAGATCACTGTTAGAAGCAGTGTAGAGGCGACCAACAAAAGTTTTGGAAATATTTATCCTGGAATTTATCGTGTCCACAAAGATTGGTTATTGAATTTTCGCTCGACAAATTCTCGCATTTATGAGTTTGGGATTGAATGAGTTTGTAAAGAAAATGTTATCAGCAGAAAATAAATGTAAACAAAAAAACTAAGGAATAACTTATCAAGCCTGCATATAATATACTCATCACAGACTTAAATCTATCGACCTGTTACATTCAACCTAACAATACTCATCAATGTCACTACGTATCACTCACAACCTAAGTCATTTCTAACCCAAATTGAGAGACCGACTGTATCACCAAGGAAATGATCTCTCTACCTCCTCAATAACACAGAATACAACTATGTAATCACATTGACGATCTCTCATCACAAAACAATCACACAGAGACATTAAGCTTTGATACCCAAGTAGGTGTCATCTATAAATCTATCTCTAGAGTTCAGAAACTAACACATAATCATCCTAGATAAGAATCTAAGCAGTATATGTCTATAACAACTCAAATCCCTAGCACAGAGCAAAAATCTAAGACAACAATCCATAAAGATTTGTAAAGCAAGTTTAATATAACGCCATGGGAAAAAATATACATGAGTTCAAAGTAAATACATATACAAACTCAACACATAAAGAATACACAAAGAAGAAGAGAAATGAACCACAAATCTACCAGTTTGTCAGTGCCGATTGAAGAGAAATCCACCCCAGATCATCCTTATGCAAGCTTCAATGTTGTTTTCTAAGCTAATCCTATCCAAAAATGAAGGTTGATGGAGTTGGGGTAAAAAATACCCAAAACCATACCAAAAAAATGTGTTTTTACACCTAAATACGCATTTCTAACTGTCCAGCATCGCCCGGCAACCAAAAAGCGTCGCTCGGTGATAAAAACAATGTTTTTCCCACGCCATAGCTTGCCTAGCATCGCCCGGCGACCAAAAGCATCGCCCGACGACCAAAAGCGTCTCCCGGCGACCAAAAGTGTCGCCTGGCGGCGGATGATAGAAAGTTGAAAAACCAGCACAACATTATGCATTGTTTTGGCCATAACTTTTGAACTGTAACTCCGATTCGGGCCCGGTCGGAAGCATTGGAAAGCTTATTCAATGCTCTATCTAAAAATTAACAAATATCAATGCTTGGATACCTACAAAAATGATATAAAATCAATTAAAATCAATGATATTTACACGATAACGTGATATATACACTATAACGTAAACTATACAAAATGTATGCAAAAATTGAGGTTTATTGACGAAAAGAAAACAAAATAAGACTATGAGTGATAATTATTCACTTTCAAATTCACAAAAATTTAGCACTCATCAAACTCTCCCCAACTTAAAATATTGTTTGTCCTCAAACAAAGTCAAATAAACTTAAATAAGCAAAAGACGATACTCCAAGAATCACGAATCAACAAGTTTTTAAAATGGAAAACAAATGTATAATTCAAACAAAAACGCACACGCAAAGTAAATACTTACCACAATCCTACAATGACAACATATAAATGAAACAAATCCTAAGTACAAATATCATACTAAACATTCCAAAACAAAACAAGCTCAATCATGAATCACACCTAAAAAAACATTCATCGGTAGATGAAAAACACACAATGGTGAGAACTTTTAACACTCATCCACAATCTTGCAAACAATAGACTAAATTATGCATTCATCCAAAAACTCATATTGAAAATACAAAGGCAAGAATCACAAGGGCTTTCTAAGGTTGTAATGTGGTTTGGTTAATAAACAAGTGATAAGTCCTAAAGCTAATCGGAAAAAAAACTTGCCTTAACCCAAGGGAGTGATCAACTCACAAAGTCTTAAGCAACACAATTTCAATCAAACTTCTTCTTCATCCCAAATTTAAAACCAACTCACATCACTTATTCAACACAACATTATTCCATACTCTTTTTGTTTTTGTTTTTCAAATCTTTTTCATCTTTTCTTTCTTTCTTTTTCTAATATTTCTTTTTCACTTTTTTTTATTTTCTCTTTCTATTTCTCAACCTCATAGAAACCTCACTATAAATGAGCAAACATTTCTCTCCCCAACTTTAATTCAACCAACATTAATGTGTGAATACTCCCTACTTTCTAAGACAAGGTAAAAATTCATACAACAACAAATAGTTGAGAGTTCAAGAAACAAAAGAATCAACATCCATAAAAAATATGAACTAAAAACTCATAGACAATCATCAAGTTCAAATAAACACGGATATTGACAAAAGCTCAAACGGGCTAACAAATGATCACACACTCACAAGGTGAATTGAATATTTGACCAAGGTAGTTGTACTCAAAATCAAACAAAATGCCTTGATCACTTTCATGCATTCATACAATCAATACAAACAAAAGATTAAACATAATAAAATCAAGTTAAAACAAGAATTTTGGCCTCCAGCATATATGAACAATGGAAAGCTTCCTCAAATTTATGGGTAAAAGGAAATCTAAAGTGATTCAAGTTATGAGCAAGTAATGTAAAAAGAATGAATGGTATAGTAATTATACAAATGATAAATTTCCTAAACATGTTATGCTATAGAAAGTGATAAACGAGTACCTAGCGTGTATCAACTCCAAAACATTATCATTACCATACATCCGCAAGTTGAAACACTCAAATTTGGAAAATCACCAATTGCACTTCAAGCTATCGAACCAAAATTCGAGTCCAAACAACAATAAAAACAAACGGATGAAAGTGAAATAAACAAATTGAAAAGTGAAGATATAAGAATTTAGAACAAGTCCAATTTCAACTTATTTAAACAACAATCAACACACTACCTAAACTAAGAAAATGAAAAACGATAAAACATGATTGTTTTATGTCGTAAGCTCGACGCTTGATATTTATAAATCACGTGTTTCTTCGAATGAGCCAAATGCTTCACTCTCGCCCTTGCTCTCATCTCTTCGAGCTCTAACCAGAACTACACATCTAACCACACTTTTGGCAAACATGAAAAGAAACAAATATATACACTATATTCATAAGTATGTAAAACATGTACAATTTACAAGTTTGATAAACATATACAAACAAATGTACAATTAAAATAAACAAGTTCATTTACAATTTCTATACAATATATACATTAATTAAAAAACTCAAAAACAAAATAATTATCGCAATGCGAAATCAATAGAACCATACCCCGACAAAAATGCCATTTTTTTGGAAGCGGTGTAGCGGCAAGCAACAAAAGTTTTGGAAATATTTATCCGGAAATTTACCGTGTCCATATAGATTGGTTATTAAATTGTCGCTCGACAAATACTCGCGTTTATGAGTTTGGGATGAATGAGTTTGTAAAGAAAACGTTATCAACAGAAAATAAATGTAAACAAAAAAAATTAAGGAAGAACTTATCAAGCCTGCATATAATCTACTCATCACAGACTTAAATTTATCGACTAGTTACATTCAACCTAACAATACTCATCAATGTCACTACGTATCACTCACAACCTAAGTCATTTCTAACCCAAATTGAGAGACCGACTGTATCACCAAGAAAATGATCTCTCTACCTCCTCAACAACACAGAAGATAACTATGTAATCACACTGATGATCTCTCAGCACAGCACAACCACACGGAGGCATTATGCTCTGATACCCAAGTAGATGTAGGCTCTAAATCTATCTCTAAAGTTAAGAAACTAACAGATAATCATCCTAGATAAGAATCTAAGCAGTATATGTCTATAACAACTCAAATCCCTAGCGCAGAACAAAAATCTAAGACAACAATCCACAAATATTTGTAAAGCAAGTTTAATATAATGTCATGGGCGACAAATTTACATGAGTTCAAAGTAAATACATATGCAAACTCAACACATAAAGAATACACAAAGAAGAAGAGAAATGAACCACAAATCTACCAGTTTATCAGTGTCGATTGAAGAGAAATCCACTCCGGGTCATCCGTATACAAGCTTCAATGTTGTTTTCTAAGCTAATCCTATCCAAAAATGAAGGTTGATGGAGTTGGGGTCAAAAATACCCAAAACCATACTCTAAAAATGTGTTTTTACACTTAAATACGCATTTCTGATCGTCCAACACCGCCCGACAACCAAAAAGCATCGCCCGGAGACCAAAACAATGTTTTTCCCATGCTACAGCTCGCCTAGCGTCGCCCGGTGACCAAAAGCATCGCCCGGTGGCGGATGACAGAAAGTTGAAAAACCAACACATCATTCTGCATTGTTTCGGTAATAACGTTTGAACCGTGACTCTGATTTGCGCCCGGTCGGAAGCATTGGAAAGCTTATTCAATGATATATCTAACAATGCCTAAATATTAATGCTTGGATACCTACAAAAATGAGATAAAATCAATTAAACTCAATGATATTTACACGATAATGTGACACTATAATGTAAACTATACAAAATGTATGCAAAAATTGAGGTTTATTGACGAAAAGCAAATGAAATAAGACGATGAGTGCTAATTATTCATACTCAAATTCACAATAATTTATCACTCATCAATCACTTATACTTTTTAACTGTAGTCAATTACTCCCAATGAATTATTGAGTATAAAACTCACAAATTTGCACTTTTGGACTTTTATCGAACACTTGGTGTGCGTAATCACACCAAGTCCAATCTATCTTAATTTGTAATGTTAAAACCAATTATAGCAATCAAAGTGATTACTATAGTCCTTAGCAATAGTTATATCACACTACAAATCCAGACACTTGGAATCACAAGTGCAAATTTACAAATTATAGTAAATAAACGGTAAAAGACGAGAAAGAAAAATGACACGCGATTTGTTTAGGCAGTTCCCCATGTCGTCCTCGCGTGGGATACTCTGCCCCTAATTCTAAAATTTAGAATTAGGATAATGGCTATTATGATTTCAAAGTTTGTACAAGAGATAGAAAATAGTCACCACAATTCAAACACAATATGTTAAATTGAAAACTAAGCTCCTCTCTTCCCTTGATTTGATTTGAACCAAGTATGTCACCAATCTTTGATAAACCTTGGGTTGTAGCTACCTTGTTGAGAACCTAAACCATTTCTCAAACCCTCTGCTCGGTTGATTTGATCGCAATATGGTGACCCCAATTATTCCTTCACAATCCTCTGATTGTAGCTACCTTGCCGAGTGAACCCACGATTCCTCAATCCCTTAAGCACAGCTGAATTTGGATGAAGCAAAGAATTGTCAAAAACCCCTAAATCCCAATGATCTTGGAGGACAAAACCCTCATATTTTATTCAAGAAAAACCCATAATTACTCAACCCGAACAAGATCGCAATCTTCTACTTAAAACGTTATCAACACACGCTCCGCATCTTGATCGACAAAAAATATTATGTGCAGTTATCAATGGATGAGTGAGAGGTTGAAGATGATGAGTACCTTGTGTATCTATTTCACTTTTCTTGTTGAAAATCAAATGATAGAACCTAACAAGATTATATATTTTATCTCAAGTCAAAAACCAAACTAACAAGCTGAAACACAGATTTAACGAGCCAACAGTCGACCTATGCCAAAAGGGGGACTCGACCTGAGCATTCTCGCGAGTGCTAGAAGACAAAGTGCGTGACCCATGCGTCAACCACTTCAGAGTTGTGTGTCGATGCATAGTTCCTAAAAATTACTCCCAGGTTGAGTCGACCACACAGACGACGTGAGCAAACCCGAGACTTCTCCAAGGCGCAACTTTCAATCCATGCGTCAACCGCTTCAGGGCTATGCGTCAAGCATAGTTCCTAAAAATTACTCCCAGGTTGAGTCGACCACACAGTCGACGTGAGCAAACTCGAGACTTCCCCAAGGAGAAACTTTTAATCATGCATCGACCGGAGCTTTGAGTCGACTCAAAGCATAGAAATTTCCAAAAATACCACTTTTTGAAGACTTTTCATGCTTCCTTGTCCACCATATCATCTAGCAACATTTCCAACATATAGTGGAAAGTTTTGACATCATTGAAACCCTTATTGAAGGAACTTTTCCCTCACATTAATGACTTAAGTGATTAACCTTAGAGTCTAATCGATTAAGAGCTTCAAAAAGACATAAACCTTAATTCCAAAAGGGAAACCCTATAATGTTATGTGTCGTAATTGATTAAGAGTGTTTCTAATTAATTAAGAAGTCTTTTGTCTTGCTTTAATTGATTGGAATAAGTCCTTAATTGATTAGACAATGTCCAGTGCTTCCTAAATGAATAGGAACACTTCTTGGTCAATTCCACATGAATCTTGATAGTATTTCCATAAGTTTTAGGGTGTTTTAGTAAATTGAGAGAGATTTAAAAATATTTTTCAAGTGCGGGTGAGTTGCCTTAGTAGTTTGATAAATACTCTTATACCTTTACATTTAATTGATCACTCATACACAGAACCAGAAGAATTTTCACACCCCCTTTCTTTATTTTGTTAATGGTGAAATTTTGTGGACAAAAACAAATTTTGTTGATCTGCAACCACCACCTCTAAAAAGACAATTTGGGAGGCCCAACAATAAAAGGAACCAATAGGCTGAAGAAATGATAAAAGGTGAGAAAAAACTGAAGGAGGTAAAATTTAAAATCAAGTGCAATATATGTCATATTGATAGACACAACAAGGCTACATGCAAACTGCCAATACCTTTGACACAAGATGCATCTCATCCTGACACACAAGTTGAGCCATCACCACAAAACTAGACAACACCAACTAAACCTACACCACCAAGTCATACAACATTAATTAAGCCTACACCACCACTCTCATCAACTCAACTACGTGCAATTAAGAGGGGAAAAAAGAAGACAATTTTGAACTATTTTGAGCTAGCCTAAATTATTGTAATATTTTGTGATCATTTTTGTAATTGTTTGATGCCATTTTGGTTTAGTAATGAATGATGACATGAACATCAATGTAACGAAATTATGTTTGCGGACATGAATAAAAGTCTGTTTGTTTTCCCTTCTGGTTTGAAACTTGTTTAGCCATGCATGAAATATTGTTTGTTTGTTATTCTAATTTGAAACTTGTTTATAATTTAATGAAATTTTACTTGTTTTCCATTCTGATTTGAAACTTTTTTTAGGCATGAATGATGCCATTTTAGTTTTATCATTAGCACATGCAATTTAAACCAACACGGTCTAATATATTTTTGTCAATAACACGTAATTAGCACTGTTCAAACATAATTAACACAATTTAATCAAGCATAGGCATTTTGAACAAATATTTTTACAAGTTTTACAAACCAACATTATCTAACACAATTTAAACCAGATTTTAATTCAATATAGCAGTCAGGGACTTTCGTTATAGCTTAAACATAATGGATTATATCTAGGAAATTTTTTGCTTATAGCACACATTCTTTATGGCACAAAAATTATAACAAATTTGGAACCTAATTTCATTATAACATACTTTCAACATAGCAGGCAATTTTATCAGGTTTAACAACATAATTTCATACAATAACCTAACACAATTTTTGCATAATTTCATTACAATAATCCAACTCATAATCACCCTTAAACTAACCCTATTTAAAATACATTGTTTATGTCATTATTCATCCCTAAATTAAAAATTTCAAGTATCATTAATATTTTCAACCATCTTTTTGTGTACATAATCTCATTCTTCAATTTGAGAATTTTCTTCTTTTGTCTTTCGATATTAATATCCCTTTTATCAACTATTTCATCATTTAACTACTTGAAAAAATTACAATCTTTATTTATGTCTTTTTTTTATTTATTTCTACAACCCCTTATTTTTTTTATTTTACAAATTTTAATTTTAATTTTTCATTTAATTTTAGCATTATTATTTTGATCAATAATTAGTAAAGTTAATTAAAATCTTTTACATGTTACAAATATATATATATTTATATATATATATATATATATATATATATATATATATATATATATATATATATATATATATATATATATATATATATATATATATATATATATATATATATATATATATATATATATATATATATATATATATATATATATATATATATATATATATATATATATATATATATATATATATATATATATATATATATATATATATATATATATATATATATATATATATATATATATATATATATATATATATATATATATATATATATATATATATATATATATATATATATCATGATAATGATACATTGACTTATATATAAGGTTAAGTATCATGTTAATGGATATGTAGAGACATATAAGTCTAGGTTAGTAGTCGAAGTTAACACACAATTATATGCAGTTGACTATTTTAACACTTTCTCTCAAGTTTTTAAGATTACAACTTTGAGGATTTTACTATCCATTGCAGTCATCCATCGAGAGTTGGCATCTTGAGCAACTTGATGTTAATTATGCTTTTTAACATGAGATCTCAATGAGGATGTTTACATGTCCCTCCCTTTTGGTTATGGTGTTCTTGATTCCTCTCTCTAAGATACATACAACCTCAGGTTGATCATTCTTTATACACTAAGCATACATATAATAGTTTCATTGTATTGCTAGTGTATGTTGATGATATAGTGCTGACATGTGATTCTATTACTAAAGTAAGAGGTGTTAAAGCTTTTCCACATAATAAATTTTGTATTAAAGATCTTGGACAACTGAGATATTTCTTAGGCCTAGAAATAAAGAGATATACATCTGTTATTGTCCTAAATCAGAGGAAATATGTTCTTGAATACTAGAAGATATATGTTTTGTGGTGTCAAGCCTGCATTTACTCCCTTTAATTCAACTACAAAGTTATCTTTAACTAATTTAGTTCTATTAGATGAGCATTCTTCTTATCACATGTTGATTGGAAGACAATTATATCTCACAAATATACCCCCTTATATTTCATTTATTGTGCAACACCTTAGTCAGGATGTGGCAAATTCCTTTGTTTCTCAATATCAAACTACAACTAGTACTTTTCGGTATTTGAAGGCTTTTCCTGCTTAGGTATTCTATTGTTCTACTCAAGCTCTCTCAAATTACATGGTTTTGCTAACTTTGATTGGGCACGACGTCAAGCAACACAAAAATTGATTACTGATTATTGTTCCTACTTGGTAATTCTCTCATTTTGTAGAGATCTTAGAAGCAAAATATAATATCAAAGTCATTTACTAAGGCTGAATATAATGTATTGACTACTTTTACTTGTAAGATGTAATGACTTATATATTTTTTTGAAGACTTTCACATTCAGTTTTCTACAATTGCTTCTCTCACTACGCCAAAAACTGCTTTTTGCAGCGCCTCTACTAAAGCGCTTATTGAAAAAGCGCTGCCATAGCCTTCACAAAAAACAAAATTAAAAAAAAGGGAAACCTACGAAGGCGCTTTTTTAAAAGCGCTGGCATAGGTGGGGGATACGAAAGCGCTTTTTACATTAAAAGCGCTGTGGTAGGTCAAATAAAAATATTAATAAAAACGAAATAATAGGGTTATGAAGGCGCTTTTTAAAAAGCGATGTGGAAGATTGGCCTTTGAAAGCGCTTTCAAAAGCGCTGGCATAGGGTCTGATGCTACTAAAGCGCTTTTTAGGCTAAAAGCGCCGTGGTAGCTCAAATATCAAAATTAAATAAAATGAAATATTGAACAGCGCCTGTTCAGAATACCCACGAAACCCACGAAACCCTGTTCATCGTCTTCTCCATCTCACCCTCGCCGGCACGAAGCTTTTCAGCACCGTTTCTCATTATTCACACCTCCCTCTCTCTCTAAAAAACAATCCCATTTCTTTCCACAACTTGCTTCATCTTCATCTCCACTTTCTGGTGAGATTATGCACTCATCGTTATCTTTTTCGCTTTCTCATAAACTTTAATTGCAATGATGCATTTATGAAGATTATTAATTATATTTATATTCCACTGCATGTTAGTAGTAGATTCATGATACTGCTTCTTTTACTAGTTTTATAGAGAATAAACTTTTTTAGAGGGTAGCATGGTTAGATTGAGATTTATTTTTGAGGGTTCTCTTTTTACTTTCATCTTTGAACTATCCCAGAAAAACCATATAGCAAATCTGGAAGCTTTTGTAGATTCATTGATCATCTTATACTCCATTTCTGTGTTTGTAGATCAAAACAGTTAAAAAAAAAACAATATTAGGTTCATTATCAAGGTATTGCAAAATGTTTAGATTTTCATCATACACAAATGTTGGACACGGCACCGATCTGACACGTAGACACTATTGATAATTTTTGGAAATAGAAGTAATAGTATGTAAATTCAAGTGTCAATGACATATCAGACACCCAAACATGCTTCAATCTAAAGTGTCAGTTCTAGATTGCATGCAGTGTACATAGGTCTTGATTGAACTACCAAGGTCAAGAGCAATTAACCAAAATGTTACCTGTAACCAAAATGCTTGTATTGTATGCTAAGCTGTAGATAGGATTCTGATTTCTGCCCAATGTGACTGATCATATATAACAAAATTAGTTTTCTTTCATTGTCTTTTTGTTCGTTGATGATAAAATTTGACATCTATTTGCTTATATGATTCTGCAGCTGTAAATGCTGAATACATTGAGGAACCAGCAACAAATGTGAAATTTCAGACATCTTCGAGTTTCCCGGGTTGCACAGACTCGTTAACGTTATTCGGAACAGGTTAGTTCTTTTAGTCTCACATAATGCTCATGACATGTGAAAAAAACACTACCTTGACAACATTAAACTTGGTCTGTTACAAAGATTTTTGTGTTTTAGTAGTAGAATGTAGTTGGTTCTGATATCAACACTTATTTCAGGATTCAGAGAAAAAGTTTTTGCGATTATTGGCGTCAAGGTTTATGCAGCAGGACTGTATCTAAACCAGTCTATTGTAACTGATTTGAAAGGATGGAAAGGGAAATCGAAAGATGTGATTCAAGGGACTTCTTCCTTGTTCAACACCATTTTCCAATGTAACAATTTAGTATTCATTTTCTGTATTATTGTGAATTCGATTTCTAATTTATAGAATAGTCGATAAGCGAATTCTATTTTCTAATTGCAGCTCCCCTTGAGAAATCATTGCAAATCATTCTTGTCAGAGATGTTGATGGTAAAACTTTTTGGGATGCATTAATTTATAGAATATTGTTTCAAAATCCTCAAGTATAAATATTGCCATTCATACATTGCTTCACTCCTCAAGTATGACTATGATACTTTCCGTCCTATAGCCTTCTTTTTTGAAGGCATGGTCCAATTTGAATTACTGAGTCCAATCAATGAGTACAGTGAATGTATAGCTTGACAGGGAAAGCAAAAAAAAGGTGGAGAAAGCAGCTTACTATGTCTTTATTAGATAGAACAATGGTTTTGTTGTTCTGGTTGTAAGTGTTCAAGATCCATATCAATTGCAAGAAATAAAACATGAATGTGAACAAAGATTATTCTTTTGATGAACAAACTAACATGTTCATATAACAAACTTAATCTCAATTTTAAAAAGCAAATCACTGCATATAATTTTGGAAACAAGAAATGAACAGAAGATAGAGTTTGTGATGTGTGATAATTTATGATGTGCTTAATGTTTATATATTAAATTGTATACTAATATTTGTTAAATACAAGGATTACATGTATCGACATTATAAAGGCACAGATATTTTTACTGCCATGTTATCACCTTAAGCTGGACGATTTCTTAGAAGTTCAATCATAGCTCCAAAACTTCCTTTCTCTCTATTTTCAGTGCTTATACAAGAAATTTACTGTTTTACTTATTCATCCTTAACCTTTGGTATTGGCAAATTAGGTAAGTCTCTAAAGGGTGCTTTGACTTTCACTTATACTTCTTACAGAAAGATACACTAAAGTTTGCATATTTGGATGTTTCCATAAGGGCATAGAAGTTAAGAGGGTCATATCCATCATCAGAAATATAACAAGCTAGCTTGTTAGCTTCATAATCAAGTACAGGTCCTGCTGTTGTCACCTTTATGACGGGGAGGTTAGGCTATTTTTACTTCTTCAGGTTCATCTATTTCATGGTTATTTCTTCCTCTCTCTGATAACTCAGGGCCCTTCATGCATTTGGTAGATATTCTACCTCAAATATGTTGGAGCCTCCTTCTAAGATATGCATTTATTTAGGAAAGATGGATTTTAAACTGTTCTTGTTTGCTTTCATCCCCATCTTCACAGTGTACTTCTATTATAGGGAATAAATATATGAAATAAAGAACGTAACTGATCATAGAATCAAAGGAGTATAACATTACTCTTCTCATTTGGGTGACTTAGTGGATCCCGCAGGTACACATTACTCTCTTATAATTTTTTAATGTTAGTATTTAATAAGCATTCAACCCTTCAATCCGGCACCTAGTTTCCAATTATTACTCTCTTATAATTGGCTGAGTTCACTACGATTAGCGTCCAACTTAATGGTTTTCTCATCGGTGTGTCTTCTATTCTTTGTTAAGATTTCCTTCATGAACTTGACATTGATCTAATACTTTAGAAAACAGAATATTGCTCTCAAGTATTTTAAAAATATCTAATAACTTTACATATTACATGTCATTATCTTTCTTGGTTCGAGCATCTGGGTAACATAAATTATGCATAAGAGGGTTCTTCATAGTAATTTAACTTTGTGGCGCAGATAAAATAAAATACCATCTCTATGTATGGTGACCAATTTATTATCACTTATTAAAACTAAGGACACCACATAAATCGCAATTGGAGTTCATTGCACCAAAGCTAGTAAAATTGATATATTGGTCAACATTTTGTTCTTTCTTCATTAGAATAGTACTGAGATTCCTAGTCAGATACGCCAAGACATATGCTCAACCATATCATACCAATCTATTCTCTGCTGAAAATTGAACATCAAATAACCTCTGTCTAGCCTTCATTGCCTGCATTAGTAAAAAGAAGTGATTAGAGAAAGTTTTATCAGAATTTGCTACTCTATGTTACTGTCCTTTAAATTGAGAAACAGGCACAGTAAATTTGAAATTTGGAATTTCAAGACAAAGTTTTAAATAGCATACCAGTTGCTCCCATTTTATACAACTTGTTATGATGGAAAGAAGGACACATTGAACGAAAGCACCGACTTCACTAGTTAGTAATTAGTTATGAGTTGTTTAGCACATGCTTAAGGTGAGGCAAGAATAACTATGAATTTGATTACCTGATATGTTGAATTTCTTTACAGGTAATTAATTATTATTTTGCTATAGTTGCGTGACTAATTAGTTGCTATAGTCAAACCATGGATAAAAAATGGATGACTGCCAATCGATTGTCGAAAGAGTATGAGGATGGGGTATCAGAATTCGTTAAGTTTGCCGTTGCGCACGCCAGAGAACCCAATGGAATGATATGTCCTTGCTTGAGATGCTGTTATGGGAGACGGGTTGACGCGGTTCAGTTGGAATCGCATTTACTGATGCATGGAATTGATAGAAGTTATGCATGTTGGAATTTGCATGGTGAGAAAAGTAGCGGGAATGTTGAATCGAGTTATAATATGACGTATGCTTCAAATGAGGATTTCGCAGACGCATACGATTATGATCGAGTCGAAGAGATTGCAGAAGCGCTTGAAGAAGATCTTGAGGATTGTCCCAAAATGTTCGAGAGGTTGGTAAGCGATGCAGAGAAACCGTTGTATGATGGTTGTACAAAATTCACAAGATTGTCTGCGGTGTTAAAGTTGTACAACTTAAAGGCGGACAACGGATGGTCGGATAAAAGTTTCACACAGTTATTAGCCCTCGTGAAAGAAATGCTACCAGAGGATAATGTTCTTCCCAATCGAACGTATGAGGCCAAAAAGATGTTGTCCTCTATTGGCATGAGCTATGAAAAGATACATGCATGTCCAAAAGATTGCGTTTTATTTCGAAACGAGTACGCAGTGTTAAATGAGTGTCCTAAATGCGGTGCCCCTCGATATAAGGAAAAGTTGTCTCCGGAAAAGGTGTTATGGTATTTTCCTATAATTCCGAGATTTAGGCGCATGTATCGTAGTGAGACCGATTCAAGACACTTGACTTGGCATGCAGATGAAAGAATTATTGATGGGAAGTTGCGACATCCGGCAGACTCACCACAGTGGACGAAAGTTGATATTGATTATCCTGAATTTGGAAAAGAAGCAAGAAATCTTCGCTTGTCGTTGTCTACTGATGGAATGAACCCGCATGGTATTCAAAGTATCTCGCATAGCACCTGGCCTGTGACTCTTATGATATATAACCTACCTCCGTGGCTATGTATGAAGCGTAAGTACATGATGCTATCTATGTTAATTTCTGGGCCCAAACAACCAGGGAATGACATAGACGTGTACTTGGCACCCTTAGTCGAAGATTTGAAGTTTTTGTGGGAGACCGGTGTGGAGGTTTACGATGGGTATAGGAAAGAAAGTTTCAACTTGAGGGCGATGTTGTTTGGAACAATTAATGATTTTTCGGCGTACGGAAATCTATCAGGGTACAACATTAAGGGTCAAAAAGCGTGTCCTGTTTGTGAAGATGAAACCGATACGATGCGATTGAACTTTTGTCAGAAGAATGTTTTTCTCGGTCATCGTAGATTCTTAAATTCTAATCATCACTATCGTGGGTGGAGAAAGGCATTCAATGGAGAGGCAGAACACGGTAGAGCTCCACATATGTTGATAGGTGATCAGATTTTTGAAAAGGTGAAAGATGTGAGTACTGAGTTTGGCAAGCCTTTTGCACATAGACTTGTCACGAGTGGGTGGAAGAAGAGGTCGATTTTTTTTGAACTTCCATATTGGAATTCGTTGTATGTAAGACATTTCCTCGATGTTATGCATATTGAAAAAAATGTATTTGATAGTGTTATTGGTACGTTACTCAATATACAAGGAAAGTCTAAGGATGGCATTAACATAAGGAAGGACATGTTAAACATGGGAATTAGAACTGAATTGGCACCCGTGACGAAAGGAAGACGCACATATCTACCACCTGCTGTTTACACTCTATCTAGAAAGGAGAAGAAAATATTGTGTAAGTTCCTCAGTGAAGTTAAAGTTCCAGAAGGCTACTCATCAGATATTAGAAGACTTGTGTCAATGAAAGACCTAAAGTTAAAGAGTTTAAAGACTCATGATTGCCATGTTATAATGGAACATTTTCTATCAATAGGTATACGTTCTATTCTGCCAGAAAAAGTAAGGAGCGCAATAACTAAGTTGTGTTTTTTCTTCAAGTCAATTTGCAGCAAGGTGATCGATCCTGCGATCTTACCAACATTGCAAAAAGAGGTGGTTGTTACTTTATGTGAGCTTGAAATGTATTTTCCTCCCTCGTTTTTTGACATAATGGTTCATCTAGTCGTTCATCTTGTCAAAGAGACACAGTTGTGCGGACCAGCTTATATGAGATGGATGTACCCTGCTGAACGTTATATGAAAATTTTAAAAGGGTACGTGAAAAACCGAAGTCGACCGGAGGGTTGTATTGCGGAACGATACATTGTTGAAGAAGCGGTTGAGTTTTGCACTGAATATCTGTCAAATGTTCAATCAATTGGACTCCCCAAATCTCATATTGTCGAGAAAAAAGAAGGAAAAAGACTAATTGGAAATAAAGTTGTGACAGTGTCAATGGTCGAACGGGATCAGGTGCATTTGTATGTTCTGCACAATGAGATTGAGGTTGAGCCGTATGCTGAAATGCACAAGGGTGTTCTTCGAGGTTTAAATCTGAATAAAAATGAGAATTGGATAGTACGAGAGCACAATCGAAGTTTCATACCGTGGTTTAAGGAACAAATTTATTCAAAGTATCGTTCGAATCCTGCTTCAGTAACAGAAAGGTTGAGATGTTTAGCATATGGTCCAAGTATGATTGTGTTTTCTTATAGCGCATACGCAATTAATGGATACACATTTTATACCAAAGAACAGGATGATAAAAGTACTATGCAGAATAGTGGTGTTACCTTGGTAGCTGAAGCGATGCACATATCAAGTGCGAATGACTTAAACCCGAAATTTGCAAATCTGTCATATTTTGGGGTTATCGAGCGCATTTTGTTGTTTGATTACGGGAAGTTTCAGATTCCTGTATTTGATTGCAAGTGGGTTGAAAATAATAATGGCGTACGAATGGATAAGTCAGGATTTTTGCAAGTGGATCTCAATAGGGTGGGGTACAAAGATGAACCTTTTATTCTAGCCTCTCAGGCTAAACAAGTGTTCTATGTCAATGATCCGACAAGTACGAAATGGTTTATAGTGCTTTTGTCTAACAAAGTAATTGATGAAAACATTGGAGATCAAGGTGATATTGGCGTTGGCATTGAATCTTGTACAAGAAACGATCAAAATGAGAATGAACCTTGTACTAGAGATGATCATAATGAGGGTATTTGGATCAATCCAACCATCCGAGTTGTTAACAGAAGCGTAAAATATATTGCTACCAAGAAAAGAAAGAGACGTTAGTGAAAAAGGTATTATTATAATTATAGCCTAATATTGTAAGTAATATGTGAATAATGTTTTGAATTTTTGGCATATCTTTTGAACCGTTTTGAATTTTTGCGAATGTGACTAGTGTTTATTTAGTAGAACAATGTTTCCGGAGCTGATGGTGAGGTTTATTTCTTGCAAGTTTGGTTTTTTAGCATTTTATTCAATTTTGAGTTCCTTTAGTGCTATTCATATCTTTTTCGACTATCCATTTTCATGTAGTGTACTAATGTGCTTGTTTGACTTTTGTTACAGGTCTAATGGCTAGCAATGAAGAAAACCCGCAAGGAAACCAACAAGAAAACCCACCAGGAAACCAACAAGATCATGAAAACTCACAAGAAACAAATCATGCAGCGGATGATACTTCAGCAAATGATGTTGCACGAGGCATCACCATAATGCGCGAAATCATTCGTGCTAGAGATAAGGGAGTGATATATAATGTAGATTGGAATCATTCAAATCAAGTAGTTGGGGTTAATGCTTCAAAATTCACAAGCTACGTTGGTACACTTGTTCGTATGCATGTGCCAATCTCCATATCTAGATGGAATGCGAAACAATGTGAAGCATTGAAGCAAGGAAAAGAAATGTTTTGGGAAGATGTTAAGGTATGTATGTTATATGGTTTATATGGTTATATGTTTATAAGTTTATAAGTTTATATGGTGTATATGGTTTTTAAACTACTTATATGTTTATATGGTTTATATGGTTTTTAAATTACTTATATGTTTATATGGTTTATACGCAGCGGTCTTTTAACGTTCCAGATGAGCGTAAAGGCTTCGTACTTGGGTTGGCCGGGAAAAGATTTAGAGGGTGGAAAAATCTGTTGACGAACACCTATCTTAAGGATGACAAAGGAAAGTGGCTGGAAGAGTTCCCGGCCGGAAGGCCAGAAAAGTATAATCTTTTCATTAAACAAGAAGATTGGACTGAGTTTATTAGACAAAGAGATGACGAATTCCGGCAAAAGAGTGCCAAAAATAGTGAGAGAGCATCAAAGCCCGCGTATCCATACAAAAAAGGGCGTTTGGGATATGCACGCTTAGAGGAAAAAATTGTAAGTAATAAATAGAAATGATATGTTCTTATTAATTGTCTAAATATGTTGTATTTGACGATCTAACCGTTTGTTTCTATGCATAGTTAGAGGAGACGAAAAGTGATGAAACCTCACTTCCAGCACATTTGCTGTGGAAGGAAGCTCGTGTGGGCAAGAATCAAGCTGTTGATCCAAGTGTTCTAAGAATTTATGATGAATGCGTAAGTATAACATTGTGTATTTAATTAAATCAAATTTTTATGACTATTTAATTGATTTTTTTATCTCCATTATTTTCAGGAGACATTGTCACAAACGGAGTCCACCGGTGACGACCAGGATACGAGGAGCGTACTTAGTAAAGCACTGAATGTTCCTGAGTATTCCGGTCGGGTGAGGGGTAAAGGTCATGGTGTGACTCCAACCTCTTTCTACCAGCATCATCGGAAAAGAAATCCTACCAATGCAGAAGTGATGAATGTACTTATGGAATTACAAGCAAAAGTCAATGCATTGGAAAGAGATAAAGAGGTATTAATGAGGGAAAAGGGCAATGCGGCAATGGCGAAAGAAACTAGTGACAACGCTAGTATCAACCGTCAGAATAAATTTCCTGAGGTAATTATAAATATATTGATAAATCTCTATTGTTCAAGTTTCTCATTTTTATTCCACCTCTTTCTATTATTGAATTAAAAGTAATATGTATGCATATTGGTTTAGGGCATTTCATCTTGCCAACTATACGTAATGGCATCAGATTATCACCTTGTTGGCAAGGGAAAAGTGTACAACACTTTGGGAGATTTAATTCATAATACACCGATCCCGGCTGGACACCTGAGAGTATCAGTAGATTATCCTATTGATCCCGATGCGTTGGTACCGGTACCTGACGTGGCCTTGGATATAAGATCGGTGCGAGACGCAGTAGGGTCGTTTGTTGCATGGCCCTTGGACCTCATTTTCATTGATGATGAGGTATGTTTAAAACCGTTAATATGAATCATTTAGATTTCAAATGTCAATTCTGAACCGTTAAGTTAATTATTTTTTAATATTAGCCTCCTACAAAACCCGCTAATAAGGGTAAGGAGATTTTGCAGCAAGGCGGCGAGTCTATGGCATCAATTCCAGAGGTACACTTAAATTGTTTATTATATGATATGAATTTAAAACTGAACGATTTTATAATTTACCTAAGTTATATGATTGTTAGGTATCTGCGAAAGTGTCACAACAAGTGACCCAGCCTGTTCGTAGCAGACCACCCCCGAAAAAGTCAATGCATAAGGGGGGAAGAGGCGGGGGAAGAGGCGTTTTTGTACCTCGATATCGGAATACACTTGGAGTACTTTTGGAAACCTTAGATTTGAAGTCAGGTGGTATTCGTCGAATCCTTATGGATGCAGATATCTTTGGTCTTGACTGCGAAGAAACGATAGGAATGGACGAAATGACTGAGATTATGACGCATGGTGAATTAGGCATCGGCAATGTTCACGCATACATCCGGTATTCCGATAAATATATCATTTAATTAGTTGAACAATTTATTTACACATTTCAATGAAAATAGTCTAATGTTTATATGTTTTTATTTAAGGTTGTTGTACGATAAAAAAATGCGCGAGACGGTATTGGCAAGACGCTTCCATTTCTTGTCTGCCCATATTGTCAGCGGAGCGACAATTGTCAGGGAACCGGGTTCAGTTAGGGAGTACTTAGTGAATCGATACACGGCCTACGTCGGCAACCCAGATAGCTTGTTTATTTTGCCGTATAACACTGTTCCAGTGGGGTGAGTTTTTCATTTATTCTAATATATCTTTGTTTATTTTGCGTAGAAACTTTTCTTCTAAACTGTTGCTTAAATTTTTAGAAAACACTGGTTGTTGTTGGCTATCGATCCGATTAAAGAAGTTGTGTACTTTCTGAATTCGGTAGACGGGGAATGGACTAACTATCCCGCTATGAAGGAAACTGTTGATCAGTAAGTGAGATCGTTCTAACTATTCGTGTATATTTATATATTTAATTATTTCTGTGAGATTGATCTAAATATATGTTTTTATTTTCTTAGATCAATACAAATATTTCGTAGTCAAAGGGACGCACAGGTACCCCGGAGTAAATCATCAAATATTACTTGGATCAAAGTGCAGGTACAAAATTAGTTGCTTATAATAATAGTTATGTTACTTGATAAAATTACACGACAACTATAAAATATATTCTGTTTTTCTATGCAGTGTCCGTTACAGAATAACGATGTAGATTGCGGATACTTTTGCTTGAGGTTTATGAAAGAAATCCTTCATAAAAATCAAGTAGAGATTCCAAGCACGGTATGGATTTATAACTTAGAATAATTTTGTATGATTTCTACATTTAATAATATCATGCATATACTGAAGTAATAATTTCTTATGTAGTACTTTGATGACCTCTATACTATGTCGTACACGAAAGTTCAAGTGGAAGAAGTCAAAGAGGAAATATGTCAATTTTATGTTGAAAACAGATTATTCTGATGGGTATGAATAAAATATTATTGTACGTGTTAGTTTGATTGTGTTGGAGCCTTTAATATTGTTTGTTTAATTTACCGTGTTGTTCATATTCATATTTTGCAGGATGACGACCGTGTCGGTGGAGCATTATTTTCGATGTAATTATATATGATTTAGTTACATATGTATATATATATGGTTACAAATTAACACGATACTTTGTATGTGATTTAGTTATGGTTACAAATGTATATATGGTTACAAATTTAGTTATATATGATTTAGTTACATATATATAGATAAGGATTGAATATTATATGGTATACCGGTTTCTGTTAATATAATACCGATTTCTTAAAATATATGTATAGATAAGGATTGAATTACAGGTTAAATTATTGGACCAAAAAAAAATTACAGGCCGCACAGGGAACCTCAAATTATAGGTTTCACTTTAAAAAATTTGTATGAGCTACGAAAGCGCTTTTGGCTAAAAAGCGCTTTCGTAGGCAGGATAAATAAAAAAAAAATTAAATAGAAACCACCTATCAAAGCGCTTTTTATGGAAAAAGCGCTGTGAAAGACCCCCCTATCAAAGCGCTTTTCCATAAAAAGCGCTGTAAAAGCCATGATAAATAAAAAAACAAAAATTAAATAGAACCCCTATCAAAGCGCTTTTTATGGAAAAAGCGCTGGGAAAGACCCCCCCTATCAAAGCGCTTTTTCCATAAAAAGCGCTGTAAAAGGCCTGATAAATAAAAAAAAAAATTTAAATAGCACACCTATCAAAGCGCTTTTCAAAAAGCGCTGGGAAAGACCCCCCTATCAAAGCGCTTTTTAAGGAAAAAGCGCTGGGATAGGTCCACCTACGACAGCGCTTTTGGCCAGAAAAAAGCGCTTTCGTAGCCTACGCCAGCGCTGGCTACGGCAGCGCTTTTAAGCGCTTTTAAAGGACAAAAAAAAGCGCTGTGAAAGCCCATTTTCGTAGTAGTGTCTGTATTGTGATAATAAATCTGTCATATACCATGTCTATAATCCTACTTTCCACAAACGGAGTAAACACGTTAAGTTAAATTATCACATTATTAGAGAAAAGTTAAGTTAAATTATCACATTATTAGCGAGAAATTACAATCCAAATTGATTCATTTACTTCTTGTACCTTCAAGCTCACAATTGACAGATTTCCTAACGAAACCTCTACACATTTCTCTCTTTAATTTATTTTTGTCTAAGTTAGAATTATGTAACATATATATTTCAACTTGTGGCAAAGTATCAACTTAATTAGTTTGTTAATTAGTTTGTAATTAATCTATTAATTTGTTATAAATTAGTTAAGATTGATTATTGGTTGTTAAAAACTAAAACGTGTTTACCTTACTTTATCCTCTCTTTTGTACATAAACTATATATATAGCTCTATTCCCTTTGTATTCAAACTATATATAGCTTTCTTCCCTTTGTATTCAATGTCAGAAAACTTTATTCACTAAAAATTTCTTCTTTCAATAAGTAATTCTCTCAATATCAACATCAAATCTACTTTTCACTTGTCACTTTAGTTTTTAAATAGGTTTTTACCAATTAGTTTTGTCTATAAAATTATGATATTAATGTCTATGCTTTTTAACACTAACTTTCAACTAAATCATATCAATAAATATTTATTAAAGTGTTTTTAAAAGTAATTTTAAGAATAACATTTATAAATAATTTGATTATATATGTATAAAAAAAAGAATTATTGCTACATAAATATTAATCTCTAAAATTATTCATAATACACTAATGATCAGGAATAGAAATACGTCAAGCATGTCATGCCTTAGAAGACTTAGCCTTACCTACAATAAATTTAAAGGGTTTGTATTTTTTATTTTATTTTTCAAATAATTTATAAATTATACTTAATCTATATAAAGTAGTAATAATTAAAACATAACTAACAATAAAAAGTTGTAAGAGAAATGCTAATAACAGTCTCTTTCCAATATTCTCTCAAACACCAATTCTTTTATTAGTTGAAACATGAATAGGTCATATTATTTTATGTGGAATTTATTTTTTAAGTGAGGAACTCACACATATTTCAACTAATAAGAAAATGAGTGTTTGGGAGAGTGTTGTTAGCACTTCTCAAAGTTGCAATACACATAAATTAATATGGTTCACACATAAAAATTATTTTATAATTAGATTAAAAAGAATTTTGCAAAAAGAAGTAAAAAAAAGGTTAAAAAAAAGAGATACAACTAATTAAGAAAACTTTAAACACAAATAAGATAAATGAAATAGAGAAAAACGACCGTGATGAGAGTAACAATGACGGCGATTGACAAAAGCAACACTATGATAAAAATAAATTTTTGTGACTTAGAATTTCTACTTTATAAATTTAAAGTATGATTCTTTATTGCGTGTTTTGTTGAAAACATAAGATAAAAAAAAAATTAGAGTGATGTAAAATTTGAATTAAATATTAAATCGAGTAAAATTTTACGTTGGAGTTCGAATCATCAACTTTTAAAAATAAATTGAAAATCAAATCAAACTGCATAATTTTTTTTAAGTCAATTTTATTTTTGAATCAAATAAAAAAATCAATTTTTTTTTTCAATTTGATTTGATTTAATTAAAATTTTCTATCAAAATTGTTATTTGTTAAAAAGAATTAGATAAAAAAAATTTCTACCACTTTTAAGGGGCACGATTTGGAAAAATTATTTAAAAATTAAAACAAAATAAATTAAAGAACGAAAGTAAGAGTAAACTCCCGTTAGAGAAATCGTCGAGGGAGGAAGACGCGAGAAAGCGGATCAGAATATGTCTTCTCACGGAAACGATCCACGTCAGCCATCGGCGGCGAAGCCATACGTAGCTCCGGTGATTGCTCCGCAAGATCTTCCGATCGATTACGCCGGTTTCATCGCCGTCATATTCGGCGTCGCTGGTGTTATGTTCAGGGTTTGTATTTACGGATCTCGTTTTTTCTCTCTTTTGATGGATCTATTGAACTATCTTCGTTTCGTTGCATTTGCATTTGATTTGATTAACCTTATTGTTGCTTTCTATCGCGAAATTAGTATAAGCTGAGTTCGTGGTTGGCTCTCATATTCTGTGCGCAATCCATTGCTAACATGAGGAATGTTGAAAATGATCTCAAACAAGTAATGATGGCTATGATGTAAGTATTTTCACTCGTTGGATTTCTATTTGCAGATCTGTTCATTTGTTTATGTGTGCCGTTGTAGTACCGACATCTCTGAAAAAATGTGTCATTAAATCGAAAACTGGTTTCGACTATGTGTTAGTGTTGTGTAGCTGGTGTCGGTAGAGATTTTAAAAATTTTGTTAGTTTTTGAATCTAATAGGGAATCAGCATTGCTTGATCCATCCATATGACTCCATTTTTGGATTTAGCCAATCAGTTTCGATTCACACAGTGAACCGACTATTCTGGTTTCGTGGTTCAGAGGAACGACTTACTGGCCAAATCTTGTTTCCACCAAGAATCGAACTCGCGTAGTAGTATCCGAACGATTCGGCCTTAGTGGAAGCTCCTTTCCCACTAGAGCCCAAGTACTTGGTTTCGTTGGATAAACAACTTATTTTAAATTTATTTTTAATGCCTAACATATAAGTGTTTATGTATGAGCTATTTCTATATCAAAAGTATAAGAAAAACTGTAAGTTGTTTCATATATGGTATAAACTGTATTTGTTAGCTATTTTATTGAGTTTATGGAAATCAGCTAGATTAACTTATGAATAAGTCATAAATTGTGTTTGTAAGCTCTTTCAAACCGTCTTACAAGGGCTTAATGCTTGTAGTATAGATTAGCTCAAAGAAGACAATCCTGTTAGACCCTTAAGTGGATAAGGCTTAATTGATATGTGAATTATTGATAGGACGCCAAAACCCAATAAGATAGCTGACCCAATTATTGGGCCCGCTTACTCGAAGACACCTTCTAGAAGGTTGTAAAAGAAGTGTGAGTAGGAGTTAGTTAGGAATAGGATATCCCCTAAATTTGAGGAAACATTTTGTTATAAAAGAGAGGGAGGGTTAATGAGTAACTCTTTCAAAAGGGTAATAAGTAACTCATTCAAAAGGGTAATGAGTAACACATTCGGAAATGTTGTTACAAAGTTTGTTAGGAGAGTTACTCTTTAGTTTAGAAGTTCTTGGAACGCTGGTTTAATTTTTGTGTCCTCCACCATTGTTATATAGCTTTAAGCTCAACCATTTGCAGTTAATAATACACTTTTGTAACGCGTAAATTCTGGGTTCTAATAATTATCCTTAAAGGATTGTTGAAAGCTGGTACTCATTTAGGTAGAGTAGAGTATGAGAAGCATGAAGCTTTTTTTTCTTAATCATTATTTTGGTCAGGGCCAACTGTTCATAGTTATATTTGTTGCTGTCGTCACTATGGTAAATTGGTCAGTTGACCACCTGTTTGAGAGATCTTGTCGGACACACAACCACTAATGAAGCCTCTGAGTCATGACATCTTCTCTGCTTTTTATAAATTACAATAACTCAGCTAAGAATTAAGGAAACTGTCGTGTTTTTGTTGACATGTCTGGGATAGAGAAGAATGAAATAAAAGATGTGAAAGGGGTGATGTAGAGATTTTCTATTGGAGTTGAAATGATTATGGCATTATGATATGATAGAGGAATTTAGGATTTCATTGGTTTTGGTTCTTTGGCTATCGCCTTCGCTAAATACTTGGTCACATTAGTTATAAGTGTGTAAAATAATTAACTTAGCTTCCAATAAATCCAAGGAAAACAAATTATTCTGATTTGGAATATGTCTTAAAACTCAGAGTATGTATATCCATGACATATGTCATATATGTATACATACACAACAATTTCAAAGGGGAAATTGAAGAACAAATGGAGGTACTGGCATTTGATACAAGAGGCACATCAGATTTACAGAAGCTAATGAAGGTTACGGGGGCTTTTAGAGGATGCTTTCAGATCTAGTAAGTGATGAAGGCTACGGGGGCTTTGAGAGGATGATTTCAGATCTAGTAATTGATGAAGGCTACGGGGGCTTTGAGAGGATGCTTTCAGATCTAGTGAGTGATGAAGGCTACGGGGGGCTTGGAGAGGATGCTTTCAGATCTAGTAAGTGGAGCAGTGTATCCATCAACCAAACTTGGCAATGTGGGTCTTCTTGAAAGCATTGATCAAGGAGTTCCTACTAGAATGTGATTTAGATTTTTTGGTCTGTGTTTAAGATGAGGAACGAGCCCTAAAGATGAAGAACGAGCCCCGCAAGTCTCATGAACACAAGATCTGCTTTATGGAAGGATGAGTAGTTATTCTACAGAATTAGGCATTGATCTCATTCCATTGATAAGAATCAGCTAGACCCAGCATCAGCTTTCTCAGGGAGGTGGTCTTTATATTCTTGACCTCTAAGCTAAAATTTGATGCCAGAACTCCACGCATCATTATTTTTTCTGTCCAATTTGGGAATTGAGAGTGGGGTGTTGACATAGTTGGTGAGAATGGGTGGGTTAGCCTTTGGAGGGTCATCGTTTGTCATGGTCAGAAAAGAAGTGGGTGAAATGACTCCAAACCGTGGCAGAAGCATGAAACTGAGATACAAGCTCCAAAATCAACAAACCATGTACAGATTTGAGACAGAGATGACGAGGCGAGGTCGGCACATGCAGAAAGTAGTGGCAACTTTTGGTTGATTGCATACGATAAAGAGCATATGCATGTTTGCATATTTGACATTGGAGTAGGTTGATGCTATGGGAGAAAAAGAAACATGGTTAAAGATGTAGATCAATTGGAAATGGGGTCGGCGACGTTAGATGTGAGTTGTGGTGTGATGAGGGGAAAACTGTAAGAGATGGCTGCCAAAATACATAACACGGTAAGAGAAGATTGAGACCACAAATAGGAGAAGAGACACATTTTCCGAAATAAAAAATCCACCAATGGACAGTGTGTCCAGTGGGTATTCATGGTTTAGGGTTGTCTTTATCTAGTATATTATGAAAGTAAGAAAAACGAGAGGTGAGATGGAATACCAAGAGTCATAATGAAATACAACGTAATACCAAGAGTCATAATAAACTATTTTTGAAAAGCTCTGAACCACAATCCAGTTTCATGGATGATGCGATTTCAAAAGGTACAGAACATCAAAATCTACTTCAAAAGTGAGGGATTTTAAAAATGGATTGATTACAGCCAAATCCCAATTTGTAAAAAATGTTAAATTCTTGTTTTTTGTGCTTTTTTCTATTCTGATGTTTTTTTGCACCGATAGTCCATTACAGCTTGTGTCATCATCCAGAATATTGCTAGAATAAACTCAATGCACAACCATAAAAAAATAGAAAAAAGGAACTAAGAGTGCAACAGGACAAGAAAAATGCTCAACAATGAAGTAAAAGTGTTCATTGTTGTGTGAGTGAAAGTGAGGAAATTAAAGGATTCAGTGAACTTGATATATCTAATGGTTTGCTTGATTTAAACTTCATGTTCATCTCTCATTGTTAAAACTGTTACTGACTTGATGTATATTTGAACCTCAGGTTTTCGTTAATGGGACTGATAACAAACTACTTTGGACCTCCTAGACCCGGTGGCAAGCAAAGCTGAGCACATATGGAAATTTAGAATAATTCAGTGTTTATGTTTTCTTTCTTGTATGGCTTTTTTAGTTCGCATTATTAATTATGCTTTTGAAGACTGGAGATCTGTCAATTTAGACAATTTGATGTTTTAAACTTTGAACATTAAAGATAGATTAGTTAGGATTCTGAGTAGAGCTATGCTACACAATTAATAATACGTTTATGCTTTGTTGTGTTTTGGCTACTTTGAACACTTTTTCAGGTGCAAAAACACACTATAAGGGTCTGTTTTTACAGTCAACTCTTAAAAATAATTACATCAGTAGTTTTTATTTTGTAATTTCTTTAAGATCAAATGTATTTTTAGTAATTTCTTTTTAAAAATGCTTTTGATAGTTCAAATGTTATTTTATCATGATAAACAAACAATATGAATAAGTTGTTTTATATTACTACTAATTATAAAATTTAAGTTTTTTTTACAATTGATATCTATTGGAGGCCCTAATTTCCTCTTCTTTTTTACTTGATTAAATTTAAATTTTGAATCTTTCATTTTTCTCATCTTTCCTCTCAATTTAGCAATCTATTAATATTTTCTCGTATACAAAATTGTCTCACATATTTTAAAATTTTCTCTTTAATTTTTATGAACTATATTAACTATAGAAATTTTAAGTAATATTTTAAGGTGCTATAATAATTCTATTGAAACAATCTAGCTCTACATGCTTACTTTTTAGTTTAAAAAGACTAATCATGCATGTAGTAAGAAACATTATTGTTTACCACTTTGACAAGAAATAATGTGGATGAGACTCTTGAAATATATAAAAGAGAAGACTTTGAAAATTAATATAGTGGAAAATGATTGAGATTTACTTCTCATTTGTGAAACTTTATATCAAAACCTTATACATCAACATGGATTATATTGATGTTCAAAAATCCCAAGAGAGGGACTAAAAATGAAAGAGAGATTGTTGTATAGTTAGAAAATGTGCGTGGATTTAAGGTTTTTTGAATATATGGAAAATATATGGTAAAAGTTTAGACAAATTTCATTATGTACTTTGGTAACTGATCGTATTTGATTAGAAGGGATTGTCAAAGTTCACAAACTTTAATTCGAACACCAGTTGAATGTGAAGTGAGAGTATTTATAAGACACTTTGATGTCAAAGTACGGTTCAGAGTAAGTACAAGCAAGTATGAGAGTATGAGTGAATGAATGAATAAATATCTGATCCTCTCAAGTGAGAGGGTATTTATATTTCCCAGTACTGGGCTAAGGTCTCCATTGTTGGACTGAACAAGTAGACCCAAAATAGAGACTACCAGGTCCTACGTGCGTAGTGGGGGGCAGCATGTGGTCCATAATCTGAATGGAGTCCTCCAAATTATCAAGAGGATGTGGATGCGGTCTTTTCAGAGTCAACAGGATTCTGTGACATTCAGAGGTGTTGGGTGTCAACCCTACGAGGAGGATGCTCGCGAGGACCTTCTGTAACACCCCAATTCTACCCAACGAATTATATAAAATTAGAGTTTCAACATTTCCAACAAACATATGGAATGTTACACTTTCAACTTAAAACAACGATGATCAATCACCTGTAAATCGGATACATAACACAATATTTCGGGTGAACCGATAACAACTTGTTGAGACTTTAAAAATAAAATAACTTTCATTAATACGCAACAGATTCACAAAATTCAACTCAACATCATATTCAACTCAAAACAACTTTAAGACAACAAGTCTTTAACTTCAAATAAATATAGCATCTTTATCCACTCAAAACAACTTCAAAATAACAAGTTTTTAATGCAAACAACTTAAAAATTCAGCAACATAATAAAAATTGTTCTGGACTGGGCCCGCCCTGGCCCAAAAGCAAGAGCAAAGGTCCAATCCAAGTGACTCCTCGAGGGGCGCACGCCCGTGGAATCCCGCCAGCGCGCCCGACCACAGACTGCAGCCGTGCCCGCCGTTGCCTGCGACACATGGTGTCCCTGACCATGGGAACTCCAGCTCGAGCCCAGCTCGAGCACCCTCCTCGTAGGGCAGATTCTGACCGTTACCAAATCACCTGAACTCCGGAAAGACCGCGTCTTCGTCCCTCCTCATTTCTCGTAGAGCATCACCAGGAAGGAGACCACGTGCGGGTCCCCACTACACACGTAGAACCTGGCAGTTCCTTTATTGGGCCAGTTCTGGTCGGCCCAATGAGGGGACCTTGGCCCCGCGCTGGGGGCTATAAATACCCTATGTTCCTAGAGGGTCAGGTATTCATCTCTTACGCATACATACACTTTTTGCCTGCTCATTCTGTCACTCATTTTATCATCGGAGTGCCTTGCAGGTACCCCCCCCCCCCATCTCACTCAACTTCTTCTCGGAGCCAGTCGTGACGGTCCAAGTCTGATCAGGTAAGATCAGTGACGCCGTCTGTGGGAAACTAGCTTCCCCATCTTGCAAAACCTCGAAGACCAAAGCTTAAAATCACCTCCTACCGTCATGGATGACCAAAACATATGCGTCGTCGACACCAACAACGGCCTCGCAGATAAAAATGGAGTCCCCGACAACACCGGTAACCCCGGTCATAGCACACTCCCCGGGGGAACCGTCCCCGGGCCCTCAATCCACCGCGACGGAGCTACTGCCTCATCCTCCTCAGTCCCTCCGCCGCTCGAAGAAGACAACGTAGCTCCCACAAACCATCAAGCTGCCCAATTTCAGGAAGTCCCCGTCCCCACCGGGGCAGATGCCACAACCCGCGCACTATTTGCGGCTATCAACCAGACGAATTACCTCATCTTTGCCCAAGGGGAAAGATTGAGGGCGCTAGAAGACGATAGAAGGCCCGCGAGGAGACACAGGAGGCCCCAGACTCCACCTCCTCGAGTAACAGAAGTACATCTCTCGTCTCCCCCGCGGAGACAATACAAAGACACCTCCTGAAGCCCGTCACTCCGACCCTCGGGAAGACGACCCCCGTTGGAGAGGCAATCCAGAGACATGATGAAACCTTGAGAGAGTTTATTAATCGCTTCAATCGCGAAGCCATACAGGTCCCCTGCGCGGACCACATGAAAAGGTATTTGCTAGAGAGGGGGCTCCTCCCTGGCACAAAATTCAGAAAGGCTGTGGGCATCGAGCCGCCCCGAACATTCGATGCCCTCCTCGAAAAAGCCCGGGCATATATGGATTACGAGGAAAGGAAGGCAGCCAACAGAGCACGGGACCCCAGAACTCGCGGATCCAGCAGCAACCCGCGCCAGGAAGCCGCTCCTCCTCGACGAGCCGGGGAGAAAAGAAAAGAGGACAGACCCCGAGAAGTCCGAGAGCAAAGAGGACCCTCGGGGCGTTTTACCGAATACACTCTGCTCACAACTTCCCGCAAGCGAATTTTGGCGGAGTGTGCCAGCACGAATTTTAAAGACGGCGGCGTCAAACGCCCCCGACCTGCCCCCGCCAAGCCCGGAGCAGACAAGAGAAAATACTGTCAGTACCATAGGAGCCATGGTCATCTGACTGAAGACTGCGTCCACCTCAAGGACGCCATCGAAACCCTCATCAAGGGAGGGAGGCTTGCCCAATACCGGCGAAACGATGCTCCCCGTCGTGATGCCCGGGAGACAAGAGAACCGGAGGAAGACGCCCGACCATCTGACGAGTCAGTCCCCGTCCAGAGCGCCTTCTCCATCACCAGACCGGAGGACTTCTACGTCCTCGAACACCTGCAGGAGCCGCTCACGACACAAAGCAGGTGGGAATACTTTCCCTCCGCCATGGTCATCAATGGTGGAGGATTCAACGACCTAACTATCAATTCGGCTAAAAGAAAGCTGGATGAACTAGTCGACGCGACACCTCCGCAAATAGTGACCTTTGAAAGGGTAAAAGGTAGGTCGGAGCCTATCACCTTTTACCTCGAAGAGCTCCCCGGAGGAGCCCCCAACGCAGTCATTCCTCTACTAATAAGAGCGAGAATGGCTAACTTTGATGTGCACCGTATTCTCGTCGACGAAGGAAGTTTCATCGACGTGATGTACAGTCAATTATTTCGGACTCTGCAGCTAGACGACTCGCACCTCTCACCGTATGTGGGGTCGGACTTACAGGGCTTCAACGGCTCGACCTCCAAGCCCTGGGGATATGTCGAGTTCATGGTTACCTTCGGCGAGGGCACGACGATGAGGCAGGTTAAGGTACGCTTCCTCGTCATCGACTGCCCGTCCCTCTACAACTGCATCCTGGGGAGACCAACACTGGCAGAGCTGACCGCGGTGCCCTCCACCATCCACTTGAAAATGAAGTTCTACACCAAGAAGGCACGGGTGGCTACCATCCAGGGGGACCTAGCCGCTGCTCAAAGGTGTTTCAACGCTGCATCTAAAGGGTGCGACACTGTCGACACAGGGACAAGGCCCGCCAAGAGACCGGCGACAACACGACAGGAGAAAGAAGAGCCCGCCAAAGAGGAAGACCAGAGAGCTCCCCCAAAAGTCGACTCCATAGCTCTGGATGCTCGTTTCGATCAGGACAAACCTCCCAACAGCGATAAAATCCCCCTCCGACTAATCCCGGACGGGGACTTCGAGCTCGTCCCCCTCGGCGCAGACCCAAGCAAAGGAGTGAAGATTGGCATCGACCTCCCCTACCTAGCAAGGAAGCAGATCAAAGCCTTCCTGCGCGAGAATGCTGACCTGTTCGCCTGGAGCGCCGCGGAGATGCCCGGACTCGACCCTGAGGTCGCCTGTCACCGTCTCGCCATAGATCCTGCCGCTAAGGTCGTAGTACAACGTAGGCAGTCTCCAGAGAAAACAGAGGCTGCTGAAAAAGATGTAAAAGACCTCCTAGAGGCAAATTTTATTTCTAAAGCCCGGTATTCAACCTGGCTGTCAAACGTTGTACTAATTAAAAAGAATAATGGAGAATGGCAGATGTGTGTTGACTATACCGATCTCAACCCGGCATGCCCGAAGGATGCTTTCCCTTTACCAAACATAGATATGCTGGTCGACAACTCGGCCGGCTACAAGACGTTGTCGTTCATGGATGCCTATTCAGGCTATAACCAAATCCCAATGACCATGGGCGACAAATATTGCACTGCCTTCATGACCAGCTCGGGCAAT
Organism: Vicia faba; assembly: GCA_948472305.1. Lineage (NCBI taxonomy): Eukaryota > Viridiplantae > Streptophyta > Magnoliopsida > Fabales > Fabaceae > Vicia > Vicia faba. The sequence continues at coordinate 114,335,885 of OX451737.1, forward strand.
TATTACTATAACGTAATGCCCTTTGGACTAAAGAACGCAGGGGCAACTTACCAACGTATGATGAACAGGGTGTTCCACAAGCAGATCGGAGACATGCTCGAGGTCTACATGGACGACATGATCGTCAAATCCCGAGAAGACACCGACCATGCAGCACACCTCAAGGCAGTCTTTGCCCAATCAAGACAATGTAAGATGAGATTCAACCCCGAAAAATGCACGTTCGGAGTCAAGGCGAGGAAATTCCTCGGGTTCTACCTGACAGAACGAGGAATTGAAGCCAATCCCGACAAATGTCGAGCGTTCTCCGACCTCCCGACACTGACGTCGAAGAAATCAATACAAGTCATGAACGACATGCTCACGTCATTGTCCCGCTTCGTCGCAAGATCTGCTCAGCACGCCCTTCCCTTCTTCAGACTCCTTTGCAAAGAAGCAGCCTTCGAATGGACCGAGGAATGTGAACAGGAACTACGCCACCTAAAACAAAGTCTATCCCAACCACCCGTGCTATCTCGACCAATCGACGAAGAGCCATTATTCCTATACTTGGCCGTCTCGAACGAAGCCATCAACGCGACTCTTATCCGCGAGACCACCGACGGGCAGAAACCCATTTATTTCACGAGCAAAGCCCTACAAGGACCCGAGAGCAGGTACCAACATATAGGAAAAGTAGCTCTAGCCCTCGTCAACGCAGCGAGGAGACTCATACACTATTTTCTGGCCCACACGGTCATCGTGCGAACCGATCAACCTGTGAAACAACTCTTAGGTCGACCTGACATGGCGGGCCGAATGTTGAAATGGTCCTTAGAGCTCTCCGAATTAGACATTCAATACGAGAGCAGGAAAGCTCTGAAAGCACAAGCCCTGGCCGATTTCGTCGCGGAAATGACCGCTCATGACCCGCCCGCAGGGAAAGAGCACAAAGGACCATCTTCGTCGACAGAGCCTCCAGCTTGTCCAAAAGCGGCGCGGGGATCCTCCTGGAAAATGAGGAAGGCGTAGTGATCGAACACTCGTTAACCCTCTCCTTCCCGACATCGAACAACCAAGCAGAGTACGAGGCCCTGCTCGCAGGACTAAGGCTAGCCGAGGACCTGGGAGCCCGCGAGATATAAATCTCAACAGACTCACAACTCGTTGCTTCCCAAGTCCAAGGGAGTTACCAAGCTAAAAACGACAGCCTCGTCGAATACTTAAACTTAGTCAAAAAACACATGACAAAGTTTGACCGAGCAGAAATATCACACGTCCCGCGCGAGCAAAACACAAGGGCAGACATATTGTCCAAACTCGCAAGCACGAGAAAGAAGGGCGGAAACAAATCCGTCATACAAGAATCCTTGTCACGCCCGAGCATCGAAAGGTCCTCGACACCAATCGAGGTACACGCCATAGGAGACGCCTCGTCCTGGATGACCCCGGTGTACAATTTTCTGACAAAGGGCGAACTCCCCTCGGACCAAACAGAAGCGACCATCACGAAACGACGAGCATGCTCCTACGTGGTGCCCAAGCACAAACTATACCGCAGGGGATTCTCCATTCCCCTCCTGAAATGCATCGACGAATCCACAGTCCCCGAGGTATTACGGGAGATACACGAAGGGATTAACGCCCAACACATGGGCGGTAAGTACCTGGCGAGGAAAGCCCTTCGAGCGGGGTACTATTGGTCGATGATGCAGTAGGACACCAAGGAACACGTTAAGAAGTGTGACAAGTGCCAGAGGCACGACGACATGCACCTCGCTCCCCCTCACGAGCTGAGCATACTGTCATCCCCGTGGCCGTTTGTGTGGTGGGGGATGGATATCCTTGGTCCTTTCGTGCAAGGAACTTACCAAAATAAGTTCCTTATTGTGGTCATGGATTACTTCACGAAATGGATAGAGGCCGAGGCTCTCGCGAAGATCACCTCGCACAACATCCTCTGTTTCTACAAAAGAAACATCCTCGCCAGATTCGGGATCCCGAGAGCACTGGTCACCGACAACAACACCCAATTCACCGACCACGGATTCCAAGACTTCGTCACCAAACTGGGAACAAAACAACACTTCACCTCGGTCGAGCACCCTCAAACCAACGGGCAAGCCGAGGCCGCTAATAGAGTCATCCTCCGAGGACTCAAACGTCGGCTCAGTGAAGCCAAAAGAGGGTGGGTCGAGGAGCTGCACAATGTTTTATGGGCTTATCGCACCACACCCCATTCAACGACGAGCGAAACCCCCTTTCGACTAACGTACGGCACCGAGGCCGTCATCCCCGTAGAAATCTGGGAACCATCCAGACGGAAAGAGATGCCCCTCGACAAAGAAATGAACGATGAAGCACTCAGGGACGAACTTAACTTGGTCGAGGAAATCCGATCAGGGGCAGCCCTGCGCGAGGCCGCCCGAAAACAACGTGTGGCCCCGCGACACAATGATAAGGTCATCAAACGCGAGTTCGAAATCGGCAGCCTGGTATTACGAAGAAACCAGAAAGACTCCCGCGAAGGGAAACTGGCCGCGAACTGGGAAGGACCTTATCGCGTCCACTGCGCCACAGGCACCGGGGCATACTACCTCGAGCAGCTAAACGGAGAACCATTACCACGACCCTGTAACGCTGCTAAGCTAAAGTAGTACTATAGTTAAAAAACCCTTAAACACTAAGGACACTCGTCGACGAACATCCACATCTAATCAACGGAGAGAGATGTCCCGACCACGTAGATAGGCCAAGGTACGAGCCTAATCTACGCCCAAATGACATGACACCGTTCGGCCAAACGAGGACGAACGACGGCGCCCGACAGGGACACCTCAATCGAGCCCCACTGTTAAAGTACCCACATCGCAGAACACCCAGCTCGCGATGGGCAGTTCATGCCACGGGCATACGACCCCGATCTGGGTCATACGCCCGAGCAAGCGGGTTTTGCTCCGCACAACCGGCGCATCTCGAAGTACGTCGGACCACTAAATGGGTCGAAAGAATCTCCACTCGAGGACGCACCTTAGGCAAAATTCGCCACAAAATAACAAGCCGAGCACACGCATGTCCCGAGGAAATAACTTAGGCAAAATTCGCCACAAAATAACAAGCCAAGCACACGCATGCCCCGAGGAAATAACTTAGGCAAATTTCGCCACAAAGTAACAGCCGAGCACATGGTGACTCGGGGACATAACATAGGCAAATTTCATCAAAATATAAAAACCTAGACACGGGCAAAATTAAAGGTCGAAATAAACATCCATTTAAAAGCTCGTAAGCAAAAAACAAATAAGAATAAACCGACCACGAAGGCCGGCGATGTTCAGAAATTACAGGCTATAGCACGACGGCCGAAAGAAATTTGTACGGGCACGCAGGCCCCAAAAATATGCACGGGCACGCAGGCCCCAAAAACAACTACCAATAAATGGGCGCGCAGGCCCGACCAGAATTCCACGGCTAGACTTCCCCGGGGCTACCAGCATCCACGATAGGAGACCCAGGAGGAGGCACGACCTGGCCGTCAATGATCTGGGACATGAAACCCACTCCCTCGGTATTCATGTCCGGATTCAACAAGGTGAGCTGGCTAACCGCGACCTCAAAACTGTCTGCCAAAGCACCAACACAGTCCGTTTCGAGGAGATGGATGCGCGCGACTAGATCCGAACGACTCTGCAAGGGGGCTGTCTCCTCCGACTCATCTTCAGCGGGAAGCATGGCGGCCTTCAGATCCTCGACTTCTTTAGACAAACGCTCGTTGTCGGCCTCCAAGCGTTCCCGGTCCAGTCGAAAATAGTCCCTCTCCTCGGCAGCCTTCCCCGAGTTTTCCTTCTCCACGGCCAGCAGCTCGGCTTGCTCGCGGAACATCTCCTCAGATTGCTCCATAGCAGCCTTCAACTTACGAGAGCCGGCGGCGAGGGAAACTTTCTCCAACTCCAGTTCCCTGACGCGGTCAGAGGAGTCCGACCCCTCCTCAGCAAGGACAACGGCCATCTCGGCCATCTTAACCATCCTGACCATACTGGAGGCCAGGTGTTTTCTCCGACTCTCCTTGTTGAGCCACCTGATGGTCTCAGCCTCCTCGGCACTCACTGTCAAGGGAAACCCCTCGAAGAAACCTTTTTCTTTAAAACAGGGGGGCAAGCCAAAGGCCCTCACTACGACAGACTCGTCGCCGACTTCTGACTGGTTCTCTGCCCAACTTCTCTTTCTCGTTATCAGCTCAGTGGGCTGCTCGACGTCAGGGGAACCCTAGGACCCGCTGGAAGCATCGCCTGAACTGGTTGGCGGGCCCATCCTCGTGGCCTGAGGAGCTCGCACCAACCTTCTGTTTACTCTCTTGTCATGAGTCAGCTTTAAAAGCCTCTCCCTTCGTTCTGCCATATTGCCTGCAAAGAAGAAAAGCTCGGGTTAGTTACGAGCAAGTAACAAACAAAGAAACTAGAACAAAACTATAAGACAAAAAGGAAACCTAGTAGATCTACGGCCTGCCCGTAGGATTGACACTCGACAAGCGCCTTGGTATCGATAGGATGGGCCTCGAATGTCGGGTAACCCTTCTCGTCGAGAATATATTCCCCCTCCCTCGTGACCCACCGGGCAGGGAAGAAGCTGTCGACATACTTACAAAGGGTACCATAGGCTTCCTCATCCTCGGCACTCATTCCTCCCGCGGGCATATGGTAGTGCCCGATACCATGCTCGTAATGGCGCGAGCACCAATGCAACGTGAACTTGGATACGCACCCCACCACCGGGCGACCCTCATCGTCCATAAGAGGCTCCCTGTTCTCGTCGGCCACTGCGGTTTCCTCTTCATACATAGAATCCAAAGCAGTTTGGGTGACCGACCGCAGGACATACCATTTGTCCTTGAAACCCCGGACCGAATCCATGTACATCCTGAACAGCCTCTTCGACTGTTTCAGGGAAACCCAGCTATGCCAGCCTCCTCGAGACTGGCGTTGCAAGTGAAAAACTCTGAAGAAGAGAGGAATGGTCGCCCCGATCCTTAAGAAGCGACATGTCAGCTCGAGCACCCGAAGAAAGTCGATCGAATTGGGGTGAAACTGCGAGGGGGCCAAGTCCAGATGGCAGAATACCCCGGCCTGGAAATCACTGAAAGGGAGCTTAAGGCCGAGGTCCTTGAACGCAATTTCATACATGGGAAACCCATACTCAGAGAACTCTGAGCAGATCCGCGCGTCGAGGGACGGCCTTGTGACAACAAAGTTCTTCTGGAAGCCCGGCTGACTACTGCCGTGTTCGACGACAGTGTATGCACTCTGACTACGCCGACTATAAGCCGAGGCAATCCATCTGGGCTCAGCGCCCACCCAATCCAGCGAAGGATCATCAACAGTATCAACTAGAGTTACATTCTCCTTGGCACTCTGGTCCTCAACCTCATTACGCCCCGAAGACTCCTGTTCGTCAACCATTTACCTGCAAAGCACAGGAAACCGGTGAAATTCGAGAGCAAATCCATATGCTCGCCATAATTGACGGGAAGTAGTGAACGACAAGCCAAGACACACTCCGCACGCGTTAAAACATTGAGGACTCGAACAAGATCCTGGTTTCGCCTCCCCGACGCTAAGGTGCCACGACGAGTTATCCTACATACTCCCTAATGGGCCAACATCCCGGCCAGCCATGGGTGCACCGACCTAAACTATGAATTTGACGAGCAATATCATGAATCCTAAACCTAGAACTATGGGTTTACCAGGCAGTATCATAGATTATGCGCCCAAACCATGAAGGTCCCGGGCAACATTGCGAGTCACATACCTAAAGCTATGCGTTTACCGGGCACAAACATGAATGTATCGGGCGCTAATCCCAGATGTGGGTTTCTAAACATCCAAATAACGGAAAAATTACCTACAACAAAGAAAAATAGAAGGGATAAACGCTTACTTGGAAGTTAAATGTACGACAACGGTGAAGAGAATCGACGGAGGAAGGTACGGTAATCTTGCGAAGTTGTAGAAAAACAGTGGCGGCAAAGGCAGAGGAAGAAGGAGAAGCGCGAAGAGGAAAAACAAATTATCGGACCCAAGGATCCTATTTATAGGGATGACGTGGAATACGAAACGTCGCCCCGGGGAACCACGAACTTCCCCACCTCGACGTCTACTCCCCTAGGCAATGATGGTCCTACTTTCGCTAGGGTGGCGTCACGGTTCCCAAGGGTTGCCTCGTGTACCAATGAACACAGCCTGCGAGGAATCCCTCGAGCACGCATCAACAAGGATTACGCCACGAACGCAACTCATGGGAAACTTCTCGAGCAATCACGGGGAAGCAAATATCCTGGGCTGTGCATCAGACCTCGTGGCAAAGGCGAGCTGAGGTCAAGTCATAACTCCTGCTCCAGGAGCCACGACTTGGGGGGCTCATGTTCTGGACTGGGCCCGCCCTGGCCCAAAAGCAAGAGCAAAGGCCTAATCCAAGTGACTCCTCGAGGGGCGCGCGCCCGTGGATTCTCGCTAGCGCTCCCGACCACAGACTGCAGTCGTGCCCGTCGTTGCCCGTGACACATGGTGTCCCCGACCACGGGAACTCCAGCTCGAGCCCAGCTCGAGCACCCTCCTCGTAAGGCAGATTCTGACCGTTACCAAATCACCTGAACTCCGGAAAGACCGCGTCTTCGTCCCTCCTCATTTCTTGCAGAGTATCACCAGGAAGGAGACCACGTGCGGGTCCCCACTACACACGTAGAACCTGGAAGTTCCTTTATTGGGCCAGTTCTGGTCGGCCCAATGAGGGGACCTTGGCCCCGCGCTGGGGGCTATAAATACACTTTGTTCCTAGAGGGTCAGGTATTCATCTCTTACGCATACATACACTTTTTGCCTGCTCATTCTGTCACTCATTTTAGCATCGGAGTGCCTTGCAGGTACCCCCCCCCCCCCATCTCACTCAACTTCTGCTCGGAGCCAGTCGTGACGGTCCATCTCACTCAACATCATATTCAACTCAAAACAACTTTAAGACAACAAGTCTTTAACTTCAAATAAATATAGCATCTTTATCCACTCAAAACAAATTCAAAATAACAAGTTTTTAATGCAAACAACTTAAAAATTCAGCAACATAATAAAAACCAACAATAAAAAAACATGCGTTCATTCTCCCAAGTGCTACGTATCAAAGCGACATATCGGCTCGAACTAGCGAAGGTAACAACTATCCTTCTTGATTATCTGCATGTTACCAATAGAGGACAATATTTAAACAGAAGATGTGAGATATTGAACTATATAATTAAGTGTATAATAAATAATATATTAGATCAGATTATATATAAAATGATCACTTCACAACTTTCAACCAACATCAATCATCATAAGTCAACAACCAACATCTTAAATATGCAACATAGAATGCGACTCGTTACAATGCACATGCATGTGGTATCAATGGAGCAAAATTCCCAACTTAGAAATCTGTCAATTAATAGAGGCATCAACAAGGCATAAGCCTTCAACTTAATTTGCCAATTTATGTCAGCTTACCGAGCATCAACTCCAACTTGATATGCTATGTATGCGACACAGTATGAATATCAGAATAGCAACAACAAAATCCCATAGCAATACAACAACAAACCAATATTGGTCATAAGCCTACAACTTAATATTTTGGCCATATATAGAGGCAATAACACCACTTGTTAATTCACATTTTTTAACAAATAACACAATATAACGATTCAACCAAAATTTACTACAAATAAATCGCGTAATTATTCAGACTATTACGACTATTTCTGGTTAATTAATTATCGGCTAAAAGTTCTATTATTTCTACTTTGTTCTAAAGTTCTTATTATGTCTCTGATAAATTATTACCACACTGTCATCGGGTTGTCCATACTGTTAATTTTTTTTTCAAAAGTTACTAGACTGCTATTCAATATTTCTGTTACATAAAACCAATCTGTTATTAAAATGAACCTGCTAAATAATGCTTCTGCTATTACCACTTTCCACTATTGAATTACTTTCTCCTACGTGATAATTCATTATTCCTACTACATATACATGTTACCTTTAATTCCACTATTCTGCTAATTATACATGCTATTTTATTTTATATGCTACATGTACTACTTGGTGGTCTATCTAAGCTTAAGTAATTTAGTGGTCACTTACTACTTTGACTAAAACAAATTTTCATACTAATAATAAATCATAATTTAGCAAAGATGTATTATTATTTGGAAGCTCCAACTTACTCTACTGACAACTCTAAACATGTTAGAATTACGCAAAACAAATAAAAAAATGACTTTTAATGATACGAAACAACTCTATTGATAACTTTAATAAAACTATTGACAATTCTAACAACCATGTTGACAATTCAATTGACAACTCTATTGATATTTTTAACAACTCTATTAGAATAGAAATTAACCCAAGTCAAATATTTATCCAAAGACTTATCTCTGATTCATAACTTCTACAAAAACTATTATATATTTGTAAACTTAAAGATACACTAACATATTATATACTTATAAACATATAAGAATGAACTATTAAATTATTATGGTTCCATTATTTACAAAACGTATACTGCTACTGTAACGTTGCCAAGTGACATACCACTAATATACCACTATTGTAACATATAAAAGGGGTTGTCGCTTTAGTAATATAGCACATTGTTATATCTAATAAATTGGTATAACTAAATGAAAATATATGTGGTCGTTGCTTTATCGTTCAAAGTGGGTTGTGTGACAATAGTTATGTTTAGTCAAAACATAGCCGCTACAATATAGACTATATTGGTATATTTTATCAAATAGTGGTTTATTCATAGAACACCGCAACATTATCAATATATATTAAATTGAGTTCTCAATCATCTCTCAATTTCAACAATATATCAATTTTAAACACAAATAGAAATGATTTTTACAATTCAATTCCACATACCACTCATCACATACCCTATTATAAAGTCAGAACCTCATCCTTACCTTGGATTGAAGGTTGCTCTAACTCTCCGATTGACTCCTAGATTTGCCTCTTGTAATTTCCACGTATCTCTTCTCTAACCCTTATTCCTCTTCTATTACCAAAAACCTATTTTGTTCTTACTGCTACTTCTAATTCTATTATAATATAACTATTATACTATTATTCTTATTTTTGTCTTATTGGGCTTAAATTCCTACACCTCCCTTTCTACTACTTCTAACATTAAAAGCCCACTTAATTAGTAATAGTATTATTCTAATACTATTTCTACAACTTAATCAAATTAATTAATTCAACTAAGAACGACACAACTTAAATCAACATTTCACAACTTCGAAAATTGAATCGGAAAAATATTCAAAAATATTTAATTAGATAGTTAATTAAATATTGTGCATTAAAACTTATGACCGTCGTTGATCCTCCTCTCCGGTCATGAGGTTGTCCCCGGAGGACATATCCTGTTCAACGGGAGGAGTGGAAGGTGCACGCGAGGAACTCCTGATCATCATTATTCCTCCTTGCCAGTCATAGGGTTATCCCCGTAGGACAAAGCCTGATCGACCAAAAGAGTGGAATCATTGTCCGACATGGTCAAGGGAAGACTCCCTCCTGCTGGTCTTCTCATGCTGCATAGTTTGATTGGGCCTTATATGATATTTAGGCCAAGTGTAGGCCCAACCCAGAACAAGAGCCCTCCAAGTTGTTGCTCCTGATGAAAGGAGTTATGACTTAAGACCAACTTCCCCGTATGGTGAGCACAGTTTTATCGGGGTCTCCCACTACGTCGAGGGACGGCGTCATTTTTATGCGCGGCTATTCGAGCGGAGATTGGAGTTTATTCATGGAGAATATTTTAGTTGCTCCTCGACTCGCGGGGAGATGAAAGTTCAGAGGATGTCTACTTCGTAAGCTACGTGGTATAACTTTTGGTTGCGACTACTTGAGTAGAGATTGAAGTTTGAGCATGGAGAAAGTTTATCTGCTCCTCGACTCGCGGGGAGACGAGAGTTCGCAGGATGTAGCCACGTGGTGTAGCCTTTGGAATAGAATGATGGTCTATGAAGTAGGGGTCATTATGACCCTGAGCACGTAGGCGTCGAGGAGATGGGCGATAGATGTGTTGTTCGACGCGACGCTTTGTCTTTCGTGCTAGACTTATAAACAGTGCCTAAGGGTTCATTTGTAACATTTCTAAACTCTCGCTCTCTCCTTTCTCCTTAGCATCCTTAGTTTTTTATCGTCCTCCATCTCCTTCTACAACCGTAAGCGCTGCCGTAACTTTCGCCGCAGGCTCCCTACCAAATTTAATCAAGTAAGTGCTTTCTAGTGATTATTATCGTTTATGGTTGTTTTTTTTTTATAAATCTTGACGAATTTCACTACCCGGGGGATTCTTGCTTGGGATATTCATACCTCTCTTCGTGATGCTCACGAAATGGCTCGTGAAATTCACCTGCTCTCCGTAAAACTCATGAAATTTCTCGGGGAATCCATCCTCTCCTCGCGGAACTCATGAAACTACTCGGGAAATTCATCTTATCCTCGTCACCTTCACGAGGTTGCTCGAGGGATTTATATTCTCCTCGTGGCATTCACGAGTTTGTTTACTTTTAGTGAACGAGTGATTTGATTTAGCTATCAAATTCATTGGTTTCCTCTACTTTACAGGTGAAATGGCCGAACCAAACGAGACATCCGAGCAGGTCGAGGTAGAAGAAATAAGTGGAGCTGACGAGGGTGTCCAATTGATCGATAGAGTCACTGATCTGTCATTATCCTGGGTCGGGCCAAAACCCCGAGGAATAGCCTCGGTCTTTAGCCATACGAAGAGGTAAGCGTACACCGTCGTCGAATAGGGCGGAGAACAAGAAGGTTTCCGGTGGAATTTCACGATCTTTCGCTTGACACCTACGACCTGAATATGCTCGTCTTTCGAGGAAGATCACTTCCCCATGTTCGAGATCGTCTTCAGGGATTTAGGGCTTCATATGCCCTTCAGTGACTTTTAAAATGGGCGTCTTCAATCATTTGTCCTTGGCACCCTCGCAACTGCACCCCAACGCGATTGCTTTTATACGAGCTTTCGAGATTACTTGTCGATACTTGAGGATCGGGGCGATGATTCCTTTGTTCTTCAAGGTTTTCCATCTTCAACGATAATCTAGGGGAGGAAAACATATTTGGGTTTCTTTCAAATAGTTAGAGGCTATTCCGGATGTACATGGACTATGTCCGTGATTTTAAAGACAAGTGGTATGTCGTGCAACCTTCGTCTCAAGAAGCAGTGGATGCAGTATTCGGCCTAGTTTCTCTTGTAGATGAGGATGGGGAAATGTGTTATGATGAGGATGGGAACAAATAGATTGGGAGGCTCTCTAAGTTCCCTATTTATTGGTTTCGAGGTCACTACGACCACAGGCTTCACCACTACCATACTTCTGTTGACATCACGAGTGTCGAGGATGAAGGGGCCTTCATTATCCTCTACAGATTCCTCGATGGTTTCTTCTCCTCCAGGTGGGTGACAAGGAAAAGAGATGATGTTCTCAACGAAGACGGCAAACCTACGTTCGAGGCCTTCCCGATCAATACCAAGACGCTTGTTGAGTGTCGTACATACGAGGACATCGTGGCTCTTCTGGGTCTTAGTCCGCGTGACTCTACCGTATTCTGTTTTTAACTTGTTTTAGGTATGTCCCTCTAACGACGCTGACTTGAGTGTGTTATTTTTGTTTTTGTAGGTAATATAGCCTAGCGTCGCGAACCTCTCCCGAAGTTGACCCAGGAGAAAAAGAACAATAAAAGGTTAGTGAAGCCTAACCAGTCCACACGCCTTGGTCCTATTCCCGAGCAGGTCACGAACAAGTCCATTGCTTTGTTGGGTCCTTGTGATGTTGCTCATCACGCGACCTTGTCGAGAAAAAAGAGGAGTCGCCCTGAAGGCGGGCATGCGGATTTAGCTGATGAGGAGTCAGTTGCTAGGGCCTTTACCTTTCCTTCTTTCTTTGTCGAGAATGATTTCTTCGAAGGATTTACCTTGGCTGTGTATGATGGTGAATATGTTGTCATCAGGCACCTTGATGAGGAAGGTAAGAGGAAACATCTGGCCTCGGGAACGGTCGGTCTGATGAAGGTCATGAAGTTGGTTGTTGTCCTTACAGGAGAGGGTGCCAGCTCTTCTGCCATGGTGAGCAAACTTGAGTCGGAGAAGGCGGCTCTCCTGGAAAAGGCACAGAAGTTGAAGGTTGCCCTTAAGTGAAGCGAGCAAAAGTTCTGGGGGCAGGCTGATGAGTTGGCAAGAGAGAAGGAGAAGGTGGTCAAAGCCTCAGAGGAAATGGACTCATCGCTGCTCGAGAGAAAAAACCTGGAAAAGGAGGTCGCTGACTTAAAGGCTGCCATGTTGCCAACGGAAGATGAGCCCAAGGGAATCTCCAGCTCTAACACTCGTGCAAATCTGGTTGCTCGAATCCAGGTCCTCGAGTTTGTTTATGTGGACGCCCTATTCGACGGTTTTAAGACCGCGATGGTTCAGTTGGCCGTGATGAATCCGGGGCTCAACACTGAAGGTGTTGGAGTTTTGTCTCAGGTAGTTGATGGTAAGGTGGTCCCTCCTGCCAATTCTCCTAATCTAGAGATTGAAGAGGGTAGTCCATGGAGCGACTAATATTTTCTTGATGACTTGGTTATTTATGTTTGGGGCCTGCGTGCCCGTAATTTGTAATTGTTTGTATCAGGGCCCTGCATGCCCATATTCTTGTAATATTTGGACAAAGTCGGCCTTCGTGGTAGGCATTTATAAATGTCTTTATTTTTCCTCTCTATTATATAGTTAAATATTTGCTTTTCGTTGCACTTTACTTGTTTATTTCGTGAAATGTGGAATTTCCATGAGTGGAGATTTGTGCTCGACCTTAGTTTAGGTCGACACATGTTGGGATGTGTCGAGAAGGCGGGGTAGGAGTCTAGGGAGACGAGTTCAAGATCGTGGTCAGGGTCTTGACTTCGTGGCGTAAAATTCCCATCGCGAGCTGGGTGTTCTGCCTGTTGGATACTTCGACAGTGGAGTACAATCGAGGTGTCCCTTTCGGGCTAAGGTTCTGCTCGACCAATGAAAAATAAACCTGCCTTTCGTTAATGGTTGAAGGCTATGTACGTACCTCAACATGCCTCCTTGGTTGAGCGTGCCCTGTCGTTTGTCGGAGAGGACACGTCGACTACTAAGCCCCAATGTTTGTTAGGGATCTAGATGTAATATTCTTTCAGCTTTTTAGCATTCGGTGGTCGAGATAATGGTTCTCTACTTAGGCGTTCGAGATAGTAGGCTCCAATGCCCATTGCTCCACGGATGCGGTACATTCCTTCCCAATTGGAGGCCATCTTTCCTTCATGAGAATCTTTCTGATTCCTTAACAAGACTAGGCTGCAGATCTAGAATTCACGTTTTATGACTTTGGTGTCATGACACAGGGCTATCTGTTATTTCAGTGTGGCTTCGCGAAAAGCTGCTCCTGATTGGATTTCTTCGACTAGGTCGAGCTATTTTCTTAGGGCCTCGTCATTTAGTTCTTCGTCTAAAGGGACTTCAGTTCACCTGGATGGCTCCATGATTTCCATGGGGATTACGGCTTCGGTGCCATAGGTTAGTCGAAATGGGGTTTCGCCGATCGTCGAATGTGGTGTTGTTCGGTAGGCCCATAGGAAGTTGTGTAGCTCTTAGACCCACCCTTTTTTGGCTTTGGCCATCCTACGCTTGAGTCCTCACAAGATGAATTAATTTTCAGCTTCGGCTTGCCCGTTGGTTTAAGGATACTCTACGGACGTGAAGTGTTGTTTGGTACTGAGCTGCGCGACGAACTCTTGGAAAATTTGATTGGTGAACTTCGTATTTTTGTGGGTGATGAGCGCTTGTTGTATACCGAATCTGGAAAACATGTTTCATTTGTAGAAACAGAGGATATTGTGTGATGTGATTTTGGCCAAGGCTTCAGCATCTATCCACTTAGTGAAATAGTCCACGGCCACGATCATAATTTATTTTGATATTATCCTTGTACGAATGGTCTGAGGATGTCCATCCTCCACCAGGCGAACGACCATGGGGACGACAGTGTTTTAAGTTCGTATGGGGATGCGAGGTGCATTCCGCGTGTCTTTGACATTTGTCATATTTTTTAACGTACTCCTTCACATCTTGCTGCATGGTGGGCCAATAATAGCCAGCTCGTAGCGCCTTTCGTGCCAAATGTAACGCCTCAATTTAATTAGATTTATTTTAATTAAATAATATGATGATGCGGTGAAATTATATGAGATGATGGATCTTATGACGTGGTGTGATACCTTGTTGGGGACTAAATGCCTTAGAATTATAGAAGTTAAGGGTATGTGGGTGTTTGGCTAAATGTGTAGAAATGTAGGGGTGTGCGAAATAATATAGATTATTATTATTTTATTACTATATTGTTAGGATGATTATTATTATTTTATAATAAAAATTAAATAATTATTATTGGGTTAGTTGTATTATTATTAGACTATATTAGAATGAGAGAAGGAAAATAGAGTCAGTACGTGAATCAAGAATTTACCGTAGGAATCAAGAATCAACTAGGACAAGGATTTACCGTAGGAATCTAGGACAAGAATTAACTAGGATGCTAGGACAAGGATTTACCGTAGGAATCAAGAATCAACTAAGAATCTAAGGTAAGGGGGGATTATAACTCTATAAAAGGTTGATTAATGATGGGATATGGTAGGATTTAGGTTCTTGATTCATGTTTTGAATTCTATCGATTTGGTTGTTCTTGGGGGGTTTTTCGCCATTGGTGGATTTTTAGTGATTTTGTTGTGTTTGTGATGAAATTTGATGATATGAATTGGTTGGTATTAGTATACAATGTTGGTGAGTAATTAGCCTGCTTAAAAGATGAATTTGGATGTGAAAATTATGAAATTTGGGTGTTGAAACATGGGAGAATTGTAACGTGGAAACTGTAGAATTTGTCATTGTTATCGCGGGATAACCGGTTATCAAATCTGGTAATCGGTTACCATATCAAAAATTAACACAAGAATGGCTACTGTCTTGCAGTAACCGGTTACCATAAATGGGTGACCGGTTACTGCGAGGAATTTTGAAAAGGAAAAGGTTTATGTCTTGCAGTAACCGGTTAACATAACTGGGCGACCGGTTACCACTGTGTTGTACCCCAAAATTTTATCTCTCATTTATCAAGTAATCTCTCACAAGATCTCCTTTGGTTCAAGACCGCACTAAGGTTGATCAGCTCAAGATACCTCCTTAAGCACTGATGACTGAAAATTAGGGTTTGAGATTGCACAAGGATAAATGGACTTTTAATGCCCCACACGACTTCCATGGATCACTTTGAACTCTTAAGATTGCTCATGTCAAGTTTCAAGTCTTGGATCACATTTTTGCTCAGTCAATTGACCAGTTGACCTAAGAATCAGCTGTATTGAGAAAAAAGTCAATTGTGGTTAATTTATAGTCAAACTTCATAATTTTGGATCCATATCAACATTATGAACTCATATATGTCATTTGATCAAGTTTGGACCATAATTCCTCAATAAATTAGATCAAATCATCAAAAAGGCAAAATGGTCAAAATTAGGGTTTTGACTGAAAAAGGGCAATTTCTGATTTTTGACCTAGCAAATAGTTGATTGGTTGGAGACATGATCTCAAGATTAAATTGCATCATTTTAACCTAATGGCATGACTCAAAATTTCCCTCAAGATCAATTGATTGATAGTTGATTTTTAGTCAACTGATCAAAAGTAAACTGCACACTGAAAAGTCAAACTTTGACTTTTTGGTCAAAATCAAGTATCAAAGATCACAATTCATCAAAACATGTCAAAATATGAAACTTGTTCATCAAGAAATCAAAAAGTCAACATTTCATTTTGAAAAGTCAAAATTTCTAAACTTAGAAATTTTTCTAAGTGTTGGAAACTTCATATTTTTTCACAACTTTGAGCCAATTTTTCACCATGATGCAAGATGATTCAAAGGAAACTTTCAACATGAAAATTTTAGATCTAAATGAGATATAAAACATTGTACAACACAACTTATCCTAGAAATTCATGGGTTTCAAGTTATGATTTTGTGAATACATGTTCATGAAACTTGGAAACTTAGTGAAATTTTGCCCTAGTTTAGGCAGGATTTTGACCTAACTTCATGGAAATTTTTCACATAGTTCCAAGAGGAATTTTCAAAAGTGACCAACATAGAGGTTGTAGAGGATGTTACAAGTTTCCAAAATGTCCAAGAACTCATTGAGATCATGCTTGAGATAAGAGAAACGTAGAGATGAAGTTAGGGTTTCATTCTTGATTTATAAGGCAGAATTTGTGATGAACACTTGACCAATTCATAGATAGGCTGCATAATCTTTGCTTTACAGGCCTCAAACTTGTTTATCTCTCCATAATTAAATGTTTACACATCTGTTAGAGCTTTGATCCAAGCATTTGAGCCATTATCCAAGTTGCATTTCCATTTATGGCACAAAGTAACCATTCCATTCTTGTAAAGAGGCTTTAATCACAAAGTAAACTTGTCTTGAGCTTTTCACTTGTTTCTTCTTATCACACATAATATAAAATCCATAAGAAACTTGTCTAAAGCCTCTAACAACTCAGGCCATGCTTGTACTATGCCTTGAAACCATATTTCCATTTTTCTTCAAAATCAAGTAACATAGCCATAAGTCTATATCTTGTGCTTCTGACCCTCTCAAGTGCAACAACCTTTTCCATATAATTATAGAAGTTATTTGCAAGCAAACACACAAATACACAAGTTCTCAAACTCACCTAAACCCAGATCTGCATCACAAACCACCATTGTTGCATATTCTGACCAAGAACTTCAAACTTCAATTTCCCTCGTGCGTATCTTGACCTTTTAGTTTCAAAAGCTTCCTCACGTCAAATACAAGCCATGCATGTCCCTGTTACATGACTGTAACATCATATTCATCAACTTCCAAGTTCAAAAATAGAGCATTGCAGTTGGACTTCTCCAGACCATTCAAGCCACTTTCAGTTCAAGCCAGCCATTGCATTAGCTTCCTAGAGGTTCAAGGAAGTTAACCCGATCATCACCATCACTTGAAACAAGCTCAAACTCATTTCACGATAGAATGCAGATATCATTGCCCTGAAACTATACATGTCCATAGATTTCATTTATGTTGCTTGAGCATGGAGAATTTTGAGTTTGAACTTGTTGAAACATTTAGGTTAGAATTTGGGGCTTTCATAAATTCATCCTTATCTTTGAATGTTAGCTTAATTTAGTTACATGATTGGATTCGTGGTGGAAAAATGCATAAGTTTCGTGTTTACACTTTTGAAAATGGTTGAGGAATGAATAAGTTACAGATCCTTTGGCTGGAGGTTGAAGATGAAGTACAGTCAGGGCAAATCTTGTATCATATATTTATTGTTTTGTCTTAGTTAACAGATGTACCACCACCCCAGTGGTTAAAGCACACGCCTGTTACCTTAGGGACCTGGGTTCGAGCCCCAATGGTGTACCCTTTTGCCTGTTTTCTCATATTTTTCACTTTTTTTTTGTTTGCAGCGCCTGGGCCCCAAACATTGGGCTTTTTATGTTTACACCCCTGGCCCTTTTTATTATTTCTATTTCGTTTTCTTTATTTTATTTTTCATATTAATTTTATTTTTATTATTATTATTATTATTATTATTATTATTATTATTATTATTATTATTATCATTTTTATTAACAAAAATCCAAAAATATATTTTTATTTACATATTAAAAAAATGTTAATTAATAGGTTATTTTTCTTCATAAAACAAAAAGACCAAAATATTTTCTTTTAACAAAATAATTTTTTTTAAAACAATAATTAATGTTTAGACTTAGTTTAATTATCACATTATTTTCTTGTAAATTAAGAATTAATTTAAAACTTAGATTTCTTTTTTAATTAATCAATTCTCATGTTATTTTCATTATTTAAAACCTTTTCATAAAAAACCCTAAAAAATCATTTTTAAATTAATTTCTTTTCTTAATTAGTTTAAGTTCATTTTAGTTAATTTTTTTTATTAATTTTTTTCTAAATTAGGTTTAGGTTAAAACCTTTCATAAAATCAAACAAAAATCCTTTCTTTTTCCATTTTGCATTCTTGCATTTTATCTTCAATTTTGTATATTTATTCAATATGGTTGTAATAATTAATTATATTTAATTTTCTTGCAAAATCCCCATTTGTAAATTTGTATACCCCCTCCCCTAATGATGTCATAGCTTAGTATTTTTATTTTTCGCAATTTAATGCTTTATATATAAATGCTAATAAATTAGGGTTTGTATGGAAAGATAAAATCAACAAATTAGCAAACCCTAATTCAAGACAAAACAATGCATGTAAATCAACACACTTACACCCTTAGGTTAAATCCACTTTGTTGCCTTATAAAAATGGCCATGTTATGCATGTGGGGTATCTTAGAAAAAGCAATCAAAAAATACAAGATCATAGTCCCTCGATGACGCTATCAAAGTTTCCTTTCCAAATGATCTTAGTCCCTCAAAGAGAATTACTAAGATATTTCATAACATTGCTATCATGGCTATACGATGACCCACGTCCGTCTCTTTACATCCAAAGATAGGGCTTCTTACCAAATCAATGGTAAGATAGCAATATCAAAGGAAAGGAAGAAATGAACCAAGACTTTTGAGTAGGTAGATTGTTCATAGTTGCTTGCTCAGTTTCAAATCAAACACTCTTGCTTATTTTTAAAACAAACACAACCACCTTCAAAAACACTTTCGAAACATCTTCCAAACTTGAAACATTTTCAAAAGCTCAACACTTTGTATACGTTCTTACAAACGAGAACTATTATAAAGTTTGCTTAAACGATGGCGCCTTTTCAAAATACTTTCAAAAAACCACACAAAGCACATTTTCAAACAAAAGTAAGTGATCTAGCAAGCAACTAAGAGCCCACAGATAACTATGAATGAAAAGGGTGCTAACACCTTCCCCTTTCATAATCTACCCCTTGAACTCAAGAAATAATCTCAAAGGTCTTTCCTGTTCTTTTCATCCTTTCCTTTTGGATAAAAGAAAAGTCAGTGGCGACTCTTGCTAACCGCAACATTTGCGATAAAACATAAAACACCCAAGTTAGTTCTCTTAGCGTATCACAGAACTGGAGACTCTGCTGGGGAAAACTTAAAAGTGGGGTTACCTTAGGGCTAGATCACCTTTACTTGCTTTCGTTGTTTGACTTGTATGCTTTACATTTTGGTTCCTTGTTTTGGCTTGTTCTAATCCTCTACCTGGATTTGGGATACCTTATAGGTAAGTAGCAATACATTATGGAAACTGTGCGGGGGTATACCGACATGGTCTAAGAAATAGCTACATTAGTGTGACATATTTGTGGGTACCGGTAGCCCTTGAGTAGCCAAGGAGAATATGGGGCCGCTGAATGATGTCATGAAGCACTAACTGACTTTAGAACCTTTACTTGACCAACTTAGCCATTAGGACGTAGTGAGATGACCGGCTTTGGTGCAGTCCGAAGTTGGTAGATACTCGATACTACACTCATTGAGGTTTGGATTTTTGGGATATTTCGGTCGTCGTGAAAGAGGATTATGCTGAAACAATGCCCGAGAAGACAATCCAGTGATATTGAGCTTCTTTAGAACCCGGTTACTATTTCTATGACAAGTTTAAGCCAACTAAACTTCAAAAGGGTACTTGCCTATGAGATTCCATGCAAGCCTAAACCTAAGTACTTTTTTGCCTTGTTTGTATATATTTGTACATAATATCATAAACATCATAACATCATACTCATATTCACTAACCATTTCAAGGATTTTTGGGATTCATCTTTGTTCTGTTTTGTAGGACATGGCTTCTATTCGCAGGAAAACCATTCAAGTCAATCTTGTAAGGATTCCTCCTCAACTCAAAGAGTTAGCATCAAGGGTCCCTGAGAACTCTTCATTCACCGAGAGACATGGTCGCCTCCTAAACTTGGTTACCTCAAATACTGATGAAGATATGACGAAGGTGCTTTTACAATTCTTCGATCCTCTACACCATTGCTTCACTTTTCCTGATTATCAACTTGTGCCAACTTTAGAAGAATTCTCCCAACTCTTGAGGATTCCCATTCTCAATCAACTACCCTTCAACGGTACAGAAAGAGATCCAAAACCTAAAGAGATTGCTCAAGCCCTACACTTGCAACAATCTGATATCATAACTAATTGGGAAACAAGGAGCGGTGTCAAAGTTTTCTTAGCCAAGTTCTTATTTGAGAAAGCTCAAGATTGTTGGAACTCCTTGTAATTACAAGCTTTTGAAGAAATTATGGCCCTTCTCATCTATGGGATGATTTTGTTTCTAAATCCTGACCAACTCATAGATGTAAACGCTGTCAAAATCTTCATGTCTCGTAACCCGATGCCTACTTTGTTAGGAGACATCCTACATTATTTTCACTCTCGCACTATGAGGAAGAGAGGTATCCTCATGTGTTGTACTCCTCTCTTGGCAAGATGGTTTATTTCGTATCTTCCCCAATCCGTGTTGAAAAATGAGCAAGGTTCAAGGTGGTCCCATAGGTTGATGACGCTCAGGCATTCAGATATTCATTGGTGTTCCCGATCCTTGGAGAATGTTACTATCATCGACCATTGTGGAGAATTCCCTAATGTCCCCTTGCTTGGCATTAGAGGAGGTATTACTTACAACCCCTGCTTAGCCTTACGACAGTTTGGTTACGCCCGAAGGGATGGTCCATATGAGATGCTTATCCAAGGAGTGGTATTTGACTACGAGAATGAAGATCAAGGTTACCGTCAGAGGTTTATCCGAGCTTGGAGGATGGTGAACAAGGTGGATAGCAAGACGCTGGGACACAAGAATTCCATTCCCCTCGAGCCTTACCTTAAATGGGTGCGAGCTCGTGCTCAGAAACTTGTGATGCCTTATCCATCCATCTTACCAACCATCATGGAGCCTATGGTTGAAGGAGATGTTCCCTACACTATCCTCCATCTCGACATGCCTACCTCTCTCGAAGACTTGCAAAAGGGTTGGATTCAGCTGAAGGAAGAACGTGATACTTTTGAAGCTCAATTCTATGCTAGTGAGAAGAGGGTCTTGGAGCTTACGAAGCAGCTACAAGAAGAGCAAAGTGTGAACGCCTATCTTGCACCGAAGAGGATGCGTTCAGTCTTTTTATCTTAGAAAGTAATTTTGTAAGTCCAAGAGGCATGATGTAATCTTTCTTGTTTTGTTTAAAGAAAATTGACGTTTTGTTCATTATTTTGTCTATACAAATTTAAATCTCATTAATCCTTGAAATCATTTGCATATACATATTCCATGCATCATAACATGCCAGGTTTTCGCATAACAGGTTTCCTTATCTTTCTGCTGTTTATTTCAGCAAGATGGATCTAGAAAAAACTGTAAAGGATCTCCATGCACAAAATTCTCAGTTCCAGGAAACTCTACTGGCCCTAGCCAAGGGGAAGCAAGACATGATGGCTTTGTTGGCAGTTAAGAAGAAGCCCAAGAAGAAATATCTACTCAACATGGGTAGAAGGTTCAAGGAGAAGTCCATCAAATCCCAGTAGGGGGAGATTCATCTGAAGAGGACGAGAACCAGATTGGTGAGGTCAAGAGTACTCAGGCTGACTGTGTTAATGATCAAGTATCTGATGATGATTATTTTGACGAGCAGTATCCACCCGCCGATATCAAATATAAGCAGTTAGAAGACAAATTGAAAGCTGTTGAAATCTAGGCCGTCTCTGGTTTAGATTTTGATGATTTGGGTTTGATCTCTGGGGTAGTCATTCCCCATAAATTCAAAATACCAATCTTTGCAAAGTACGATGGAGTTTCTTGTCCAAAACTCCACCTGAAATCTTATGTGCGCAAGATACAGCCGCACACTGCTGATAAGAAGCTATGGGTTCAATTTTTCCAAGAGAGCTTGGCTGGAATGCAGCTTGAATGGTTTTATCAGTTAGGTGGTTCCCGTATCAAAACCTGGGAAGATTTAGCTACCGCATTTTACCATCAGTATCAGTATAACACCGACTTGGCGCCAACAAGGGTTCAGCTACAAGATATGACCATGGGAAAGAATGAAGGATTTAAGGAATATGCGCAAAAGTGGAGAGACCTCGCCAGTAGGGTTCAACCACCCTTGAATGATAGGGAGCACATCGACATGTTCATGAGCACTTTATTCGTCCCCTTCTTTAATCTGTTGGTTGGCTGCTCTTCTTCTGGTTTCACCGAATTAATCTTAACCGGTGAAAGAGTTGAAAGTGGCATCAAAAGTGGGAAGATCTCTATGGCATCTACCTCCACTTCCAATCCTATCAAGAAACATTTTGTTGCAAAAAAGGAAGTCAATGTTGTGTACGGGGCAAGGGCCCGTACCAAGAAGAATGACCATCCTTCTGTCAATGTCGTCCGAATCTCCAATCCAACTCCTACTCCAAGACCATATGTAAATCATCAACATTTTGAAACTCAAAGAAGACAATTTACGAGGTTTGGCATGTCATTATCTCAAGCCCTTCAACATTTGATAAAGGATAATTTGGTGACATTGTGCGATCCTCCTGCCAACCCTGATACCTGTTCACCAAAGTATAATCCAAACGCTAAATGTGCTTACCACTCAAGCAGCCCCGGGCATGAGACTGACCAGTGTTGGGCCTTGAAGAACAAAATCCAGGATTTGATTGATAACAAAACTATTGAGTTTGATCCTCCTCCAACTCCGAATGTAATCACTGCTCCAATGCCGAAGCATGACAAGGGTGTTAATGTTGTTGAAGATACAATTTTTGTTGCCTCTGTTGAATAATTGACTACTCCGCTAAATATAATAAAAAACAATTTGTTGAAATTTGGGATTTTCCCTGGCTGTGTAAAAGACTGTGTGTGATGTACAAGACAACTCAATGGATGTGAAGGGCTGAAGAAAGGCATACAATGCATGATGGATAGCCACAAAATTCTATTTGAGAAGACCCCACTTGCCAAAAGTTTGATTAATAAATGTGAAGACCTCTCCATTCTTACCATCTTAAACAAGCCTCTTAGGATCACCTCCAAAGGTCCTAGTAGGATTTCAAATAAACCCATTGTTGCTCCCTTAATAATTACCAATCCCGGACCAATTCCCTACTGTTGTACTCCAAAATTTTCCCTCTCATTTCACAAGGGACCACCCTGGATCCCATGTTTGCTTCTATCAAGTTTCCAGGCCTTGAATTATCAATTTTTCCAAGCAAGTCATTCGCAAGGGCAAAATGGTCATTTGCACACTGAGAAGTCTAACTTTGACTTTTGGATCAAAATCAAATCTCAAAAATCATATTTCATCAAGACATGTTGGAATATGAAGTCTGTTTCATCAGGAAATTTAAAAGTCAAATTTTTACTTTGGAAAAGTCAAATACTAAAGTACTTAGAAATTTTTCTAAGTGTTTAAGAAGCATGACAGAACTCAGAACTTCTGACCAGATTATCACCATAACACTCAGCAAATTCTGGACACTCTCAAGGCAGAGTTTGATCAGAACTTCTGGGCAAGTTTTCACAAAAGCTTCAATCAGAGTTTGCCAGGGTAATTAAAAAAAGGTTAAGAAGCATGCTGCAAGCTTTCTAGAAGGTCTGAAAGTTCCTTCAGAACATGTTGGAGTCAAAAGATAAGAGGATCAGAAGATTAGATGCTACGCTGAAGCAGAACTTCTAATCCAGAGTCAAGCAAGTATGCAGAGTTTCACATGGCAGGATTTCTGATTTGATAAATCTCATCATCATTTAATGCTCACAACCACTTATGAGTTGTTATCCAAAGGATTTCCCCCACGTGTACCCCTATTGTCTTGGGAAGACAAACTGTTGTGCAAAAGTATGCTAGGCCCATGCGCTGCTTCTACTTTTCCTTAATTCATGCTGACAAATCCAGCTTAGGCGCTGTTAACCATCCCACTTGATGCATTGAACCACACTTATTTAAGCTTACTTCAAGAGTAAGTCAGCATCTAGCATATGATGTTGGTGCCACTTGACCCCTCCAAATTACAAAACCTTTGCCTATAAATAGAACACCTTTGGCCATTGAAAAGAGGTCGGAAAAATTTGAGAAAGAGTTGTGGAATTTGAGAAAGAAAAAACCTTGAACCCCTGCAAAAATTCCAAGAGGCCAAAAGGATTATAAACACAAAAATACAAAACCTTAGAATTTGATTCTTGCATTAAAACTCCATTTTTTCTCAAAGTTGTTTCTTGACCAAAACCACCCATACAGTTCCTAATATACATTCAAAAGCCATCCAAAATTCTGTAATCAAACAGTAACACATTCTCCACCAATATCCACTTCAAAGGATCAGAGCCTTATCCCTTGGTTGTTGCAGAATTTTCTAAATCATTTACAACCCAAGTTGAAAGTTTTCAACCTGCTGAAAACATGAGGAAGCTGTTCAGAACACCACAAGTGGTCAGAACCAGATTCCAGCTCCCAGAGTATTTCCCAGTTACACGGTAAGTTCCTGCTGACTCTCATCATATTATTTAGGCATTGTCAGATCTTGCATATTTAACACAATGTAGATATTCTGATTCTGATGATATACATATTCTGATAATTCATGCATCTGCTTGCCTAAATAGTGGGAATTCCAGTTCAGAGTTTCATAAAGAAATTAGGGCTCAAAATTAGGATTAGCAAATTCACGTTGCTTCTGATTTGTGTTTATGATATTTCTTGAAACTTGTCATATCTGTCATGTGTGCAACTTCTGTTCTGTTAATAAATGACTAAGTTGCAGATTTCTGACTAGCATGGAGAGAGGAAAAGTTCTGACAGTTGAATCAGAACCTCTGAAAACTTCTGAATTCTTAGAAGATCCAGAACTTCTGAACTTCCCTATTTCTACTAACGTTGTTCCTGTTTGTGCAGTAAGTCAGAGTCAGAACTTCTGACTTCTTTTATTTTCAGCATTTGCGTTGATTCTGTTTTCTTTCTCTTATTATTTTTTTGCCATCATCTTTATTTTTCATTAATCAAAAATACCAAAAAGATTTAATATTCACATATTATATTTTCTTTTAACATAAAAAGACAAAAAATATTTTCTTAAACAAAACTTTTTTTTTTATAAAAACGAAACAAACATTTTACATTTCTTGTACATTCTTATCCATTCAATGTGGTTGTAATAGTAACTTAAGATTTAATTTGCAATCCCCATTCATAAATATGTACCCCCATCCCCCTAAATATTGTAATAGCGTAGGACTTTACATTTCTTCACTTTTATTGCTTTCATATATTATTATTAATTAGGGCGTGTATGGCAAGACTAAAGCCAGTGTTAGAAAACCCTAATTCAAGACAAAATTATGCATGCAACAAAATACACTTGCACACTAGCACCCCTAGGGTGATTCCACTTGTTGCCTTCTAAAAATGGCCATGTTATGCATGTGGTATGTCTTAGCATAAACAATCGAAATACAAGATCATAGTCCCTCGATGACGCCATCAAAATTGCCTTTCTAAATGATCTTAGTCCCTAAAGAAAAAGTTCTAAGTCATCTCACAACATTTCTATCATGGTCATAAAATGACACAACGCTCGTCCCTTCACATCCAACGATGGAGCTTCTTACCAAAACAATGATAAGATAGCAATGTCTAAAGGAGGAGGAAAAGAACATCTAAGACCTTTTGAGTAGTTAGATTACTTTTAGTTGCTTGCTCAATTTCAAAACAAACATCCTTGCTATTTTAAAAAAAAACAATCACATACACCTTCAAAACATTTTCAAAACACTTTCCAAACGTGAAATATTTTCAAAAGCTCAACACTTTGTATACGTTCTTACGAACGAGAACTGTTACAAAAGTTTGCCTAAACGATGGCGCCTTTTTAAAATACTTTCAAAAACCACACAAAGCACATTTTCAAACAAAAGCAAGTGATCTAGCAAGTAGCCCATAGAAAACCATGGATGAAAAGGGTGCTAATACCTTCCCTTTTCATAATCTACCCCTCGAACTCAAGAAAACATCTCTAAAGGTCTTTCCTGTGCTTTTTCACCTTTCCTTTTTTGGATAAAAGAAAAGTCGGTGGCGACTCTTGCTAAACCGCAACATTTGCGATAAAACGCAAAAAACCTCAAGTCAGTTCTCCCACCGTATCACAGAACTGGCGACTCTACTGAGGAAATCTTAAAAGTGGGGTTACCTTAGGGTTAGATCACATTTACTTGCTTACATTTGTTTGATTTGTTTGCTTTATATTTTGGTTCCTTGTTTGGGTTTGTTTTGAATCCTGCACCCAGATTTGGGGACACCTTTTAGGTAAGTAGCAATAAACTGTGAGGGAACTGTGCGGGGTATACCGACACGGTTGAAGCAGTAGCTACATTGATGTGGCACTTTGGTTGGTATCGATAACCCTTGAGTCAATCAAGGAGAGTACGGGGACACCGCGTGGTGTCATAAAGCATCAACTGACCTTAGAACCTTACTTGACCAACTTGGCCATTAGGACATAGTGAGATGACCGGCTTTGGTGCAGTCCGAAGTTGGTCGATACTCGATACTACACTCATTGAGATTTGGCTCCCGAGATTTGTTTGGTGGCAAGTCAGTTGTCAATCAAAACAAAGTTTGTGGGAAAGATCAGTGATATTGAGATCCCTTAGAACCCGGTTACTATTAACTAGGACAGGTCGAGCCAACTAAACTTCAAGAGGGTACTTACCTATGAGACTCCATGCAAGCCTAAACCTAAGGACTTGTTTTCTTTGTATATATATAATTGTACATAACATCATAAGCATCATAAACATCATACTCATACTCACTAACCATTTCAAGGATTTTTTGGATTTATCGTTGTTCTGTTTTGTAGGGCATGGATTCTCTTCGCAGGAAAACCATTCAAGTCAGTCTCGTGAGGATACCTCCACAACTCAAGGATTTAGTATCAAGGGTCCCTGAAGATTCTCCATTAACCAAAAGACATGGTCGACTCCTTAGTTTGGTTACCTCAAGTATTGAAGAAAATATGGTAAAGGTGCTTGTCCAATTCTTTGACCCTTTGCATCATTGCTTCACTTTTCCCGATTACCAACTTGTGCCCACTTTGGAAGAATTTTCTCAACTGATGGGGATCCCTATTCTTGATCAGTTACCTTTCAACGGTATTGAAAGAGACCCTAAACCCGAGGAAATTACTCGATCTCTACATTTGCAACCATCTGACATAGTAGCAAATTGGGTAACAATGAGTGGTGTCAAAGGGTTCCTAGCAAAGTTTTTGTTGGAGAAGGCTCAAGAGTGTTGGAATACTTTGGATCTACAAGCCTTTGAGGAAATTTTGGCTCTTCTCGTCTATGGGTTGGTACTATTTCCCAATCCTGACCAACTTATAGATATAAATGCGATCAAAGTTTTCATATCTCATAATCCAGTGCCTACATTGCGTGGAGACATCTTTCATTCTCTTCACTCTCGCACTTTAAAGAAAAGAGGGACTTTGATGTGTTGCACTCCCCTTTTGGCTAGGTGGTTTATTTCGCACCTACCTTGATCCGTGGTGAAGAACGAACAAGGTATGAGGTGGTCTAAAAGATTGATGTCACTTTCACATGCTGATATCCGTTGGTATTATCGCTCTTTGGAAGACATTGCCATCATTGATCGTTATGGGGAATTCCCTAATGTCCCTCTACTTGGCATTAGGGGAGGCATTACTTACAACCCTTGTTTAGATTTTTGACAATTTGGATACGCTAGGAGAGATGGCCCTCATGAGGTACTCGTCCAAGGAATTGCGTTTGACTACGAAACCGATACCCAAGGTTACCGTCACAGATTTATACGAGCTTGGGGTATGGTTAACAAAGTTGATAGCAAGACGTTGGGGCGTAAGAATTTCATTCCTTTGGAACCTTATCTTAAATGGATGCGGGCCCGCGCTCTTAAGATGCCTTATGAAGCCGTCTTACTTGTTATCATGGAGCCAATAGTTAAGGGAGACGTTCCACATACTATCCTCTATCCTGATATGCCTACTTCTCTTGAAGAATTGCAAAATGCTTGGATTCAGTTAAGAGGAGAGAGAGACACCTTTGAAGCTAAGTTCTATGAGGGAGAGAATAAGATATTAGAGTTTACAAGGGAACTTCATGAAGAAATGAGTTTAAACACCTACATTGCGCCAAATAGGATGTGCACAACTTTTCTGTCTTAGGAGTTTACTTTATGCTTATTTATGTTGTTGTAAGCCCAAGAGGCGTGTTTGTATTCAAATCAGAACTCTTTAATGCAAGTTAACGTTTGTTCACTCTTTGTCTATACAAATTTAAATTATTTAAATCCTTGAAATCATTTGCATATACATATTCATGCATCATATCATAAGCAAGAATGGATCTCAAACAAATAGTGAAGGACTTGCAAGCTCAGAACATTCAGTTCCAAGTCACCTTGATGACCTTGGCCAAAGGGCAGCAAGAGCTAATGACAGCATTCATAACCAAAAATAAGAAAAAGAAGGCCCTCATCAACACGGGGAAGAGATTCAAAGAATCGATTCGCCAAGTGCAAATAGTCGAAGACTCATCTGAGGAGGATTAGAACCAAGCAGAAGAGGCAAGAAGCACCCGTGCTGAGGGTGTGATTGATCAAGCTTCTGAAGATGAGGATCACTTTGATGAACAATACCCACCTGCTGGTGAGGAAAAGTACAAAGAATTGGAGGATAGGCTAAAGGCAGTTGAAATACAAGTTGTACCTGGCTTGGATTTTAGTGATTTGGGCCTAGTTCCTGGGGTCTCCATTCCTTATAATTTCAAGACACCAGTCTTCGCCAAGTATGATGGGGTCTCCTGTCCCAAACTACATCTAAGAGCTTATGTGCGCAAAATACAACCATACACTGCTGACAGAAAACTGTGGATTCACTTTTTCCAAGAGAGTCTAGTTGGAACTCAGCTAGAGTGGTTTTATCAATCAGAAGGTTCCCACGTCCATACGTGGGAGGATTTGGCCACTGCCTTCTATCACCAGTATCAATACAACACCGACTTGGCACCAACGAGAGTTCAGCTTCAGAATATGACCATGGGAAGTAACAAAGGATTTAAAGTATATGCCCAAAAGTGGAGGGACCTTTCCAGTAGGGTCCAACCACCTTTGACCGAAAGAGAGCTAGTTGATATGTTTATGGGTATGTTAACTGGTCCATTATTTAACTTGTTAATTGGAAGTTCTTCGTCCGAATTCGCCAAGTTGATTTTAACTGGTGAAAGGATTGAAAGCGGTATTAGAAGCGGCAAAATTCCTATGGCATCTGGTTCCACTTCCAACTCCGTCAGAAGGCCCTTCACTGGAAAAAATGAAACAAATGTTGTGTATAGGGCAAGAGCCCATACCAAGAAGGACCATCATTCATCTGTAAACGCTGTGTTAATTTCCAACCCTCAACCTACTCAAAGGCAACCCTCCAACAATCAGAGACCTGAAGTTCCCCGACGATAATTTACAAGAATAAGCATGTCATTATCACAAGCCTTACAACATCTGCTAAAGGCCAATTTGGTGACTCTGCGCAATCCACCATCCAACCCTGATGTTTCCTCACCTCATTATAAACCGAATGCGAAATGCGCATACCATTCCAACAGCCCCGGCCATGAGATCGATCAGTGTTGGGCCTTGAAGAACAAAATTCAGGATTTGATAGATAACAAGACAATTGAGTTTGATCCACCCGCTACTCCAAACGTGATAACCGCGCCAATGCCGAAACATGGCAAAGGGGTTAATGCCATTAATGATGTTACTTTTATCGCCTCTGTCGAAAATTTAACAACTCCCTGGACCATTGTGAAAGCTAATTTGCTAAAAGCCGGTGTGTTTCCCGGATGTTCCAAAAATTGTTCCTGTTGTGATCAACGAGAAAATGGATGCAAGTTGCTGAAGAAAGGTGTACAACGCCTGGTAAATAGCCGCGAGATTCTATTCGAAAAGATCCCCACCATCAAAAATTCAATCGACAAAGTTGAAGATTTGGCCATCATAAAAATTTCAAACAAACCTCTTAGAATCTCATCCAAAGGTCCTATCAGGATTTCGAACGAACCGATCATTGCTCCTCTCATAATCACTGCTGCCGGACCTGTTCCATACATCTATGATAAGGCGGTACTCTGGAATTACGGTGCCGAGGTTTATTACCATGGGGTAAAATAAGATTCTTGGATTGATGATAATGAAGCCGGTGTTACTAATATTACTGGTTCTAGTAAAGTCACAAGAACAAGAAGGGTTTTTTCCCCTGTTATCTCACCACCAACCACTACCACAGTTCCAGTCCGCGTAACCAATGACAATTCTGGTGCCAGTACTAAAGGGAAAGGGAAAGAAGGAGAGCCTGCTAGGGAAGAGGCACATGCTAAAAAGTTTGTTATGGAAGAACCATCCACTCAAGAGATGGAGGAGATTCTGAAGATCATCAAGAAAAGCGACTTCAAAATAGTAGAGCAGTTGGGGCAAACCCCTTCTAAAATATCAATGTTGTCCTTATTGCTATGTTCTGACGCCCATGCACAAGCTTTGATTAAGTTTTTGAAAAAGGCTCATGTGCCTCAAGAAACCACAACCGACCAATTTGAAAACTGCGTAGCAAATCTGACAGCTGACAATGGTCTGGGGTTCTCCGATGCAGATTTAACTCCCATGGGAAAGAATCACAATAAAGCCTTGCATGTTTCTGTTGAATGTAAGGGGACCACTCTGGCACATGTTTTGGTTGACACTGGATCATCTCTAAATATGTTACCTAAAGGCACTTTAGATCGGCTAGACTATAAAGGTTTGGTTTTGAAGCCAAGTGATATTGTCGTGAGGGCATTTGATGGGTCGAAAAGGATGGTTCATGGAGAGGTGGATCTCCCAATTAAGGTTGGTTCACAGATTTTCAACTCCACATTCTATATAATGGACATACAGCATGCGTATTCTTGCTTGCTTAGGCTCCCATGGATCCATGGGGCAGGTGCGGTCACTTCTACTCTCCACCAGAAGTTAAAATATCCAGTTCAAGGGAAGGTTGTCACTGTTTGCAGCGAGGAAGAACTTATGGTAAGCCATCTCAATTCTTTCAAGTACATAGAAATGGATGGCGAATTCATTGAAACTCCTTGCCAAATGTTTGAAGTTGTGGTCTCCACCAAAATCTCCCCTGACACTCCAAAAGCTAATAAAGTTATCCCCAAGATGGTTTCTCTTAAGAATGCCCGTGCCGTGGTAGAAGAAGGAAACAATGTGATGTGGGGTCAACTCCTCGATATCCCGTTCAAGGCAGACAAGTTTGGGTTAGGTTTCACCTCCCAATCTCAGAAAGAAGTTAGAAGGGCTCGTGCTGGAAAGCCGCCTCTCCACCTCAAAAATCATGAAGTGAACATTGTAGAAGACTCCGATGATGAGTGTGCTTTTGAAGACTGGATCTACCCAACAACCAAAGGGAAGCTCAACAATTAGCATGCAAAGGATTTCACTCATGTTTCTTTCATTGAGGAGTAATTACTGTTTACTTTTTCTGACAATTCAAGAACTCTATGCATGTAATATTATTTCCAAACAACTACTTTTAAGCCATGTGTCGTGCCCAGGGTACTTTGGTCCATTTGTTAAGGGTTTTTCTCATGTTTCATCTATCATATGATCATTTAATATAAACCATTGGATCTCTTTGCATTCAGATTTTATGTTCATTGTCCTTCATTTCCTTTATTACATTTTTCAATAGCCATGTGTCTTACATGCGCGCACACACACACACACACACATTTGCAGATCATCATCCACTCTGGATCTTATTGCCAATAACTCTACTATTACCGACTATGACTTTGAATATCCTATCTGCCAAACCAAAGACGAAGGAGAGGAAGATTGTGATATACCAGGAGAACTAGCCAGACTTCTATTACAAGAGGAAAAAGCTATTCAACCACATGAAGAGTCAGTAGAGGTTATCAACTTAGGTACTGAGTCAGATATGAAGGAAATCAAGATCGACACTAGTTTGGAAAGCAATGTTAAGAACATATTAGTTCAGATATTGTGCAATTATATGGAAGTATTTGCTTGGTCTTATGAAGATATGCCTGGGTTGGATACCGACATCGTGGTTCATCGTCTTCTGCCCTCCTGCTAAACAAAAGGTCCGTCGCATGAGGCCTGATATGTCTGAAAATATCAAAGCCGAAGTAATGAAATAGTTTGATGCAGGGTTCCTAGCTGTAATGTCCTATCCTCAATGGGTGGCCAATATAGTTCCAGTGACAAAGAAATACGGGAAATTTCGCATGTGCATAGACTATAGGGATCTGAATAGGGCAAGCCCCAAGGATGACTTCCCTCTACCATACATTGACGTCTTAGTCGATAATACTGCCCAGCATAAGGTCTTCTTATTCATGGATGGCTTCTCAAGCTATAACCAAATAAGGATGGCTCCCGAAGATATGGAAAAGACTACTTTCGTTATGCAATGGGGCACCTTCTGCTACAAGGTCATGCCCTTCGGATTAAAGAATGCAGGGGCAACATATCAAAGGGCAACATTTTCTTTATTCCATGACATGATTCATCATGAGATAGAGGTATATGTGGATGATATGATTTCCAGATCACAAACTGAAGAAGAACATCTCAATCACCTGCACAAACTATTCAAAAGATTGAAGAAGTACAAGCTGAGGTTAAACTCCAACAAGTGCACATTCGGAGTATGCTCTGGAAAGCTTACAGGTTTTGTGGTCAGTGATAAAGGAATTGAAGTTGATTCTGCCAACATAAAGGCCATCCAAGAAATTCCAGTCTCCCATTCTGAAAAAGAAGTCAGAGGATTCATGGGTTGTCTCAATTACATTGCCTGTTTCATATCACACTTAACTGCTACTTGTGAGCCACTCTTCAAACTCTTGAAGAAAGATCAGGTAGTCAGGTGGAACGATGAATGCCAGATTGCCTTTGACAAAACCAAAGAATACCTACAAGAACCTCTTATCCTCATGCTTCAAGTTGAAGGAAGACCCTTGATCATGTACTTGACAGTACTAGAGAATTCTATGGGGTGTGTTTTGGGCCAACATGACGAGTCTGGCTGAAAAGAGCACGCTATTTATTACCTAGCAAAAAGTTTACCGACTGTGAAACCAAATATTCACTGCTCGAGAAAACTTTCTACGCTCTGGCATGGGCTGCTCGCCGGCTGAGACAGTATATGTTGACTCATACCACTCTGTTGATTTCTAAAATAGACCCAATCAAGTACATCTTTGAGAAACCTGCCCTTTCCGGAAGGATATCCAGATGGCAAATAATCTTGACTGAGTACGACATTCAATACACGACTCCAAAAGACATCAAAGGAAGTGTACTAGCAGACCATTTGGCCCATCAAGTCGTGGATGATTATCAATCAATGAATTTCGACTTCCCTGATGAGAACATCATGCTGGTAACTGACTGTGCGAAATCTGGACCGTATGACGGACCTGAACAAGGATCCCGATGGACTATGGTATTCGATGGGGCTTCCAACGCCTTAGGTAACAGAATTGGTGTTGTGATCATCTCTCCTGAAGGTTTCCACACTCCTTTCATTGCCATACTATGCTTCGATTGTACAAACAATATGGCTGAGTACGAAGCATGCATCTTAGGTCTGAAAGCCGCTATCGACTTAAGGATCAAGCATTTGAATGTGTTTGGGGACTCCTCCCTAGTGATCAGCTAAGTAAAAGGAGATTGGGACACTAAACACCCTAATCTTATCCCTTACAAGGAACTGGTGCTATCCCTGATTCCTCACTTCAAAGAGATCACTTTTGAGCACCTCCCTAGGGAAGAAAACCAGTTGGCTGACGCTTTGGCAACCATGTCTTCAATGTTCAAGGTCAGATGGGATAACAAAGCCCCTATGATTACAATTGAAAGATTCGATGAACCTGCGCATTGCTATGAGCTTGACACCGATGCGGAAAAGCCATGGTACCATGAGGTGATGAGATACCTTGAAGCACAAGAGTATCCAGAGGGGGCATCTATCAATGACAGAAAGTTCTTACGAAGATTTGCAGCCAAATTCTTCCTAAGTAACAGGATATTGTACAAGCGCAACCATGATTCAACTCTACTCCGATGTGTGAACAAGAAAGAGGCAGAGGAGATTATGGAAGACATGCATGATGGTCTTTTCGGTACTCACTCGAGTGGACATACGATGGCTAAGAAAATCTTAAGAGCGGGTTACTATTGGTCAACGATGGAGACTGATTGCCATCAACATTCAAGGACTTGTCACAAATGCCAAATCTATGCTGACAAGGTCCATGTGCCTCCTATCCCTCTGAATGTCATGACCACTACATGGCCATTTGCAATGTGGGGCATTGACATGATCGGAGAGATCAAGCCTACATCTTCCAACGGACATCGCTTCATTCTTGTTGCTATAGACTATTTTACCAAATGGGTCAAAGTCGCCTCATTTGCCTCAGTCACCAAGAATGTGGTAGCCAGATTCATCAGACACAATCTCATCTTCCGTTATGGTATCCCCGAAAGGATCATCACTGATAATGGGACTAACCTCAATAATTCTATGATTACTGAGCTTTGCACTTAGTTTAAGATCAAGCATCACAATTCTTCTCCATATAGACCAAAAATGAATGGCGCAATCGAAATGGCCAACAAAAATATCAAGAAGATTATGCAGAAGATGGTAGTAACCTATAAAGATTGGCATGAGATGTTGCCGTTTGCTCTACATGGCTACCGTACTTCAGCTAGAGCATCAACTAGGGAAACTCCCTTTTCTCTAGTCTATGGCATGGAAGCTTTTCTACCAGTGGAAGTTCATATTCCCTTGCTGAGGATTATGATTGAGGCAGGCTTAGGCGAAGACGAGTGGATTCAAACGAGATTGGATCAGCTGAACTTGATTGACAAAAAATGATTAGCTGCTATTTGCCATGGTCAGACGTATCAAAAACAAATGATTAAGGCTTTCAACAAAAAGATCAAGCCCCGAGTATATCAAGTTGGTGACTTGGTGATAAAACACATCATTTTACCACAAGGTGACCCCAGAGGAAAATGGACTCCCACCTATGAAGGGCCATTTATTGTCAAGAGAGTTTTCTTTAGCGGTGCCATGATGTTGACTACCATGGACGGTGAGGATTTCCCGCATCCTATAAACACGGACATAGTTAAAAAAATACTACGCATAAGAGACCTGTTAGGTTGACACTCCTAATCAAAAAAAGGGGCATCCCGACAAACCAAAAGGTTTGGGAAAAAATTAGGGATATATGCAAAAGGTTGTACACCCGGCAAGTTGAAAACCTGAAAGGGCGACTTGGGAAAAAAAGGGTATCCTGGTGGACCGAAAACCCGAAAGGGCAGTTCAGGAAAAACTAAGGATTAAAAGCGTACGACTATGTCTCGTGGAATCAACACATTCAATTCTATCACCAAGGTCCAAATTCAAATGGTCCAGGATCAATCCAATCAACTTCGATCAACGGCAAGGGACGTTCGAAGACATTGGGGCAATAGTAGAGCTGGAAGGCAATGAGATCATTTCACATGGCTATTTGTTTTTCATTCTCAATTTTTGTTTTCCTTTTGACGATTTCCTCTTACTAGGATCTCCGTCTCTCTGTACAAAAAACGCCTATTCATGGGCAAAATATCAATACAAATACACTTTGAAGTGCAAAAATTTTTATCTTTGTTTTGAATGCAAATTTGTCCAATGACTAAAATTGAATGAATATATGCATATGAACATAATTAAAACTATTTGGCACATGTGTCCTGCTAAGCAGCAACATCAACAACAGAGCATCAGCACACAGCAGCAGTAAGCATCTCTTTAATGTATATGAAATAGCCTCACAAAGTTATCTCATCATCATTATCCCCACAAGGATGGCAGCAACAAACCTTTCTCCAACAGAGCGGCCCACAAAGTCTCTTTACATAGGAAAATCCCTGACCAAAGTCTCAACCTCTTGGCCGATTTCTCCCCAGCTAAGTCAATTTTGACAAGATTGAAGCCTAGGGAATTCCTTCCTAAAGGAAATTCACCTCATCAACAAGGTTTATTCCCCAACAGAGTTATTTCCCCAGCCAAGTTCAAAAGCCTCAACATACAACAATCAAGACACCACAAATTTCCCGGCTGAACCCATCATCCTCAGCTGAGCCCATCATCCCCAGTTGGGTGTATCCTCCCCAAGTTGAGTCTGCCTTACCCGACTGAGTCTATACTCTCCAGTTTGAATTTACCTTTCAGATTATTGCAAATCTCAGGGCCACAACCCCTAATCTCCAGTAAAGTCGTTAGCTAAGCCTTTACTATTTCCAAGAGATGCTTTGAAGCCTGGATCCGACCAGATATTAGCATAATTTTCGAGTTATTACTGAAGCCTGGACCCGACCAGATAACAGTTTGACTTCTTCGATTACTGAAACCTGGACCCGACCAGATAACAGTTTGAGTTACTGAAACCTAGACCCGACCAGATAACAGTCTGACTTCTTCAACTACTGAAACCTGAACCCGACCAGATAACAATTTGAGTTACTGAAACCTGGACCCGACCTGATAAGAGTTTGACTTCTTCAATTACTGAAACCTAGACCCGACCAGATAACAATTTGAGTTACTGAAGCCTGGACCCGACCAGATAACAGTTTGACTTCTTCGATTACTGAAACATGGACCCGACCAGATAACAGTTTGACTTCTTCGATTACTGAAACATGGACCCGACTAGATAACAGTTTGAGTTACTGAAGCCTGGATCCGACCGGATAACAGATGATCTCAATTTTGAAATGCTATGAAACCTGGACCCGACCAGATAATAGCCTAGCTGTTCAAACATATAGAAGAACCTGAACTCAATCCGACCAAGGTTTAACCTCTTTTCCCCAGTAGAGTTGCCTCTATATCCCCAACAAATGGCTGAGAAGCCTGGACCCGACCAGATATCAGCTTTCATTTCCATCTTATCAAACGATTTATTGTGAAACCTGGACCCGACCAGATAGCAATCACCCTCAGAGATTCGTTGTGAACCCTGGAAACCGACCAGATAACAACTAAATCCCCAAGCAGTTTATTGTGAAACCTGGACCCGACCAGATAACAATTGACCACATCGACCTCAGAAATCTACAAAGCATGGACCCGACCAGATAATAGTTTTCAAGCAGTTTATTATGAAACCTGGACCCGACCAGATAACAATTGACCGCATCAAACCTCAAAAATCTGTAAAGCCTGGACCCGACCAGATAAAAAATTTCAAGCAGTTTATTGTGAAACCTGGACCCAACCAGATAACAATTGACCCTATCAACCTCAAAAATCTGCAAAGCCTGGACCCGACCAGATAACAGTTTTCAAGCAGTTTATTGTGAAACCTGGACCTGACCAGATAACAATCGACCGCATCGACCTCAAAAATTTGCAAAGCCTGGACCCGACCAGATAACAGTTTTGAAACAGCTTATTGTGAAACCTAGACCCGACCAGATAAAAATCGATCGCATCGACCTCAGAAATCTGCGAAGCCTGGACTCGACCAGATAACAGTTTTCCAGCAGTTTATTGTGAAACCTGGAGCCCGACCATATAACAATTAACTATGATCCCCAGAAAGATACTATGAAGCCTGGACTCGACTAGATAATAGTACAGCTTTCCAAAAACCATGAAGCCTAGATTCGACAAGATAGTAGTTGCCATTCTAAGTTACTGCGAAGCCTGGATCCGACCAAATAACAGTTAACTTCTGTATCCCTAGCAAGTTGTTGTGAAGCCTGGATCCGACCAGATAACTATTTAATTTCAAGGAATTTTCTGTAAAGCCTGGGATCCGACCAGATAACAGTTAATTCGTCCCATCCTCCAGTAAGTGGTTGTGAAGCCTAGACCCGACCAGATAGCAGTCAACTACTTCATCCTCAGAAACTGTGAAGCCTGGGTTCGACCAGATAACAGCTGACATTGGAGCGATCTTCCCCAGCAAAAGCATCCTTTCAACAAAATATGAAGATATGCATATTCTTCATCTCCAACAGGAAATCAGGGATTCAATCTCCCAGAATTTCCTCAGTAATAGTCAGGGATCTATTTTCCCGGACCAAAAACATACACTTCACATTCATACATCATAACATGTACATACCATACGCATTTGGCATGATACCACATCTGGTGAACATCATGCAAACGTCTGCATTTTACTAACCCTTTTCCCACAAGTAGAACATCAAGTTTTAGTATAAATCAATAAGAGATTTATGCTGATACTTCTTCCAGCGTTTACCAACACTCCTCCAAATGGCATCTATAAGCCCATTCACCATCCATCTTCGAGTGCAAATTTCTGGGCACTTTAGTGTTCAAATCATCTTTCACCTTCAAGTCACGAATGGCGGATCCGCTAATCTAACTCTTCAGGTTCAAGAAGTTT
Organism: Vicia faba; assembly: GCA_948472305.1. NCBI lineage: Eukaryota > Viridiplantae > Streptophyta > Magnoliopsida > Fabales > Fabaceae > Vicia > Vicia faba. Next base: position 114,374,555 of record OX451737.1, read on the forward strand.
GAACAGGGGCAGCTGTTGTACCCCAAAATTTTCCCTCTCATTTCATAAGGGATCACCCTGGATCCCAGGTTTGCTTCTATCAAGTTTCCAGGCCTTGAATTATCAATTTTTCCAAGCAAGTCATTCGCAAGGGCAAAATGGTCATTTGCACACTGAAAAGTATAACTTTGACTTTTGGATCAAAATCAAATCTCAAAAATCATATTTCATCAAGACATGTTGGAATATGAAGTCTGTTTCATCAGGTAATTTAAAAGTCAAATTTTTACTTTGGAAAAGTCAAATTCTAAAGTACTTAGAAATTTTTCTAAGTGTTTAAGAAGCATGATAGAACTCAGAACTTCTGACCAAATTATCACCATAACACTCAGCAAATTCTGGACACTCTCAAGGCAGAGTTTGGTCAGAACTTCTGGGAAAGTTTTCACAAAAGCTTCAGTCAGAGTTTGCCAGGGTAATTCAAAGAAGGTTAAGAAGCGTGCTGCAAGCTTTCTAGAAGGTCTGAAAGTTCCTTCAGAACATGCTGGAGTCAGAAGATAAGAGGATCAAAAGATTAGATGCTACGCTGAAGCAGAACTTCTAATCCAGAGTCAAGCAAGTATGCAGAGTTTCACATGGCAGGATTTCTGATTTGATAAATCTCATCATCATTTAATGCTCACAACCACTTGTGAGTTGTTATCCAAAGGATTTCCCCCACGTGTGCCCCTACTGTCTTGGGAAGACAAATTGTTGTGCAAAAGTATGCTAGGCCCATGCACTGCTTCTACTTTTCCTTAATTCATGCTGACAAATCCAGCTTAGGCGTTGTTAACCATCCCACTTGATGCATTTAACCACACTTGTTTAAGCTTACTTCAAGAGTAATTCAGCATCTAGCATATGATGTTGGTGCCACTTGACCCCTCCAAACTACAAAATCTTTTCCTATAAATAGAACACCTTTGGCCATTGAAAAAAGGTCGGAAAAATTTGAGAAAGAGCTGTGGAATTTGAGAAAGAAAAAACCTTGAACCTCTGCAAAAATTACAAGAGGCCAAAAGGATTATAAACACAAAAATACAAAACCTTAGCATTTGATTCTTGCATTAAAACTCCATTTTTTCTCAAAGTTGTTTCCTGACCAAAACCACCCATACAGTTCCTAATATACATTCAAAAGCCATCCAAAATTTTGTAATCAAACTGTAATATATTCTCCATCAATATCCACTTCAAAGGATCAGAGCTTTATCCCTTGGTTATTCCAGAATTTTCTAAATCATTTACAACCCAAGTTGAAAGTTTCCAACCTGCTGAAAACGTGAGGAAGCTATTCAGAACACCACAAGTGGTCAGAACCAGATTCCAGCTCCCAGAGTATTTCCCAGCTGCAAGGTAATTTCCTGCTGACTCTCATCATATTATTTAGGCATTGTGAGATCTTACATATTTAACACAGTGTAGATATTCTGATTCTGATGATATACATATTCTGAGAATTCATGCATCTGCCTGCCTAAATAGAGGAAATTCCAGTTCAGAGTTTCATAAAGAAATTAGGGCTCAGAATTAGGATTAGCAAATTCACGTTGCTTCTGATTTGTGTTTCTGATATTCCTTGAAACTTGTCATAACTGTCATGTGTGCAACTTCTGTTCTGTTAAGAAATGACTAAGTTGCAGATGTTCTGACTAGCATGGAGAGAGGCAAAGTTCTGACAGTTGCATCAGAACCTCTGAAAACTTCTGAATTCTCAGAAGATCCAGAACCTTTGAACTTCCCTATTTCTACTAATGTTGTTTCTATTTGTGCAGTAAGTCAGAGTCAGAACTTCTGACTTCTTTTATTTTCAACATTTACGCTGATTCTGTTTTCTTTCTCTTTTATTATTTTTTTTGCCATCATCTTTATTTTTCATTAATCAAAAATACCAAAAAGATTTCATATTCACATATTATATTTTCTTTTAACATAAAAAGACAAAAAATATTTTCTTAAACAAAACTTATTTCTTTATTTTTTAAAACGAAACAAACATTTTACATTTCTTGTATATTCTTATCCATTCAATGTGGTTGTAATAGTAACTTAGGATTTAATTTGCAATCCCCATTCATAAATATGTACCCCCATCCCCTTAAATATTGTAATAGCGTAGGACTTTACATTTCTGCATTTTTATTGCTTTCATATATTGTTAGTAATTAGGGCGTGTATGGCAAGACTAAAACCAATGTTAGAAAATCCCAATTCAAGACAAAGTTATGCATGCAACCAAATACACTTGCACACTAGCACCCCTAGGGTGATTCCACTTGTTGCCTTCTAAAAATGGCCATGTTATGCATGTGTGATGTCTTAGCATAAACAATCGAAATACAAGATCATAGTCCCTCGATGATGCTATCAAAGTTGCCTTTCTAAATGATCTTAGTCCCTAAAGAAAAAATGATAAGTCATCTCACAACATTGCTATCATGGTCATACGATGACCCAACGCTTGTCCCATCATATCCAACGATGGAGCTTCTTACCAAAGCAATGGTAAGATAGCAACGTCTAAAGGAGGAGGAAAAGAACATATAAGACCTTTTGAGTAGGTAGATTACTTTTAGTTGCTTGCTCAATTTCAAAACAAACATCCTTGCTATTTTAAAAAAAACAATCACATACACCTTCAAAACTTTTTCAAAACACTTTCCAAATCTGAAATATTTTCAAAAGCTCAACACTTTGTATACGTTCTTACGAACGAGAACTGTTACAAAAGTTTGCCTAAACGATGGCGCCTTTTAAAAATACTTTCAAAAACCACACAAAGCACATTTTCAAACAAAAGCAAGTGATCTAGAAAGTAACTAAGATCCCATGGAAAACCATGGATGAAAAGGGTGTTAATACCTTCCCTTTTCATAATCTACCCCCCGAACTCAAGAAAACATCTCTAAAGGTCTTTCCTGTGCTTTTTCACCTTTCCTTTTTTGGATAAAAGAAAAGTCGGTGGCGACTCTTGCTAAACCGCAACATTTGCGATAAAACAAAAAAAACCTCAAGTCAGTTCTCCCACCGTATCACACCTACTCTTCAAACAAAACGGTACAATGGAATTATGGTGCTGAGGTATTCTATCACGAGATTAAACAAGACGCTTGGATCAAAGAAGAAGAAGATGACAATGTTGGTAACATAGACAGCTAAAGCAAAGTAACCAGAACTGGGAGAATATTTTCATCCAATATCTCACCACCAGTTGTTACAAAGACGCCCATCCGCATTACTGCTGCCAAGTACCGATACAAGAGGGAAGGAAAGGTTTGTTGAACCGGTTGTAACTGAAATACCCTCCAAAGACGTTGCTGATGAAGAACCCTCCACTCGTGATATGGACGAGATCTTGAAGATCATAAAAAGGAGAGACTTCAAGATTGTGGAACAGTTGGGAAAAACCCCTTCTAAAATTTCAATGTTGTCATTGCTGCTTTGTTCCAATTCCGATGCTCGGAAATTAATCAAGTTCCTGAAAAAAAGCTCATATCCCCCATGAGACAACAACAGACCAATTTGAGAATTGTGTGGCTAGCCTGACGGCTGATAATGGCTTGGGATTTTCATATACTTACCTAACACCGTTAGGGAAGAACCATAATAAATCTTTACATGTTTCTGTCGAGTGAAAAGGGACTACCTTGGCACATGTGATGGTCGACACTGGTTCTTATCCGAATGTATTACCCAAGGGAGCGTTAGACCGTCTAGACTGTGAAGTTTAGTCTTAAATCTAAGTGATATCATCATAAGGGCGTTAGATGGATCAAAGAGGACTGCTCATGGGGAAGTAGATCTTCCAATCAAAGTGGGCTCCCAAATATTTAACTCCACCTTCTATATTATGGACATCCGTCCTGCCTATTCTTGTCTGTTGGGTCGCCCAGGATCCATAAAGCTGGGGAAGCAACCTCAACTCTCCATCAGAAGCTTAAATATCCAATCAAGGGAAGAATTTTCACCGTCTGTAGTGAGGAAGAGTTTATGGTGAGCCACCTTAACTCTTTCAAGTACATAGAGATGGATGGAGAATTCATTGAGACCCTGTGTCAAGCCTTTGAGGTTGTACCACCAATGATCGCTGCTACCAAATGTTCCTCTGATGAATCCGAAGTTGTTAAAGTTATACTGAAGATGGTTTCAGTCAAAGATGCTCGTGCGGAAATTGAAGAAAGAAACAGTGATGCTTGGGGGAAACTCCTCGATATCCCATTTAAAGAGGACAAGTTTGGTTTGGGCTTCACCGTCAAAGCTCATAAGGAAGTGAGGCGAGCTCGTGATGGAAAGCCACCTCTCCGCATTAGAAGCCATGAAGTCAACGCTGTGGGTGATTCGGATGAAGAAGCTGCATTTGAAGATTGGGTGTACCAAACTACCACGGAGCTGAAGAATTGGCATGCAAAGGACTTTGTTCCCATCTCCTTCATTGAGGAGTAATCTACTTGTTATTGCTTTTCTTTCAATTCAAGAACATTTTGTCTGTAATATTCAACAATGACTTTTAAGCCATGTGCCTGGCCAAGGGCACTTTGGTCCATTTGTCAGGGGTTTTATTTATCTTCATCTAATCATATGATCATTCAGTATATTGGACTCTTTTGCATTCAAATATTGGTGTTCATTATCTTTAATTTCTTTCAAATACATTTTAAAAAATATCCATGTATCTTACATGCACACACACACACACATATTCTTGCAGGTCCTCATCCACTCTGGATCCTATTACTATTAACTCTACTATTGCCGACTATGAATTTGAATTCCCAATTAACCAAGCCGAAGACGGAGGCGGGGAAGATTGTGAAATACAGGGAGAATTAGGAAGACTTCTATTACAAGAGGAAAAAGCTATTCAGCCACACGAAGAGTCAGTTGAAGTCATCAATCTGGATACTGAAGTAGATAAGAAGGAAATCAAGATCGGCACTAACTTAAAAGACAGTGTCAAGAGCAGGTTGGTTCAGATGTTGCATGATTATATGGAAGTATTTGCTTGGTCTTTAAGATATGCCTGGGTTGGACACCGACATCGTAGTTCATCGTCTGCCGACAAAAGAAGACTATCCTCCTGTCAAACAAAAGGTTTTCCGCATGAGGCCTGATATGTCTAAGAAGATCAAAGCTGAAGTAATGAAACAATTTGATGCAGGGTTCCTAGCTATGACATCCTATCCCCAATGGGTTGCCAATGTGGTGCCAGTTCCGAAAAAGGACAGAAAAGTTCACATGTGCGTAGACTATAGGGATCTGAATAGGACAAGTCCCAAGGATGACTTCCCTCTACCGCATATTGACGTCTTAGTTGATAACACTGCTCAGCATAAAGTCTTATCTTTTATGGACGGTTTATCCGGCTATAATCAGATAAGGATGGCTCCTGAAGACATGGAGAAGACTATGTTCGTTACGCAATGGGGAAACTTTTGTTACAAGGTCATGCCATTCGGATTGAAAAATGATGGAGCAACGTATCAAAGGGCTATGGTAGCTTTGTTTCATGACATGATACATCATGAAATAGAGTTATATGTGGATGATATGATTTCCAGATCACAAACTGAAGAGGAATATCTCGATCACCTGTACAAACTATTCGAGAGGCTGAAAAAGTACAAGCTGAGGTTAAACCCTAACAAGTGCACGTTTGGAGTACGATCTGGAAAGCTTTTAGGTTTTGTTGTCAGCAATAAAGGAATTGAACTCGATCCTGCCAAGGTAAAGGCCATCCAAGAAATTCCAGTCCCTCATTCTGAAAAGGAAATTAGAGGATTCTTGGGTCGTCTCAATTACATCGCCCGCTTCATATCTCACTTGACTGCTACTTGTGAGCCAATCTTTAAAATCTTGAAGAAAGATCAGGTAGTCAGATGGAATGATGAGTGTCAAGCTGCCTTCGACAAAATCAAAGAATATCTATAAGAACCTCTTATTCTCATGCCTCCAGTTGAAGGAAGACCCTTGATCATGTACTTGACTGTACTAGAGAACTCTATGGGGTGTGTTTTGGGCCAACATGACGAGTCTGGCCGAAAAGAGCATGTTATTTATTACCTGAGAAAAAAGTTTACCGACTGTGAAACTAGATATTCACTGCTCGAGAAAACTTGCTACGCTCTGGCATGGGCTGCTCTCCGGCTAAGACAATATATGTTGACTCATACCACTCTGTTGATTTCTAAAATGGACCCAATCAAGTACATTTTCGAGAAACCTGCCCTTTCCGGACGAATAGCCTGATGGAAAATGATCTTAACCGAGTAAGACATTCAATACACTACACAAAAGGCCATCAAAGGAAGCATACTAACAGATCATTTGGCCCATCAAGCTATGGATGATTATCAGTCTATGAACTTCTACTTCCCTAACGAGAACATCATGCTAGTAACCGACTGTGCCTGGATCGTATGACGGACCTGAACAAGGATCCCGATGGACTATGGTATTCGATGGGGCTTCCAACGCCTTAGGTAACAGAATTGGTGTTGTAATCACCTCTCTTGAAGGTTGCCACACTCCATTCACTTCCAAACTATGCTTCGATTGCACGAACAACATGGCCGAATATGAAGCATGTATTTTGGGTTTAAAAGCTGCCATTGGCTTGAGGATCAAGCATTTGAGTGTGTTTGGGGATTCCACTTTAGTGATTAGCCAAGTAAAAGGATATTGGGATGCTAATCACCCTAATCTCATCACTTACAAGGAACTTGTGATATCCCTAATTCCTTACTTCGAAGAGATCACCTTTGAGCACTTACCTAGGGAAGAAAATCAGTTGGTTGACGCTTTGGCAACCATGTCTTCAATGTTTAAGGTCACATGGGACAACGAGGCCCCTATGATTACAATTGAGAGATTCGACGAACCTGTACATTAATGTGAACTTGACACTGACGAGGAAAAGCCATGGTACCATGAGGTGATGAGATATCTTGAAGCACAAGAGTATCCAGAGGGAGCATCTATCAATGACAGAAAGTTCTTATGAAGATTTTCAGCTAAATTCTTCATAAGTAACGGAATTTTGTACAAGCGCAACCATGACTCTACTCTACTCTGATATATGGACAAGAAGGAGGCAGAGGAGATAATGGAGGACATGCACGATGGACTCTTCGATACTCATTCAAGTGGACATATGATGGCCAAGAAGATCTTAAGGGTTGGCTACTATTGGTCAACAATGGAGACTGATTTCCATCAACACTCTAGGACTTGTCACAAATGCCAAATCTATGCTGGAAAGGTCCATGTGCCTCCTATCCCTCTGAACGTCATGACCGCTATGTGGCCATTTGCAATGTGGGGGCATTGATATGATTGGAGAAATCAAGCCAACCGCTTCCAACGGACATCGCTTCATTTTGGTCGCTATTGATTATTTCACCAAGTGAGTTGAAGCCGCCTCTTTTGCCTCAGTCACCAAGAATGTGGTAGCCAGATTCATCAGACACAACCTTATCTGCGACTATGGCATCCCCGAAAGGATCATCACTGACAATGGGACTAACCTTAACAATGCTATGATTACTGAGCTTTGCACTCAGTTTAAGAACAAGCATCACAATTCTTCTCCATATAGACCGAAAATGAATGGCGCTGTCGAAGCAGCCAACAAAAATATCAAGAAGATTGTGCAGAAAATGGTAGTAACCTATAAGGATTGGCATGAGATGTTACCATTTGCTCTACATGGCTATCGCACTTCAGCTAGAACATCAACTAGGACAACTCCCTTTTCTCTAGTCTATGGCATGGAAGCTGTTTTGCCAGTGGAAGTTCAGATTCCCTCGCTGAGGATTATGAATGAGGCAGGCCTAGGCGAAGACGAGTGGATTCAAACGAGATTGGATTAGCTGAACTTGATCGACGAAAAATGATTGGCTACTGTTTGTCATGGTCAGACGTACCAAAAACGTATGATCAAGGCTTTCAACAAAAAGATCAAGCCTCGAGTATATCAAGCTGGTGACTTGGTGATAAAATGCATCATTCTACCACAAGGAGACCCAAGAGGCAAATGGACTCCCACCTACGAAGGGCCATTTGTTGTCAAGAGAGTGTTTGTTGTACCCCAAAATTTTCCCTCTCATTTCTCAAGGAATCTCTCACAATGATTCTCAAAATTCAAGCTTGCACAAGTACATTGGGATTTTCCAGCACCAGAATTAAGAGGAAGCTGTCAAAAAGGGAGAAAACAGATGAAAATAACATTTTGACGAATTTGGAGGAAAATAGGTCTCCTTCGATTCAGCCCCCTTCGATTGGACTTTGCACCTCCTTCGATTGCTCAAAAGTTGCTGCTAGCGTGCCTCTTTCGTCTGGGCATGTGACTTCAAATAGGTCTCCTTCAATTCAGAAGGAAATGATCTTCATACAAGCTTCAATTGAGTTTTTGTTTCCCTTTGAAACAATGTCCTTCGACTCAGGAATGTCCTTCGACTCAGGAATGTCCTTCGACTCAGGAGTGTCCTTCGACTCAGGAATATCCTTCGACTCAGGAATGTCCTTCGACTCAGGAGTGTCCTTCGACTCAGGAATGTCCTTCGACTCAGGAATGTCCTTCGACTCAGGAAGTAAAGGCCTCCTTTTGGTTTTCTTCAATTCAAAAAGTCAATAATCTTCTGAAAGCTTCCTTTGATTCAGAAGTTAATAACCTTCTGAAAAGGGCCATTCGAAGAACACACAGTTGGTTCATTTGAAGGACACATAACTGGTGAAAACGAATGTTGTGTTGTTCTAGTCTGGTCGAAAGGTGTAGAAAGATGGAGGATTCGACTCAAAAGATTAAGTTGAACATTTAGACCCATAGGCTAGGCTACGTGTTTTCCCTTTTAAGGCCTCAAACCTATGACTCACCCTATACTTAATTGTTTATGCAAGTTAAAATAGGCCTTTATCCATTTTTTTTCCAAGACCACTTGCACTTAATAGTATAATACTACCTTTTAGAAAAGTTTGTCTTGAGCCTTGCGCCTATTTTCCTTCAGAAGGAAGCAACCCATCTGAACCATTCATCTTACTTTTATGGCACAAGTGGACATTTACTTTCCAACTGAGCCTTATTTTATTATTTTTGCTCCCCAAGCTTCTCAAAAGCCTTTCTCTATAAATAGAGAGTTCATTTGCACAAAGAAAGGGAGGATCTTTGGACCAGAGGAACGAATCCCCCAAATTTTCTCAAAGACAACAAAAAACCCTCAAGTTCATCAACACTTGAGAAACCACAAAAAAGGCCCAGAACCACATCCATTCAAGGCCTGAATCAAGGTGAGTTATTATTACCTTTGAACTTTTCGTTTCATGGCATAGTAACTTTTCCCTTTCGTTTGAAACATATACATTCCATTGTTCCTTTTGTTTCCACCCTTTTAACATATTTTTCAAAGCTACCCCTTTTGTTTTGCTTTCTGTTTACTTGAACTTGCTTTAACTATTAAACTGTTTACAAGACAAATACTAGCATGGCCTCAGACCATGTTGCCATTTAATGCTTTAAATAAAAGAAACAGGAAACAGGAAATAGGAAACGAAGCTTCTGGCTTCTACCCTCTTTTTTCTAACTCAAACGAAAGAGACAACCAGGAGGAAAACCATGTTGACTTCTAGGCCCAGATGAAAAGCATGCCTTCACTGATTCCAGGCTCAGTCGAAAGGCATTCCCTCACTTCTTTCGACCTCCAGTCGAAGAAGTCAACAAGGCAGAACCAGAAGGCTTCGCCATGCACATACTTATCCAATCGAAGGACATGACCTCACTGGTGCTAGCCCCAATCGAAGGAGGCCAAGAGAATGCAAATCGAAGGGTGCTCCTGCCTGGGTCGAAGAGCTCACTTTCCTTTATTTTATTTTATTTTTGCCTTTACATTTTCTTGCCTTTCAATATGGTTGTAATAGTGTAGGATATTTATTTCCTACATTTTTATTGCTTTGTACAAATGCTAGTAATTATATGTGTATGGCAAGATAAAATTAACAAGTAGACAACCCAAAAGATCAAAGACAAACTGCATGCAATCAAACACACTTGCACACATGCACCCTTAGGGAAATTCCACTTGTTGCCTTACAAAAATGGCCATGTTATGCATGTGGGATGTCTTAGCACAAACAAATCGAAAAAGATCATAGTCCCTCAATGACGCTATCAAAGTTGCCTTTCAAAATGATCTTAGTCCCTACAGAAAAGTGCTAAGTCATTTCACAACATTGCTATCATGGTCATACGATGACCCAACACTCGTCCCTTCACATCCAACGATGGGGCTTCTTATCAAATCAATGGTAAGGTAGCAACATCTAAAGGAGGAGGAAAAGTACATCTAAAACTTTTGAGTAGGTAGATTACTTTTAGTTACTTGCTCAATTTCAAAACAAACATCCTTGCTATTTTTAAAAACAATCACATACACTTTCAAAAACACTTTCCAAACATTGAAATATTTTCAAAAGCTCAACACTTTGCATGCATTCTTACGAACGGGAATCATTGCAAAGTTCGCCAAAACAATGGCACATTTTCAAAATGCTTTCAAAACCACACAAAAGCACGACTTTCAAACAAAAGCAAGTGATCTAACAAGTAACTAAGAGCCCATGGAAAACCATGGATGGAAAGGATGCTAATACCTTCCCTTTTCATGATCTACCCCCCGAACTCAAGAAAACATCTCGAAAGGTCTTTCCTGTGCTTTTTCACCTTTCCTTATTGGATAAAAGAAAATTCGGTGGCGACTCTTGCTAAACCGCAACATTTTGCAAACACAAACGCGAAAACCCCAAGTCAGTTCTCCCACCGTATCACAGAACTGGAGACTCTGCTGGGGAAGATATTCAAAAGTAGGATTACCTTAGGGTTAAATCACATTTACTTGCTTACATTGTTTGATTTGCTTGCTTTACATTTTGGTTCCTTGTTTGGGTTTGCTTTAAATCCTACACCCGAATTTGGGGGATACATTTTAGGTAAGTATCAATAAACTGTGAGGGAACTGTGCGGGGTATACCGACACGGTTGAAGCAGTAGCTACGTTGATGTGGCACTTTGGTTGGTACCGGTAACCCTTGAGTCAGTCAAGGAGAGTACAGGGCTGCCGCGTGGTGTCATAAAGCATCGACTAACCTTAAAATCTTACTTGACCAACTTGGCCATTAGGATGTAGCGAGATGCCCGGCTTTGGTGCAGTCCGAAGTTGGTTGATACTCGATGCTACACTCATTGTGGCTTGAACCTTGAGTTTTGTTCAGTTGCGAGTCAATTGCTTATTGAACGAAGCTTGTGGGAAAGGTCAGTGATATTGAGATCCCTTAGAACCCGGTTACTATTAACTAGGACAAGTTGAGCCAACTAAACTTCAAGAGGGTACTTACCTGCAAACTCCATGCAAGCCTAAAGCTAAGGACTTCTCTACTTTGTGTGAATATGATTATTTGTATATAAACCTGCTTACCTTGCATATCTGTACATAACATCATAACATCATACCATAAGTGTGATGCAGTGGGAGAACTGACTTGAGGTTTTGTGTTTGTGTTCGCAAATGTTGCGGTTTAGCAAGAGTCGCCATCGACTTTTATTTTATCCAAAAGGAAAGGTAAAAAAAGCACAGGAAAGACCTTTGAGATTGTTTTTGGGTTCGGGGGGTAGATTATGAAAAGGGAAGGTGCTAGCACCCTTTTCATCCATGGTTTTCCATGGGCTCTTAGTTACTTGTTTTAGATCACTTGCTTTGCTTTGACAATTGTTTGAAATGGTGCTTTGTATGGTTTTGAAAGTATTTTGAAAAGAGGCCATCGTTTAGGAAATCTTTGTAATGATTCTTGTTTGTAAGAATGTATACAAAGATGTTTGTCTTTTGAAAAATGTTTCAATGTTTTGAAAGTTGTTTGAAATGTTTTGAAATGTGTGTGTGTTTGTTTCAAAATATCAAGGATTGTTTGCAAATTGATCAAGTAACTAGAAGCATCTACCTACTCAAAAGTCTTTCCTATACATTTTTATTCCTTTGACATTGTTAACCTACCATTGTTTTTTATAGATAACCCTATCTTTGGATGTTAAACGGGATGGGCGTGGGTCATCGTATGACCATGATAACAATATTGCCAAGTATCTTAGCAAGTTTTGAGGGACTAAGATCATTTGTTTTTTAGGCAACCAAGATAGCGTCATCGAGGGACTATGATCTTTTGTTTTGTTTGATTTTGCCAAGATACCTAGCATGCATACCATGGCCATTTTGTAAGGCAACCAAGTGGGTGAAACCCTAGAGGTGTTGTGTGCAATGTGTTGTCATTTTTCATGCATTTTGTCTTGTATTTAGGTCATGATATTTGTTTGATTTTGTCTTATCATACAAACCCTAATTTACTAAACATGTATATAATGCGATAAATTGCGTAAAGTAAATCTAAACTATTACAACAATATTATGGGAAGGGGGATACAAGTTTTAAATTAGGATATTTACACAAAATAAAACCCTAATTTACTATTACAACCCAATTGAATTTATTGTACAATAAATAAATAAACAATTATTTAAATATGCAATAAAATGTAAATATGCAAAAAATATTTTGTAATTGCTTTATGTATGAGAAAATAAAATTATCTAAGTCCTAAAAATAAGAAAAAATAATGTTATTATTTTGAAAGAGGAAACCCTAGTTTTTGATTTAATAGAAAATATGTTCTATTATTATTTTATTCATTTTTTGTTTAAGAAAATAATAATGATAATAATATGTACAAATATTAAAAATTAAATATGTGTGAAAATAATGTCTTGTATGAAAAATAATAAAATAAAAATGTATAGTATTTTTTTAAATTATTTACAAGTTTTTATTTAGGAAAATAAGTTTTATAAACCTAATAAACTATTTTTATGCCAAAAAAAATAATAAATAAAATAAAATAAAATGTAAAAAATTAAGAAAATATTTTTGGGGTTTTTTAATGTTCAGAAAAAAATAATAAAGTCAAAAATATAAAATATGCAAGAAAATACAAAAATATAAAAATAATAAGTCAGGGGGGTGTAAAAGTAAAAAGGGGGGTGTGGAAAGTGAAAAATGCAAGGCTCAAGCGCGCCAGGCCCAGACAACTTCGTCCATGACCTCTGTATCTCCAAACGTGCGTGTTCTTCTTCAAATCCTGTTCTTGCTCATGCTTGCATGAAATCAAAAACTTACAACATGAAACTTATAGCATTTTTAATCACGATTCCAACCATATCCATTTTGTGACCTAACTCTCAAAGGACAGAGAGAATTTTAATGGCCCTAATTTCTGACCTAGTTTTTTCATGAACTTCAACAATCAAATACTCTTAGCTCAGTTAATATAAATGGAAACTATGCATATGTACAGCTTAAGCTAGTTAAGGACTACATTTTTGCTTCACAAATCGTGACCTAAGGATGCCTAAATAGAGAGATAGAAACTTGACAAATACCTTGTTCAGTTGAGCTTGAATATGGCAATGTGGGAACTTTGAGTAAGGCCTGAAGATCGTGTGAGCTTCCTTGAAGTTCCCTCAAGCTATCCCAATGCTCAGCTTGCCTTGAAGTTGCCTAAAACTCCTTGTAGAAGTCAACCTGCAAACCTTCAAAATGAAAATGGTGAAGCTTGAAACAGTGGTTACAGTTGCAAGACAAAGGCATGGATAGTTTAGGTAGGAGGTATGGAATGTGTTTGAAATGTTGAATCAAGAAACGCACGAGCCAATATTGATTTGGCTTGAGATTTGCAGAAGCTGCCCTGTTTTGGGCAGAAATGTGGTTTTTTGTGTTTTGGAGTGTTTGAGATGTTAGCAATTCGTGCTTAGGCTTGTTACAATATTCTGAAGTTGGTTCAAATGATGCTTAGCCTTGCCTTTATCAGATGGATGAGTTGTATTGACTGTGATAATATGTTTCAACTGTGGTGAAGAAGGTCATATCAGTGCCCAGTGCCAAAAACCTAATAAAGACTGGTCTGTTGGAAAGGTGTTTACTTTGACTGGGACTCAGAAATCCAGTGGGTACCTCTTGATCAAAGGTATATTTTTCATTAATGGTACTCCTTTAATCACTATTATTGATATTGGTGCCACACATTGTTTTATTGCTGCTGATTGTGCTAAAAAGTTGAGTCTTGTATTATCTTCCATGAATGGGAAGATGGTCGTCGATACTCTAGCCAAGGGATCAGTGACTACTTCTCTAGTATTATTGAAGTGTCCTTTGTCCATCTATGACATAGACTTCTGTGTTGATCTAGTTTGTTTATCGTTAAGAGGTTTGGATGTAATTTTGAGTATGAATTGGTTAGAACATAACTATGTTCATATTAACTGTTATAACAAGTCAGTGTGGTTTTCTACTTCTGAAGAGGAAGAGGGAGATGGGTTCTTATCTGCTAGGTAGTTTAAGGAGTTATTGCATAATGAATCTCAGTTATTTTCTTTAATGGCGTCCTTATCCATTGAGAATCAGGCTGCAATTGATGAATTGCAGGCTGTGTGCGATTTTCCTAAAGTTTTTCCTGATGATATTCCAAACGTGCCACCCGAAAGAGAAGTGGAATTTTCGATTGATCTTGTACCTGGTACCAAGCCTATTTCTATGGCACCATACAGGATGTCAGCATCTGAATTGTCATAATTGAAGAAGCAATTAAAAGAGTTACTTGAGAAGAAGTTTGTGAGACTAAGTGTGTCGCCTTAGGGAGCTCCGATGTTGCTTGTGAAGAAGAAAGATGGTAGTATGAGATTATGCGTCGATTATCGGCAATTGAATAAAGTGACAGTCAAAAACAGGTATCCGCTTCCGAGAATAGACGACTTGATGGATCAATTGGTGGATGCACGAGTGTTTAGTAAGATTGACTTGAGATTGGGTTATCACCAAATTCGAGTAAAGGATGGAGACATTCAAAAGAAAGCTTTTAGGACTCGGTATGGACATTACGAGTATTCAGTGATGCCTTTCGGTGTTACCAATGCGCCAAAAGTGTTTATAGAATATATGAACCGCATCTTTAACACTTAATTAGATCGGTTTGTTATAGTATTCATCGATGATATTTTGATTTATTCAAAGTCCAAAGGGAAACATGTTGAACATTTGCGGATTGTATTTCAAGTATTGAAAGAGAAGAAGTTATATGCAAAGTTGTGGAAATGTGAGTTCTGGTTGACAGAACTCAGTTTTCTTGGCCATGTTATTTTAGGTGATGGTATTGTTGTAGACCCATCTAAAGTAGATGCAGTGTTACAGTTGGAAGCTCCAAAATCAGTTATAGAAATTAGAAGCTTTTTGGGTTTGGCCAGATATTATGGGAGATTTATTGAAGGTTTTTCTAAGTTGGCACTTCCGTTAACTCAATTAACTCGTAAAGGTAGAACATTTGTGTGGGACATCCAATATGAAGAGAGTTTTATGGAGTTAAAAAAGAGACTGACAACGGCTCCAATTTTGATATTTCCTAACCCCGAAGAACCGTTTGTTGTATATTGTGATGCTTCTAAATTGGGTTTAGGTGGTGTGCTCATGCAGAATGATAAATTTTCTGCTTATGCATCAAGACAGTTGAGAATCCACGAGAAGAATTATCCTACTCATGATCTAGAATTAGCTGTAATAGTGTTTATGCTGAATATTTGGAGACATTGTCTCTATGGTTCTATGTTTGAAGTATTTAGTGATCATAAAAGCTTGCGGTATATATTTGATCAGAACGAATTGAACATGAGACAGAGGAGATGGTTGGAATTACTAAAAGATTACGACTTTGACTTGAATTATCATCCAGGTAAAGCTAATGTGGTAGCTGGCACTTTGAGTCGGAAGGCCTTGCATATGTCTACTATGATGGTTAGATAAATAGAGTTAATCGAGCTATTCAGAGACATGAGTTTGGCCTGTAAAGTGACACCGCAAAGTGTGAGGTTGGGGATGTTGAATATTAACAATGACTTCTTGGATAATATTAAAGAAGCTCAAAAGTTAGATCTAAAGTTGATAGATTTAATGGTTGGGAGTAACAAATATGGAAATAGTGACTTTAAGGTGGATGCCCAAGGTGTGTTGAGATTTCGAAACAAAATTTGTATCCCTGATGATGCTGATATGAAGAAGATGATTCTGGAAGAGTGCCATAGAAGCAATTTAAGTATTCATCCGAGAGCTACCAAGATGTATAACGACTTAAAGAAGCTATTTTGGTGGTTCGGGTTGAAGCGAGATGTGGCACAGTTCGTGTATGCATGTTTGACTTGTCAGAAGTCGAAAGTTGAACATCAGAAACCTGCAGGGCTGCTGGAATCTTTAGACATTCCGGAGTAGAAATGTGATAGTATATATATGGACTTTGTGACGGGGCTTCCAAGTAATCCAAGAAGGCATGACGCAATTTGGGTGATTGTTGATAGATTAACGAAATTAGCTCACTTCATTCTGATCGATATTAATTTTCTTGTACCGAAGTTGGAAGAGATTTATATTTGGGTAATTGTGAAGCTATGTGGTGTTCCATCCAATGTAGTGTCAGATAGATATCTGAGATTTACTTCTGACTTTTGGAAGAGTTTGCAGGATGCATTGGGTTCAAAGCTGAAATTGAGTTCTACATATCATCTGCAGACAAATGGTCAGACGAAGAGGACTATTACGTCGCTAGAAGATTTACTAAGAGCTTGTGTTTTTGAACAAGGAGGTACATGGGATAGTTTCCTTCCATAGATCGAGTTTGCTTACAACAATAGTTTCCATTATATTATTGGTATAGCACCTTTCGAAGCGTTATATGGTCGGAGGTGCATGACGCCTTTATGTTGGTATGAATTCGGCGAAAATGTCGTACTTGGACCAGAAATCATACGAGAAAATATAGAGAAAGTGAAGATGATCCAAGAGAGGATGAGAGCCTCGCGGAGTAGGCAGAAAAGTTACCATGATAAGAGAAGAAAAAACCTTTAGTTTGAAGAAGGAGATCATATATTCTTGAGGGTATCGCTGATGACCGGCGTGGGACGTGCTTTGAAGTCAAAGAAGTTGACTCCACAGTTTATTGGTCTGTATCAAATTTCAGAAAAGGTGGGGATTGTTGCGTATAGAGTGGCCTTGCCACCCAACCTGTCAAACTTGTATGATGTGTTCCATGTGTCACAACTCCGTAAGTATATTTTAGATCCATCGCATGTAATCCCTATAGATGATGTACAAGTGCGGGATAATCTTACTGTTGAAATCGTACTTGTGAGGATTGAGAACCGAGAGGTAACGAAGCTGAGAGGGAAAGAGATCTCTCTTGTGAAAGTGGTTTGGGGCGGAGCTGCCAGAGAGAATGCGACGTGGGAACTAGAGAGCAAGATGCGGGAGGCTTATCCAGAGTTAATTGCTTCGGGTAATTTTTGAAGACGAAAATATTCTAAGAGGGAGAGAGTTGTAAAGCCCTGGTTTAATTTGATTTGTTTTCATTAAATAATATGATGATGCAGTGAAATTATATGAGATGATGGATCTTATGACATGGTGTGATGCCTTGTTGGGGACTAAATGCATTAGAACTATAGAAGTTGAGGGTATGAGGGTGTTTGGCTAAATGTGTATAAACGTAGGGGTGTGCGAAATATATAGATTATTATTATTTTATTACTATATTGTTAGGATAATTAATATTATTTTATAATAATAATTACATAATTATTATTAGGTTAGTTATATTATTATTACACTATATTAGAATGAGAGAAGGAAAATAAAATCAGTACGTGAAATAAGAACAGAAGCATAGAAGGTAGAAGAGAGAGAAGCACTAGGAAGCTAGGACAAAGATTCACCATAGGAATCAAGAACTAATCAAGAATATAAGCTAAGGAGGGATTATAACTCTATAAAATGTTTCTTAATGATGGGGTATGGTAGTATTTAGGTTGCTTGATTTGTGTTTTGAATTCTATCGATTTGGTTATTCTTGGGGTTTTTCCCCATTGGTGGAGTTTTAGTGATTTTGTTATGTTTGTGATGAAATTTGATGATATGAATTGGTTGGTATTTGTATACAATGTTGGAGAGTAATTAGCCTTCTTAAAAGGTGAATTTGGATGTGAAAATTATGAAATTTGGGTGTTGAAACATGGGAGAATTGTAACATGGAAACTGTAGAATTTGTCACTGTTATCGCGGGATAACCGGTTACCCAAATCTGGTAATCGGTTACCATATCAAAAATTAACACAAGATTGGCTACTGTCTTGCAGTAACCGGTTACCGCGAGGAATTTTGAAAAGGAAAAGGTTATTGTCTTGCGGTAATCGGTTAACATAATTGGGTGACCGGTTACCGCTGCTACTGACAACAGTTTTTGCAAAACTTCTAAAACTCGTAACTTTTGCCTCGGGTGTCCGTTTGATGTGCCGTTTGGATCGTTGGGAAGATAAAATAATTTCCTATCTTATAAAAATGAATTATAATGCAGTAGATAATTATTTCACCAACATTGATACCAATCCATGAGTGTGTTTTTATTTGTACGCCATGAATTATGTTGTGGTTAGTTTTGATGATTGTTTTGACTGTTTGACATGAGATACATGATGAGAATGATGGCTAAGGCCTATATTGGAGAAATTGTGATGAGAAATAACGATAAATGCGAATTACATTGTTGCATGATAGTGTCTCATGAATTCATAAAGCGAAGGCCTGTATTAGCGAGTGAAGTCTTGTATTGGCGAGCGAAGTTGATTTCCCTAAAATGGCATTATTGTGAAGAGGGTTTTACCCTGTTGGTATCACATGCATTGAGTCTGTGTTGGTCTTTTGCATCATATTTTGTATGATAAATCTACAGGTGAATAATGATGAAAGTATCGTTTATGTTACAATATATGTTATGCACTGACTGTGTACTTGAATCGTAACTGCTCATTATTATGCTTTCTTTTATATTGATATGATATTTCACCCTTTCTGTTTGAATATTGCCTCCACGTGGGTAACGTGCAGATGATCTGAAGTAGCTATAGATCGAAGGTTAGCAAAGGAATTCTTTCAGTTGCGTAGATTGAGTCGGTGTCTACTCTGATACGTAACACTCGGGGGATTCACTTGAATTATTTTACTATGTTAGGAGTGGACTTGTATCGCTCCATTGTTTGAATTGTTTTATGATTACGCTGATGTTTGAAAGATAATAATTGTTACTTCGATTTGGAAAATTGAGATGACTATTTAGCAATCTTTTTCCGCTGCGAATAAATGCATTGAAGTTTAAGACTTATGAACATGCAATTTTGTGTTGCGTATCCTAAATTTGAGCATATGTGATTGAATAAGTATGTGACATCCTATTTGTTGTACCCCAAAATTTTCCCTCTCATTTTACTCAAAACATACTCCTAGAGGTCCTCAATTGCTCAAGGATGCCCAAGAATTAACTAGACAAATTCTCTCCTAAAGGCAATGAACCTCAAACCCGGGTTTCCATTTTCATCAATATGTTTGAGATCCAAGGGTCCTAAATGATTTCCTTTGCCCTAATATATTCTCAAGATCATCCATGCCAAGTTTCATGCCTTGCACTACAACTTTGCTCAGTTGTTGCACCCCAAAATTTGCCCTCCCATATTCTCCAAGAAATTGCCAAGCCAAGTCACAAAATTCCCCAAGGGTTGCACAGTGCAAAGATCTCCTATACAGTCAAAACTAGGGTTTGTATTCTGATCAAGAAAAGGAAGTTTTCAAAGGCCCAATCAAGTCTCACATGCCTACAAATGTTGTCAAGCATCTTCATATCAAGTTTCAAGGCATTCAGCTCAAAATTGCACAGTCAAAACCCTAAATTGCACTACAGTCAACTGTAGGGGCAAAATGGTCATTTGACAGTCAAAAGTTCAAATTTTTGGTCAACATATCATTTTGAAGCCACAAACATCATTTGATCAATGCTTGATCATGATTCTCAAAATTTGGCTCAGAAAATCATCAAGATGCAAAAGTTTCCTTATTTGGACAGCTGAAAAAGTCAACTGAAATTGACCAGGGCATAACTTTCACATGGATTATCAGAAAAATTCCATCCAAAGCTCATTTTGAATAAAAAGACATTTCCTACAACTCATCTTCATACTTCAAGTCCAAGAAATGCTCTCACAAAAAGTTATCAATTTCAACATTATAGGTCATTTTCAAAAGTCAATAAAAAGGGACTTTAAGTCAAAGGCCATAACTTGAGATTGGTAAATCAAAATGACATGGGACCAAAGACATTGGTTAGAGGACTCAAAGACCTTTCCAAAATGTCCAAGAACATGAGAAAAGCTTAAACATTGAGCAAGTTATGCCTTGTGGAAGTTGGGAAATTTTTGGATATTTTGAAAAGTCAACTTTGATCCAAATGACCTAAAATTGCTAATGGGCCCATTTTTCTTCCATGATTCATCATTCTAAGCATATGCACGACCACTTGGCCCAAAGGGAAGTATTTTCTCATTTTTTATTTATTTATTTGAATTATTATTTATATTAATTCATTTAAATCATTAAAATATATGAAAAATATCTAATATGCCTTAACAAATCTTTTTATACAGGTTTTGCCATCAAGATTTCGTGCACATGCAAAATAGGAAAGAATTGGATTGATTTGAGCATAATTGACATAAAATACACTTGAAAAAGATATGAAAAGATCTTAAGAAAATCAAATATGCAAAACCATTATTGCCATGGATTTGATTAAGTTTTGTTGACCTAACAGCCTCAGTACATAAGCATGATTCAAACCCTAATGCCCATACACTCTAAGCTGCGCAGAAAAGCTCTCTACAAGCTTGAAATTTTGGCCAAAAATCTCAATACTGAAAATCAATTTGCAGGCGGTTTCAAGCCAAGATTTTCATCCCATTGGCTTCCTCAAGATTCCCAGAAGCGATTCCAATCCCTAACATTCATTCAAACCCCAAGAATTGGTATACAGCATTCCAAATATGGCGTGAAAAACTCACAATCGTATTCTTAAATTTAGGCATTTTCATAACATTTTCTTCATGGATTCTTATTCCTCATCTGATTCTGAAGCTAACTAATACACTTAATTGCGTTTTCCTGTGTTATGTACAAAGATACCATTGTTGCTTTTTAGGGTTTGCAGGTTCTTGAATTAGGGGTTTCCACACAAAGCAAAATTGGAACAACACAGTACCACCATTCGAATCACCGCGCTTGGACGAACAAGAAGCACCCATCGCGCCAAATTTATGGACACCTGAGACTTAATCGCTATTTTCTGTAAACCGGCCTAAGGAAACGCATCATAAACCGTTGCCCAATGTTTTTTATTTTCAGGAACATGAGGAAGACGACCTCGTTGTCAGAACGTGATAGGCCGGTTTGAAATTTCGCGCGCTACCCACTAACTCCTTGGTTTCTTTTTATATTATTTAAATGCTATTATATATTAAATGAAATCCAAATGGCTTAGTGGCAATACGTGTTGGCTGGTGAGGTGCAAGACCTGGGTTCGAACCCCAGGTCTGTATTATTCTCAATAATATTTTTCCCATGACGTTCACATGCAGTAACCACGTTCAAGCCCACCATACGCCTTCCAGGATCCAACATACACGTGCCTCTGGAGATCAGATCAAGGGCTGAGGATTGATGGACACCATGAGGACGAGTCAGCGCGTGTATACGTGTCATGCAAAATCAACAAAAGCCATGCTTTTTGGGCCAGATTATTCAAAATCATACCTCCAATTTGGGACTTCCACCCCCCCTGGTTTGCCTTTCTATATTTTTCTTATTTTATTTTCAATTATTATTTTATCTCCTTTATTGTTTTAATTTAATTAATTAATTAATTATTTTTACAAATTATAAAATACACAAAAAATCAGAAAAAGAGCAAAATAAAATATTTATTTATTTCAATATTTTTTATAAATAAATTCACATGTAAATATTTAGTTTTAATTAGGTTGCAATTTTAATCCTTTTTAACAAAAATACAAAAAAAAGTAGAATTAGGTTTAATTAATTTTTATTCCTTTCCATTTTTCCTTTTTTTTACCATAAAATTATTTATTTATTTATTTTTATAATTAAACTTGTAAATTAATTAGGGTTTAAATTAGGTTAAAAAATTTAATATTTTCTTAATAACTTAAAACACCATTAGAATTAGGGTTAGTTAATTGTAATTAATTCTTTTTCTCATTAAATTCCCAAAATACTAAAAATACCCAAAAACATTTTCTTTTAATTTTAATTTTAATTCCTTATTAATTTTAATTCTTTTGCAAAAGGGTCCAATGCCCATATTTTTAATTATTTAATTTCGCATATTTATCTTTATTTCGCTTAAATAATTATGTATCTCTCCCGAAGCTTTGTAACTTAAACTTCTCGCACTGTTAATTCTTTTAATTGCTTTATTTATTTTCTGTCAAATCGGGTCCGGTTTAATTTTGGCGATGTGGACCCGCGCCATTTGTAATAGCTTAGAATTTACTTTCCCGCAAATATTTTAACTGTTAACAAAATGCATGAAAGAATGAATGACCATAATAAAATCAAGCGTAGATCACTTTAACATGACAAGACAAATACAAATGAAAACCCCACACAAATCACACACCACCCCTAGGGTACGCCTCACTGTTGCCTTGCCTCGAAAGGTGATCGTCGAGTAGAGGATGTCTTAGTAAGTCCTCATGATCCGGGGACCTGGCATGAGGGTAGCTTCTAAGGTGTCTTCCCATTGCTCCGGTGATCACCATGTCCCTACAAACTCGAATTGACCCGAACACCTCCAACGGTGGTGCTACCTACCTCTCAATGGTGGGATGACACTACTTTAAAGGACATTTACACAGACGAATTCCTTAGGGTAGGTAGGTTCTCGTAGATACTTGCTCTCTTCAAAAACAAACAAAAATCTTTTCACACCGACACTTTTCAAAAGCTTTCAAGATAATTTTTCAAACACTCTGACACAAGAGTCGATCTGAAACTTTCAAAGAAACTTTTTAAAACCCACAGTTGAAAAGCAAACAAACCTTTTGAAAACACAAATGAGCAAGTATCTAAGAGCCCATGGATAACCATGGATAGAAAGGGTGCTAACACCTTCCCTTTCTATAATCTACCTCCCGAACCGAGAGCAATCTCTTTAAGGAATTTTTCTGTGCTTTTGTCCTTTCCATTTGGAGAAAATAAAAGACGGTGGCGACTCTTGCTTACCGCGACATTTCGCGAACCAGCGTTAAACAGTCAGTTCCAGATCCACCGATCACAGAACTGGCGACTCTGCTGGGGATAATCTTATAAAGTGAGGTGTACCTTAGGGCTAGGTCATAACTGTGTTTTCACTTGTATTGATTTGCTTGCTTTACTATTGTGGGTTGTATCGGAGTTACATAGATCCTAACCCGGATCTGGGGATACCCTGTTTAGGTAGCATAAGCTGTGAGGGACCTGTCCGGCGTATACCGACATGGGTGAAGCAGTGGCTACGTTGGTGTGGCGCCTTGGTCTGTACCGATATCCCTCGTGTTGAAACGGGGAGAATATGGGTCTTCTAAGGAGTCATTAAGCACCAACAGACCTTAGAACCTTAATTGACACAACTTGGCCATTAGAACAGTAGCAGTACGCTACGAACATTGACACAACCTGGCCGCAAGAAAAGATTGCGATGCTGGAGTTATGACCGATTGAGGGTAGTCAATGATATTGGGATCCTCTAAGAACCCGGTTACTTTGATAGGACAGGTCTGAACCAACAAACTGAAAGAGGGTAATACCTAGACCCCATGCTGGCCTAAACCCTAAGGGTTTCTCTTGTGTGACTTGTGTGCCTTTGTACTTGCCTACTTGCATGCTTGTTAGCTGACACATGAACTACTTACAGGTTTTGTTTATAGTCCTTAACTAGGACTCATGACAGGGTTTACCAAATTTCTTGCAGGTTTTGTTTATAGTCCTTAACTGGGACTCATAACAGGGTTTACTAGATCTCTTGCAGGTTTTGTTTATAGTCCTTAATTGGGACTCATAACAAAGTATACTGAATTTCTTGCAGGGTCTGTTTATAGTCCTTAATTGGGACTCATAACAGGGTTTACCTACATCACCCCATGCATAGCATGACATCATACCATTGCATACATCCTAACCCATTTCAAGGATCTCAAGGGCTTGTGATGCAGGTCATGATGAATCAAACATCTAGCAAGGGGTAAAGAGGATTTATTTTCCTCTAGCCAAGGTTGTCAGGGGCTATGACCCACTGGATATGGTGAGCCTTTGACCCTTGAAGAAGGGCTCTACAACAGGAAGTTCCTTCAATCAAGTTGCCAGTTTCCAACTCTAACAAGTTTCTCTGTTTACCCTGCGAGGTCCTTGAAATCATTGCATGCATGTCATCTCATTGCATTGCAGGTATCCCTTTGACAGGTTGCTTACCCTTCTTCGCTGTTTATTTCAGCCGATCGTCATGAATCCTGAATCATCAGCTGAGCAGTCCATCAAGGCCCTCCAGGCTCAGAATGCCCAGTTCCAAGGGTTGATCATGAACTTGACCCAGGGGCAACAAGATCTGAAGGCTCTGCTCTTGAAGAAAGAAAAGAAGAAGAGGAGGACTGTTTTATTCAGCCCTAGACGCAGATCTGGGAATGCACCGCAGATTGAAACTGAGAGGACAACTCCATCTGTGAGGGAAGGTAGTCATCAGGGGGAAAGGGTTCCCAGTCCAGTGGTCTCCGACAACGAGACAGATTTCAACGACGAACAATACCCTCCTGCCGAAGACAAGTACAAACAGTTGGAAGATAGGCTGAATGCTATGGAGATCCAACAGGTACCTGGGCTGGATTTTGGAGATCTGGGTTTGTCAACTGGTGTGATTATTCCTTGGAAGTTCAAAGCACCATCCTTTACCAAGTATGACGGGGTGTCTTGCCCCAAGCTGCATCTAAGGTCCTATGTTCGGAAAATTCAGCCGTACTCTGCGGACAAGAATTTATGGATCCACTTCTTCCAGGAAAGTCTTTCAGGGACTCATCTCGAATGGTTCTATCAGCTAGATGGGACCAAGGTTCGTAACTGGGAGGAGTTGGCTACTGCTTTCTACAAGCAGTATCAATATAATGCCGACCTTGCTCCTACGCGTACCCAACTCCAGGGTATGTCGTTAGGATCAAGTGAAGGTTTTAAAGAATATGCGCAGAAATGGAGGGATCTCGCCGGAAGGGTACAACCACCTTTGACTGATCGGGAACTTGTCGATATGTTCTTGGGGACCCTGTCTGGTCCGTTCTACAACCACCTAATTGGGAATTCGTCTGCTGGATTCACAGATCTTATCTTGACTGGAGAGCGAATAGAAGCTGGTATCCGGTCTGGGAAAATTCAAGAGGCTGCACCTTCTGATAAAAAACCTCATCATGGAAAGAAAGAATCCAATGCTGTGCACGGAAAAAAGAGCCGTCATGAGGTAGGGGCAATCCAGATCTCCAATCCTGGACCTGCTCAACAAGGACAGGGGCAGCAGCGCAAGGAGAAACGACAGTATACCAAACTCAACATGTCGCTGGATCAAGCACTGCAACAAATGTTGAAGACAGGGCTGATCACCTTAAGGGCTCCCCTTCGGAATCCGAACACTTCGGCTCCTAACTATCATCCCAACGATAGGTGCGCATATCATTCTGATAGCCCGGGGCATACTACGGACAACTGCTGGCCTCTCAAGAACAAAATTCAAGACATGATCGACGCCGGGGAGATTCAGTTTGAGGTGCCTGAGACTCCGAACATAATCACTGCTCCGTTACCCAATCGTTAAAGACCTTTTGTTTATTTGAATTTCTGAGTTGTGTTTTTCTTTGCTTATATAAACAATTAATGTCATAGCAAACTCTTTTATTCTATTAATGCATCGCATATGTCTGTTTTGGGAATTAATACAATTGTTTTCATTATATTCAAAATTCTTTTCATATTTTTTCTGATGATCAACTCTTGGTTAATAATTCTGAGCCTCTTGAGGGAGGATGACGAAAATGATACCGCTATCTTTACAGTATGCTTTTGAACAGACCCCGCTGATGAGGTACAGGCATTGTTTCAAATCCTAAACACTGGAGTTATAAGGAAGATAATCCCTCGTCAACCCATCTGAGCCAAAGAAGTAGGAGTTTTATTTTCGAAAATTGAAACCCTTAATCATAACCTGGGGCAGGGTAGGCTTCTCAGTTGATCCAAGTGCACAATGAATGGCACCAAATGAGTCTTTCCAAAAACAAAAGACAGTGATGGTTCAGAACAATCATAAGGACAGGCAGTCATTATCAAAAACCAAATCATAAATGAAAAGCCCAAAAAGTCAAAACCTATAAAAGGGACTTACGAAACTGGGGCATCCCGCTGACTGTAATTCTGAAAAAGGTAACAGTTCAGGCAAAAAAAAAAGAAAGGGATAACGAAATCAAAAAAAAGAAAGAGGTCCTACAAATCCTCAACAAAAACAAAAATGACCGCCTATTCAGAATAAATCATCAATATCTGAACCATCATTGGAACATCAGGACAAAAACTCAAAAAAGGTCTAACGTATGATCAACTGAGTTTAGGTGTGGAGAACATCACGAAGAGCGGGTGGGTACAAATAATTTGAGCCTTTATCCTTTATTTCTTAAACCGTGAACCAGGCCACGTTATAACCCTTAAAAGTCCTAGCTGAAGCATGGGTTAGTCCGAAAGCATACTGTTACGAAAGGTATCCTGACTCCTTAAGGCTTATGGTAAATACGGAGTTGACATCACGTTTTACAAACATTCACTTGTTTTATGAAAAAGAACGCATTTTTAAATCTTCAAGACAGACATAAGCTTTGCATTTTTAACATAACTTTGTTTGCATATGACCTTTTGTTTGAGCAGTAGGGAAATTCGCACGAGGAATGCCTAATGAACAGAAGTACTTCCAATCCAGGGGCAGACATGATCATGGTCCATTATCTGGGGCAGTCCAATCAAGATTCGGAGAACCTCGCAACAGCCAAATAGTCTGGGGCAAATCTCCATCTGGATCGTTTGGGGCATTGGACGATCAAACAAAGACCTTCTGGTAGTATGGCAACATTAAACTTCTAACAAGGGCAACTCCTGACTTTCTGAGAACGGACATAGTCGAAAAAATACTACGCATAATCAAAGACCCGCTAGGTTGACACACCTAGGCAAAAATAAGGGCTTCCCGGCGAACCAAAAGGGTTCGGGCAAAATGAAGGGATGAAATGAAAAAAAATCTGTACACCCGGCAAGTCGAAAACCTGAAAAGGCGGCTTGGGCAAAAATGGGTATCCCGGCGGACTGAAAACCCGAAAGGGCGGTCCAGGAAAAAGTTAGGGATTAAAGCGTACGACTATGTCCCGTCTTCTTGTCACCTGCCTACTAGAAGGAGGTTTGTCCATCAACAACTATCAAGCACCTCCACAGGTATCTTCCGCTCCCACATCAGAAACAGGGGCAATAATGGGTGGTCTAAGCAATCTGATTGCTCTATCCTCCAAGGTATCAGGGTAGGGTCCGTTGAAGAATATAACCAATACAGTTCAAAACTTCCCCAGGAAAGTTGGAATCATCTCCCCAAACAGTAAGCTTATCCCCAGTAAGTTACGGAAGCTTACCCCTCTCAATGCACGAACGCGTCGCCCGGCTTTATTCGAAGAGTTATTTCCTTAACAGGATATAACTAGGTTATCCTCAGCCAAAAGCCACGGAAAGAGCGTCCTCGACGAAGTCTTCCTACCCCAGCGAAGTCCATCAGCATTTCCAACAACAAGGGTATCCCCAGTAAGTTATTATCAACAATTCAGCAAAAGTATCTCTCTTCCCACAGAGTATCACTCCCCAGCATGGTCGCTAGAGTTTTTTCTCTCCGCAGAATCTTCCATTTGCCAAGTTTTATTCCGCAACGGAGTCATCTTCTCCTACCGGTATTCTTGCAGTTATCATCCCCAACGGAGGCGAAATTTATTCTTCAACATCAGCCCAGGATACGACTTCCCGGCACCCGTCAAGGATTTATTTTCTTAGACAAATATACATTCATAAACATCACATCTTCATACATTATAGCATGCATAGGCATCATACTACACGAATCTCATTGATCTTGAAGACATACAGTTCATGCATCATGATTTTGCATACAATTATGTTTTGCCTTTCAGGAAAAAGATCAATACCAAAATGACTACTATCAACTATCACAATTCATTCTAGATATAGTCTCAGATATGATCCAGATATGGTGACGTTCTGATACTGCTTCCAGATTTCCTTCTAGATATAGTTTCAGATATGACCCAGATATGGTGACGTTCTGATGCTGCTTCCAGATTTCCTTCTAGATATAGTTTCAGATATGACCCAGAGATGGTGACGTTCTGATGCTGCTTCCAGATTTCCTTCTCGATATAGTTTCAGATATGACCCAGATATGGTGACGTTCTGATACTGCTTCCAGATTTCCTTCTCGATATAGTTTCAGATATGACCCAGATATGGTGACGTTCTGATGCTGCTTCCAGATTTCCTTCTAGATATAGTTTCAGATGTAAACCAGATATGGTGACGTTCTGATGCTGCTTCCAGATTTCCCTCCAGATATAGTTTCAGATGTAAACCAGAGATGGTGACGTTCTGATGCTGCTTCCAGATTTCCTTCTAGATATAGTTTCAGATATGATCCAGAGATGGTGACGTTCTGATACTGCTTCCAGATTTCCTTCTAGATATAGTTTCAGATATAACCCAGATATGGTGACGTTCTGATGCTGCTTCCAGATTTCCTTCTAGATATAGTTTCAGATATGACCCAGATATGGTGACGTTCTGATACTGCTTCCAGATTTCCTTCTAGATATAGTTTCAGATATGACCCAGATATGGTGACGTTCTGATGCTGCTTCCAGATTTCCTTCTAGATATAGTTTCAGATATGACCCAGAGACGGTGACGTTCTGATACTGCTTCCAGATTTCCTTCCAGATATAGTTTCAGATATGACCCAGAGACGGTGACGTTCTGATGCTGCTTCCAGATTTCCTTCCAGATATAGTTTCAGATATGACCCAGATATGGTGACGTTCTGATGCTGCTTCCAGATTTCCTTCTAGATATAGTTTCAGATATGACCCAGAGACGGTGACGTTCTGATACTGCTTCCAGATTTCCTTCCAGATATAGTTTCAGATATGACCCAGAGACGGTGACGTTCTGATGCTGCTTCCAGAGTTCCTTCCAGATATAGTTTCAGGTGTAAACCAGATATGGTGACGTTCTGATGCTGCTTCCAGATTTCCTTCCAGATATAGTCCAGATATGAACCAGATATGGCGACGTTCTGACACTTATTCCAGTTGAAGACATTTCAAGACCTAGACCGGTTCAGTTAATCGACCCTAAGATTCTCTGTTGTTATCCTGTCCAAGGCCTTCTCTAGTCCAGCTAAATCGACTCCCAACAGATTTTTCTGATGAAGACTCAGTAGAAGTTATCCCAGATGTTTCCCTCTCCGACGGTGAGTGTGAGGTGATAGTCTCTTATGGTTCCCTCTCCAACGGCGAGTGAGGTGGTAAGTCCTTTTCAGATGTTTCCCTCTCCGACGATGAGTGTGAGGTGATAGTCTCTTATGGTTCCCTCTCCGACGGTGAGTGAGGTGACAATTCCTTTTCCTATGATTCCCTCTCCGACGGCGAGTGAGGTGATTCCCTTTCAAATTATAATGGCCTATGGTTCTCGCTCCGATCCTGCAAAGATGGTATTTCCCACCAAGATTTTCTCAACGAGCGTTGTTGAAGTTAAAATCACCCAAGGTTCTCTTACCATTCATACTAAGGCAGTAACCATACCTGGTTCATTCATCGCCGTTTGAAGCTCCAGACTCAGCTCCTGTAACCAGTCAGGACACATCTATACCAAGCATCTAAAATCAGCTCCTGCAACGTGTCAGGTACTCATTTTTTCTTTTGCAGGTATGCAGGTTCTCGCCAAGGAATCTCTTACGCGATCGACACCCAGATGGCATCTATAAGCCCATCATCCTATCCAGCAACCCAAATGGCATCTATAAGCCCATTCCCCCATCACACTGCTAACATGTGAGCGCAAATTTCTGGGCACTCTAGTGTTCAATCATCTTCTACCCTCGGATTACGAAAGGCACGTCAGCCAATCTGCATCCTCAGGTCTAAGAAGATTGAACAGGGGCAACTGTTGCACCCCAAAATTTGCCCTCCCATATTCTCCAAGAAATTGCCAAGCCAAGTCACAAAATTCCCCAAGGGTTGCACAGTGCAAAGATCTCCTATACAGTCAAAACTAGGGTTTGTATTCTGATCAAGAAAAGGAAGTTTTCAAAGGCCCAATCAAGTCTCACATGCCTACAAATGTTGTCAAGCATCTTCATATCAAGTTTCAAGGCATTCAGCTCAAAATTGCACAGTCAAAACCCTAAATTGCACTACAGTCAACTATAGGGGCAAAATGGTCATTTGACAGTCAAAAGTTCAAATTTTTGGTCAACATATCATTTTGAAGCCACAAACATCATTTGATCAATGCTTGATCATGATTCTCAAAATTTGGCTCAGAAAATCATCAAGATGCAAAAGTTTCCTTATTTGGACAGTTGAAAAAGTCAACTGAAATTGACCAGGGCATAACTTTCACATGGATTATCAGAAAAATTCCATCCAAAGCTCATTTTGAAGAAAAAGACATTTCCTACAACTCGTCTTCATACTTCAAGTCCAAGAAATGCTCTCACAAAAAGTTATCAATTTCAACATTATAGGTCATTTTCAAAAGTCAACAAAAAGGGACTTTAAGTCAAAGGCCATAACTTGAGATTGGTAAATCAAAATGACATGGGACCAAAGACATTGGTTAGAGGACTCAAAGACCTTTCCAAAATGTCCAAGAACATGAGAACATCTTAAAAATTGAGCAGGTTATGCCTTGTGGAAGTTGGGAAATTTTTGGATATTTTGAAAAGTCAACTTTGATCCAAATGACCTAAAATTGCTAATGGGCCCATTTTTCTTCCATGATTCATCATTCTAAGCATATGCACGACCACTTGGCCCAAAGGGAAGTATTTTCTCATTTTTTATTTATTTATTTGAATTATTATTTATATTAATTCATTTAAATCATTAAAATATATGAAAAATATCTAATATGCCTTAACAAATCTTTTTATACAGGTTTTGCCATCAAGATTTCGTGCACATGCAAAATAGGAAAGAATTGGATTGATTTGAGCATAATTGACATAAAATACACTTGAAAAAGATATGAAAAGATCTTAAGAAAATCAAATATGCAAAACCATTATTGCCATGGATTTGATTAAGTTTTGTTGACCTAACAGCCTCAGTACATAAGCATGATTCAAACCCTAATGCCCATACACTCTAAGCTACGCAGAAAAGCTCTCTACAAGCTTGAAATTTTGGCCAAAAATCTCAATACTGAAAATCAATTTGCAGGCGGTTTCAAGCCAAGATTTTCATCCCATTGGCTTCCTCAAGATTCCCAGAAGCGATTCCAATCCCTAACATTCATTCAAACCCCAAGAATTGGTATACAGCATTCCAAATATGGCGTGAAAAACTCACAATCGTATTCTTAAATTTAGGCATTTTCATAACATTTTCTTCATGGATTCTTATTCCTCATCTGATTCTGAAGCTAACTAATACACTTAATTGCGTTTTCCTGTGTTATGTACAAAGATACCATTGTTGCTTTTTAGGGTTTGCAGGTTCTTGAATTAGGGGTTTCCACACAAAGCAAAATTGGAACAACATAGTACCACCATTCGAATCACCGCGCTTGGACGAACAAGAAGCACCCATCGCGCCAAATTTATGGACACCTGAGACTTAATCGCTATTTTCTGTAAACCGGCCTAAGGAAACGCATCATAAACCGTTGCCCAATGTTTTTTATTTTCAGGAACATGAGGAAGACGACCTCGTTGTCAGAACGTGATAGGCCGGTTTGAAATTTCGCGCGCTACCCACTAACTCCTTGGTTTCTTTTTATATTATTTAAATGCTATTATATATTAAATGAAATCCAAATGGCTTAGTGGCAATACGTGTTGGCTGGTGAGGTGCAAGACCTGGGTTCGAACCCCAGGTCTGTATTATTCTCAATAATATTTTTCCCATGACGTTCACATGCAGTAACCACGTTCAAGCCCACCATACGCCTTCCAGGATCCAACATACACGTGCCTCTGGAGATCAGATCAAGGGCTGAGGATTGATGGACACCATGAGGACGAGTCAGCGCGTGTATACGTGTCATGCAAAATCAACAAAAGCCATGCTTTTTGGGCCAGATTATTCAAAATCATACCTCCAATTTGGGACTTCCACCCCCCCTGGTTTGCCTTTCTATATTTTTCTTATTTTATTTTCAATTATTATTTTATCTCCTTTATTGTTTTAATTTAATTAATTAATTAATTATTTTTACAAATTATAAAATACACAAAAAATCAGAAAAAGAGCAAAATAAAATATTTATTTATTTCAATATTTTTTATAAATAAATTCACATGTAAATATTTAGTTTTAATTAGGTTGCAATTTTAATCCTTTTTAACAAAAATACAAAAAAAAGTAGAATTAGGTTTAATTAATTTTTATTCCTTTCCATTTTTCCTTTTTTTTACCATAAAATTATTTATTTATTTATTTTTATAATTAAACTTGTAAATTAATTAGGGTTTAAATTAGGTTAAAAAATTTAATATTTTCTTAATAACTTAAAAAACCATTAGAATTAGGGTTAGTTAATTGTAATTAATTCTTTTTCTCATTAAATTCCCAAAATACTAAAAATACCCAAAAACATTTTCTTTTAATTTTAATTTTAATTCCTTATTAATTTTAATTCTTTTGCAAAAGGGTCCAACGCCCATATTTTTAATTATTTAATTTCGCATATTTATCTTTATTTCGCTTAAATAATTATGTATCTCTCCCGAAGCTTTGTAACTTAAACTTCTCGCACTGTTAATTCTTTTAATTGCTTTATTTATTTTCTGTCAAATCGGGTCCGGTTTAATTTTGGCGATGTGGACCCGCGCCATTTGTAATAGCTTAGAATTTACTTTCCCGCAAATATTTTAACTGTTAACAAAATGCATGAAAGAATGAATGACCATAATAAAATCAAGCGTAGATCACTTTAACATGACAAGACAAATACAAATGAAAACCCCACACAAATCACACACCACCCCTAGGGTACGCCTCACTGTTGCCTTGCCTCGAAAGGTGATCGTCGAGTAGAGGATGTCTTAGTAAGTCCTCATGATCCGGGGACCTGGCATGAGGGTAGCTTCTAAGGTGTCTTCCCATTGCTCCGGTGATCACCATGTCCCTACAAACTCGAATTGACCCGAACACCTCCAACGGTGGTGCTACCTACCTCTCAATGGTGGGATGGCACTACTTTAAAGGACATTTACACAGACGAATTCCTTAGGGTAGGTAGGTTCTCGTAGATACTTGCTCTCTTCAAAAACAAACAAAAATCTTTTCACACCGACACTTTTCAAAAGCTTTCAAGACAATTTTTCAAACACTCTGACACAAGAGTCGATCTGAAACTTTCAAAGAAACTTTTTAAAACCCACAGTTGAAAAGCAAACAAACCTTTTGAAAACACAAATGAGCAAGTATCTAAGAGCCCATGGATAACCATGGATAGAAAGGGTGCTAACACCTTCCCTTTCTATAATCTACCTCCCGAACCGAGAGCAATCTCTTTAAGGAATTTTTCTGTGCTTTTGTCCTTTCCATTTGGAGAAAATAAAAGACGGTGGCGACTCTTGCTTACCGCGACATTTCGCGAACCAGTGTTAAACAGTCAGTTCCAGATCCACCGATCACATCAGTCAACTGCTCAGATGCCTGAAAAGCAATTGTGCTAGGTCCAAAGTCAATTGTGGCCCACATACAGTCAAACTTCAAAATTTTTGGTCAACATCAACATTTTGAAGTAACATCCATCATTTGATCAAGGGTTGATCATGATTCCTCAAGGAATGCCTCAAATTCATCAAAACTCAAAAGTTGCTAAATTAGGGTTTTATAGGAAAAGTCAACCAAACTTTGACCAGGCATACCTTTCTCATACTTTATCATACATTTCCCATCCAAGACTAATTTTTAAGAGGATTCAATTCCCTACAACTCATCTTCATCTCTCAAGTTCAAGAAATGCACTCATGAAAAAATATAAATTCAGACATTATAGGTCCTTTTCAAAAGTCAACAAAAACACCTTTTGGGTCAAAGCTTATTACATGAACATGGAAGATCCAATTGATATGAAACCAAAAGGGTTATTTAGGGTACATCCTAAGCTTTCCAAAAAGTCCAAGAACACCCTCTTAGGGTCAAAATTGAAGGAGATATGCATTGTCAAAGTTGGCCATTTTTGGAAATTTGCACAAAGTCAACAATGCCCAAAATTGCATTTTTTCCAAATGGACCCAACTTTTCAAGATTGAATCTCATTCCTAACATGGTCCACAACCCATAAACCATTCCATGCATTATTTATTTATTTATTTTATTTTGATTTTATTTATTTAAAATTCAAATTAAATCAAAATAAATAAAATCACTAGGGTGAGATTTGTTTGCATTGAATTAAAGATCATGCTTGCTGTCACAAAGCCAAACAAAATCGTGCAAAATCAAAAAAACAAGAGGAAATCTCCTAGTTTTGGAAAGTTTGGAAGCAATTTTCAAAAGTTATCAAATCTTGGATTTTTTCTAAACTTAGCACCCTAATTTGATTCACATACTTATACACAAGTATTCTCAACCCTAAGGACAAGAATTCAGACGCGCAACCTGCCTCAAGGAGTCAAACAAAGTTCCAAATTTTCAAAGAAAAGTGCAAATCGGATCTTTCTCTATAGACCAATTCAAGCAATTTCAAAGTCAGTAATCTGTTCATGGACGTGTTCTGAAGCTATCCAATCATTCCCAAGTCACAAAACATCCAAAATCATAAGATACAGGATTTGGTTCTCTAACTATTTTTTATTTTTGATTACGCGCATACATGTACTTTCAGTGAAAATTAACCATGTATTCTTGTTTATCATAAGGTTACGATGCTCTCTGTATTGTTTGGTTGAGTTTTAGGTACAAGAATCGCAATTTTCCATTCTTAGGGTTTCCAAACTCGTTTTAAGGCTTCCTGATACAGGAAAAATTAGGGTTAGACATCGATACCATGGTGTTTATGGCTTCAAGCCCAGTTGATTCATGGTCTCCATTAGAATTTATATTGCTTGTATTTAATTTTTGAATGACACAGGGTTATAGCTACAGACATCATCTGTAGGTAAAAGTTCAGGCCTAAAACGACAGTTATGAGGAGGAAGATGATCACGTGGCAGCCACATACTGGCCGGTTTTAATGTTGGCGCATTTTTTGGGCATGCCACCTTGTTTATGATTATGTTATTATTGGTTTATCATGTTAACAAATGAGTCATGTAGCACAGATGGTAAAGGACAGCGCTGGTAAGAGAAGGGACTTGGGTTAGATCCCAAGTCCAGGCGTCTTGCTATTTTATTTTCCTAACATACTTTGCAGGATTCCATACGCCTCACCTTCTCAATACCATCGTGCGTCCTCAGATCTAACCATGGGATCATCTCAAATCTAGATCCAGCGCCCAACAATTCACCCCCATGGGGGACCCTCAGAGGCAGGCTACACTGAATCCACACGCAGGCAGATGGGCCTATTATTCTGGGCTTTGCAAATTCAGCCATACACCCCCTGTTTGCTTCTCATAACAGGCCCATATTCATAATTTTTTCTTTTATTGTTTTATTATTTCATTTTAGTTATTTATTTTATTTGTTTCAAAAATCATTTTTAATTAAATCATAAAATCAAGAAAACCACACAATATTAGAATTAGGTTTTTTTCCACTAAATTTAATTTTGTTAATTAAGTAGATTAATTTAATTTAGGGTAACTAAATTTAATTTAATTAAGTGATCAAAAGCATATTCTATGGTGGAGCAATGATCTTGACCACTATGGATGGCGACGACCTTCCACACCCTATGAACGCAGACATAGTCAAAAGATACTACGCATAAGAGACCCGTTAGGTTGACACACCTAGGCAAAACAAGGGCATCCCGACGAACCATAAAGGTTCAGGCAAAAATTAGGGATAAAATACAAAAAAAAATATGTACACCCGGCAAGCTAAAAACCAGAAAGGGAGGCTTGGGCAAAAAAGGGTATCCCGGTGGACTGAAAACCTGAAAGGGCGGTCCAGTCAAAAGTTAGGGAATTAAAGCGTATGACTATGTCTCATTGGGTCACCTTACAGACAACCTTTAGCATCTATTGACAAACTGGACGGTTCTAATCAATCCAATCAACTTCGGACGAGGCAGCAGGTGGACAAGACGCTCAGAGACACAGAGGCTATAGAAGAAGGGGAACCCCATGGGATTATTTCACATAACTATCTTTTATTTGTATCAATTTTTCATTTTTACGATGACATTCTCTTACTAGGATGCTTGTCTCATTGTACAAAATGCTTATTCAAGTTAATACAAAGATATTCCTTTGAAAGTGCAAAAATATATGTTTTTTCTATTTTCTGTGTTTTGTTTACAAAAACGTCCAATGACTTATTTTTGAACATATGCATTTGAATGTAACTACTGTTTACAAATGAGCAAAAATAGAAGACAATCACTAATGGCTTCAAGAAATAGGATAATATCTTTAGACTATTCCATAAAAAACCCCACAGTTTGCAGCTTAATGATATCAAGCTTCTATCAGAACAAAACTTCCAGTTACCTCTCTAAAGATTCCCCAGTAAAAGTCGCCCAGCTTCTCAGGATTCCTCAACAGGATTTCACGAAGCCAACAAGCAGTACACGACATTTCCCGTTACACAACAGAGTTTATTTCTCTAACAAATGGAAACTCGTCAACACTTCAAAACATGAAGACTTGCACTCCTTATTCCCAGCAGTACTCCGGGATTTATTTTCCCCGACTCCACCAACACTGCAGCATAACAATTAATATGTCCATACATCGTATCCATACTTCATAACATTGAGAACATCATTAAACTATGCATTGCATACATCATGACATTGCATACAACTAACCTTTTATCTTTTTCAGGAAATATCAATTAACAGAAAATTATCAACAAATTTTCAACAAGTCAATTACAGATCAATTCCCAAGAAAGGATTGGTCAACCATCTACACAACAGATGTTTCTTTCAGACTCCTGCCGGTTCAGTTTAAATATCTCAACAATTTATTCTGATCCTTTTCTCGCAGCTATCTTCTCTGGTTCAAATAAATCTCTCAATGATTTATTCTGATTCTTCTCCAGATCCCTGTCGGTTTAGATAAATCTCTCAACGATTTATTCTGATTCTTTCTCGCAAACACTTTCTCTGGTTCAGATAAATCGCACAAAGATTTACTCTGATTCTTTCCAGTTAAAGAATATTCAAGATCTCTTTTGGTTCAGTTTAAACCCCTCAACAATTTATCTTGATACTTTCCAAAGGAACGTTTCGGGTTCAGATAAATCTCTCAACGATTTATTCTGATTCTTTCCCACGTATATTTTCTCTGGTTCAGGTAAATCGCAGTAAGATTTACTCCGATTCTTTCCAGTTAAAGAATATTCAAGATCTATTTTGGTTCAGTTTAAACCCCTCAATGGTTTATCCTGATACTTTCCAAAGGAAATTTTCGGGTTCAGATAAATCTCTCAACGATTTATTCTGATTCTTTCCCACAGACACTTTCTCTGGTTCAGATAAATTGCACAAAAACTTACTCTGATTCTTTCCAGTTAAAGAATATCCAAGATCTCTTTTGGTTCAGTTTAAACCCCTCAACGGTTTATTCTGATACTTTCCAAAGGAACATTTCGGGTTCAGATAAATCTCTCAATGATTTTTTCTGATTCTTTCCCACAGACATTTTCTCTAGTTAAGATAAATCGCACAAAGATTTACTCTGATTCTTTCCAGTTAAAGAATATTCAAGATCTCTTTTGGTTCAGTTTAAACCCCTCAACGGTTTATCCTGTTACTTTCCAAAGGAACATTTCGGGTTCAGATAAATCTCTCAATGATTTTTTCTGATTCTTTCCCACAGACACTTTCTCTGGTTCAGATAAATCGCACAAAGATTTACTCTGATTCTTTCCAGTTAAAGAATATCCAATATCTCTTTTGGTTCAGTTTAAACCCCTCAACGGTTTATCCTGATACTTTCCAAAGGAACATTTCGGGTTCAGATAAATCTCTCAACGATTTATTCTGATTCTTTCCCACAGACACTTTCTCTAGTTCAGATAAATCGCACAAAGATTTACTCTGATTCTTTCCAGTTAAAGAATGTCCAAGATCTCTTTTGGTTCAATTTAAACCCCTTAATGGTTTATCCTGATACTTTCTAAAGGAACATTTCGGGTTCAGATAAATCTCTCAACAATTTATTCAGATTCTTTCCCGCAGGAACTTTCTCTGGTTCAGATAAATCGCAAAAAGGTTTATTCTGATTCTTCCCAGTCAAACAACATACAAGACTTCTTTTATTTCAGATAAATCGCACAAAGATTTATTCTGATTCTTTTCCATCTAAAATCAAGTTCATAATTAGTACATTCTCTGTCAACAGTAACCTTTGGATGGCATCTACAAGCCCATCTCCGGCAAATCTCCATCATTCCTCCAAATGGCATCTATAAGCCCATTCCCGTTTCATCTTAGAGTGCAAATTTCTGGGTACTCTAGTGTCCAATCATCTTCCACCTTTAAGTCACGAATGGCAAAACCGCCAATCTAACTCTTTAGGTTTAAGAAGATTGAACAGGGGCAACTGTTGTACCCAAAAATTTGCCCTCTCATTTATCAAATATTTTCTCATAAGATCTCCTTGGGTTCAAGACTGCACAAGGTTTGATCAGCTCAAGACACCTCCTTAAGCATTGATGACTGAAATTAGGGTTTGAGATTGCACAAGGATAATTGAACTTTTAATGCCTCATATGACTCTCATGGATCATTATGGACTCCCAAGATTACTCATGTCAAGTTTCAAGTCTTGGATCACATTTTTTCTCGGTCAATTGAGCAGTTGACCCAAAAATCGACCTTTTGCGAGAGCAAGTTCAAACGATTGTAACTTCTTCATTATTCGATATTTTTGAGCGGTTCTTTTTGTGTATGATTCTCCTTGATGTCATATCCATTTTCTCTTCACAAATCAAGAGTTGATTACGTGTAGAAGATCTCCAAAATTCGAATACGTTAGAAGTCGCATCATGGACTTTGACCTAATTTTAAGTAATTATCGTCTGATTTCTAAGAATTGCAATTTCCTTAAATTACAAGATCTTGAGACGATTATTTCTGCGTATGGTCATAAGTGATGTCGCTCACGAGTTTATCTTCAAAGATCAAAAGAAAATTGTGTTTGGAAGACTTTGAAACTTATCGAATCGTCGCAAGTCATTTGTTGATTTCGAATGTTTTTAACCACAATTTTCTAAACTTTGTTAATTCTACAAGATTGACGAATGTTCTTAAAAGCATGTTTGTTAGACAATTAAGTCCCATTTTAATCAAGCGTGGCGTGCAAACTCATTTTGATTACCAATTTGACTTGGACAAGAGGTGAAGATTAGGACTGTATTTTGGATGACCTTTGTTTTGGGTTTGAGTTAACCAGTTTGGATTTGAATTATTAGACATTTATTTTGTTTAAGAATTTTATTGGAGTACAAGGCGCATGTTTTATTTGATCACTTTGTGATTGCTTGAAGTTCAAGTTACCAAACCAAGATGTTTTATTCAAAGCATTCAATTGAGAATTGCAAAGTTTAAAATAAAACTCAAAGTGTCGTACATTAAATTTCATTATTTGCAAAGTTATTCAAGGCTTTATGTTTATTACATTATAATTGAAATAAATTACAAACTTTTGTCTTGTTTACCAAGAATTAAAAATTTCTTGTTTACAAAGAAAGAAATCTTGTTCTACTTCTTCAAGTCTTCTTTACTTCATCTTCAAGCAATCCATCCAATCTTCGCTTGCCATTCATGCCTCATGTTCATGAAACAAAGAAGAAGAGAAAGTTATCAAGCAATTCAAACAAAAGTGATGTAAAGAAAAGAAAATTTCATCATTAGGGTTTGTATTCATGAATCAGATTTTAAGGTTTGTTTTTATCATAATCCCTCTTGTACTATTTTACAAATCACAAGGTTGGACTTTGGTTCACAAAAAAGAAAAGGAAATTGGAAATCATAACCTAAAGCCCAAGGTTGTCCTACAAGCAACAAAATATTGCAACAAGCCAAAACAGCAACCCAAAGGCAGGTTGCAATACAGCAGGGTCCAAGCAAAGGTAGGGGAAACACTACAAGATGAAACAACAACAAAGCAGGCTGCATAGCAGGAAGCAAACAACAACACTGCAAGCTGCAACAACAACAAAGAAGGCTGCATAGCAGGAAGCAAACAATAACACTGCAAGCTGCAACAACAATAAAGCAGGATGCATAGCAGGAAGCAAAACAACAACATTGCAAGTTGCAACAACAACAAAGCAGGCTGCATAGCAGACAGCAAACAACAACAAAACAGCAGGCTAGCACAGCAACTAGGCTTCTAAACAAGTAAAGTAATGATAGGACAAGGCAAAACAGCAAGCTAACTTGCTCAACAACCAAAGTGCATCATCATTTTCCTAAGTCATACAAACCCTTCAGAAAATATAGGAAAAAAATCAAATAGCCTTACATTTTCATTGAAAGATGTTGTACCCCAAAATTTTCCCTCTCATTTTACTCAATACATGTCCATTGATATCTTCAATTTGCTCAACGTTGCCCAAGAGTGGACCAGACAAACTCTCTCTTACGGCAGTATACCTCAAATTAAGGTTTCCATTTTCATCAAGATGGGTGAACCACAAAGGCCTAATATGATCTCCATGGTCTTAATATGTTCTCAAGACCCTACATGTCAAGTTCCATGCCTTGCACAAGAAGTTTTCTCAGTCAACTGCTCAGATGCTTGAGAATCGACTATATTAGGTCAAAAGTCAACTGTGACCCACATATAGTCAAACTCCAATATTTTTGGTCAACATTAACATTTTGAAGTGACCTTCATCATTTTATCAAGGTTTTATCATGATTCCCCAAGGAATGCTCCAAATTCA
The DNA here is from genome assembly GCA_948472305.1 of Vicia faba. Lineage (NCBI taxonomy): Eukaryota > Viridiplantae > Streptophyta > Magnoliopsida > Fabales > Fabaceae > Vicia > Vicia faba. Next base: position 114,415,945 of record OX451737.1, read on the forward strand.
TCAAAACCCAAAAGTTGCTAAATTAGGGTTTCTCAATAAAAGTCAAGCAAAACTTTGACCAAGCATAACTTCCACATGATTTATCATAAATTTTCCATCCAAAGCTCATTTTGAAGAGGATGCAATTCCCTACAACTCATCTTCATCCCACAAGTTCAAAATATCCACTCATAAAAAGATGTGAATTTCTACATTATGGGTCCTTTTGAAAAGTCAACAAAAACACCTTTTAGGTCAAAGCTTCTTACATGAACATGGAAGACTCAATTGAGATGAAACCAAAAGGGTTGCTTAGGGGACATCCTAATCTTTCCAAAAAGTCAAATAACACCTCTCTAGGGTTAAAATTGGAAGAGATATGTCTTGTCAAAGTTAACATTTTTTGCAAAATTGCCAAAAGTCAAATGTGCTCAAGAATGCATTTTTTTGCTAAATGGGCCTAATTTTTTATGCTTGCACCTCAATTAGAATGTGGTCCACGACTCAAATATTCACCCACACATTATTTGCTTCATTTTTCAATTTATTTTGATTTTTTATTAATTAAAAATTGAATTAAATCAAATAATTGATGAACAATAGCAAAGATATGATTTGATTTGGTTTTTGGACAGGTTGGTAATCAAAATATGTTGAGTTATCAAGGCCAAAACGAATCAAGCATAATGGGTACAAGAAAGGGATGATTTGGCTCAAAATAGAAAGTTTACATGTAGCTTGAAAATCAAATCAAATATCTCATAATTGCAAAGATTCAATCCAAGTTTGTAACCTTAATTCATTCCTAGATATATATTGGACGTATACAAAGCAAAAAACAAGGTTTTGCAGGCGTGAACAAGAAGAACAAAACTTGAAATTTTCAAAGAAAAGTGCAGATCCAATCTTGCTCCATAGGCCGTTTCAAGCGTTTATAACGATCAAGTCATCTCCCTAGGCACTCACTGAACCTGTAGCAAGCATTTTCAAGGCTTGAAACATCCAGAAACGCACGCAATTACTCTCACAGTTTGCTTATGTTTTCCAAATTGATTATTGAATTTCTTGCATCATTAGCATGTTTAAGTTATATATTTGTGATCCTCATCGTGTTTGCAAGCTAACTGAATAATTTAATTGCATTTTTGAAGCCTATATATGCACTTGCCATTGTTAGGGTTCCCATATGCATTTTGGGGTTTTTGGCTATAGGCAAAATTAGACCACAAGCTGGATACTGGGATGACCGGGACATCATGACCGGTTGAACCATGGTCTTCAATTCCATTTATATTGTGTTTTGTGAATTTTTGAATTACACAAGTTTTTAGCCATGGAAGTTGTCTGTAGGTAAAGGTACAAAAACCTAAGGCGACGGGGAAAGGTAGAAGAAGGTTATGTGTCAGCCAGCCGTTCTCCCATTTGAAGTTTCGCGCGCGTGGGAGTCAGTGGCTTGTTTTCTTTATATTATATTCTGCTTTCATTATACTAACAATTAACACACACAGTGCAGCTGGCAATGAGGCATTGGTATTCAGCATAAGGACCTGGGTTCGATCCCAGGTCCCAACGTTTCCTTTGTTTTATTTTCTTTCAACAGATCCAGCGATCTCTCATCCTGGTGTCCACCATACTCCATCAATCTCAGCCAATGGATTCATCATCCATTCAATCCAACACACAGGCAGTGAGGGACTATGATATGCCCTCAAGTCAACGCTACAAGAGATCAGGCGCTGACTGGGCTTGGAGTGTTTTTGCGCTTGAAAATTTCAGATTGGCACCCCCCCATTTGCTAGCATACAGGCCCAGTTTGCATTTTCTTTTCTATTTTCTTTTTAATTTCTTTAATTAATTTATTTTATTTGTTTTAATTAATTAACCCAAAAATTATTTTCTTTTTTTTAATCAAAAAATCACAACAATCTACAAAAATCATTTTTTAATAAAAATATTTTATTTCTTAATTAATTTAGTTTAATTAACTTAGGGCAATTTAATCTCTTTTTATAATTAAAAATAATCAGACTTAGGATTTGAATTGTACATAATTTAATTAATTTTCTTTAAAAATACACCAAAATCATTCTTTCATTAAAATATTTATTTTAATTAATTAGGTTAATTAGGTTAACTTAAACACTTTTTTTTCATAATTAAAAAGCAATTAGAAATTAGGGTTTTATTTAATTTGCAATTTCATTGTTTTCTCCAATAAAAAATGTACAAAAATCTTTTTTCTTTCAATTAGGGTTTAGGTTATTTTTCAACATCCCTCGTATTTAATTCGCCGCACATTTAATTATTTCTTTTCCATTATTTTTGTAACTGCCAATGGTTTATAATAGTTGAACTAGGGTTTATTTACTTCTTTAATCCCTGATTCTTTGGTTATGTAATTAATCCCCATCCCCCGAAGCCTTGTAATAGCTAGGTTTATTTTCTCGCACTTTTAAATTCCTACAAATATTTAATTGTCTAGATGTATGCTAATAGGATGGTATGGCAAGAATACTTGAAATCAAAACGGTAGATCACCTAATGTGCAAAGATTAAATAACTGAAACAATTCATATGCACATATTCACTCCTAGGGTTTACTTCACTTCGGTTGCCTTCGGTAAATAGTCATTAAGCATAGGAGATTTTAGTGATTGCCCTCAAGTCTAAAAGATCAAATTGTCCCATTCGAATGTTGCCTCGGAAATGTTGCCTCGGAAAGATCTTAAGACTTTAGGGTTACTACTAATGTTTTCTAACTGATGCTTTAGTGATTGTATTTGTCCCTTTCGAATGTCCCTTACAAACTCCAACGATGGTGCTACCTACTCCCTAATAGTGGGATAGTGCTGTCTAAAGGAAACGAGAACAAACAACCTTTTTCGAGTAGGTAGAATCTTAAGTACTTGCTCAATAAAAACTTTTCACACAAACACCTTTCAAAACAAACTTCGTCACATCCTTGAGGACTGATAGAAGGGTTATCACGGAGTAAAACTTTTTTCAAAACAAGCACACACACAAGCAATTTTAAAAAAGATTAGCAAGTACCTAAGATCCCATGGAAACCCATGGATAGAAAGGGTGCTAACACTATCCATTTCTATAATCTACCCCCCGTACTCAAATCTCGAAAAAAGGTTTTTTCTGTTCTTTTTCATTTTCCATGATTGGATAAAATAAAAGTCGGTGGTGACTCTTGCTTACCGCAACATTTTATGAACAAAAAACGCAAAACACAAACCAGTAAAAACAGTCGGTTCTGCCACCGTATTACAGAACTGGCGACTCTGCTGGGGATTTAATAAGTGGGGTATACCTTAGGATCTAGGTCATTAAATTGCTTCTCTTGATTGTCTTGATTGCTTTACTTTTAAGGGCTTGTTTGGGGTTATTAAAGATCCTACACTCGGATATGGGGACACTTTTTAGGTAAACAACAATAGATCGTGGAGACAGTACGGTGTAGACCGATATGGTTTAAGTGATGGTTGTATTGGTGTGACACTTTGGTTGGTAGCGGTATCCTTTGTGGGGAAACAAGGAGAATACGGAGCTTCCGCGTGGTGTCGTGAAGCACTAACGGACCTTAGAACCTTAGTTGAACAAACTTGGCCATTAGAAAGTAGTGAGATAGCCGGCCTCGGTGTAGAGCTGAGGATTGGTTGATACTCGATGCTACACTCATTGAGATCACACTTTCAGGATATTTCAGCTGCAAGAAAAGATTGCTTGAGCTGAGACAATGCCCGATAAAGGATGGTCAGTGATATTGAGATCCCTTAGAACCCAATTACTTTTTAATCCAGGTTTGAAACCAAATAAACTTCAAGAGGGTACTACCTTTAACCTCGTGCAAGCCTTAAACCTAAGGACTTGGTGTGATTTGACTGTGTTTGCTATACATGTGGTTTATCATAACATCATGCATCATAACATCCATTCTTATTGCACTAACCATTTCAAAGACTAAGGGAGTTTATCTTTGTTCTGTTTTGCAGATCATGGCTTCCGTTCGCAGGAATGCTATCTGAATCAGCTTTGTGAAGATACCTTCTCAACTCAAAGAGCTAGTGTCAAAGGTTTCTGAAACTTCTGCGTTCACTAAGAGACATGGTCAACTTCTCAACCTGGTTACTTTAAACTTTGATGAAAAGATGATGAGTGTACTTTTTCAGTTCTTCGATCCCAAGCACCACTACTTCACCTTTCCAGACTATCAGTTGGTGCCTACCTTGGAAGAATTCTCTCAACTATTGGATATACCCATTCTTTAACAGTTTCCCTTCACAGGTCTAGAAGAAGTGCCTAAACCAAAAGTCATTGCCTCAGCTCTGCATCTGAAACGGGACGACGTGGTATCCAATTGGGAAACAAGAAGCGGAGTCAAAGGTTTTCTAGCTAAGTTTCTGATAGACAAGGTCCAGCTGTTTTGGGATGATATGGATTTTCAGGCTTTTGAGGAGGTCTTGGATCTTCTTATCTATGGGTTAGTTCTTTTCCCTAATCCGGACTCATTCATAGATGTGAATGCTATTAAGATCTTCCTCTCTCGTAATCCGGTGCCTACCTTACTCGGAGATATCCTGCACACTCTCCATACTCGTACCATGAAGAGAAGAAGGGTTCTTATGTGTTGTATGCCATTGCTGTTGCGGTGGTTTATTTCTCACCTCCCTAAGTTCGTACTAAAGAATGAAGAAGGTTTGGGTTGGTCGCAAAGGATAATGGCACTCGCTCATACAGATATTCTTTGGTGTTCTTGAGCTATGGAAAACACTGCTATTATTGAACGCTGCGGGGAGTACCCTAATGTCCCATTACTTGGTATCAGAGGGGGTATAACCTACAATCCTTATTTAGCTCTACAACAATTTGGTCACGCTTGAAGGGATGGTCCCCATGAGTTACTTATCGAGGGCATTGTATTCGACTATGAGGATGATGTTAAAGAGTATCTCTGGAGGTTCATACGAGCTTGGGGCATGGTAAACAGATATGGCGCCAAGGCTTTGGGGCCAAAAACTTCCATTCCTATGGAACCTTACCTCCAATGGGTACGAGCTCGTGCCCAGAAGCTTATGATGCCCTATGTGGCCGTTTTACCAGTGATTGTGGAACCCACTACTGAAGAAGGCATTCCTTACACGGTTCTCTACCCTTATATTCCCACTGATCTCGGAGAGTTACAGAGGTCTTGGATTCAGTTGATGAAGGAACGGGATACTTACAAGGATCAGTTCCATGCTCAGGAGAGGAAGGTTTTAGAGCTCGCAAAGCAACTCCATGGGGAAAAAGGACTGAATAACTATCTCGGCACAAAGAGAAAGCATCCATGGGAATTTTTATTTCTTTTCTAGTTTTAGATTTATCTTTAATTATAACGCCTAAAAGGCATTTTGAACCTTCAAATTCAGCTAATAAAATCTTTGTTTATTCTGGTTTGCAAATTTAAATTTCCCGAAGTCTTTGAAATCATTGCATACGCATCCCATTATCATACACATCATTACAGGTGCCATTACAGGTTTCTCATCTTCTTTGCTGTTTATTTCAGCACAAAATGTCTTCCGAGCAAACCATCAAGGACCTTCAGGCACATAACGCCCAGTTCCAACAAATGTTCATAAATCTGGCAAAAGGGAAGGAGGATCTGAAAGCCCTCATCCTGAAAGAGAAGAATAAAAAGAAGAAGGTTGCTGGTATTCTGAATATGGGCATAAGGTTTGGAGAGTGGTTGAAGAGACAAGTTGATCTGACCTCTTCATCTAAGGAAGGGGAGAATCAGGAAGAAGAGAAGGATCCCAGTCCTGCAGTTTCTGAAAATGATACCAATTACAATGATGAGCAATATCCTTCTACTGAGGATAGATACAAACAGTTGGAAGACCGTCTGATTTCCATGGAAGTTCAAAGGATACCTGGACTGGATTTCGAAGAATTGGGATTGGTGTCGGGGGTGGTCATCCCGCAGAAGTTCAAAGCTCCAGTTTTTGCTAAGTATGATGGGGTGTCCTGCCCAAAGCTCCATCTCCGTTCTTATGTCAGAAAGATCCAGCCCCACACCGCTGATAGAAATCTGTGGGTTCATTTCTTTCAAGATAGTTTGTCAGGGACTCAGCTTGAATGGTTCTACCAGCTGGAGGGAGCCAATGTCCGAAACTGGGAAGATTTGGCTGCTGCTTTCTACAAGCAGTATCAATACAATGCCGACCTTGCTCTTACTCGTAGTCAACTTCAGAGTATGTCCATGGGTGCAAGTGAAGGCTTTAAGGACTATGCACAAAAATGGAGAGACTTGGTTGGAAGAGTTCAGCCCCCGTTGTCTGATAGGGAGTTGGTTGACATGTTTTTGGGGACACTATTTGGTCCATTTTTCAATCATTTGATCGGCATCTCATCAGCTGGTTTCATCGAGCTGATTCTAACTGGAGAAAGAGTAGAAGTTGGGATTTGAAGCGGCAAAATACAGAAGGATGCCTCTTCAAGTTCAGTAAAGAAGCCTTTCACTGGTAAGAAGGAAGCCAGTGCCATCTATAGCCCGAGGGGCCAAAACAGGGCTGAACATTGTCAGACAGTAAGTGTCGTAATGATACCTAGGCCTGCAGTTGCTCCACAATGCAACAATTAACTAAGGGTGAAAAGACCACAACGACAGTTTACCCGCATCAATATGACATTGGCTGAAGTGCTACCTTACCTGCTGAGATCCAACTTAGAAACCTTGAAAGAGGCTCCCAAGAATCAAAATACTACATCTCCCCGATATAATCTGAATTCTCAGTGTGCCTATCATTCTGAGAGTCCTGGCCATGATACAAATGACTATTGTGCTTTGAGGAACAAAGTAAAAGACTTGATTGAAGCCAAGGAAATAGATTTTGATGCTCCGGAGAAACCCAACGTCATAACTGCTCCCATGCCCAAGCATGGTTGTGGAGTTAATGTTGTTGATAATGATTTGTTTGCTACCTCTGTTGATGAAGTTTCTACTCCTCTCATGACGGTCAAGAAGAATTTGTTGTCGGCCAGTTTATTTCTGGGTTATGGTGAAAGTTGCCACATGTGTTCATCTCTGTCTTCTAGTTGCCATTTGCTGAAGTCAGGTATTCAGTTCCTGATGGATAGAAGAGAGATTTTGTTCGAGAAAACTATGATTCTTGTTGTTCCAATTGAAGACGTTGCCATTATAACCATTTCCGCCAATCCTTCCAAGGTTTCCTCGAGAAGACCTGTTAGGATTACATCTGCTCCAAGAATTGCTCCGCTGATAGTCACTGTTCCCGGTCCTATCCTGTATGTCTTGGACAAAGCTGTCCCATGGCATTATGGTGTCGATGTGTACTATCATGGCATCAAACAAGATCTGAAAGATGAAGAGGCTGATCCTGATATTTATAACATTGTCGGAACCAGCAAAATCACCTGAAGTGGAAGGGTCTTCTCTCCCGATATTTCCCCTAAGACTGTTAACAAGCCTATTGTCATTCCATCTGCTATTCCTGCTAGTACATCCACTACAGTTCCTGTTCTTATTCCAGTCATTACCCCTGTTGACGAATCGTCTGATACCCGCGGCAAGGAAATTATAGGTGAGCCTGCCCGGACAGAGGCACCTAAGAAAATTGTTGTGGAAGCCTCTAAGCAAGAAATGGAGGAAATACTGAAAATCATTAAGAAGAGCGACTATAATGTGGTCGAGCAGCTGGGGCATACCCCATCAAAAATATCCATGTTGTCTTTGCTATTGTGCTATGAAGCCCATGTGAAGGCTTTGATTGCATTCCTCAAGCTTGCGCATGTGCCGCAAGAGACTTCAGCTGATCAATTTAAAGATTGTGTGGCTAGCTTGACTGCTGATAATGGGATGGGTTTTTCAGATGCAGACTTGACACTAAAGGGAAGGAAGCATAATGATGCTCTGCATGTCTCGATTGAATGCAGGGGCACCATTATGGCTCATGTGCTGGTAGATACTAGGTCTTCACTGAATGTTTTGCCGAAGAAGGCGTTGGACCGGTTGGATTGTGATGGTTTAACTCTAAAGCCTAGTAACATTGTGGTAAGGGCTTTTTACGGGTGGAAGAGAATGGTGCACGGGGAGGTGGACATCCTCGTCAAAGTGGGTTCTCAGACTTTTGGGTCCACCTTCTATATGATGGATATCAGGCCGTCATATTCTTGTTTGTTGGGTCGTCCTTGGATCCACGAGGCTGGGGCAGTTACTTCCACACTCCACCAAATACTGAAGTATCCGTTAAAAGGGAAGATTGTCACAGTGCGGAGTGAAGAGGAGTATATGGTGAGTCACCTCAATTCCTTCAGCTACATAGAGATGGACGGGGAATTCATAGAAACTCCTTGTCAAAATTTCGAAGAGGTCCCTTAGATCTTGGCATCAACAGAAACTACTACCAATAAACCTCCTTTGAAGATGGCTTCTCTAAAGGACGCTGGGGTTGTGGTTGAAGAAGGTGGGTGTGCCAATTGGGGTCAGCTCCCTGATTTCACTCAGAAAATTGACAAATTTGGTTTGGGCTTTACTATAGGGGCTCAAATGGCTGTTCGACGCACTCGGGCTGGAGGACCTCCCCTACACATCAGCAATCATGGGGTTAATGCCATTGAAGACAGCGGGGAAGACTCAAACATCGACAGCTGGATCTACCCAACAGCCAACGGTGGACCGAGTAACTGGACGGCTAGGGACTTTATACCTGTTTCTTTTATTCTACAGTAACTGACTTACTTGTTTTGAGATTTATAATAAACAATTTGAAACTTTACGGCCTGGTGCCTTGCCCGAGGCACCTTGGCTTTTGCTTGTGAGGGATATTATTTGTCATTTCATATATCATTAATAAAATATTGGACGTTTCTTGCATATAAATTTTGCGCTCTCTGTTTTTCTTTCCTGCTTCCACTTTATCAAAACAGTTATTCTCTTGCACACACTCACGTATCATAATGCAGATCCATATCCACTCTGGATCCCATTGATAATAGCTCTGCTATTGCCAGTTATGACTTCAAAAATCTGATCAACCAAGCCGAGGACGAAGATGAGGATGATTGTGAGGTGCTTGGAGAACTTGCTAGACTGTTACAGCAGGAAGAAAGGGCCATACAACCCCATGAAGAGCCGGTTGAGACAGTGAATTTGGGTACTGAGGAAGACATAAAAGAGGTTAAAATAGGTGCAAATCTGGAGCTTAGCGTCAAACAGAGGTTGATACAGATGTTGCACGACTACGTTGAGATCTTCTCCCGGTCCTATGAAGACATGCCTGGTTTGGACACTGATATTATGGTACATCGCCTGCCGACTAAAGAAGAATGTCCTCCGATTAAATAGAAGGTCTGTCGTATGCGTCCCGAAATGTCATAGAAGATCAAGGCAGAGGTCATGAAACAGTTCGACACAGGATTCTTAGCTGTCACTTCGTATCCACAGTGGGTTGCTAACGTCGTTCCAGTACCTAAGAAGGACGGTAAGGTACGGGTGTATGTTGATTACAGAGATTTGAACAGGGCAAGCCCCAAGGATTATTTCCCTCTTCCTCACATTGATGTTCTGGTCGACAACACCGCGCAGCACAAAATCTTCTCCTTCATGGATGATTTCTCTGGCTATAACCAGATCAAGATGGCTCTTGAAGACATGGAGAAGACAACCTTCGTTACACAGTGGGGCACCTTCTGCTACAAGGTAATGCCTTTTGGGTTAAAGAACGTTGGGGAAACCTATCAGCGCCCCATGGTCGCTTTATTCCATGATATGATTCACCATGAGATAGAAGTTTATGTTGATGACATGATAGCCAGGTCTCAGACTGAGGAAGAGCATCTTGATCATCTCCAAAAGTTGTTCGATAGGTTAAAGATATATAAGCTAAGGTTGAATCCGAACAAGTGCACCTTCGGGGTAAGGTCTGGTAAGCTTCTGGGTTTCATTGTCAGTGACAAGGGTATTCAGGTAGACCCTGCGAAGGTAAAGGCCATACAAGAGATGTCGGCTCCCCGCACAGAGAAAGAGGTTAGAGGTTTCTTGGGATGTCTGAATTACATCGCCAAGTTCATTTCACATCTGACTGCTACTTGTGAGCCAATCTTCAAGCTTCTGAAGAAAGATCAAGTGGTAAAGTGGAATGATGAATGCCAGACCGCTTTCGAAAGAATCAAAGAATACCTTCAAGAACCACCAATTCGGATGCCTCCAGTTGAAGGAAGACCTTTGATATTATACTTGACAGTGCTAGACAATTCAATGGGGTGTGTGCTGGGACAGGATGACGAGTCTGGTCGAAAAGAGCACGCAATTTATTACCTTAGAAAAAAGTTTACCGACTGTGAGACATGATACTCATTGCTCTAGAAAACTTGTTGCACATTGGCATGGGCTGATTGCCGACTGAGACAGTATATGCTGACTCACACTACCTTGTTGATATCAAAGATGGATCTGATCAAGTATATTTTCGAGAAGCCCGCTCTCTCCGGAAGGATAGCAAGATGGAAAATGATCCTAACTGAGTACGACATACAATATACAACCCAAAAAGCAATAAAGGGGAGTGTATTGGCTGATCATTTGGCTCATCAGGCCGTGGATGACTACCAATCCATGAATTTTGAGTTCCCAGATGAGAATATTATGTTGGTGACTGATTACGAAAAACCTGGACCGGATGAAGGACATGAGGAAGGATCCTGATGGTCTATGTATTTTGATGGAGCCTTGAACACACTGGGTAACGGCATTGGCGTTGTAACTGTGATCGGTGGATCTGGAACTGACTGTTTAACGCTGGTTCGCGAAATGTCGCGGAAGCAAGAGTCGCCACCGTCTTTTATTTTCTCCAATTGGAAAGGACAAAAGCACAGAAAAATTCCTTAAAGAGATTGCTCTCGGTTCGGGAGGTAGTTTATAGAAAGGGAAGGTGTTAGCACCCTTTCTATCCATGGTTATCCATGGGCTCTTAGATACTTGCTCATTGTGTTTTCAAAATTGTTTGCTTTTCAACTGTGGGTTTTAAAAAGTTTCTTTGAAAAATTTCAGATCGACTCATACGTCAGAGTGTTTGAAAAAATTTGCTTTGAAAGCTTTTGAAAAGTGTCGGTGTGAAAAGTATTTTTGATTTGTTTTTTGAAATTAGAGCAAGTATCTACGAGTTCTCTACCTACCCTAAGGAATTTGTCTGTGTAGATGTCCTTAAAAGTAGTGCCATCCCACCATTGAGAGGTAGGTAGCACCACCGTTGGAGGTGTTCGGGTCAATTCGATTTTAGGGACATGGTGATCACCAGAGCAATGGGAAGACACCTTAGAAGCTACCCTCATGCCAGGTTCCCGGATCATGAGGACTTACTAAGACGTTTTCTACTCGACGACCACCTTTCGAAAGGCAACAATGAGGCGTACCCTAGGGGTGGTGTGTGCGAATTGTGTGTCATGTTTCAGTTATTTGTCTTGTCATGCTTGTCGTGTTCTACGCTTGATTTTATTAAGACATTCATTCTTTCATGCTTTTTGTTAACAGTTAATATTTGCGAGAAATAAATCTACGACTATTACAAAGGCGCGGGTCCACATCGCCAAAATTAAACCGGACCCGATTTAGCGGAAAAATAAATAATGCGAAGAAATAAAGGTGTGAGAAATTTAAATTACAATGTTTTGGGGCAATTAAATAATTATAATAAGCGACAATAAAATAAATGCGCAATTAAATGATTAACGACGGGCGTTGGACCCTTTTTGCAAAAATAATTAAAAGTTAATGAGAATTAAAAATTAAATGATTAAATGCTTTTGTTATTTTTGTATTTTTTAGATTTAATAAGGAACATAAATTAATTGAAATTAAATTAAAAGACAAACCCTAATTCTAGTATTTTTTTATTTATTATGAAAGAATTAAAATATGACCTAAATTAAACCTAATTCATTTATGTACAATTTAAATAGGAAAATAAATAAATAAATAAATAATATTGTTATTCTGAAAAAAGGGAAAAATATTAAAAGGAATAAAAAAAATTAATTAACCTAATTCTATTTTGTTGGATTTTTATTAAAAAGAGATTAAAATTAAAACCTAATTAACTAAATATTGACATATATTAATTTATGAAAAAATAATTATAATAAAATAAATATTATATCTTTTGTGTTTTTCTGATTTTTTTATAATGTTTTCATATTTTATAGAAAAAATAAATTAATTAATGAAAGCAATAAAAATAAATAATATAATAATTAAAACAATAAAAATAAATAATCAAACCAGGGTGGGGTGTTGCCCCATTATGGAGGTGTAGTTTGAGAGGCCTGGCCCAATTGTATTCTGAGTTCGTTGACTTCTTTGGATCTCGTATGGCACGTTGACCAGCACCTATGGTGTTCCTTGAATCTATGCATTTGATTTGCAAGCAGCTGGACGCGTGGCTCATGGGATTCTGATGGAATATGGTGGTCTTTCATGTGAACGCTGCATAGAATGACATATTGAAAAATAATATGGAGTTTTGGCCAGACCTGGGACTTGAACCCAGGTCTTGAAGGTCACATGCCTTAGTCCCTGCCAGCTGAGCTAAGCGAATTCATTTAATATATAATATATCATAAATAATATAAAAGAAAAATAACGCTAACTGATGAAACACGCGCGAATTTCAAAAGGACCTATCACATGGTGACACGGGGTCATCTTCTTCGTTTTCCTGAAACAAGAAACTCATGGGCAACGGTTTTCTAATTGTGGCTTTAGGGTCTCTACAAAAAAATAGCGAATAGCCATATATGAAACATAAATTGGGCGCGATGACATATTCTTCTTCGTCTCTAAGCCCTGAATTCAACCATGGTATCCAGAAGTTCCAATTTTTCTTGTATTGGGAAACCCTCTTTTTGAATTCCTGAAACCCTAAAACGCATACATGGTATAATCACATAGATCACGAAAAAATGCAATTAAAAGTAACAGTTAGCTTCAAAACTTTATGATGAACACGAATCAGCCATTAACTTTTACAAATAATGCCTAGAATGGGATGCACGATTATGGAATTTCTTGGATGCAGTTTTAGTTACAGGTACCAATTCTTTGCGCTTTTATTGTTGTTTTTGATTGGAGTACGATCAGGAATTCACAAGGAAGCTTTTGCAAAAGGAATGGAGCTTTGAATCAGTCTCTAGGGTGGATTTCAGAATTGGATTTTTTTGAGAAATTTTGCAAGTTTGTAATGAGGTTCTGAGCGCAGCTTGCAGTCTTTTTTGATTAGGGTTGTGTTGTAGTATATGTAAGGAATGATTTAGGTTGGAAAAGCTGTACAAAATCTCATGAATTAATGGTTTTTGATAATTGATTTTGTTAAGAATCTTTTCACATCTTTTTTCATGTTCTTTGTGTCAATTAGGTTCAAATCAATCCAAAACTTTCCTAAATGGGATATGCACGAAATATTGAATCCAAACATGTATAAAAAGATTTGTTTTGGTCAAGTTTTATATTTTTCATATATTAAAATCATTTAAATGAATATAAATTAATATTAATTCAAATAAATAATTAAAAAATATGAGAATACTTCCCTTTGGGCCTAGTGGTCGTGCATAGGCTTGGCATGAAGAAATTTGGAAGAAAATTGGGCCCATTTGCATTTTTAAGCCTTTTGCATCAATGTTGACTTTTCAAAATTTCCAAAAATTTCCCAACTTCCACAAGGCATAACTTGGTCAATTTTTAAGCTTTTCACATGTTCTTGGACATTTTGGAAAGGTCTTTGAGTCCTTTAACCAATGCCTTTGGTCCCATGTCATTTTGATTTACCAATCTCAAGTTATGGCCTTTGACTTAAAGTCACTTTTTGTTGACTTTTGAAAATGACCTATAATGTTGAAATTGATAACTTTTTGTGAGAGCATTTCTTGGACTTGGAACATGAATATGAATTGTAGGAAATGTCTTTCTCTTCAAAATGGGCTTTGGATGGAATTTTTCTGATAATCCATGTGAAAGTTATGCCCTGGTCAATTTCAGTTGACTTTTTCAGCTGTCCAAATATAGCAACTTTTGCATCTTTGATGATTTCTGAGCCAAATTTTGAGAATCATGATCAAGCATTGATCAAATGATGTTTGTGGCTTCCAAATGATATATTGACCAAAAATTTGAACTTTTGACTGTCAAATGACCATTTTGCCCCTACAGTTGACTGTAGTGCAATCTAGGGTTTTGACTGTGCAATTTTGAGCTGAATGCCTTGAAACTTGACATGAGGGTACTTGACCATCTTTGTAGGCATGTGAGACTTGATTGGGCCTTTGAAAAGTTCCTTTGCTTGACCAGAACTCAAACCCTAGTTTTGACTGTATAGGAGCCAGTTGAGCTGCATAACCCTTGGGGAATCTTGTGACCTTGATTTGGCAATTTCTTGATGAATATGGGAGGGAAAATTTTGGGGTACAACAGTTGCCCCTGTTCAATCTTCTTAGACTTGAGGATGCAGATTGGCTGACGTGCCTTTCGTAGTCCGAGGGTAGAAGATGATTGAACACTAAAGTGCCCAGAAATTTGCGCTCACATAGTAGCAGTGATGGGGAATGGGCTTATAGATGCCATTTAGAGATTGCTGAATAGGGTGATGGGCTTATAGATGCCATCTGGATGCTGACTGCGTAGGAGATTCCTTAGCGAGAACCTGCATACCTGCAAAACAGAAAAATGAGTACCTGACACGTCGCAGGAGCTGATTTTAGATGCTTGATATAGATATGTCCTGATTGGTTACAGGAGCTGAGTCTGGAGCTTCAAACGCTGATGAATGAACCAGGGATGGTTATGGTTACTGCCTTAGCATGAATGGTAAGAGAATCCTGAACGATTTCAACCTCAACAACGCTCGTTGAGAAAATCTTGGTGAGAATTACCATCTTCGTAGTGTCAGGAAGAGGACCAAAGGACATTATAATCTCAAAGGGAATCACCTCACTCACCGTTGGAGAGGGAACTGTAGGAAATTATAATCTGAAAGGGAATATCACCTCATGCTCATACCGGAGAGGGAAACATCCGAAGAAGGAATTACCACCTCACGCGCCGTTGGAGAGGGGACCATAAGAGAATATCACCTCACGCTCATGCCGGAGAGGGAAACATCTGAAGAAGGAATTAACACCTCACACGCCGTTGGAGAGGGGACCATAAGAGAATATCACCTCACGCTCATGCCGGAGAGGGAAACATCTGAAAAAGGAATTACCACCTCACACGCCGTTGGAGAGGGGACCATAAGAGAATATCACCTCACGCTCATGCCGGAGAGGGGAACATCTGAAGAAGGAATTACCACCTCACACGCCGTTGGAGAGGGGACCATAAGAGAATATCACCTCACGCTCATGCCGGAGAGGGGAACATCTGAAGAAGGAATTACCACCTCACACGCCGTTGGAGAGGGGACCATAAGAGAATATCACCTCACGCTCATGCCGGAGAGGGGAACATCTGAAGAAGGAATTACCACCTCACACGCCGTTGGAGAGGGGACCATAAGAGAATATCACCTCACGCTTATGCCGGAGAGGGGAACATCTGAAGAAGGAATTACCACCTCACACGCCGTTGGAGAGGGGACCATAAGAGAATATCACCTCACGCTCATGCCGGAGAGGGGAACATCTGAAGAAGGAATTACCGCCTCACACGCCGTTGGAGAGGGGACCATAAGAGAATATCACCTCACGCTCATGCCGGAGAGGGGAACATCTGAAGAAGGGATTACCACCTCACACGCCGTTGGAGAGGGGACCATAAGAGAATATCACCTCACGCTCATGCCGGAGAGGGGAACATCTGAAGAAGGAATTACCACCTCACACGCCGTTGGAGAGGGGACCATAAGAGAATATCACCTCACGCTCATGCCGGAGAGGGGAACATCTGAAGAAGGAATTACCACCTCACACGCCGTTGGAGAGGGGACCATAAGAGAACTTCTACTGAGTCTTTATCAGAAAAATCTGTTTGGAGTCGATTTAACTGGACTAGAGAAGTCCTTAAAATATGTTTGAGAACTTCAACTGCATCTTTCCTGAAAGGTAAAGGTCAGTCATATGCAATGTATGATATGGATCAAGCAATGATGTTCTCAACATAAATGAGATTCGTATGATATGATGCAGTGCGTTATGCATGCTATGATGATGTATGTAAAGTTTTATGTATGTTTTCGTCTAGGAAAATAAATCCTTGACGGGTGCCGGGAAGTCATATCCTGGGTTGATGTTGAGGAAGAGATTTCGCTTCCGCTGTGGATGATTGTTGCAAGAATACCGGTAGAAGAAGATAACTCCGTTGAGGAATGAACTTGGCAAATGAAATAATTCTGCGGGAGAAAAGATACTCTAGCGATCATGCTGGGGAGTGCTACTCTGTGGGGATAGCGATGCTTTGCTGAGTTGATGAAGATAACTCCGCTGGGGATATCCTTGTTGTCGGAAGTGTTGATAGACTTCGCTGGGGGTAGGAAGATACTTTGCCGAGGATGCTCTTTCCGTGGCTTTTGGCTGAGGATAACCCAGTTATATCCTATTACGGAAATAACTCTTTAAATCAAGCCGGGACGACGCGTTCGTGCTCTGCGAGGGATAAGCTTCCAGAATCTACTGGGGGTAAGCTTACTGCTTGAGGGGTATGACTTCCAACTTTGTTGGTGAGGCTGGATTGGACTCTTCTGGGGAGTTTGATATGCTGGGAAAGTGATTCCTTTGAATGTTTGGTATACCGCCGGGGAACAATCTTTAGGCCAAGACTGCCGGGGATGCTTGTTAAGAATATATGTATTGCTGCTGAGGAATGTTTGAGATCGGCTGGAGGATACTCAGTTCCTTTGATATTTGACAATTTTGCTTGGAGAGAGATGTATTGTTTTGTTGAACCACTCTCTGGGGAATTAAGATACACTTGGCCGTATTCTTTAGCTGAACCTACCTTGGATACCTTGGAGGATAATAATCAGATTGCTTAGACCGCTCTTTATTGCCCCTGTTTCTATGGGGGAAGGCACCTGTGGGATGCTGATAGTTGTTGAGAATCAAACCTTCTTCTGGTAGACAGATGACAAGAAGACAAGACATAGTCGTACGTTTTAATCCCTAACTTTTGCCTGGACCGCCCTTCCGGGTTTTCAGTCCACCGGGATACCCATTTTTGCCCAAGCCGCCTTTTCAGGTTTTCGACTTGCCGGGTGTACAGATTTTTTTCATTTCATCCCTTCATTTTGCCCGAACCCTTTTGGTTCGCCGGGAAGCCCTTATTTTTGCCTAGGTGTGTCAACCTAGCGGGTCTTTGATTTTGCATAGTATTTTTCGACTATGTCCCCGCTCTTAGAATGCAGGTAGGTGCCCCTGGCTGTTTGTGTTGTCATATTACCAGAAGGTGTCTGATCGTGCAAGATTCGTTGCTGGAGTGCCCCAAGTGACTTAGGCGGAGATTTGCCCCAGGCTATTTGGCTCTTGAGAGATTCTCCGAATCTTGATTGGATTGCCCCAGATAATGGACCATGGTCATGTCTGCCCCTTGATTGGAAGTACTTCTGCTCATTAGGCATTCGTCGTGCGAACTTCTGCTGTTCAAACAAAAAGTCATATGCAAACAATGTTATATCAAAAATGCAAAGCTTTATGTCTGTCTTGAAGATTTTGAAAATGCCTTTTTTCATAAAACATGTTAATGTTTGTAAAACGTGATGTCAACTCCGTATTTACCGTAGGCCTTCAGGAGTCAGGATACCTTTCGTGACAGTATGCTTTCGAACTAACCCATGCTTCAGCTAGGACTTTTAAGGGTTATATCGTGGCCTGGTTCACGGTTTAAGAAACAAAGGATAAAGGCTCAAATTTATTTGTACCCACCCGCTCTTCGTGATGTTCTCCAAACCTAAACTCAGTTGATCATACGTTAGACCTTGCTTGAGTCTTTGCTTTGGTGTTCCAATGATGGTTCAGCTGTTGATGATTTATTCTGAATAGGCAGCCATTTTTTGCTTTGACTGAGGGTTTGTATGACCTCTTGCTTTTTGATTTTGTTATCCCTTTCTTTTTTGCCTGAACTGTTTCCTTTTTTGGAATTACAGTCAGCGGGATGCCCTAGTTTCATAAGTCCCCTTGGTAGGTTTAGACTTTTTGGGCTTTTTGTTAATGATTTTTTTTTTTGATAACAACTGCCTGTCTTTATGATTGTTCTGAACCATCACTGTTTTTTCGTAAGGATCTCTTTGGTGCCATTCGTTATGCACTTGGATCAACTGAGAAGACTACCCTGCCCCGGGTTATGATAAAGGGTTTCAATTTTCGAAAATAAAAACTCCTACTTCTTTGGCTCAGATGGGTTGACGAGGGTTTATCATCCTTATAACTCCAGTGTTTAGGGATTGAAACAATGCCTGTACCTCATCAGCGGGGTCTGTTCAAAAGCATACTGTAATGATTGTGGTATCGTTTTCGTCATCCTCCCTCAAGAGGCTTAGAATTATTTAAGATCAAGAGTTGACATCAGAAAAAATATGAAAACAGTTTGCATATAGTGAATGCGAATACATTGATTCAAAAATAGACATAAGCGATGCATTAATGGAATAACAATGTTTTAACATGAATAAATGTTTAAACAAAAGAAAATCACAACTTGAATTCGAATGAACAAAAAGTGCTTTCTATCCTAGCCATGTTTTGGCATGGGAGCAGTGATCACGTTGGGAGTCTTGGGTACTTCAAACTGAATCTCTCCAGCATCGATCATGCCTTGAATCTTGTACTTCAGCGCCCAACAATCCTCAGTATCGTGCCCCGGGCTACCAGAATGGTAAGCGCACCTTGCTTCTGGGTTGTAGCTTGGAGAGGAGGTCTTTGGATTTGCAGGAGGGTTGATCACCGCAACCAGATTCATCCTTAACATGTGTTGCAAGGCTCGTGACCATGGCATGTTGATATTGGTGAATTGTCTCTTAGGCTCGTCCGGCCTGTTCTGATCAACCCCCTGTTTCTGGCGAGGTCGTTGTTGAACCTGTGAAGTAGTAGCAACTCGGAGAGGTCTATTCACTGGACCCGACCTTTGCCCTCTTGGGAGCTGTTCCATGACCTGGTCCCTGATTTGGGCTGGTTGCTTCATGCCTTGAGGAAGCTGACTGACCATGGCTCTCAGCTCTCCTTGTTCCTGAGCTAAACCTTGAATGAGGGCCCTTTGCCCCAGCATCTGAGTTTTCAATGTGTCTACCTCAGCTTGTAGACGTTTCAGCTGTTCGTCCTTGTCATCTTCAGGACTTTTTCTGATCAGATTCCCCATGAGGAGTGCCCTCAACTCTTCCTGCCCCTTGGATAGACCTAAGAAGATTTCTTTGAACTGAGACTCTTGAGCGTGAGGGTCCTGGTTATCTTGTTGTGAGGCCATTGCTGAAATAAACAGCGAGAAAGGTAAGTGACCTGCAAAAGGGATACCTGTAATGCGATGATGTGTATGATATGCATGCAATGTTTTCAAGGACCTCGCAGGGTAAACAGAGAAACTTGTTAGAATTGAGAACTAGTAACTTGATTGAAAGAACTTCCTGTTGTTGAGAGTCCTTCTTCAAGGGTCAAAGGCTCACCATATCTAGTGGGTCATAGCCCCTGACTTTAGTCATCATGTCTGGTTTTGATTTCTAAACAACCTTGGTTAGGGAACCTTCTTCAGAAGTCAGAGCTCACCATATCAAGTGGGTCATAGCCCCTGACAACCTTGGCTAGAGGAACATAAATCCTCTTTGCCCCTTGCTGGGGTAGTTGATTCACCCTGACTTGCATCATAAGCCCTTGAGATCCTTGAAATGGGTTAGGATGTATGCAATGGTATGCAATGGTATGATGTCATGCTATGCGTGGGGTGATGTAGGTAAACCCTGCTATGAGTCCCAATTAAGGACTATAAACAGACCCTGCAAAAAATTCAGTATACTTTGTTATGAGTCCTAATTAAGGACTATAAACAAAACCTGCAAGAGATCTAGTAAACCCTGTTATGAGTCCCAGTTAAGGACTATAAACAACACCTGCAAGAAATTTGGTAAACCCTGTCATGAGTCCTAGTTAAGGACTATAAACAAGACCTGCAAGTGGTTAGTACACCCTGTTATAAGTCCCAATTAAGGACTATGAACAACACCTGCAAGACATCAAGGGTCAGATAACAAGTATGCAAGTAGTCAAGTACGAAGGCACACAAGTCACACAAGAGAAGCCCTTAGGGTTTAGGCCAGCATGGGGTCTAGGTATTACCCTCTTGAAGTTGGTGGGCTCAACCTGTCCTATCAGAAGTAACCGGGTTCTAAGGTTCCCAATATCACGGGATTGCTTTCGTTGTTCATCGTTTCGGTTTAGCCACTGAACTGGCGACCGAAATATTCCAGGAAAGCAACCCTCAATTGAGTGTAGTATCGAGTATCAACCAACCTCGGACTGCACCAAAGTCAGTTATCTCACTACCCTAAAGAGGCCAAGATAGTTCAATTAAGGTTCCTAAGGTCTATTGATGCTTCACGACACCACGCGGAGGCCCCGTACTTTCCTTGACTGAACTCAAGGGTTACCGGTACACACCAAAGTGCCACATCAACGTAGCAGACTGTTTCAACCGTGTCGGTATACCCCGCACAGTTCCCTCACAGCCTTGTTGCTACTTTCTAAGAAAGGTATCCCCAGATCCGGGTTAGGATCTATAGAACTCCCAAGACAGTCCCACAATAATAAAGCAAAGCAATTGAAAACATAGTGATCTTAGTCCTAAGGTACACCTCACTTTAAGATTATCCCCAGCAGAGTCGCCAGTTCTGTGATCGGTGGATCTGGAACTGACTGTTTAACGCTGGTTCGCGAAATGTCGCGGAAGCAAGAGTCGCCACCGTCTTTTATTTTCTCCAATTGGAAAGGACAAAAGCACAGAAAAATTCCTTAAAGAGATTGCTCTCGGTTCGGGAGGTAGTTTATAGAAAGGGAAGGTGTTAGCACCCTTTCTATCCATGGTTATCCATGGGCTCTTAGATACTTGCTCATTGTGTTTTCAAAATTGTTTGCTTTTCAACTGTGGGTTTTAAAAAGTTTCTTTGAAAAATTTCAGATCGACTCATACGTCAGAGTGTTTGAAAAAATTTGCTTTGAAAGCTTTTGAAAAGTGTCGGTGTGAAAAGTATTTTTGATTTGTTTTTTGAAATTAGAGCAAGTATCTACGAGTTCTCTACCTACCCTAAGGAATTTGTCTGTGTAGATGTCCTTAAAAGTAGTGCCATCCCACCATTGAGAGGTAGGTAGCACCACCGTTGGAGGTGTTCGGGTCAATTCGATTTTAGGGACATGGTGATCACCAGAGCAATGGGAAGACACCTTAGAAGCTACCCTCATGCCAGGTTCCCGGATCATGAGGACTTACTAAGACGTTTTCTACTCGACGACCACCTTTCGAAAGGCAACAATGAGGCGTACCCTAGGGGTGGTGTGTGCGAATTGTGTGTCATGTTTCAGTTATTTGTCTTGTCATGCTTGTCGTGTTCTACGCTTGATTTTATTAAGACATTCATTCTTTCATGCTTTTTGTTAACAGTTAATATTTGCGAGAAATAAATCTACGACTATTACAAAGGCGCGGGTCCACATCGCCAAAATTAAACCGGACCCGATTTAGCGGAAAAATAAATAATGCGAAGAAATAAAGGTGCGAGAAATTTAAATTACAATGTTTTGGGGCAATTAAATAATTATAATAAGCGACAATAAAATAAATGCGCAATTAAATGATTAACGACAGGCGTTGGACCCTTTTTGCAAAAATAATTAAAAGTTAATGAGAATTAAAAATTAAATGATTAAATGCTTTTGTTATTTTTGTATTTTTTAGATTTAATAAGGAACATAAATTAATTGAAATTAAATTAAAAGACAAACCCTAATTCTAGTATTTTTTTATTTATTATGAAAGAATTAAAATATGACCTAAATTAAACCTAATTCATTTATGTACAATTTAAATAGGAAAATAAATAAATAAATAAATAATATTGTTATTCTGAAAAAAGGGAAAAATATTAAAAGGAATAAAAAAAATTAATTAACCTAATTCTATTTTGTTGGATTTTTATTAAAAAGAGATTAAAATTAAAACCTAATTAACTAAATATTGACATATATTAATTTATGAAAAAATAATTATAATAAAATAAATATTATATCTTTTGTGTTTTTCTGATTTTTTTATAATGTTTTCATATTTTATAGAAAAAATAAATTAATTAATGAAAGCAATAAAAATAAATAATATAATAATTAAAACAATAAAAATAAATAATCAAACCAGGGTGGGGTGTTGCCCCATTATGGAGGTGTAGTTTGAGAGGCCTGGCCCAATTGTATTCTGAGTTCGTTGACTTCTTTGGATCTCGTATGGCACGTTGACCAGCACCTATGGTGTTCCTTGAATCTATGCATTTGATTTGCAAGCAGCTGGACGCGTGGCTCATGGGATTCTGATGGAATATGGTGGTCTTTCATGTGAACGCTGCATAGAATGACATATTGAAAAATAATATGGAGTTTTGGCCAGACCTGGGACTTGAACCCAGGTCTTGAAGGTCACATGCCTTAGTCCCTGCCAGCTGAGCTAAGCGAATTCATTTAATATATAATATATCATAAATAATATAAAAGAAAAATAACGCTAACTGATGAAACACGCGCGAATTTCAAAAGGACCTATCACATGGTGACACGGGGTCATCTTCTTCGTTTTCCTGAAACAAGAAACTCATGGGCAACGGTTTTCTAATTGTGGCTTTAGGGTCTCTACAAAAAAATAGCGAATAGCCATATATGAAACATAAATTGGGCGCGATGACATATTCTTCTTCGTCTCTAAGCCCTGAATTCAACCATGGTATCCAGAAGTTCCAATTTTTCTTGTATTGGGAAACCCTCTTTTTGAATTCCTGAAACCCTAAAACGCATACATGGTATAATCACATAGATCACGAAAAAATGCAATTAAAAGTAACAGTTAGCTTCAAAACTTTATGATGAACACGAATCAGCCATTAACTTTTACAAATAATGCCTAGAATGGGATGCACGATTATGGAATTTCTTGGATGCAGTTTTAGTTACAGGTACCAATTCTTTGCGCTTTTATTGTTGTTTTTGATTGGAGTACGATCAGGAATTCACAAGGAAGCTTTTGCAAAAGGAATGGAGCTTTGAATCAGTCTCTAGGGTGGATTTCAGAATTGGATTTTTTTGAGAAATTTTGCAAGTTTGTAATGAGGTTCTGAGCGCAGCTTGCAGTCTTTTTTGATTAGGGTTGTGTTGTAGTATATGTAAGGAATGATTTAGGTTGGAAAAGCTGTACAAAATCTCATGAATTAATGGTTTTTGATAATTGATTTTGTTAAGAATCTTTTCACATCTTTTTTCATGTTCTTTGTGTCAATTAGGTTCAAATCAATCCAAAACTTTCCTAAATGGGATATGCACGAAATATTGAATCCAAACATGTATAAAAAGATTTGTTTTGGTCAAGTTTTATATTTTTCATATATTAAAATCATTTAAATGAATATAAATTAATATTAATTCAAATAAATAATTAAAAAATATGAGAATACTTCCCTTTGGGCCTAGTGGTCGTGCATAGGCTTGGCATGAAGAAATTTGGAAGAAAATTGGGCCCATTTGCATTTTTAAGCCTTTTGCATCAATGTTGACTTTTCAAAATTTCCAAAAATTTCCCAACTTCCACAAGGCATAACTTGGTCAATTTTTAAGCTTTTCACATGTTCTTGGACATTTTGGAAAGGTCTTTGAGTCCTTTAACCAATGCCTTTGGTCCCATGTCATTTTGATTTACCAATCTCAAGTTATGGCCTTTGACTTAAAGTCACTTTTTGTTGACTTTTGAAAATGACCTATAATGTTGAAATTGATAACTTTTTGTGAGAGCATTTCTTGGACTTGGAACATGAAGATGAATTGTAGTAAATGTCTTTCTCTTCAAAATGGGCTTTGGATGGAATTTTTCTGATAATCCATGTGAAAGTTATGCCCTGGTCAATTTCAGTTGACTTTTTCAGCTGTCCAAATATAGCAACTTTTGCATCTTTGATGATTTCTGAGCCAAATTTTGAGAATCATGATCAAGCATTGATCAAATGATGTTTGTGGCTTCCAAATGATATATTGACCAAAAATTTGAACTTTTGACTGTCAAATGACCATTTTGCCCCTACAGTTGACTGTAGTGCAATCTAGGGTTTTGACTGTGCAATTTTGAGCTGAATGCCTTGAAACTTGACATGAGGGTACTTGACCATCTTTGTAGGCATGTGAGACTTGATTGGGCCTTTGAAAAGTTCCTTTGCTTGACCAGAACTCAAACCCTAGTTTTGACTGTATAGGAGCCAGTTGAGCTGCATAACCCTTGGGGAATCTTGTGACCTTGATTTGGCAATTTCTTGATGAATATGGGAGGGCAAATTTTGGGGTACAACAGTAACCATATCTCCTGAGGGCTGTCATACTCCGTTCACTTCCCGATTATGTTTCAACTGCACCAACAACATGGCGGAGTATGAAGCATGTGTTATGGGTCTTCGAGCTGCTATTGACCTGAGGATTAAGTTCTTAAGTGTATTCGGGGATTCCACTCTGGTGATAAGTCAGATCAAAGGTGAGTAGGATACGAAGCACCCGAATCTCATTCCTTACAAAGAGTATGTACTGACATTGCTCCCACACTTTGAGGAGGTAACTTTTGAACATTTCCCACGAGAGGAGAACCAGTTGGCGGATGCGCTAGCTACCATGTCTTCTATGTTCAAGGTTATGTGGGACAATGAAGCTCCCCAAATTACCATTGAGAGGTTGGATGAACCAACACACTGTTGTGAGATCGATACCGAAGAAGTGGCGAACAAACCCTGGTTTCACAAATTCAAAAGGTATCTCGAGGCTCAAGAGTATCCCGAAGGGGCATCTGTCAATGATAAGAAGTTTCTGAGAAGGTTCACTGCAAAGTTCTTCCTCAGTAATGGAATCCTCTATAAACGCAACCATGGCTCTACACTATTACGGTATGTAGACAAGAGCGAAGAAGAGAGGATCATGACAGATCTACATGAAGGCACTTTCGGAACCCATTCTAGTGGACATACCATGGCTAAGAATATCCTACGGGCAGGATATTATTGGTCCACTATGGAAGCGGATTGTTATCAGCACTCTCGAACCTGTCATAAGTTCCAAATCTATGCTGATAAGGTGCATGTGCCTATGGTCCCCTTGAACGTCTTGACAGCTCCGTGGCCCTTTGCAATGTGGGGCATCGACATGATCGGCGAGATCAGACCCACTACTTCCAATGGACATCGCTTCATCTTAGTATCCATTGATTACTTCACGAAGTGGGTTGAGGCAGCTTCCTTTGCTACAGTAACCAAGAACACCGTAGCACGGTTTATCCGACACAATCTGATTTGTCGATATGGTGTACCAGAGAGAACTATTACTGACAATGGTACGAATCTCAACAACACAATAATCACCGAGCTCTGTAAATAGTTCAAGATACAGCACCATAATTCCTCTCCCTACCGGCCGAAGATGAATGGCGTTGTTGAAACAGCTAACAAGAATATCAAGAAGATTGTGCAGAAGATGACGGTGACATACAAGGACTGGAATGAGATGTTACCATTTGTTCTTCATGGATACCGTACCTCAGGACAGACGTCGACAGGGGCAACACCCTACTCTCTGGTATATGGCATGGAGGCAGTCCTACCCATCGAAGTCCAGATACCTTCTCTCAGGATTATGAAGGATGCAGGTTTGAACAAAGACGATTGGATCAAAACCCGACTTGATCAGTTGAATCTAATCGGTGAAAAGAGACTTACTGCTATCTGCCATGGTCGGACGTATCAAAAGCGAATGATCGAGGATTTTAACAAGAAAGTTAGATGCCAAGAATATCAAGTCGGGGATCTAGTGATCAAACGCATCATACTGCCGCAAGGTGATCCCAGGGGAAAATGGACCCCCGCGTACGAAGGGCCATTTGTGGTTAGGAACATTTTCTCGGGAGGAGCTATGATTCTAACCACCATGGACGGTGACGAACTTCCTCACCCTGTCAATGCAGACATAGTGAAAAGATACTACGCTTAATCAAAGACCCGCTAGGTTGACTGGCCTAGGCAAAAATAAGGGCTTCCCGGAGAACCAAAAGGGTTCGGGCAAAAGTAAGGGATGAAAGAGAAAAAATATGTACACCCGGCAAGTCAAAAACCCGAAAGGGAGGCTTGGGCAAAAAGGGGTATCCCGGTGGACTGAAAATCCGAAAGGGCGATCCAAGCAAAAGTTAGGGATATTAAGTGTATCACTATGTCTCATTGGATCATCTTGCGACCAGACTTCGGTATCGACTATCACGCTCACACGGAGCCAACAAATATGATCAACCTTCGGCCAAGTAGCAAAGTGATGAGACGCTTGAAGATATAAAGGAAATAGAAGAGTTGGACCCAATGGGGTTGTTTCACATAGCTGTTTTTCTTTCTTTTACACAAATTGTATAAATTCTATCTTTCGGCGGTGTTCTCTTACTAGGACGTCAGCCTCTTTGTATAAAACGCCTATTACAGGCCAACTTCAAAAACCAATACAAGTCATTTTCACAAGAAACTTCAATTCATTTTTCTTTTTCTATTTTGTTTTGCAAGAACGTCCAATGATTTATTTTTTATATATGCATTTGAAAATGATTGCTGCTCATAAATATTTACATAAGAAAAAAAATACAATTACTCGTAATTCCAGAAACAGAGAAAAATAAGAAGTGCCAAACCTACAGTTACTCTGCCCATCAGGTATCGGGATAGAGTCAGCTTTAGAACATAATCACGGGTACATACACTCCCCGCAGAGTAAAAGTATCCAAAGGCATCGATGTCAGCTTCCTCGAAACAGGACATAACCATCCCCAGTCGAGGTTCATAATCGCGGGTGAGTCAGTAAAATTCATCCCCCAAGCGAAGTTTATTTCTCCAGATACATAAGATCAATCTCCAACATAGCTCATCATCTCCAGCAACAGAATTTCATCCCCAGCTGAGTTTATTCCTCCAAATCAGCGAGTCTACTAACAGAGTACTCTTCCCCTAAGTTGGTCCCCGCAGAGTTATTCTCCAGTATCTCGTCCAGACAGAATATTTACAAATTTCTAGCGATCGTCGGGGATTTATTTTCCCAGACGCGAGCGTACCCCGATAGCATTTCATGAACATACATTATGACATACGCATACTTATCATATACGACATAATCTCATTTATTTTGATAACATCATCTCACCTTGAATTTCATGCATCACATATAACTAACTCTGATATCTTTTCAGGAAAAGAGGATTAGCTTCAACAAATTCAGCAGTTATAAAGATCACATCTACAGACGACTAATGGAAACTCAGTCCCCGAAATCAAACGGGTCAAATAATCTATATTATCACTTTGAAGTAACTCTACTATCCAGGTTGCTTCTTACAGCCCTACTACCTAGGATTTCATTTCGAGGTAACCCAACTATCCAGGTTCCTTCTCACAGCCCTACTATCCAGGCTTTCATATCAAAGTAACCCTACTATCCAGGTTCCTTCTCACAGCCCTACTATCCAGGCTTTCATATCAAAGTAACCCTACTATCCAGGTTCCTTCTCACAGCCCTACTATCCATGCTTTCATATCGAAGTAACCTTACTATCCAGGTTCCTTCTCACAGCCCTACTATCCAAGCTTTCATATCGAAGTAACCCTATTATCCAGGTTCCTTCTCACAGCTCTACTATCCAGGCTTTCATATCGAAGTAACCCTACTATCTAGGTTCCTTCTCAAAGCCCTACCATCCAGGCTTTCATATCGAAGTAACCCTACTATCCAGGTTCCTTCTCACAGCCCTACTATACAGGCTTTCATATAGAAGCAACACTACTATCCAGGTTCCTTCTCATAACCTTACTATCCAGGTTCCTTCTCTCTTATCTCCAGACAGCAGTCCACAACACTGTAGGACTTGGACCGGATCAAACACGATTGGTTTTGCATTTCCCCAGTAAGTCGCGGTGCAACATATACCCTGACCAGATATGCAATTCACTTCCGCTTCCTTAAGTCGGAGTTAATTCCCCAGTAGATTAACGGACAACTGAAGCTCATAAAATTCTATTTCCCCCAAGACAGATACCAACATTCCTCAGCAGATTCCTCATCAACAACAGTAATAGGGACTCTCGTCAAAGGAATATCTCAGGAAATCAACATTCTCTAGATGGCGTCTTTAAGCCTATCTCCAACAATTCTCCGTCTCATCCAGGATGGCATCTTTAAGCCCATCTCCGACAATCTTCCATTATCGACCTCCAAATGGCATCTTTAAGCCCATTCCCGATATCACAAATCAAGTGTCACTTCATGCGAGTGCAAATTTCCGGGCACTCTAGTGTTCAATCATCTTCCACCTTCAGATCACGAAAGGCAGGCTAGCCAATCTACATCCTCAGGTTTAAGAAGATTGAACATGGGCAGCTATTGTACCCCAAAATTTTCCCTCTCATTTTACTCAATACATGTCCATTGAGATCTTCAATTTGCTCAAGGTTGCCCAAGAGTGGACCAGACAAACTCTCTCCTAAGGCAGTATACCTCAAATTAGGGATTCCATTTTCATCAAGATGGGTGAACCACAAAGGCCTCATATGCTCTCCATAGTCTTAATATGTTCTCAAGACCCTACCGTTTATCGTGAAAAATGGTAAACAACCGCTGATCTTCCAAAAGGTAACTTATTTGGTGACTCGTAGGATCGATCAGATTGATCCTAAGACATGGCTGATTTTTATCGTTTAAATGCTTTAAAATAGAGAGTTTCGACTAATCCTAATGGTGATTAACGCAAGTAAGGTAAAGACACTTTAAGTAAATTGCACGGAGAAAAGCTTGATAAAGTAAATAAAAGCATTAAAGGCTGGTTAAATAAATGACTTCGACTGAGATAAATAAGTGAAAGCGATAAATTGCTTGAATGTAAAAGATTTCGATTAAGGTAAATGGTGTTTCACACATACATTCTCAATGATTCTTTCTCTCACGCTGGGTACTTGAATCTAAATGAGTGACTTGTATACAATGATGAACACCCTTAATAACTACGTGAACACTTAGTATTTATACTAAAAATCCTAAGTAACTGCTGGGCAGTTACATCGCTTCGCGGTGACACCACATGGCATGTTCACAACCATTGATGCCTACTTCCACGCCATGTTGCGCTTGGTAACTGCTGGGAATCGTTTTCCCTCCAACAATTCGAAATTCAAACCGTTCGATCTTGGGCATCAGAGACCTTGGTCGAAAGGTTGCTCCTTCAACGTTGAAAATAACATGATTCCAACTTAGAGAAATTTCTCTAAGTATCTTGTCATTCTTTGATAAGCCTTCGATGTGATCAGCTAATCGAAGCCTTCTTGTGTAGGAAACTCTTCTAACTCATAATTAATGATCTATATGATAATAGAACGTGGGTGTCGAATTTAGGAGCCAACAAATTGCCCCCCAAGAATGTCTTATTTCGACGCTTAGAAGAAAGAGGCATTATTTGATATTCCATTTGACACATGTCCTTCACTCTCAGCCACAAATTAGTTTGTGCGCTTTTCGTCTCCTACCAACCATCTGACAATCTCAAAAAAATCATCATTTCAACTTTTCCAAAGATGACACTTCAGTAAGGCACTTCGCACGCACGATGGCCTTTCATACGCTGTCATCATGACCATTCTCTGAACTCGAGGAAGCATGCTGCAACGTTTCTGTTTTTCAGAACGGTTACAGCGCCAATGTGTGCCACGTGCCCCACTCTCGTCTGTGGCATTAAATGACCTCGAGCCCTGTGATTTTCCAATCACTATAAATAGCACTAAGTGCTTCATTTGGACTCTTTACGCTTTCTCGCATCCAAACCTTCGATCGAATGAAATCTTATGCAAACAGCCCTTTGCTTCTTCCTCTCCAAACCCATTAATCTTTATTCTTCATTCACCCTCATTTAAACCAAAAATGGCTTCACGTACTCTTGCTCCCAATGCCCCAAGAGCTAGCATTCTCTCCAAGACTGCTCAACCAGAAACCATCTCAACTGCTCCGGTAGTTAATTATATGGGAATGCGAAGGGTTCCTGAACCCATGGGTGATGCTGAGCGCAAAACCTATGGCTCTCAACTGCTGATTCCCGTTGGGTATTCCAACCAAGTTTTTGCCATGTCAGGCCCTCTTTCAACATGCATTACTGACCCCACAAACATTGAGGGTTTCTTCCCCGCGCATGAGGCACTCAAACCCATTGGGTGCTCAAAGAAGGCGAAAGATGATACTGAAGATCCTGCGAAAGAGAAAATAGATCTTCGGTTTTTGAACAGGGGGGTTAGGGCTTTTCGATCTAGCCCTAGCCTTACACCAGAATATACCGCTTGGCTCAACAAGATGGAGGAGTGCCAGGCTTCAATTTGGAAAGGAATGGGCATTTATGACCTGGTCATGTTGTCCAAAACTGGTCTTAACTACTGTCCTGACATGCTGGTAGCTTAATTGCTGTTTTGGGACTACACTCACTATACCTTCCACTTGCCTTGTGGAATGGTTATGCCCACTCTCTTTGATGTGGCCGCAATTGCTGGTCTTCGACCAACTGGGGACTACTTCGACCCAGAGGAAATTTCTGAAGACCAGATTGGGTTTTCTGTTACCAAACCCACCTACACCACTTACACCAATCATTACCATGACAAATCGACGGCTACGGTGACTGATGTGGAGCACATCGCGTTTCTAGCCCTTTGGCTGTCGCGCTTCGTATTCTGCATGAAATCCCTACATCTTTCGACCAGTGAACACTGACCCTTGATCAGTTGTTATAGTCTCAGGGATTCCAAATCTGTAGATAATGTTCTTTTGAATAAATTCAATGACATTTTCTTGGTCTGCATTGACTAAAGGGATAGCTTCAATCCATTTAGTGAAATAATCAATGCCTAACAGTATATACTTGTGGCTCTTCGATGATGCTGGTCGAATCTCTCCAATAAGATCCAACGCCCATCCTCTAAAAGGCCAAGGTTTCACTATTGAGTGAAGCTCGCTTGCTGGTACATGTTGGATACCAGTATGGACTTGGCATTCCTGGCAACCCTTCGCGAACTCGACACAATCTTTCAAGATAGTGGGCCAATATAGTCCTTGTCGAAACA
Source organism: Vicia faba (assembly GCA_948472305.1). NCBI lineage: Eukaryota > Viridiplantae > Streptophyta > Magnoliopsida > Fabales > Fabaceae > Vicia > Vicia faba. The sequence goes on from OX451737.1 coordinate 114,447,297, forward strand.
ACAACCATTTCATCTTATGACCTACTTGGTGAGCCCCACATGCTCCAGCATGCGTAGTCGAAAGGGCTATGTATGCTTCGGTTTTGCTTAAGCATTTTAATAATACCCCTTCAGGCATCTTTTTAAACAACTCATTCCCCATGAGTACGTAACTTAACGCCCTATATTTTATTTTTCGTTTTGTCAAAGCTGCTGGATTTTGTAGATAATCTACAATGGGTTTCCTCCAATCTTGCTCCGATAAATTTTCTATGAACGAAATTTCGAAATCTCTTTGATCGGCATATCCTAGTCTTGTCGATTCCAAATCAGTTGGAGACAAGCTGGTTGCTGTCATTTTTTCTTGGACTTCAATTGCTCTTTGTAATCTCGTTTTTGAAATCCTATACCCATATGCAATTTGTGCCAAATCATTGGCTATTTGGTTTTCCAATCTAGGTATGTGTCGAATATTAACCACTTCGAATTTTTTCAATAAACGATTTGCTATCACAAAGTACATAATGAGATTTTCTCTTATACATTTGTACTCTTTTGTGATTTGCTTAATGACTAACTCTGAGTCTCCCATTATTTCGACTCGAGTTGCCCCCAATTCCAACAATATTTCAAGGCCAGTAATTAGAGCTTCATATTCAGCCTCATTGTTTGAACAAGTACCTTCTATCTTGTACTTGAATTTTGTTGGAATTTTTTCTGGAGAAATAATTAAGACCCCTACTCCCGTTCCATCTTTATGGCTGGAACCATCGAAGTAAAATTTCCAGGGTTCTATCTCCAAGTAATTTATATTTTGTACCTGAATTGAGTGGTCAACTATAAAGTCTGCTACCACTTGTCCTTTTACTGCCTTGAGAGGCATAAAGGTTAACAAATACTCAGTTAATGCTAGAGCCCACTTGCCAATTCGATTGTGCAAGATGGGTTTCGACAACTTGTATTTGAAAACATCAAAATGGGACGAAACATACACATCAACTGGTTTTATATATTGTTTGAGCTTTGTACAAGAGAAATAAAGACATAGACATAATTTTTCAACTTCGCTATATCTAGTTTTTGCATTGTTCAAAACTCTGCTAAGGTAGTAAATGGGTCTTTCGACTCCATTTTCATCCTCTTGGGCTAACATGCTTCCCAAAGTTTTGTCGGATGCAACTATGTACAATCTCATACTCCTATTTCTACAAGGAGGCACCAAAATAGGTGGATTGGTGAGGTACCCTTTGATCTTGTCGAAGGCTTCTTGTTGCTCTTGCCCCCACTCGAACCCTTCCTTATTCAATCGAAGTAAGGGTGAGAAGGCTTACGCTTTTCCACTTAGGTTAAATATAAATCTCCTTAAGAAGTTTATCTTGCCCAGCAGAGATTGCAGTTCCTTCTTGTTCGTTGGCGCTTTCGCTTCCAAGATTGCCTTCGTCTTGTTCTGGTTGATTTCAATTCCTTTCTTATGGACGACGAAGCCCAAGAAATCTCCAGCTTTCACACAGAACGCACACTTCAAAGGGTTCATCTTCAGACCATGCTTTCTCATTCTTTCGAATGATTGTCGAAGGTGGTCTATATGGTTCTTCTTGGAAACAGATTTTACAACAATATCGTCAATATATACTTGCATGAAAGTGTTAATAAAATCATGGAAGATAGAGTTCATTGCTCGCTGATATGTTGCCCCAGTGTTTTTTAGGCCAAAAGGCATTACTACCCATTCGTAAGTGCCTAAGGCCCCCGGGCATCGAAAAGCTGTTTTCGACACATCTTCTTCAGCAATGAAAATTTGATTGTATCCTGAGTAACCGTCGAGCATGCTCAGGTACTCGTGGCCAGCGGCAGAGTTGACAAGCATTTCCTCCACAGGCATAGGATATTCATCTTTGGGTGTTGCAGCATTCAGATCTCTGAAATCTATGCACACCCTCAATGTACCATTTTTCTTAATAACTGGCACAATGTTTGCAATCCATTCGACGTACCTCGTAGTTCGTATGAATTTGCACTTCAGCAGTCTTTCGACTTCTGTTTTGATCTTCGACAGTATTTCTGGAGCGAAGCGTCTTGGAGTTTGTTTGACAGGCTTTTTCCCGGGTTTGATTGGCAACTGAAGTTCTACCAATCTTCTGTCGAGACCAGGCATCTCGTCGTAATCCCATGCAAAGCAGTCCTTGAACTCCTTCAGTAATTGGATCACTTCGACCCTGAGCTCTGGGCCTATTTTGGCACTGATGTAAGTGGGTCTTTTATCTAACCCTTCGCCCAAGTCGATTTCTTCTAAAGGATCCTGTGCTAACATTTTGATGTTGTTCGCCAGGGGGTCCTTTTCGAAACCCAAAGGCTCATCGTCGTAGATGGCGTCGAGCCTCTGTTCCTGCATTCCTTCTGTCGAGATATCGGGAGGTTCTGGGTCGAAATCTTTTCCAGGACCTATATCTGGTGGCTCTGGGTCAAAATCTTTTCCAGGACCTGAAAAAGGTAGTACTTGGTCATTGGCCTTGGTGTCCATATATTTTACTTCGGCTTCGAGAGCCGTTATCATTCTGGTTTCGGCTACGTAAGCCGAAATTCGCTGTAACGCTTGCGAATCAGTCATTATCACTGAATTCGCTTCCCCAACCAGTTGGCTGGATGTCAGTTAGCCCACTGAAATCAATGTGAGACAAGTCTTCTTTATCCCATTGAAATCCATGATCAGGATGCAGGTACAAGGAACAAAAAGCATTTGGCGCCATGTCGAAGTCAAGTGCTGGACATGGCCCAATGTGAGCCAAATTTTTGTCGAAGTCAGCTCTCCCTAGGTGATTAACTTCACCTAAGTAGTAGCTCTGATCTGCTTCTATATTCTCGACAATCCCATCGGGACGCCATAATATCACCCTTTGGTGCATCGACGATGGTACTGCTCTGACACCATGTATCCATTCTCGGCCTAACAGTAGGTTGTAATTTGGTTTAGCCGATATGACCATGAACATGGTTGGTCGAAGGATGGATCCCACTTTGAGGTCTAGTTGAATCACACCCATGGTGGTCCCTATTTCGCCTTCGTAGTTCGATAGGACCATATTATGAGGCTTAATGTCTTCATCATTCTTGCCTACTTTTCTTAGCATGAAGTGGGGAATTATGTTGATAGTCGCCCCATAGTCCACCAAGATTTTGTTTACAGTGGCCTCTTCGAGCTTTGCCCTTATGAATAAAGGCTTGAGGTGAATTTTCATCGCCTCAGTTGGTGGTTCTAAGAAACCATTTTGCTCTTCAGTGCAGCCCTTACCCATGACAAAGTAGCATACTGGCCTATGCTTGGCCATCTCTTGTTCGACTTCCCAGTCGTTTGCTTCGACTTCCATTTGGCGGTCGAATTCTCTTGGCAAGACCGAAACTACATTTATCATGATGTCTAATGTGTCGTCAGACTCGGAGCTATCTTTGTCACCAGCTTCGTCTTGATCAGGCCATACTAATCTATTGGCCACTGGTTCCCTCTCCAAAGGCTTTCTTTGCTTTCGCTGGGGGACATTTGAGCTCGACTTTGGTTTTGGTTCGTTGGCAGCCTCTCTCTCAGCCTTGTGCCGCCTTTGGTACCTTCTCCACTGGGATCGAGACATTGGGTTCTTTCCCTTGTAGTTACTTGATACTTGAGCAATTTTGGTGGCACCTACATGAGGTTCTTTCTTGTGTGTCAAAGATGAACCTCTTGGCACTTCAAAGGAATGCCACCTTTCTTTGTTGGGTCTCTTTCGACTCGATGTTTTGAGCCATGTATCGACTGGCACATTGGTTGGAGGCCTGAAAGTTAGTGGCCTCTTTTCCTGACTTGAACCCTTTTGATAGGTTCTTCTAGGATCGTGTCGAACATCAGAGCCTGCACTTGTTTGGGCATTTCTGCTCCATTTTTTGTTTGCTGCTCTCACACCTTCGATGTGTTCAGCAGCTTTCTTGTCAAAAATAGAGTTGCATCGAGGACACAGCATTACTTCTGATTTTTTCTTCTGGCATCGTTGCAAGAATTCTGCCAGATTTTCGTTCTCTCGGGGGAACGATGTTATGTTTGCTTGCTCTTGCCTGATGGCTTCCTCTGAAACTTTTGATTCAGAGATTTCGACCATGTTGACATTCATGTTGTCTTTAGTAGCAAGAGTCATTTGCTTCATTTGAGCCTCCAGGTCTTTTGTTTGGCCTTGCACCGCAGCCAAGTAGGAAGTGGGTTTAGTTCCACATTTTGAGACTCCACCTGTTTCCAGTTTTGGGCCCTCAGCGGCCTTTTGGACTGCTTCGATTGTTTTTCTAGAAAGGTTCCCAGAAAAACTGCCAAATATTGGCATATTGATATGATCTTTGGTGACTTCGACCATAGTTACCCTTGGCCTTTTCACCTGACTCCTGGAAGCTTCGATCACATTTACCCCTGAGGGTTCAGCATAGTGGGCTTCCACCTGCAAAGGGCTCGAATCCACATTCACGGGGGCCTTGTCAGCGAACTTCAGCCTCCCTTTTTTGATAGCATTTTGCACAAGATCCCTGAAAAGAAAACATTGAGATGTTTTATGGCCCAGAAAGTTATGATATTTACAATAACCTCTTTTCTTTCTTCGATCAAGAGGAGGCACTTTTACCCCTGGGGGTATTATCATTTGGCCATCTTTTACAAGTAAATCAAAAATTTCATCACATTTCGTAATATCGAAACTGTAAGTCTTTTTAAGGAACCTATCATTGGCCTTTTCATACTCAGTGGGGTTTTTTCCACTTGAGGGGACTAGTAATTTGCAAGAGTATGGTGGCCCTCGTTTTAACTCAGCTAAATCGACCTCACTCTCCTCGACGGTTATAAGTTCGTCGAATGTTTCTGGATCTTCATCGTCCATTTCGACATATGCTATCTTTTCTCTTTTATGAGTTTTCGTCGCCCTAGCTTTTTCAGCTTTAAGGCATTCTACCTGTCGAACCCTATCGGCCAATTGGGACATGTCCCTCAGGTACTGAGTGTCTAATTTCTTCCTAATGGAGTAATCTAGACCTCCAGCGGCTATTTCGACTAACTCGTGCTCTGGAACTTGCGTAAAGAATCTTGCCTTGAGCAATCTAAACCTATTTAGGTATTCGTCTATAGGCTTAGTTAATCTCCTCTTTACACTAGCCAACTCTTTCAAGCTTATCTTGGTTTGTCCCATGTAGAATTGCTCATGGAACAATCTCTCCAACTGGGTCCAATGGTGGATCGAATTGGGGGGGAGAGTTGTGAACCAAGTAAACACATTCTTTGTTAGGGAACTTGGGAAATACTTAATCCTTAGGTTCTCATTGTTTGAGATTTCTCCCGCTTTGATTAAATATCTTGCCACATGTTCGACAGTGGATTCTGTCGTGTCCCCTGAAAACTTAGTGAACTTAGGGACTTTGCGTCTAGGAGGCAAGTCCGTTTGTAACACATATTCCGACAGCGGGGATGTGAAGTTGGGCCTACGGAAGCCCGTATTCATCCCGTTTTGCATCATGATTCTTTCAATCATGGCTGTCAAGTTATTCTCCAAACCAACATTCTTGTATTGGATTTGCTGAACTACTTCGTCAGTGTTTTAGTTTCTATTAACCATCCTTATTTTCGGGGCTACGACTCTCGGCTCTTCGACCCCGGGTTGTTCCATTTGTACCCTAAGGTTCTCTTCGACAGGCTGCTGGACTTGGTTAATAGTGGTTTCTTCCTCTAGAAGTATGCCTTGGTTTCCCCTTATCTGTGCCCTTTGGGGCTGTCGAATGAGTTGGGGTACCCCAAAAAAGTCAGCCAGACGCGACATTTGCGCTGTCATTTGCTTATTCGACTGGGTGGTATTCTGTATTAGAGGATTTAGCATTGTACTTAAAGTTTGCGCCAACATTTGAACCATGTCGTGGTTGCTTTCGTCCATTTGTTGCCTCAAGACTGCTGTCGAGGCATTCGTAAGGCCAGGCATTACGTGAGACGTTCCTCCTAAGAGTTGGTTCCTACCCATGTTCGCCATACCAACTCCAGAGCCTTGGAGTGGCAAAGAGGCGCTCACTAAAGGTTCTGAAAAGGTGGACGTAGCATTCGTCAGGCTAGTCAATTCAGAAGTTGGCATACCGTAGGGTGGTTCTCGATTTAACCAGACTGTCGAAAAACCTGGGGGAACATATGGTCTGGTTCCTTGGTTTCCCCTTGGTGGGGGAGTTCCCAAAGGAATTCTGGGGCCTGTAAATGAAGGTATTAGCCCCGTTTGTGTAACCGTTACTGCTGGCGTTGAACCAGCGGTTACCACTTCGCTTATGGTTGGGATAACCGTCGCTCCCACGTTTGTTTGTGGGTTTTCTCCATTGTTTGGCGGATTCGCCATTTCTCTACTTCTTCTCCTAGTATTGGTTTCGTTGGTGTATATTCTACCACTTCTCAATAACATGCAATACTCTCGAAAAAGGAGTATATTTTATAAAAAACGATTAAACTCGTAAAATCAACACAAGGTCCCACTGGGCGTGCCAATTTGTTTACCGTGAAAAATGGTAAACAACCGTTGATCTTCCAAAAGGTAACTTATTTGGTGACTCGCAGGATCGATCAGATTGATCCTAAGACATGGCTGATTTTTATCGTTTGAATGCTTTAAAATAGAGAGTTTCGACTAATCCTAATGGTGATTAACGCAAGTAAGGTAGAGACACTTTAAGTAAATTGCATGGAGAAAAGCTTGATAAAGTAAATAAAAGCATTAAAGGCTGGTTAAATAAATGACTTCGACTGAGATAAATAAGTGAAAGCGATAAATTGCTTGAATGTAAAAGATTTCGATTAAGGTAAATGGTGTTTCACACATACATTCTCAATGATTCTTTCTCTCACGCTGGGTACTTGAATCTAAATGATTGACTTGTATACAATGATGAACACCCTTAATAACTACGTGAACACTTAGGATTTATACTAAAAATCCTAAGTAGCTGTTGGGCAGTTACATCGCTTCGTGGTGACACCACATGGCATGTTCACAACCATCGACGCCTACTTCCACGCCACGTTGCGCTTGGTAACTGCTGGGAATCGTTTTCCCTCCAACAATTCGAAATTCAAACCGTTCGATCTTGGGCATCAGGGACCTTGGTCGAAAGGTTGCTCCTTCGATGTTGAAAACAACATGATTCCAACTTAGAGAAATTTCTCTAAGTATCTTGTCATTCTTTGATAAGCCTTCGATGTGATCAGCTGATCGAAGCCTTCTTGTGTAGGAAACTCTTCTAACTCATAATTAATGATCTATATGATAATAGAACGTGGGTGTCGAATTTAGGAGCCAACACCTACATGTCAAGTTCCATGCCTTGCACAAGAAGTTTTCTCAGTCAACTGCTCAGATGCTTGAGAATCGACTGTATTAGGTCAAAAGTCAACTGTGACCCACATACAGTCAAACTCCAATATATTTGGTCAACATTAACATTTTGAAGTGACCTTAATCATTTTATCAAGGTTTTATCATGATTCCCCAAGGAATGCTCCAAATTCATCAAAACCCAAAAGTTGCTAAATTAGGATTTCTCAATAAAAGTCAACCAAAACTTTGACCAAGCATAACTTCCACATGCTTTATCATAAATTTTACATCCAAAGCTCATTTTGAAGAGGATGTAACTCCCTACAACTCATCTTCATCCCACAAGTTCAAAATATCCACTCATAAAAATATGTGAATTTCTACATTATGGGTCCTTTTGAAAAGTCAACAAAAACACCTTTTAGGTCAAAGTTTCTTACATGAACATGGAAGAATAAATTGAGATGAAACAAAAAAGAATGCTTAGTGGACATCCTAAGCTTTCCAAAAAGTCAAAGAAAACCTCTCTAGGGTTAAAATTGGAAGAGATATGTCTTGTCAAAGTTAACCCTTTTTGCAAAATTGCCAAAAGTCAAATGTGCTCAAGAATGCATTTTTTTGCTAAATGGGCCTAATTTTTTATGCTTGCACCTCAATTAGAATGTGGTCCACGACTCAAATATTCACCCACACATTATTTGCTTTATTTTTCAATTTATTTTGATTTTTTTTAATTAAAAATTGAATTAAATCAAATAATTGATGAACAATAGCAAAGATATGATTTGATTTGGTTTTTGGACAGGTTGGAAATCAAAATATGCTGAGTTATCAAGGCCAAAATGAATCAAGCATATTTGGTACAAGAAAGGGATGATTTGGCTCAAAATAGAAAGTTTACATGTAGCTTGAACATCAAATCAAATATCTCATAATTGAGAAGATTCAATCCAAGTTTGTAACCCTAATTCATTCCTATATATATATTGGACGTATACAAAGCAAAAACAAGGTTTTGCAGGCGTGAACAAGAAGAACAAAACTTGAAATCTTCAAAGAAAAGTGCAGATCCAATCTTGCTCCATAGGTCGTTTCAAGTGTTTCAAACGATCAAGTCATCCCCCTAGGCACTCACTGAACATGTAGCAAGCATTTGTAAGGCTTGAAACATCTAGAAACGCACGCAATTACTCTAACAGTTTGCTTATGTTTTTCAAATCGATTATTAAATTTCTTGCATCATTAGCATGTTTAAGTTATATATTTGTGATCCTCATCGTGTTTGCAAGCTAACTGAATAATTTAATTGGATTTTTGAAGCCTATATCTGCACTTGCCATTGTTAGGGTTCCCATATGCGTTTTGGGGTTTTTGGCTACAAGCAAAATTAGACCACAAGATAGATACTGGGATGATCGGGACATCATGACCGGTTGAACCATGGTCTTCAATTCCATTTATATTGCGTTTTGTGAATTTTTGAATTACACTGGTTTTAGCCATGAAAGTTGTCTGTAGGTAAAGGTACAAAAACCTAAGGCGACGGGGAAAGGTAGAAGAAGGTTATGTGTCATCCAGTCGTTCGCCCATTTGAAGTTTCGCGCGCGTGGGAGTCAGTGGCTTGTTTTCTTTATATTATATTCTGCTTTCATTATACTAACAATTAACACACACAATGCAGCTGGCAATGAGGCATTGGTATTCAGCATAAGGACCTGGGTTCGATCCCAGGTCCCAGCGTTTCCTTTGTTTTATTTTCTTTCAACAGATCCAGCACATCTCTCATCCCGGTGTCCACCATACTCCATCAAACTCAACCAATGGATTCATCATCCATTCAATCCAACGCACAGGCAGTGAGGGACTATGATACGCCCTCAAGTCAACGCTACAAGAGATCAGACGCTGACTGGGCTTGGAGTGTTTTTGGGCTTGAAAATTTCAGATTGGCACCCCCCATTTGCTAGCATACAGGCCCAGTTTGCATTTTTCTTTTCTATTTTCTTTTTAATTTCTTTAATTAATTTCTTTTATCTGTTTTAATTAATTAACCCAAAAATCCTTTTCTTTTTTTTAATCAAAAAATCACAACAAACTACAAAAATGTTTTTTTAATAAAAATATTTTATTTCTTAATTAATTTAGTTTAATTAACTTAGGGCAATTTAATCTCTTTTTATAATTAAAAATAATTAGACTTAGGATTTGAATTGTACATAATTTAATTAATTTTCTTTTAAAATACACCAAAATCATTTTTTCATTAAAATATTTATTTTAATTAATTAGGTTAACTTAAATACTTTTTTTTCATAATTAAAAAATAATTAGAAATTAGGGTTTTATTTAATTTGCAATTTCATTGTTTTCTCCAATAAAAAATGTACAAAAATCTTTTTTCTTTCAATTAGGGTTTAGGTTATTTTTCAACATCCCTCGTATTTAATTTGCCGCGCATTTAATTATTTCTTTTCCATTATTTTTGTAACTACCAATGGTTTGTAATAGTTGAACTAGGGTTTATTTACTGCTTTAATCCCCGATTCTTTGGTTATGTAATTAATCCCCATCCCCCGAAGCCTTGTAATAGCTAGGTTTATTTTTTCACACTTTTAAGTTCCTGCAAATATTTAATTGTCTAGATGTATGCTAATAGGATGGTGTGGCAAGAATACTTGAAATCAAAACGATAGATCACCTAATGTGCAAAGATTAAATAACTGAAACAATTCATATGCACATATTCACTCCTAGGGTTTACTTCACTTCGGTTGCCTTCGGTAAACAGTCATTAAGCATAGGAGATTTTAGTGATTGCCCTCCAGTCTAAAAGATTAAGTTGTCCCATTCGAATGTTGCCTCAGAAATGTTGCCTCAGAAAGATCTTAAGACTCTAGGGTTACTACTAAAGTTTTCTAACTGTTGCTTTAGTGATTGTATTTGTCCTTTTCGAATGTCCCTTACAAACTCCAACGACGGTGCTACCTACTCCCTAATAGTGAGATAACACTGTCTAAAGGAAATGAGAACAAACAATATTTTTTCGAGTAGGTAGAATCTTAAGTACTTGCTCAATAAAAACTTTTCACACAAACACCTTTCAAACAAAGCTTGTTGTATGTATGTGATACAACGAGACATATTCGTATGCGTTAACCCCTAACTTTTGTCTGAACCGCCCTTTTGGGTTTTCAGTCCACCGGGATACCTTTTTTGCCCAAGTCGCCTTTTCAGGTTTTCGACTTCCCGGGTGTACAATATTTATATATATCCCTAATTTTTTCCCGAACCCATTTGGTTCACCGGGATGCCCTTATTTTTTCCTAGGCCGGTCAACCTAGCGGGCCTCTTTTAGGCGTAGTATTTTTTGACTAAATCCGCGTTTACAAGGTGCGGAAAATCTTCACCGTCCATGGTGCTAAGTATCATAGCACCGCCAAAAAATATCTTCTTGATTATAAATGGCCCTTCGTAGGTGGGAGTCCATTTGCCCCTGGGATCACCTTGCGGCAGGATGATGCGCTTTATTACCAAGTCATCAGTCTGATATACCTGATGCTTGACTTTCTTGTTGAAGGCTTGGATCATATGCTTCTGGTACATCTGACCATGACAAGCAGCCGTAAGCCTCTTCTCGTCGATCAAATTTAATTGGTCCAACCTAGTCTGAATCCACTCGTCTTCATCTAAATCTGCATCTTTCATATTCCCCAAAGAAGGAATCTGGACTTCGACAGGTAGGATCGCTTTCATACCATAGACTAGAGAGAATGGGGTTGCCCCAGTTGATGTCCGTACTGAAGAGCGATAGCCATGAAGAGCAAATGGTAACACCTCATGCCAATCTTTATATATCACAGTCATCTTCTGTATAATCTTTTTTATGTTCTTATTGGCGGCTTCGACTGCGCCATTCATCTTTGGTCGATACAGAGAAGAATTATGGTGCTTAATCTTGAACTGCATAGAGTTCCGTGATCATAGTATTGTTAAGATTAGTATTATTGTCCGTGATAATCCTTTCGGAGATGTCATACCGATAGATAAGATTATGTTTAATAAACCGGGCCACGACATTCTTGGTAACAGAGGCGAATGAGACTGTTTTAACCCACTTTGTGAAGTAATCAATAGCAACTAGGATGAAGCGATGTTCGTTGAAAGCAGTAGATTTGATTTCTCCAATCATATCAATGTGTCACATTGTTGATGAATTTCTACTTTTCTACCATTGATGTGCTCGTCGTATCTTTCTCCTGATGTGTGTAGTTTTTGAGAAGTTTACATGTCTAGTTTCAAATGTCAAGCAATCTTTTGTTGTAAAACTCTAATGCGGTCTTTAATTTTGCATCCGCTAGAAGTGTGAGGATGAAACTAAATTTAGAGAACGATTCAAGAACTATCAAACATAAGTATTGCATTTGAATTGGGGGATTGTGTAAACATCATAGAGGAAACGGTTTTTGTTATTAAAGGTTTCCATCTTCATTGTCAGTGCCTTCTTCGTAGTTTTCTTTGCTAAATAAGTTCATATAATTTAATTCACCATCTTCAGTTTCTTCACCAATCTCTTGTTGAATTAATAATTTATTTGGTTATGATTGTTCTTGTTGGGATGATGGTATATATTGGTTGTATTTATTGCACCAGTTTTAATTGATATGATGACATATATGACTCTATTCTTCACTCGTCTAGAAAAAGTGTGATTGAGACTAAAATAACTCCTTAATCATATTTTTTCATTCAACCACTTATTATTATATCTTATTCATTCAACCACTATATTTTTCAAACGTGTTATTATTACTTTTTCTTCATTCAACTATTCATTGTTATCATATCTTCTTCATTCAACCACATATTATTATCAAATATTTTTTGTTAATATATTTTTAATATCAAGAAAGAAAAAAAAGCATTTATTCATTTACTTAAAAATATTTGAATAAAAGAATAAATAAATATTTTTTGTTAATATATTTTTAATATCAAAAATATTTGTATAAAAAAATAAAAAATATATATTTTTTGTAAATATATTTTTCATATCAATAATAGTCACTAAAATCAAGCCCAGATGTACAGATAAAAATATTTACAGTGCATCTTCTTTCAATTATAATAAGAGCAACATTTTTTGTCTCCAACAAAAATCACTTTCTAACTTATGTACTTCCCTTCTGTCAATGTGAAGTTTCAATTCCGATGTCTGTGCTTTTATGCGCGTCCTTCTCCACGGGGCATTTTCTTGGAACTCGCTGCAACAAAATTTGATTCAACAACTCAATAGATATATAAAGGAAGAAGTTTGATTCACGCAAATCTCAAAATTTAATATTTAATGGAAATAAAGAGAGCATACTGTCTTCAACATCCTTAAGCTGGTAATAGTGAGGGGCTATCTCCACTAACCACTCAGGCTTTAACTCTGTGATCTGCCACAAGAATATACACTTTCTGTTATTCTCGAAAAACCAATAGAAAAAGTCAACATTAAATTAATTAAATGTAGGGAATACCTGTCTCATATACTCCTTGGTTGTGAGAACTAGTTCGTGGTACACAGCCCATCTTGGAAGAACCTTTAAGTATAAACAAACAATAAACACAAAACAAAAAAAATTGATATTTTTTATAAGAACACATAAATCCCCATCCAGTATTTATAATAAAGGTTCATGCATGAAATATAATAAACCCAGTCGTCAATCAATCAATATACAAATTAAGCTTCATGCAAAAGTATAATAAACCCAACAGTCAATATACAAAAGCAAATTATGCCGATCCGGAAAACTTGTAAAACTTGTAATCATCAATTACCTGTGCCAATCCGGAACTAGGATGTATGTGAACAGTCTGGCCATGTTTAACTGTCCGATATAATCCATTTTTTTGCAATTTTGCCGAGTGTGGGAAAAATCCTATATTGTTTAAAATTTTGAATCAGCAGGATAAGAAAAAGATTTTTAATGTAAGTGATGATTACAAGTTTTAAAAGTTCACCTGATGTTATAGATTTCTTGATAGCATCTAAATCATTAGTATTTGTTGTAAGCTCGATCTCAACCCTCTCTAATAGACCTGCTAGTTGATCACGAATATCTCTTGCCCGTTTCATACTCCTTACCTAAACATCAAAATAACACCATAAAATTCAACGTGTAAGATGCATAATATCTTTAGTCAGAGTGGAACTTTGGTTTTTCCCAATATAAAGTATGAATAAAACCAAACAAGCTAATTTAGCAGAGGAAAGAAGACACGATTAACATACATTTGTATCATTATCACCTCAGACTCAAATTATTAGAATGATACATTTATAACTCTAAGGCACAGGGTAATTGAACAAAAATTGCCATAAGGCTACAAATTAAATTAAAAATTAATAAACTAAATAAACATTTCTAAATAGTTACACCACAATTATCTCTACTACTTTTCACTTATTCGTGCAACGGTATTAGTTTTCACTTTTCAAAGCAAAGAACCATACCTGAATATAATTTTCATAACACCATTGTGTCGAATAATTGGTTTCCTTCCAAGAATTGTAGACCTGAAAAATATATATACAATTTATTAATGAGGTCCAGCAACAATCTAGAACAAGGAAATATACATATAGTAAATTATGCCCTTATCATGACAAATATGCATGCATTGCATCCAAACAATAATCTTGACATAACTCGTGATTGGTTGACAACACATTACGTCTAGGTGAAGAGATAAGTTCACAACAGGAATAATGATATATTGTAACATAACTGAGGAAAACAGAGGAGTGCTAGAATGATGTGAATGTAGAATATCCTACTCCATGATGTATTCAGAGAACTATGGTCTCCAATTCATCATAATTCCCACCTCAAAATCGAAGACAGATCTTTATTTTTTTCCATACTATATTCATATCATGTTATTTCTCTCTATCTTACAAGCTCTAATTAATTAACTAATAGTTGGGACTCTGCTAATACATAATTAACAACAAATACTCAAGGTGTGATGAGATCAACAATTGTGCATGTCATTTCCAAAGATACACAAATGAAAATAGACAAGTCAATTACTAATTAAGCACAAAAAATCAAAAGCAATTGAACCTTTAGCAATGCAATATGATCTCCGACATTTCCAGTGTGAAAATTCAGCCTTGCATTGTCTGCATGCACTTGTTTATCCTTTGGACGATAAAATATTGAGTTTCCAATAGAAAGCATAGCAGCAATGGAAATGATGTCTTCTGAACACTTGTATTTTTCTGAAACGACTATCATTTTTGACAACATAGGATCAACTGGGAACTCAGCCATCCGTCTACCAACCTTAGTTAACTCACCAAGCTTATTTAAAGCACTTAGAGCAAATAGAAGTTCCAGGGCTTTCAATAAAGCTTCAGCAGGTGGGGGGTCCATAAAATCAAAGTGCAACAAGTCGTGAATACCAAGACTTTTTAAAGTCAGGACCACATTTGCGAGGTTTGTCCGCTGAATTTCAGGTACAGTGTTGTCGTCTAAATCATTCTGATAGTTGTATGCAGTATATAACCGGAAGCACTTCCCAGGACCTGTTCTTCCAGATCGACCAGCTCGTTGCATTGCTGAGGCTTTAGAGATCGGAGACACAAGTAAAGACTCCATTCCTGTCTTTGGGTTATAACTTTTCATCTTGACGAATCCCGGATCAATGACATACTTTATTCCATCAATTGTCAATGATGTTTCTGCAATATTGGTGGCAAGGACGACCTTTCGTGCCCCTTCAGGAGTTGGTTCAAATATTTTTGCTTGTAGTTCAGTTGGTAGGTTGGCATATATAGGACATATAATTAATTCGGCAATTTTAGTCCCTAAGCCTCTAGTTCGGTGCTTCAAGATTTCTTCTGCCGTTTCAATTTCTTCTTGACCAGTAAGAAATATCAATATATCTCCAGGAGGCTGAGTAACATGGATTTGAAGTGACGTGACAATGGCTGCATCTAAGTAATCAGCTTCTGGGGCTTTCGTGAAGTGTATTTCAACCGGATACCTTCTCCCTGGAATTTTGAATATAGGAGCAGAATCAAAGTAATCACTGAACTTTTCTGCATCAAGTGTAGCACTTGATATCAACAACTTGAGATCAGGCCGGAAGCGAGAAATATCCTGTCACAAAAATTATAATGTTAGATCTAGAAATGAGATTATTTATCCAAGAGCGTGTATTTAAACACATCTAGGTATAAGAAAAGACCATTCATTGATCAGTTATAGAAAATAACCAAAATAACACAACAAGTTAGAACAAAAACAATACATGTAATCAACATCAAATCAGCCGCCAAACAAATAATTGCATACATGTGTGCAAAAAATGTTTTGAATGCAATCAAAAGATAGTGATTGTTCAAGGGACAAAATTATATCATTTGTCATTCAACTCACTTGAATTATAAATCAAAAAAAGAAAAAAATCAGTTACCTTTACTAATCCAAACAAAATATCAGTTGAGAGAGTTCTTTCATGAGCCTCGTCCACCATCACAACACTAGAATATTAGCAAACATAGTAAGAAAACAACCATAAAGCATCCAGCCTAATCTTGAAACCTAATCCAAAATACGCTCACCTATAACTTGCCAGATCAGGCTCACCAAGAAATTCTCTTAGTAACATTCCATCTGTCATATATTTCAAAATAGTCTTGTCTGATGTGCAATCCTCAAAACGGATGGAGTACCCAACCTTTAAAAAGAAAACTTCAAATTACTTATCATTTATATTTGAAAAATTGAGTCGGGAAAAAGGAGATATGTATAATGTAATTCTTCATAAATGAAAACCTCATGATTCCTATATAGTGTGTACATATTTGTACCATCTTTTAGGAAGTAGAAATTTTAAAGAATCTAGCCATATTAACCAACACAATATCAAAAATTATAATATTGAAAAATGAAGATAGCATACCTCATGCCCTAGTTTAACACCTAATTCTTGAGCAACTCGAGCAGACACACTCATAGCAGCAACACGACGTGGTTGAGTACATGCAATCTGTACAAAATATAACAATTTTAAACCTTATTTCCAATGCCTACTGTATAGGGAAGAAGGCATATAACTTCAGAAGATGGGGAGAACTACAGGCATTTGCAACTGAATGACACAATTATAAACCAACACACCATAAAACAATATAAAGCTATTTGTTCCACAAATGACAAATAATAATTGCCAACAACAAAGCAGAAATAATAAAATGAAATATCAGCGCTACACTCAAAAATATTTACCAATTGTAAAAATAAAAGTCGATATAACAAGGACATCAAATAAATTTTTTAAATGACTTAACCTATTATATGAACAGAAAAATTATAAAAGATATCAAAATCAAAACCGCACCATTCCATGTTTTGTATAGCCAGCTTCATGAAGATATTGAGGAATTTGGGTAGTCTTTCCAGAACCGGTTTCACCCACAATTACAAGCACCTATTTAAGGAAATTATTAAAGGTTAATTCAAATGAATATTCAATTTTCAATTATATACATGAAAATGTAATTAAAAAGGTAGTGAAATCAAACTAAGACAAAAGACAGTTCTTTGACAACAAAGATGAAATTCATTTCTCAAAACCCAGAAGTCAGAACTTGCATATTATAAAATGGGAAAAAAATTATTGAAAGGGGAGAGGTACCCATACCTGATATTCATTAACAGCTTCAAGCAATGCATCCCGATAAGCATAAATGGGTAATTTTTTCCTCTCCGCCTGAAAAAGGAAGTCAGAAAAGTGTGAATACATTATATATTTAATGAATTAATCTTTAACATTAAAGTTTTTATTGGATGTGCATGCATGAATGGCCCTATATAAATGTGCATAATATAATATCGATTTTTGCTCATCACTATGCACAAACAAAGGTCATGCACAGGCTGATATCAAATAAATCCATGGTCGTGCAAACTCAACATTGACTTTCCCCCCGTAAGTAGGCAACGGCACACATGGAGGCACTTGAGAAGAAGCACAAGACTAAAGGTTAGCTTTAGAGGTGAGGGCTGCAACAGCATTATAAGGACTACTATGGCCTTGTGTCTAGTTGATGTGTGTTAGAATGTTTTGAATATTAGCCATGACTTTCGAGGAATCTATGGAGAAATCTGAATTGTAATTGATTGATTGTTAATAACACTAGATTACATTTTATTTATAGATCTAGTTGGTAACCTGCTGTAGCAGGTAAAATCTAGGGCTGACTGACACTTGTCAGTCAGTTACAAGCTGTTAGGTCTGTTCTAACTGTAACTAACTGTATTAGACAGTTCAGCTACAGTTAGTTACAAGGCTATGTTAGCTCACATCAATCCTACAGTAAGCTCATGTAAGCGTATTTAATAAATCCTAAAATATTACATGAATAACTCTTTTAATAATGTGGGATCTCAACAATCTCTAATTCAGCCTAATGACCGACACACTACATGTAGGGGTGGCAAAAACGCCATCTATGGCGAGCTGAGCCAAGGTTTCCAATCTGTCATCTACATTGGCCGCCCCATTTTTTGGCGGGCACTAGCATGACATTTTGCCACTTTTAGGCTTTATGGATAGTAGGGCCCGCCCGAGCCATTTTTTGGAGGGCCAAGCCAAGGTTTCCGGCTCGCCCTCTTATATTAATACAGATCAAACTTTATTTCCGCCGATAGCTATGTGTTACATTCACCATTCCCTCCTTGAGATGTCAATTCCCCTTGATCCCCTTTCTTGCAACCTGTTGCTTTAACCAGTCCCTCTCCGAGAGACTATATCCTTTGCAATCCTTCCTAAAATACATATTATTCTATGCGGTTGCCTTGGCAGCCACAAAAGTAATTCAAAACTGACCCTCAAATCTATATTCTCCTTCATTTTTTTATTTTTAAAATAGTAAGTACGAAATATTTTAATTTCATTCATTATAACACTATATAGTTATATTTATGGAATGAAAATGGAGTCAAATAAAAGGAATATATATTTATTTTTTAAAATGTAGATCAACTGCCAAGGCAGCGCCTGTCAAACCACTAACACTTAATAAAGCCATTATTAATCAAATATTGAAATGCTACCTGAAGTGCCTCTGATGCTGACTTTACTTTGGACTTTTCAATTGAATCTTGCATCTCATCATAATCAAACTGTGAAGAAAATCTGGCTCAGAAACAACAATAACGCTATTAAACATCATGAGTCGAGTTTAATCATCAACATACCTTATCTCCATCCATCACTGATGCCTTGATAAAATCAATTTGGTCCTCGAACACGTACCTAAATACATAAATTGTAATGAAGTTTATGATTAGTAATGTGTGCACCTATGAAGCACAGACACTCCGAAAAAGACCTCGACACTGACATGAAGACACCGGTAATAATTTGAAAAAACGAATAAATTAGACGTAATCACAAGTGTCGGTACAAGTGTCTGATACCGACACGGACACGCCTTTTTCAGAGGTGTCAGTGCTACATAGGTGTGCACTCAAAGATACATAATGAACACCTTCAATTCTACACCTAAAGAATAAAAGCAAACTGATTTAAGACTTTGGGTGTCATCTAATAAGTAAAACAGAACCAGATTACATATCAAATTGGCGACAATTGATTTTAAATGAACAAACTTACTGGTAATCATCAGATGCTTGTTTTTTATTTTTGGAACCATACTTCAGTGTTGCTTTTCCTGGAAGATATTATCAAGAATGCACAAGTATTAAAATACAGAAAAAGAACAGGAATTTATTTTTCAAAAGGATATATACTATAAAGAGCACAGTAATACCAATTTGATGTTCCTCCCATGCTTCTTGTTCAGCAAATGGATTCATCTTTTCCTCAGCATGTGTATCCCTATAGATAAACACAGTCAAAGATGGTCAATAAGGCAGGTACCTTTTGGAAATTCATGCCCACTCAATGGGATAAAAATCTGAGGGAATAGATTATAAATGGTATCATGATAATAGTTCATATCCAACCCCTTTTCTTTTTCTTTTTATATTTTTTCAATTGTAGTGAAGATCATGTGGTAAGTGAAAACCTGTAACGCTGCATGGCCACAGAAAATCTCTTTTCTTGATTAACGCCACCTTCCTGATCATAAGCATCTGGCATTCTATACTGAAATTCCAGAAGAAAATGAGAGTTTAGCAGATACATATAGATATGTATTTAACTTATCACAATCCCAAATGATCCTTTTGTCAAGGATCCTATCCCAATTTCCCAAAAAAAAATAGAGATTGTGATATCTTTATACATAACTCCATTGCAAATGAGAAGGATCGTCATATTAATTATAAAATCTTTAAGAGCCCCACATCAGACAACTTATGGCCTAAACATATGTTTTTAAGTGAGGGCAATCATCGTCTTACAAGCCGTTTTATAAGGTTCGGTTAGGCTCAACCACAATTCTTAAAATGATATAAGAGTCTGGTTCAAGAATTCTTGAGCCACCTGCTATAAAACTATCGGGCCACTAATCATTTATATCGACACACCAAGCCCATTAGTGTTTGGTGTGAGGGGGTGTGTTAAAAGTCTCACATCGAACAATGTGTGGCCTAAACATACTGTGTATAAGTGGGGCAATTGTCACCTTAAAAGTCGGTTTTGTAAGTTTGAGTTACGCTCAACCACAATTCTTAAGAATAACCATAAAGATTCAGTAAGGTAGTAAATAAGTAATCATCTAAGGAAATTGAAATCATGACCAAATATATAACAAGAATGGTTAAATATGTCTTTAATTCCTATTAAATAACGACCATGAAAATTTAGTCCATATAAATATCTTATTCATGTTTAGTCCCTCTATTTAACAAAAATTTATGTTCAGTCTATTGGAAGAGATCTAAAACAGTATTTAAAGTTCAAACTTGAAAGGTTGTCATTTTATAGAGACCCGTGACATATTTAACCATAACAAGAACAGTTGGCAAATAGCTTATCGTGACTGAATAAAAAAGTCATTACATTTCAACAATAATCAAGCATGAAAGAATAAAATAATTCATCCTGATCTAACACTCACTACTCATGAAATATAAACTTATATATTACCTCATTCACATTGTCAGCCTCCTCCGACCGCTTCTTTATAAGTTCATATAACTCTTTCTTGTGCCTGATGAGAAATAGAAAACTTAAGAAATAAAAACTTTTCCACTCTAAGGATACAACTAAGTGAAGTAGAACTCTTTAAAAACTCTGCATAATGATGGAAGGGTTCTAGCTATCATGTACAAATGCAGAATTTACAAACAGGCCGGACACAATTAAATAAGTAGTAATGTAAAGAATTTGTTTCATGCGTGGTTATACAGCAAATAGCACACTTGTATTGATGCAAGGCTCTTAGAGCAATGGAAGATATAATAGTGCATCTATTTTGAGATACGACACCTATAATACAATTACTATGATATATTTCATACTACTCAAAAATAACTGCATCCTCGTCTAAAAAACTTGACTATCCATAAAACATAGTATCTTAGCGTTATTAATAGACGCAGAGAGAATGAAAAGTAGATAGATAGAGGAAAAAGAAGAATCAGTCATCTTTGGTCAAGGTATCACAGGAAAATGAGTATTTATATGCCTCTTTGCATGAAAGAGAGACCAGTGTTGTCTATGGCAGATGGTGGTATGTGACAGTGACAGTGACAGTGGCAGTGGCAGAGAGCCAAAATCCCGTCGTACCAGCCGCCTTGCAGCACCGTCATAGCGGACTATCACAGAAAACCCCTTAATAACGGCCTGTATTTACCATTGCGACGAGCCCAAAAACTGCAACTGATATCCGTCATGGCACCGCAATGGCTGATATTCGATAACAGTACGAGAAGAGGAAAATCATATCTAGAAACATCTAGCAAAGATATTCAACCTCAGGGCAGATGACGCATTAGCAGAGAAACCACAAACTCATTTATTTGGACGGTGGCACCATAAAAACAAATCTAAACTTTTCAATATAGTTTAAAAAATAGAATTAAAGACTAGGGTGCCAAGGTCGGGTAAAGCATCTCTTTTACATGATTTGCTTGACACTACTTTTTATAGAGAAAACATTTCAAGGAAATAGGAATGTATCATAAAGTAACAAAAGAAAAATTGGAGAAATCAAAAAAGCAACTAGTACCTTAGGTCACGCTGTTCCACTTCTGAAATCTTCTCAACTTCAAAAAGATATTGCTCATCTTCTATTTCATCTCTGCAATAATTATCAAAAAGTTATCAAATTCAGCTAGAAGATTAAGGAAAAACAAGCATTTTAACACATAACAGCTATGACTAAGAAACCAAATATTAATTTCTTCATAGACATAAAATCAGAACTGAAAACAACCTCAAGAAAACAAACGAAAGTAGAACCATACCTCAGTTCTTCTAATTTCTTTTCCTCCCTTTTCTTCAGGTATTCTTGCCTTGAATACTTTCTGAAACATCAAGAAAACAATAAGCAAAGTGACATACTGCAACCAACATTAAGCAATCAAAAGCATATCCTCCTTAAAAAAACATGTAAAAAAAAACTGAGCCTTAAGCACTACATGTTTGTTATTTGGGAAAATGATACCAATGGGTAATATAACAGCGAACCTTAAAGAATGAATATCATCCTGCTCAGCAGCATTAGATCTTCGAACTGCTTCTTCTGTTAGAAGAAAGATTGAACCAAGAAAATGAAATCAACATGTCGATATACAGACACAATGGCACTTCTATGTGTGCATGTATGTAAGGGCTACTGAGCTCAACAATCCGTTGTCATACATACCTTCCTCCTTTCGAGTCAATTTGTGTTCAGTCAACTGATAAACAAGAAACAATTCAAACAATTAGAATGCAAAAGCAGAAAAGTTAAGAACGGGGAAAATGTTATATGCATAATACATATATAAATAAATGTATGCACTGAACAGTGTAAAAAATGCCTCTAAAATATGCATTAGTAAATTTAAATTATATTAAAGACTCTTACAAGTTCTTAAAATTTTGAGGAATGGATGTGATCTAACATACATTTTAAAGCTGATAATAGCAATATAAAGAAAGTTTTCAGCACTAAGATACAACTTATATCAAGGTAAGCCTTAAGTCAGAATAATTTACATATTAACAGTTGAAAAATTTAATGGGGGAGGGCACAGATTAAAATAACATCCATTGCAGTGATACAATCAGACAAGTTAGATGAAACAAAGATAAGCCATGTTATTAATATGAATTGCCCTGAGAATGAAAACTGATAAAGTGATGTCGATGGACATTTTTACCCATTATTTTGAAAACAAAATCTTCTTTTATCCAAAAGGAAATGTTCATGTAGCTACAACTAAGATACCAACTTAAGTATAATGGTACCAACAAAAAAAAAAAGCATTTTCATAACAGTAAAGTCTTCCCAGTACAAGTGACCAAATAAATCTGACTAATAATGAGTACCTTCCGTGTTCCTGCAGCATCTCTTTCTTTCATATGCTGCACTAATTCCTCCTTCTCTCTTTGATCTTTCAATCTTTCTTCTTCTGACTGTTTGCAAAAAGACAGTAATCATATCAAAAACATTGACGAATATTAAAAAAAAATAATAAGAATGCTTTTACAAAACTGATTATCAGTAAAAGAGTTCTAAAGAAAGAAAAATTACCAAAGGATCTCTTGGGTACATTCAACATAAATTAAAGCAATTTAAAATCATTTCTTTTTCTTTTTGAGAGAATAAATCATATTAAAATGTACTAACAAAAGAGGATAGAGGCAGAAACTCAGTGATCAAGTGTCGAACATGCATATAAAAAGCTTACTGATATGCAACCATCTAACAATAATATGACAGACAG
Source organism: Vicia faba (assembly GCA_948472305.1). NCBI lineage: Eukaryota > Viridiplantae > Streptophyta > Magnoliopsida > Fabales > Fabaceae > Vicia > Vicia faba. The sequence goes on from OX451737.1 coordinate 114,470,524, forward strand.
CGCAACAAAATTAATCAAACAAGTGAATATAGTAGAACTTTCATTGATTTCAAAAAAAAAAAGTAGTATTTTCATCATCAGTACTAGTTGCAAAACTATGTTATATATAAACACAGCTAGACATCAAAAAGACACGTTACCTCTGAACCACTATCTTCATCAAGGGAAGTTCTTCTCTTAACTTGTCTTTCCCCTTCTTTCCTTAAAATCACCTGCATTGTTGCATTTGGTCAAAATAAGTCAAACCTTGTTAGGAGAAACTTTGGTCAGCAGCTTACCATGAGCATAAATATGAAATTGAATCTAATAGGTTATGAACAATTTGCCTCATCATCCTGATCATCTTGAACTTCAGTTTTCTTCCTGAAACGCTTTTTACGACTGTCTGGCTTTCTTGATGTAGAAGATGTAGTTATTGTCGATTTATCGTCACCGCCATCAGTATGAGCATTGTCGATATCATCATCATCATCATCCTTTAAAATTGTATAGGTCCCCTGCTTTCTCACCAACATCGCAGCTTCTCTCTCTTGTTTTTGATATTGCTAATATAGAGCACAAAAAGATCAATAGCCAGAAGATACTAACTACTTCTGTAAGAAAATATTTGCTGGATATACACTATGAAAATGGCATTATATTCATTGTGCCTCGGATCAAAACTTACATTTAAGCCGGATGATCTACGAGGAACTCTTGAGAAAATTTCTTCCGCAAACCCACGAGTGTCAGCTGTTGAGATACCAAACTCCACTAGCTTTCCCATTAAATCAGCTGGTGAAGTAGCTTGCTTGGCTGCAAAATCAAAAAGAGATTACTAAATATAGCATGTGAATCCCAACATATCATTTCCAAAATGATTATGTAGAATATATTTATAGGGTGATAAAATGATTTTAGATGAATTACATAGTCCAATCATGTACTGTACAACTGTGGGCTGAGAATATCCTAGTAGTGACATCAATTTGTCTGATACCCATGTCTTTAGATTGTCATCACTCGCCATTGTTACTGCAAGGAGTAAAATTAATCAGAATAATGTTGGATTATGAAGTCAGGGAGCATAAAAAGGGTGAATTGGATCATGATGTTAAAAAATGTTTATCAGCCCAAATAAAACTCAATCAGCAGTAGCAAATAGAAACAAAGAATGTTATACATATTAAATCATTGTAAGAGGTGTTAATGCAACAAAAAAAATACTTGTGAAATTTTGGTCCATAGAAAAATTATCTGAAATCAATTTAATTCAATTAAAAACTGTTTTTCATCCATTGATATAAGGGCCTGCTTGGATTAAATGAGTGGATGGAGTGGAGGGGAGGGATTTAATTAAATAATTTGTTTAGTTGAGAAGATGGGTGAATAGTAGGGGAGATAAGCCTTTCTTTGTTTAATTCGTAGGGAAAGGGAAGATAGAGTTTTTAATAGAGGAAAGGGTTAATTAACTTTTATTACCTTATTATAATTGTGTGTTACATTTTATGTATTGATATTTTAGTCGCTGCATTTGAAATTTTATAAACTGGCCTTCTTCCCCTCCAAATCCCCCAAATATCAAAGAGAAACCAAAGTTAGGAAAGGGATTCTGATCCCTTCTCCTTCATTTTCATACAACCATATGCCCTAAAGGAAAAAGATGAAGAAGAAAGCAGGGAAATACTACTAAATAATTGTTATTCAATACTAGTTAAAAACAATTTGTTTCAGTCCCTGTTTGGATAAAACTTAGCTTAATCTGGATATGGTCCAAGTTTAATTTGTTTTACAGTCCTTTTTTATTTTTTTCTCTAGGAGTTCAAACCCTTACATCCACACATTTGTCTAGAATTCATCTATTCTCCTTATCTTTTTCCGTAATCCAGTGATAGTTGTGAATTCAACAGAAAATGCTATAAGGAAACTCCTTATTCAGATGCTACGGATTATTAGAAACATAGAAATTGAAGAAAAGATTCCACTTCTTTTTTGATATTTCTCAAATGATAAAGTTGATTACCATACTCACCTGAATGAGTATTTATAACTAGCTAGGACTATGCTGACTCAGCACGTACGGTTACTCACTCGATCCATCCCTTTTTTCTAAGCCCCCTCCTCCCTTCCCCTCCAAACTCTCAAACAAAACATTAGTATCAAAAATCATTACTCCAGGAATCTAAAGTGAGATTCCAAACAAAATAGATGGGAAATACAAAAAAAAACAGCAAGACAAGCTTTCTTAATCTCGTACTACAAAAATTAATTCACATATTTATGTCCCTTTCATGTTTCTGCTTCCTTAGTGCTCCTAATCGTCATTGTCTTGCAAAACAACACAACAACAACAAAGTCTTATCCCACTAAGTGGAGTCAGCTACATATCAACTTTCGTCATAATGTTCTATCTAGGGCCATGCTTCTATCCAAATCGTTAATCTCAACATTTATCTTAATAACTAATCTTATAAATTAGTGCCGAAATAAATAACCTGTATCCGGAATTTTGATTCTTGAAATCAACTCCTAAATATTAAAAGAAGCATATGATTAGGGTTTGAACCCAACAATTTAGGTCAATATTTCTAGTCATATCGGTGCTCACAGATATCCTTCAAACTTCAAATGTAATTAACTTCCCATAAATTTAAAATTTCAGAAGCACAAAATAATCAATCTAACATTACACGTCAAACATCAATCTAGAAACTATAACTCCCCTACTAGAATTTACATAAAAGAGAATCAAATTACACAGTGTTGCACGGTTCAACAATTTCCATCAAATGCGTATATTAAACCCTCTCTCTGGTGCATTTCCTTTACCGTGAGCAGCTATCTCAGCCGCAAATAGCGCTGGAATGGCATTGAGCAGGAGGAGAGGGGAAGAAAATTGGGAATTAAAAAAAAAAAAGGAAGAAAGGAAAACCTGGAGTTTCAAAGGTTAACGGCGGCCTTCCAACCTACGACAACCGATTCCGGATACGTATTCCGGCGAGGTTTTCGTTTTCCGGCGAATAGAGTTCAGTGACTTCAACTTGTTGTTTTGTTGGAGGTGCTGAGTTTTGGTGTGTTAGGGTTTTAATTGATACTTGTTTTTCTCGATCTGTTAGTTTTTATTTTATATCAAATCTCAACTACAAATATATGATTGATTTGTTAAGCTCAATCTTGATTTAGATTTGACTTAAAATCGGAATTAATTTAAAGATAAAATTAGTTACGATTTAGTTTTATTTGGGATGATTAAAAAAATTTATCCAATTTAATTATTTGTCGCTTTATTTGAATTGGTTGTCAAATATTTGAATTATAAATTATAAATAATTTTAGAGTTAAATGACTTTTATTTCTGGACTAACGAGTTTTGATTTATTTTATTTTTTAAAAAAAATTATTTTCGTCCTTCAACAAATATAGATTCTTTCACCATAAATTTTGTGTGACTATTGCATCTAGAATCTTGTCTTATGTGACTTTTTTTTTAATTTTTCTTTTATTTAAATAATGACATGTAAATATTCTTTCCATGTGGCTTTTTTATTTCAATTTTTCCTTTGTTTAAATAATGACATGTAAATATTCTTTGAAAACATAGAAAATAATCTCAAAAAATTGCTTCATATGGAATTCGAACCCAAGATCATTTGCATGCATGACCAACGCACAGTTGTAACACCTCATTTCTATCCGGCGAATAATATTAAAATCAGAGTTACAAAATTTTGACATACAAATAAGATGCTACACTTATTACTTAAAAACACCTTCAGTGAATCGCATGTAAAACAGATACATAACACTTAACTCGAATGAACTGTTAACCACATAATTTAATCTTTAAAATGAAATAACTTTTATAAATAAGCAGCGGAATCACAATTTTCAATTCAAACGATATAACATTTATGTCCAACTGAAAACAATTTTAGAAATAACAAAGTACTTAGTAAATCAATTTAAAATTCAGCAACAGAAGTAATCACAACAATAAAGCAACAAGTGTTCATCTCCCCGAGTGTTACGTATCAGAGCAACGACACTAACTCAAACTATTGAGGTAAACAATCTTCACTCTGGATTACCTGCACGTTACCAACATAGGGGTAACATTCAAATAGAAGGGGGAGATATCGAACAATATAATAGAACATATGATAAATAATATATTAGAATTCGTTCATACAAAATCACCACTTCGCAGCTCTTTAACAATATTTAACATAATCAATTCACCCACACATAACTTATAATGCAACATGAAATGCGACTTGTTTTTATGCACATGCATGTGATACCAATTGAGCAGAACTCCCAACTTAATAATATGTCAATTAATAGAGGCATCAACAAGGCATAAGCCTTCAACTTTACATTTACCAATTCAGGTCAACTTACCGAGCATGAGCTCTCAACTTGATATGCTATGTATGTGACAACAGTATGAATGTAGTAACAACAATAATAACAATAATTCAACAACAACTCAACACAACTCGATATTGGTCATAAGCCTACAACTTAATATTTGTCAATAATTAGAGGCATCTCAACAAAATTCATCATTACTTGCCAATTCTCAAATTATAACAAAGTATACGATACACTGTAACAACCAAAATATACTATGATGTCCTACGTAATTATTCGAGCAATTCAACTATATTCGGTTAAGTAATTTTCTACTAAAAATACTAATATTTTCGGTTCTATAATACTATCTCCAATTTCATACCGTTTACTGCTAGTCACTTATTAATTATATTATCTCTCCTGCTACTAACTTATATTTACCAGTAATCCATTAATCATTTAGGAATAGATTACCTTAAGAACTCTAGTTATTATAATGGAATGTTAAACGAAAGTCATTAACCAATTAGTATGCACATGAGCGTTAAGAAAGGAATTACTAAAGACATGTGCCCTCCCGGTACAAAGGTCATGCCGCTTAACACTTCCCCTTATGCCTCTGTGTCGGTCGACACACACCATGCCCCCTTGGCACAACTTGCAGCCTTGTGTCGCTCGACACAAGTAATTATGTCCCTCGGCACACCTTGCAGCCTTGTGTCGCTCGACACCTAGCACTTGGACTCCTTGGCATACCTTGCAGCCTTGTACCGCTCGACGCCTAGCACCTGAGCTCCTCGACACAACGTGTCTCCAACACTTTTGCACGGACTTCATCCAGTCTGTGACGAATGTTAACCCAGCCTTTCAGTATTCTCTTTGATTGTTAATTTTCGACCAACTGCACAGAATAACATGGCAACGTGACGACTATATCAACCTGTGATCTTCTCCACTAACAGATTCATCAATTTATACCAGACAGTTATGCAGAAAATTCATAAACAACCATAACATGAAAACAGGCAATTTTCAGAAACAGATCCATAAAAATATACGCACAATAATTATACGCACGACCAATACCTACATAATATTCATCGTAAGCCCATATTATAGAGTCAGAACCTCACCCTTACCTTGGATTGAATGTCGCTCTATTACTCTCCGGCCGAAAACCTTGCTTTGCTTCTTCTTCTTATTCCTCTTCTCTACAACTTCTCACGACCAATTCCAACTCCTTCTCAATAACCTTGTTCTTTATTTAAATAAAACCTCACAATATTATTATTATTAGTGGACTTAATAACACACTCCCATATCTCTACTTCTAAGCATTAAAAATATGCCCAACACAATTATTCTATTATTCTACTAATTCTAATATTATTATTATTAATAATCAACTAATTAATTAACTAGTAATAATCTATGAACTTATGACAACACAACATCTCACAACATCAATGAATAATTCGAAAATATTTAATTAAATAATTAATAAATTAACCGGCGTTACAACTCTCCCCCACTTAGAATATTTTTGTCCTCAAAAATTTACCTTGTTCAAACAACTCGGGACAAGATTCCCGCTTCTTACTCTCCAACTCCCACATCATGCTTTCTCCGACAGCTCCTAACCAGACTACTTTCACCAAAGCAATCTCTTTGCCTCTTAGAGTCTTCATTTCATGATTCGTGATCCGTACAGGCATCGTTTCCATAGTGAGATTATTTTGTACTTGCACATCATCCATATGAATCACATGAGATGGATCTGAAATATACTTTCAGAGTTGTGACACATGAAACACATCATGCAAATTTGAAAGGTCGGGCGGTAAAGCCACTTTATAAGCAACATTCCCAACTCTGTCCAAAATCTGATACGGAGCAATAAAACAAGGAGTGAGCTTCATAGGCTTCAATGCTCGCCCAACACCGGTCACAGACATGACTCTCAAAAACACATGGTCACCCTCTTGAAATTCTAAATCTTTCCTCCGCTTATCATGATAACTTTTCAGTCTACTTTGGGAAGTTTTCATCTTTTCTCGAATCAACCTCACCTTCTCAGTAGTCTCTCAAACAATTTCAGGTCAAAGCACTACACTTTTTCCAGACTCATGCCAACATAAAGGAGTTCTATATTTCCGACCATACAACGCTTCAAAAGGTGCCATTACAATACTAGAATGGTAATTGTTATTATAAGTGAACTCTATTAATAGAAGACAAGTGTCCCACGAACCTCCTTGTTCAAGAACACGTGATCTCAACAAATCTTCTAACGACTGAATAACCCTTTCCGTCTGAACATCTATCTGAGGATGATACGCTGAACTCAACCTTAACTTAGAACCCAATGCCTCTTGCAGGCTCTTCCAAAAATCACAAGTAAATCTCAGATCTCTATCTGACACAATACACAATGGAACACCATACAACTTTACAATTACACTAGTATAAATCTCTGCCAACTTCGACACTAGAAAACTCATATTAATAGGAATAAAATGAGCCGACTTCGTAAGCCTATCAACAATAATCCAAATCTAATCATGTCCTCTTGGAGTATTGGGTAATCCTGTTACAAAGTCTATTGAAATGTTATCCCATTTCCATTCTGGAACTTCTAATGGTTGCATCAACCCTGCAGGCTTCCGATGTTCAACTTTCGACTTCTGACAAGTGAAACATGCATACACAAAATATGCCACGTCACGCTTCATCCCAGGCCACCAAAACAAATTCTTCAAATCTTGATACGTTTTTGTATCTCCTGGATGAATACTCAAATTAATTTTATGACTTTCCTCAAGAATCGTTCTTTTCATATTTGCATCGTCAGGAATACAAATTCGATTATGAAATCTCAACACACCTTGCGCATCTAACTTGAAATCACCATTCTCAGACTGATCGATTCCAACCATTAAATCTACCAATCTCACATCTAATTTCTGAGCTTCTCTGATACTATTCAGAAAATCATTATTAATCTTTAACATTCCCAATGTAACACTCTGCGGTGTCACCTTGCAAACTAAGCTCATATCTCTAAACTGTTCGATTAGTTCCAATTCTTTAACCATCACTGTTGACATATGTAAGGTTTTTCAACTTAAAGCATCAACCACGACATTAGCTTTACCCGGATGATAATTCAAACTGAAATCATAATCTTTTAATAACTCCAACCATCTTCGTTGTCTCATATTCAACTTCTTCTAATCAAATAAATACTTTAAACTCTTACGGTCACTAAGTACTTCGAATCTAGAACCATAAAGATAATGCCTTCAAATCTTCAGCAAAAAAACAACTGCTGCAAGTTCTAAATCATGCGTAGGATAGTTCTTTTCATGAGTTCTCCACTGTCTTGACGCATAAGCAACTACCTTATTGTTCTACGTAAGTACGCCTCTTAAACCTAATTTAGAAGCATCACAATATACAACAAAAGGTTCTCCTAAATTAGGTAATATCAAAATTGGAGCCGACGTCAATCTCTTCTTCAATTTTGTAAAACTTTCTTCACATTGAACATCCCATACAAAAGCTCTACCTTTACAAGTCAACTTAGTCAAGGAAGTGCCAACTTAGAAAAAACTTCGCTAAACCTTCTATAATAACCAGTTAACCCCAAAAAGCTTCTAACCTCGGTATCCGACTTTGGAGTTTCCCATTGTAACACATCATCTACTTTAGACAGATTTACATTAATGCCACTACCTGAGATAAAATGGCCAAGAAAACTAATCTCATTTAACCAAAATTAACACTTAGACAACTTTGCATACAACTTCTTCTCTTTCAAAACTTGCAATACTATTCTTAAATGTTCTGCATGCTCTTCTTCTGATTTAGAGTAAATCAAAATATCATTAATAAGAACCACCACAAACCAATCCAAATAAGTATGAAAGATACGGTTTATGTACTCCATGAATACTCCCAGTGCATTAGTAACACCGAAAGACATCACTTAATACTCATAATGTCCATATCGCATCCTGAAATCCGTCTTCTGGATATCCCCATCCTTCACTTTAATCTGATGATAGCCCAACCTAAAATCAATCTTGCTAAACACACGAGCACCCACCAATTGATCCATCAAGTCATCTATTCTTGGACGTGGATACTTGTTCTTAATCGTTACTTTATTCAATTGTCTATAATCAACACAAAGCCTCATACTTCCATCTTTCTTCTTTACTAGCAACATTGGAGCTCCCCGCGGCGATACACTTGGTTTCATAATTTCTTTTCAAGTAAATCTTCCAATTGCTTCTTTAATTCTGACAATTCAGATACATACATCTTGTATGGTGCCATAGAAACAGGTATGGTGCCAGGTACAAGATCAATAGCAAATTCAACTTCTCTCTCTGGCGGTACCTCGGGAATTTCATCAGGGAAAACTTCAGGAAATTCGTGCACCACTTGCAACTCCTCAATTATAGCTTGATTCTTGACAGATAGTGACGTTGTTAACGAGAACATCAGAGCCTCATCTTGCATCAACTGCCGCAACTATCTAGCAGACAACAGATCAGCTTCCTCTTCTTCAGGAGTAGAAAACCTCACAAACTTGTTATAACAATTAATATGAACACAATTATGCTCTATCCAGTTCATACCTAAGATCACATCTAACCCACTTAAAGGCAAAAAAACAAAATCAACGACAAGGGGAACTTTAAACACACAAAAGAAGTAGTCACTGATCCCTTGGTTGGAGTATCGACGACCATCTTTCCATTCATAAAAGACAATATAAGACCCAATCTTTTAACATAATCAGCAACAATAAAGCAATGAGTAGCGCCAGTATCAATAATAGTAATTAAAGGAGTACTATTAATGAAACATGTACCTCTGATGAGTCTATCCTCATTAGTCGTCTGAGTCTCAGCCAAATCGAACACTTTTCCACTGGTTTTCACCTTCTTTGGTTTCTGACACTAACTACCAATGTGTCCTTCTTCACCATAGTTGAAACAAATCATCTCTTTATGCTTGCACTCAGATATAGCATACCCAGTCTTACCACAACGGAAACACCTCCTCACCTCAGCACTACACACATTACTCTTATGATCAGGTTTTCCATATTTGAAACAAACCACACCAGCAGGAGCAACTCCCCCACTAGTTCTCTGACCCTGAGCAACTTTCTGTTTACCTTTACCAACTGGGGCATCATAGGGTTTACCATAGTTTTGTTGGTTTTTACCCCTCCTCTCATTGATAATCTTATAGTGAGCATTATTATCCTCTTCGTAGATCCTGCAACTATCAATCAAATCAGCAAAGACATGAATCTTCTGGTATCCAACTGCCTTCTTGATCTCTAGGTGCAACCCATTCTTAAACTTGATGCACTTCAAAAACTCAACATTTTCCTCGCTATAGTGCGGATAAAATTTACTCAACTCAACAAACTTTGCAGCATATCCTATAATCGACATATCCCCTTGCTTCATCTTAAGAAACTCGTTTTCCTTCTTACCACGAACGTCTTCAGGGAAATACTTCCTCAAAAATTCCATACGGAACACAGCCCAAGTGATATCTTCACTTGCATCCTCCAATTTTTGACGAGTCTCTAGCCACCAGTCATCAGCCTCGACTACTAGCATATGAGTACCATATCGAACCTTTTGCATTGGAGTGCAGTCCATCACATGGGAGATCCTCTCGACCTCCTTCATACAATCTAACGCTCCATCAGGATCGTACTTACCATTGAAGGTAGGCAGATTCTCCCTCTGAAAAGTTACCAAACTATGAGATCCATCATTCATGTCAATGTTCGGCTGATTCTCCATAGCCTGAGCCATTGCTTCCAAAGTAGCAGCAATTGCAGTGTCATTTCTTCCAGACATATCAAACTTCTAATTTAAACATAAATAGTTGTTAGAATTCAAATTAACAATACTCGATTGTTAAACAAACTACGACTCGACAACTTGGTCGGACAGACCGACTCGCTTTGATACCACTAATGTAACACCCCATTTCTACACGGCGAATAATAGTAAAATCAGAGTTATAAAATTTCGACATACAAATAGGATGCTACACTTACTACTTAAAAACACCTTCAGTGAATTGCATATAAAACATATACATAACACTTAACTCGGATGAACCATTAACCACATAATTTAGTCTTTAAAATGAAACAACTTTTATAAATAAGCAATGGAGTCACAATTTTCAATTCAAACGATATAACATCTCTGTCCAACTGAAAACAACTTTAGAAATAACAAAGTACTTAGTAAATCAATTTAAAATTCAGCAACAAAAGTAATCACAACAATAAATCAACAAGTGTTCATCCCCCCGAGTGTTACATATCAGAGCGACGACACCGACTCGAACTGTTGAGGTAAACAACCTTCACTCTGGATTACATACACGTTACCAACACAGGGGTAACATTCAAACAGAAGGGGTGAGATATCGAACAATATAATAGAATGCATGATGAATAATATATTATAATTAGTTCATACAAAACCACCACTTTGTAGCTCTTTAACAACATTTAACATAATCAATTCACCCACACACAACTCAGGATGCAACATGAAATGCGACCTGTTTTTATGCACATGCACGTGGTACCAATGAAGAAGAACTCCCAACTTAATAATATTCCAGTTAATAGAGGCATTAACAAGGCATAAGCCTTCAACTTTACATTTGCCAATACAGGCCAACTTACCGAGCATGAGCTCTCAACTTGATATGCTATGTATGTGACAACAGTATGAATGTAGTAACAACAACAACAATAATTCAACAACAAATCAACATAATTCGACATTGGCCAGAAGCCTACAACTTAATATATGCCGATAATTAGAGGCATCTCAACAAAATTCACCATCACTTGCCAATTCTCAAATTATAACAAAGTATACGATACACTGTGTCAACCAAAATATACTATGACGTCCTGCGTAATTATTTGGGAAATTCAACTATATCCGGCTAAGTAGCTTTCTGCTAAAAATACTAATGTTTTCAGTTATGTACTACTATCTCCAATTTCATACAGTTTACTGCTAGTCACTTATTAATTATATTATCTCTCCTCATAATAACTTATATTTACTAGTAATCCATTAATCATTTAGGGATAGATAACCTTAAGAACTCTAGTTATTATACTGGAATGTTAAACGAAAGTAATTAACAAATTAGTATGCACATGAGCATTAAGGGATACGAAGGAAATATGTGCCCCTCAACGTGCACAGGAACAAAAGAAAGGAATTACTAAAGACATATGCCCCCCGGTACAAAGGTCATGCCGCTCTACACTTCCCCTTATGCCTCTGTGCCGGTCGACACGCATCATGCCCCCTCGGCACAACTTGCAGCCTTGTGCCACTCGACATAAGTAATTGTGCCCCTCGGTACACCTTACAGTCTTGTGTCGCTTGAAACCTAGCACATGGGCTCCTCAGCACACCTTGCAGCCTTGTGTCGCTCGACGCCTAGCACCTGAGCTCCTCGATACAACGTGTCTCTAACACCTTTGCACAAAGTTCATCCAGTATGTGATGAACATTAACCCAACCTTTAAGTATTCTCTTCGATCGCTAATTTCTAACAAACTGCACAGAATAACATGGAAATGTGACGACTATATAAACCTGTGATCTTCTCCACTAACAGATTCATCAATTTATACCGAGCAGTTATGCAAAAAATTCATAAACAACCATAACATGAAAACGGGCAATTTTCAGAAACAGATCTAGAAAATTATACGCACAATAATTATACACGCGAACAATCCTTACATAATATTCATTGTAAGCCTATTATAGAGTCAGAACCCCACCATTACCTTGGATTGAAGGTCGCTCTATAACTCTTTGACCGAAAACCTTGATTTGCTTCTTCTCCTTATTCCTCTTCTCTGCAACTTCTCACGACCAATTCCAAGTCCTTCTCAATAACCCTATTCTTTATTTAAATAAAACCTCACAATATTATTATTCTTAGTGGGCTTAACAACACACACCCCATATCTCTACTTCTAACCATTAAAAATATGCCCAACACAATTATTCTATTATTCTGTTAATTGTAGTATTATTACTATTATTAATCAACTAATTAATTAACTAGTAATAATCTAGCAACTTATGCCAACACAGCATCTCACAACATCAACGAATAATTCGAAAATATTTAATTAAATAATTAATTAAATTAACAGGCGTTACAACAACCACTAGGCTAACTATTTTTGTTTGTAAATTCTTCCCTCAAATATTTAGTTGTTTCAATATTCTGCAAGTGTTTGTAAATAGTGGGGGTTGTGTTCTTTATTTACAAATGGCTTATTGTAAAAAGTGTTTGTAAATTTAATGCACAAATGGCTTGTTGAATGAACTTATATTCACAAATTCCATCACTTAATGTCATTCAATAAAATAGAGTATGAGACGCAAGGGAAATAAACCAAACATTATACAGCAAAATGATGAAACAACATCATATGAGTTCTTCTCACACTAAACATGAATATGTTCCTGTTTCATATCTATGAAAAAGTTACCCGTGCAAAAGAATTAAAAAATGTCATTACATTATCAAACAATTCAACATTTATATTCCCACACGGTTTCAGACACCGACATGGACATACATTTTTTAAAGGTGTTGACGCTACTAAACTTACACAAGTCTAGTGCCTGAAATGTAAAATTCTAAATGAGTGCAACAACGATATGATACAGGAGTATGAAGCTCCCTTCGCACAACCACGTTAGCCCTGCATGGGTAGTAAGAATATGTACCAGATTGTAGTTTGGTATAACCCAGTTGCCAAATAAGTAGTGATATACTGCGCATGACTGGATATTGAGCATCTACAGAAGCATGGCCATTTACATTATGTAGCTTCTTTTTGTCAATTGTTGCATCTAACAGATTATGTATAACAACTCGGTACTCCAAAACAGAAGTGGAATAAGGTGTAGCTACGGTTGTACTTTTTTATTCTTAAAATTACTGATTTCCTGTAAGCCAAATATCAAATTGAAGTCCACGGCTTTCGCATCAAATTCATTTAAGAACCAAATGTGATCAAAATGAATATACCTTTTCCAAGAAGTTTATCATCTACTATATTTGCCACCTGCGTTGAATGATGACACAGGCATAAGATAAAGCACATCAAATATCAACAACGTTATTATAGCCAAAGCTTAAAAATCACAAGAAAGTATAAGGAATTGAATGCAAATCTCATTAAAATGCTCACACTGTCTATTATTGAGTCCAAACACAACCCCCACTTTTTACAAACACTTGCATAATATTGAAATAACTAAATATTCGAGGGAAGAATTTTCAAACAAAAACAGTTAGCCTAGTGGCTGTGTGCTGGTCATGCATGCAAATGATCTAGGGTTTGAATCCCATATGAAGCAATTTTTTGAGATTATTTTCTATGTTTTCAAAGAATATTTACAGGTCATTATTTAAATAAAGGTAAAATTGAAAAAAAAACATGGAAAGAATATTTACATGTCATTATTTAAATAAAGGAAAAAATTTATTAAAAAAAACACATGAGACGCCACATAGGAAGATTTTGGGTGCAATAATCACCCAGGGTCTATGGTGAAGGAATTTATATTTGTTGAGGGGCGAAAAGATTTTTTTTAAAGGATGGTAAATCAAAACTCATTACTATTCCAGAGAGTATAAGTCATTTAACCCATAATTTTATTATTAATTAATTTTATAAAATATGATAATATAATAGTCTAAATGTAATATATAAACAAAATATATTAAAATTTAACTATTGATTATTATTTTGGGTTGACCAAATGCTTAATAAGATCGAATCAATTCTATAAAAGTGTTTCAATGGTCAGTGAACAAGTAAACCTCCATATTAAAGAGTCGCATGTAAGCAAAATCTTTTATTCATTTTAACTGTTGATGTTTATCCAAGAGCACTCCACATCTTACGAAAGATCAATTAGTGATGGTTCTAAGTGTTGTCCTTACATTAATGTTAAACACGTGATTTCACATACAAGATGGGGGTGAAATGTATGTTTTAGAAGAAATTGAGTTTGAAAAAAAATTGGATAGATTTCAGAGTTTAAAAGTATTTTAGAAAAGTCTTTTGAAATAAGCAGCGGAAAAAAAATGTGGAAATTTAAAAGTTAAGGGAAAAGAGAAAACACTAGAAGTTATAAAGGTTCAGTAAAAAGAAAAAGACCTAATCATATCTCCAAGATTTATGCTTGAGATTATCTAATAAATTTAAGAGTTTTTAGTAGGTTGAACTCTCAAACCCCCTTATACAAGGAAAACGGAGTTTGTAGTTAACTTCTTACCAAACAGCAAACAAGGGAGAGAAGCAGTGAGTCTTTCTTCCACATAATAGATTGAAGCGGTTAGTCTTCTTTCCACAAGAAACTTGGAGCGGTTAATCTTCAAGCTTCAAAAAAAGGTTTTACACGGGCTAATCTTGAACCTGAGAGATTTTAACATCAGGTTGAGCATACAAACCGCACTTTGATTTTATATCGGGCTAACCAATAAAATAGGAGATTTTAACACCAGACTGATCTCGAGTCGGACCTTGATTTTATACCTGGTTAACCAAGAACTTGTGAGATTTTAACATTGGATTGATCTCAAACCAAATTAAGACTTTTACACGGGTTGAGCCTTCGAACCAAACAATGGACTTAATATCTAAATCCTCAAAACCAAACTTTTAACGGATATAGCTTAGAATCCAAATAAAAAAATCACTAAATGAATGAATTATTCAACCAAGGTAAAAATAAACTTCCTTGGTGAATTTACAAATCTATCATTCCATAATACAACTACCTCACTTGCAAAATGACTTTCTCAAAAACATTATGGCTAAACTTTTAGTGAGAGAAAGTAAAAAATAAATATTTTAGAAACAGAGTGAGGATTGAGGAATGAAAGCTCACATTTTTGGATGTGAAAATATGTTGGAAAGGACATCTATTTATAGGCTAGAAATTGGCAACAAAAAAGTAAAAAATTTGGGGCCATAATTGATTATCCAATCTATTGGCATTATACACCGCTTGGTAGATCGAAAAACAATAGATTAACAGTTAAAAAAGGTGGTAAAAGATATATAGTTTTTGCATATCATTTAAATGATATCCTAATCCCTTATGGAACATTTTTGAACTTACCCGATCATTTGGGTAAAGACAATCGATTAACAAGTTTAAAAAACCAAAAAAAGTGTCAACCGGTTGGCCTAGACAAAAAATTGCCCAAAGTTTTTCTAACAACTCCAAACTTATATGGCACTACTTCAAGGAATTTTTGAAAGTATTTTCTTGAGAAAAATAAGTAAAAACTTATTTGTTTGTTTGTGCAATTAGTCGTATATTTTATGATAAAGTCCTAATGCTTTTACAATGTATATTTACTCATGCACACTTGAGTAGGCTTTCACATACTTTAAGTCATGTTATATGCTTCAATCTTATAGATGTTTGCTTGAACTTTACTTCCAAATGAGACTTGAGTTATATTCCTTTTAGGTGTCATCATTAGAGAATCTAACTTATCAATCTCTATTGATCTTGTTGCGTCTTTAACCGCTTTACGCTTGAGTTTATTTGTTGTCATCAAAGATTAGTTGTCATCTTCAAAAGCATGTGTTGTACCCCAAAATTTTCCCTCTCATATTATCAATATTTTTTCTCACAAGACTTCTTGGACTCAAGACAGGATTAGGGTTTGCTCAACTCAAGACCTCTCCTTGCACTGATAACATGAAATTAGGGTTTGAGTTTGCACGGGGAATTTTGGACCATCAATGCTTCATGTGACTTTCATACACCATCTTGGACCCCTAAGATTGCTCATACCAATTTTCAAGCCTTGAATCACATTTTTGCCCAGTCAATTGGACAATTGACCTAAAAATCAGTTGTATTGGGGAAAAAGTCAACCATGGCCAATTTACAGTCAAACATCATAATTTTTGATCCACAACAACATTCTAGGCTCCTATGTACCATTTGATCAAGTTTGGATCACAACTCCTCAAGAAATTTGATCAGATCATCAAAAGGGCAAAATGGTCAAAATTAGGGTTTTGACTGAGAAGGGGAAATTTCTGATTTTTAACCTAGCCAATGGCCAATTGGGTTCAAGCATGATTTCAAGGACTCAATATCATCATCTTGACCTAATCACATAGTTCAAAAGATCTCAAATTCATAGGATTGACAGATGAATTTTGCAGTCAACTGATCAAAAATCAACTCTACACTGAAAAGTCAAACTTTGACTTTTTGGTGAAAATCAAGTGCCAAGGGTCATAGTTCATAAAGATATGTCAAAATATGAAACTTGTTGCTCAAGAAAATCAATTTTTCAATTTAGGGTTTTAATTTGAAAATTTGTCATAACTTAGAAAATTTCTAAGTATGGAAGTTTTCTTATTTTTTCCCAACTTTCCACAACTTTTTCACCATGATGCAATTGGATTCAAAGGAAACTTCCAATATGAAAGTTGTAGTCCTCCATGAAATCTACAACTTTTATTCACAACATTTTCCAAAAATATGCTTGGATCTCAAGTTATGATTTTGTGAATAGGGGTCCATAAACTTTTTAACTTAGTGAAATTTTACCCTAGTTTAGGCAGGTTTTTGACCTAACTTCATGGAAACTTTTCACCTAGTTCCAAGAGGTATCTCAAGTTTCATTTCAAATATGGATTGTAGAGCATGTTTCAAGATTTCCAAAATGTCCAAGAACTCTCCAAGATCATTTGTGGTTAGGGAGAATCGAAGAAGAGAAAATGGCAATTTGTCACTTTTGTGCAAGCCATGTTTACAATGCTTCAAGTTGCAAATTAGTTCCAAGCATGCTTGTACCTTGCATTAAAGGTCCTAATCCCTTATACACTCCATAATTAAATGCAAACTCAATGGATATTGGCTTTATTCTGACCTATAGAGCATTGTACAAGAGTTTAATCCATTTATGGCATAAAGTTCACATTGCCATTTTGATAAAGCAAGCCTTTTTGCAACTTTACATTTCTTGAGCCATGGACCTGTTCTTTTGTTGCAAACAAGATCCACAAACATCAGGCAAAGTATACCAACCCTCTGCAGTCCACAAGCTAGCTTGTACAAGCCTTTAGCATAGTCACCTCAAACTTTCTTCAAAAGCAAGCAAACTTGCAAAAGTCAAGAGGACTTGGAGATCTGATAAAGAGAAGACTTTGTATCATTCTAAACAACTTCACAAACTTGTAACAAGCCTAAGCACGAATTTCTAACATCCCAAACACTCCAAAACACAAAAACACATTTCTGCCCAAAACAGGGCAGCCTCTGCAAAATCAAAGCCATTTCAATATTGGCTCGTGCGTTTCTTGATTTAACACTTGAAACACTTTACATACATCCTACCTAAGCTGTCCAGGCCTTTGTCTTGAAAATTTAACCCTTGTTTCAAGCATCGCCATTTTCATTTTAGAAGGTTGCAGGTTGACTTCTACAAGGAGTTTCAGCCATCTACAAGACCAGCTAAGCATTGTAAAAGGTTGAGGGAACTTCAAGGAAGCTCACACGATCTTCAGGCCTCACTCAAAGTTCCCACATTGCCATATCCAAACTCAACTGAACAAGATATTTTTCAAAGTTCTATCTCCTTATTTAGACATCCTTAAGCTTTGATTTGTGAAGCAAAAATGTAGTCCTTAACTTGCTTAAGTTGTACATATGCATAGTTGCCATTTATATTAACTGAGCTAAGAGTATTTGATTGTTGAAGTTCATGAAAAAATTAGGTCAGGAATTAGGGCCACTGAAATTCTCCCTGGTCTTTTAGAGTTAGTTTACAAACTTTATATCACTAGAATCGTGAGATCATGAGCTACATTTTTCATGTTACAAGTTTTTGATTTTATGCAAAGAATAGCAAGATACAAGTTTGAGGCAAAACGCGCGCAAAACGTTGGCTGGAGGACAGGGATGAAGCTGGTTTGGGCCTGGCGCGCTTGGGCTTGCTGTTTTACTTCCTGTTGTACCCCAAAATTTGCCCTCCCATTTCTTCAATATTTTCTCACCACAAGACCCTTGGAGCTCAAGATCAAGTTAGGGTTTGCTCTGCTCAAGACCCCTCCTTGCACTGTTGACCCAAATTAGGGTTTGAGTTTGCACAAAGATGTTTTGACCTAAAATGCCCAAAGTGACTTTAATGCTTCATGTTGGACTCACAAGTTTATCCATACCAAGTTTCAAGCCTTGATTCCAATCTTTGCCCAGTCAATTGGACAGTTGACCTAGAAATCAACTATATTGGGGAAAAAGTCAACTGTGGTCAATTGACAGTCAAACCTCATGATTTTTGACCCACATCAACATTATGAACTCATATTAACCATTTGATCAAGTTTGGATCACAATTCCATAAGAAATTTGATCAGATCACCAAAAGGGCAAAATGGTCATTTTTAGGGTTTTGACTGCACAAAGGCAATTTTTGACTGTTTGACCTAGCCAATGGAAATTCAAGCTCACATATGGACTCAAGGACTCAATTACATGGTCTTTACATGTTCAACAAGTTCAAAAGATCCCAAATGCACAAGATTGACAGATGAATTTTCCAGTCAACTAAGCAAAATTTGACTGTATACTGAAAAGTCAAACTTTGACTTTTTGGTCAAAATCAAGTGTCAAGATTCATTTTTCATCAAGACATGTCAAATTATGAAACTTGTTCATCAAGAAATCAAAAATCACAAATTAGGGTTTGAAATGAAGAAATTTCATAACTTAGAAATTTTCTAAGTCATGAAAATTCCTAATTTTTTCCTAACTTTGTCCCATCTTTTCATCAAGATAAATTTGGATTCAAACAAAACTCAAAACATGAAAGTTATATTCCATTGCAAAATCTACAACTTTGATTCACAAAGTTTCCTCAAAAGAAGCTTGTAGCTCAAGTTATGATTTTTGGAATAGGGGTGCAAAACATTCTTAACTTAGAAATTTTTTGACCTATTTTAGGCAGGATTTTTGCCCAACTTCATGGCCACTTTTCACATGCTTCCACTTGGAATTTCAAATTGCATTACTAAGATGGATTGTAGTACACATTCCAAGCTTTCCAAAATGTCTAAGAACTTCTCAAACACCCTTGTGGTTAGGGAGAATCGAATTTGTGAAGATGGGCAAAAGTCACTTTGTTCATAAGCCATGTACATGTTCATAACTTGTGCATTTTTCAAATCAGCATGTGCAAGCTAGTTACAGGCCTCTAATCTCATTTACACTCAATAATTAAATGCCAATCCATTGTGTTCTAGCATTATTTGGTGCATTTGGTCATTACATGAAGAATTAAGCCATAAATGGAAAAAGCAACTTATTTATTCTTGTAAAGTATGGCTTTATGTCAAAACATGAATCAAAGAAGTACAAGGCATATCTTCTAGGCACAAGTTATTGAACTAATCCCACTGATCAAGACTAACATTGGCAGCATGTTTAGGGGGCCTGCATAAGCTTGTAAACCAACTTGACAACTTTGGCTTACATTAGAAGAAACTTGCATTTTGAAACACAACATTGAGTTCCTGTCAACACAAGCCAAAGAAAACTTCTTGAACACATTCCAAACAACAAGCCTGACCTGAAACACGAGCCAACCCCCTTCAATACCTCCCCAAACACAGAAACACCACTTTGCTGCACAAAACAGGGCATCCCTGCAAATTGAGTTGCACAACTCAGTTTGCTCGTGCGTTTTGGCCAAAGCTTATTCATACACACTCCCTACCATCCACTGAAGCTATCCCAAGCCCTAGCTGCAGACTGTAACACCCCTAACCAAGCTTGCCATTTTCACTTTTTCTGTTTTGCAGGTTGACTTCTATAGCTCGATTCATTTAGTTTCAAAGCAAATTAAAGGTTGGAGAAGCATCCCTGAACTTCAAGCAAGTTGTACAAGTCCTCAAGTTCCATTGAAAGCACCTCCATTGTCATACACGTATCAAGCTGAAACAGGTAAAACTTTGGACTTCTATCTCTCAATCTAGGAAGAGTTAGCCTTAGGTTTATGAATGAAAAATTCTCTACTCATGGCCCTGAAACTACACATATAATTACTTTGCATTTATGTTGTGTGTACTGAGGGAATTTGAAACCTGAACATTAGAAAAAACTTAGGTCAGGAATTAGGGATGAAGAAATTCTCTTTCATTTCTTAGAGTTAAGTCAAGTTCTTTATATGTCTAGATTCGTCTCTTGATGCTCTACATTTTTGGTGTTATGAGTTTTGCTTGAAAGTCCAAGAATCAGGATGTTTGAATCAGCATGAGAAACGCGCATTTTTTGACAAAATGGCTGGAGGTTGAAGAAAATAGACTTGGGTTGGGCCTGAGTTTTGTTTTCCTTTTTGCACCACTTTATTTCACACACACCCCCCCTGGCCCATTGCTTGATATATTTGTCATTTTTTATTTTTTCCTTTTGATTTTGATTTCATATTTTTATCCAAACATGAAAAAACATTAAAAATATTTTTCTCACATTTTTTGCATTTTATTTGATATTTATTTGTTTCATTTAGTTATATATGTAAATAAATACATAATACCTTTTATTTTAAAAATACAAAAATAATACAAACACTTTTATTTTCTGATTTTATTTTATTTTATCTTTTGAAAACATTTTATAAAAAATATACTTTTTTTTGTAAATAATAAATATTGTTATTTTTGTACATATTTAACATATTTAGTAAATATTATAAATACTTATATATTTATTAGAATATATAGGGAAAAATACAAAAATAATACATTTTTATTTTTATTAATATTTGACCTCAAAAATCACTTTTTTTACAATATACTTCCTTTTTATTTATTTTTTGTATATAATTAATAAATATTACATATAATAAATAATTAATACATTTTATTTAGCAAATTAGGGTTTTGTCCTAAAACCATGAAAAATATCAAAAATTATCCTTTTTATTTTTGTTTATTTGTCACATGAAAAACACTTTTTACATACATATAAAAATCATTTTTTGCATCTTGCATATTTGTTGTATTTTATTTAATTATTGTACAATTCCAATACTTGTATATTCAATTTGGATGTAATAGTTTAGATTTAATTTTCCTTGCTAAATATCTCCATTTGAATATTTGTACCCCCATCCCATAATTGTGTTGTAATAATTTAGGACCTTTAAATTCCGCATTTAAAAGCTTTCTAAATATGCCATGATAGACTTAGGGTTTTGTATGCAAAAATCAAATAACGAATAGCTTGACCTAATTCCAAGATAAAAGCATGAAAATGAACAAACACTAATCACACTTGCACCCCTAGGGTTACTCCACTTGTTGCCTTCAATAATGGGCCATGTTGCATGTTAGGTGTCTTTGGCAAAACAAAAACAAATCAAATGATCATAGTCCCTCGATGACGCTTTCGAAAGTTGCCTAAAAATGATCAAGTCCCTTAAAGGAAAAATTGCCCAAAGACACTTGGCACCATTGCAATCATGGTCTAAACAATGACCCGCGCCTGTCCCGTTCACATCCTAATACAAGATTGTCCATCAAATACAATGGTGGAACAAAATTGTTAAAAGGGTTAAAAACATAGAGAAAACCTTTGAGTAAATTTAGGGGTAGACAAAACTCTTAGTTACTTGACCAAATCTTGCAAAACAATCCTTGCCTACTTTTCAAAACACACATCACAACACACTTTCAAAATAACCTTCAAAAACATTGAAAACTTTTCAAAAGACATACACCTTTGTATACATCCAAACATGGGTCATTACAAAGGTTGCCACCACATTGGCCTCTTTTCAAAACATTTTCAAACACACGCACAAAGCACCATTTCAAACAATTGAAAATCAAGGCAAGTTTATCTAAGCAAGTAACTCAGAGCCCATGGATAACCATGGATAGAAAGGGTGCTAATACCTTCCCTTTCTATAATCTACTCCCCGAACCCAAGAAAACATCTCAAAGGTTTTTGCTGTGCTTTTTAACCTTTCCTTAGGATAAAATAAAAAGTCGGTGGCGACTCTTGCTCAACCGAAACATTTGTGAAAACAAACACAAAAACCCAAGTCAGTTCTCCCACCGTATCAAAGAACTGGCGACTCTGCTGGGGAGAATTTTAAAGTGGAGTAACCTTAGGGCTTAGATCACCCTCTTGCATGACTAATTGTTTGTTTTGATTGCTTTACATCTTTATTCTCTTGTTTGGGCTTGAAATCCTACACCCGGATTTGGGGAAACATTCATAGATAGCAATACGTTATGGAAACTGTGCGGGGTATACCGACACGGTTGAAGCAATAGCTATATTAGTGCGACATATTTGTGAGTACCGGTAACCCTTGAGTTCAATCAAGGAGAGTACGGGGCCGCTGAGTGATGTCACTAAGCACTAATGACCTAGAACCTTACTTGACCATCTTGGCCTTTCATTAGGGGTAGTGAGATGACCGGCTTTGGTGCAGTCCGAAGTTGGTAGATACTTGATACTACACTCATTGAGGGTTGTTTTCTTGGAATATTTTGGTCGCTAGTTAAGTGGCTAAACCAAAACAATGAACATGGAAAACAATCCAATGATATTGAGCTCATTAGAACCCGGTTACTATTCATAGGACAGGTTTTAAGCCAACTACACTCAAGAGGGTACTTACCTATGAGACCCCATGCAAGCCTGAAACTAGGGTTTTGTGTGAATTGCTTGTACATATGTTTGTGCATGCATCATAAACATCATGAAGCATCATATGCATACACTAACCATTTCAAGGGTTTAGATCTTCATCTTTGTTCTTGTTTTGTAGGTCATGGAAATTCCTCGCAGGAAAACTATCCAAGTCAACCTTGTGAGAATCCCTCCTCAACTCAAGGAACTCACATCCAGGATTCCAGAAAGCTCTCCCTTCAGTGAAATACATGGTAGACTGCTCAGCCTAGTCAACACCAGCATTGAAGAGGACATGGTAAAGGTGTTGTTCCAGTTCTTTGACCCCCTTCACCACTGTTTCACTTTCCCCGACTACCAATTGGTGCCCACTTTGGAGGAATTTTCTCAACTCCTGAGAATTCCTATTCTTAATCAACTACCCTACAACGGTACGGAAAAAGAACCAAAGCCTGAAGATGTTGCTCAAGCACTACACTTGCAATCATCTGACATCAAGGGGCATTGGGAAACTAGAAGCGGTATCAAAGGCTTCTTGGCAAAATTCTTGTTTGAGAAGGCACAAGAGTGTTGGAATTCATTGGATCTACAAGCCTTTGAAGAAATTATGGCACTCCTTATTTATGGGTTGGTCCTGTTCCCAAATCCTGACCAGCTTATAGATGTCAACGCCGTCAAGATCTTCTTATCCAGAAATCCCATACCAACATTGCTTGGGGACATTCTTCACTCATTTTACACACGAACAATGAGAAAGAGGGGTGTTCTCATGTGCTGTACTCCTCTCCTTGCAAGGTGGTTTATTTCGCACCTTCCACAATCTGTTTTGAAGAATGACCAAGGCTTAAGGTGGTCACAACGATTGATGACCCTCACTCACTCTGATGTACATTGGTGCTCTCGGTCCAGAGAAAATGTCATCATCGTCGATCATTGTGGAGAGTTCCCTAATGTTCCATTACTTGGCATTAGAGGAGGTATTACCTACAACCCTTGTCTAGCTTTGAGACAATTTGGATATGCACGGAGGGATGGCCCTCACGACATGTTGATTCCTGACCTAGTTTTTGACTTCGACAACGATGCGCAAGGACTTCGCCAAAGATTCATCAGAGCTTGGAGGATGCCTAACAAGGTAGACAGCAAGACACTGGGGCACAAGAACTCCATCCCCCTTGAGCCTTATCTCAAGTGGGTACGAACCCGAGCCCAGAGTCTAATGATGCCTTATCCTCATATTCTCCTGGTGATTAAAGAGCCCGTTAAGGAAGGAGAGGTTCCCTACACCATCCTATATCCTGACATGCCTACATCGTGGGAGGAGATGCAGAAGAGTTGGATCCAACTCAAGGAGGAACGGAACACTTTTGAAGCCAGCTTCTATGCCAGCGAGAAGAAGGTTTTGGAGCTTACCCGCCGACTCCATGAGGAAGAGACCCTCAACACCTACATCGCACCAAAGAGGATGCGCAACGTCTTTTTACCTTGAGAAGTTTTTTTTGTAATATTTGGCCCATGTGGCATTTATGTACTGACAAATTTCTTCTTATTAATATGGCGTGCGTTCTTTTTTGTTTGCAACAATTTTGAATTTTATAAATCCTTGAATGCATTGCATAAACAAACATATCATTCATCATGCGCATAAGCAGGTCTCCACACCAGGTTTCCTTATCTTTCTGCTGTTTATTTCAGTAAGATGGATCTCGAACAGACAGTCAAGGACTTGCACTCTTAAAACTCACAGTTTCAACATCTCCTGATGACCTTGGCCAAGGGTCAGGAGGATCTGAAGGCCCTGCTTGGGAACAAAGAGCAAGTGAAAAAGAAGAAGAAGAGAGTCGGGGTGGCTACCCTTGGAAGAAGGTTTGAGGGTGAAGCCAAAAGAGTTCTTGAATTTCCCCCTACATCTGAAGAAGGAACCAGTAAAGGGAATGCGGCTGCGGTACCTTCCGAATCCGAAGCTGAAGAAGGAGAGGCTGAAGAAGATGAAGACTACTCAGAACAACAATACCCGCCCGCCGATGATAAGTACAAAAGCTTGGAAGACAGGTTGGCAGCTATGGAGCTGCAGAGAGTTCCTGGCCTAGATTTCGAAGATTTGGGATTAGTTGCTGGAATTGTGATCCCCCCGAAGTTCAAAGTGCCAATCTTTGCGAGATATGATGGGCTGTCTTGCCCAAAAATGCATCTCAGATCATATGTAAGGAAGATCCAGCCTTACACTGCAGACAAGAACCTGTGGATCCATTTCTTTCAGGATAGCCTTTCAGGGGCTCAACTCGAGTGGTTCTATCAGCTGGATGGAGCCAGTATCCGAAACTGGGAGGACTTGGCTACTGCGTTTTATAAACAGTATCAGTATAATTCTGACCTCGCTCCCACGCGTACCCAACTCCAGGGTATGTCACTGGGGACGGGCGAAGGTTTTAAGGAGTATGCGCAAAAGTGGAGAGACCTGGCTGGCAGGGTGCAGCCACCGCTGACTGACCGTGAACTTGTTGACATGTTCTTAGGGACCCTGTCTGGTCCGTTCTTCAACCACTTGATTGGTAATTCTTCTGTTGGGTTTACAGATTTGATCTTAACTGGTGAAAGAATAGAAGCTGGTATCAAGTCGGGAAAGATACAGAAAGGTGCCTCCGCGAGTACTGAAAAGAAGCCCTTCAAGAAGGAAGCCAGTGCTGTTTATGGTCCCAGAAGACAAATTAAGCCGGAACGCCGCCAAGCTGTCAATGCATTGGTAATTTCAAAGCCTGCTGCTGCTTCTCAACAATTTAACCAACCAAAGGGTGAGAGACCTAAAAGGCAGTACACTCGGCTCAGCATGACCCTGTCTCAGATTTTGCTGCAACTACTGTCAACCAATCTGGTAACTGTCAAAGAAGCTCCGAAGGTAGTGAACACAGCTTCTCCAAAGTACAACCCCAACGCCCGCTGCGCTTATCACTCTGATAGCCCAGGGCATACTACGGATGATTGCTGGGCTCTGAGGAACAAGGTTCAGGACCTTATTGATGCTAAAGAAATACAGTTTGAGGCGCCCGAGAGGCCCAATGTTGTGACTGCTCCCATGCCCCAACATGGAGTGAATGTTGTGGAAGAAGACCGGTATGTAGCCTCCGCGGAAGAGATTGTTACTCCGTTATTGACTGTCAAAAGGAACCTGTTGCTAGCCGGTTTATTTCCGGGATGCAGTAAAGGTTGCCTTCTATGTGCTGTTTCACCTATTGGTTGTCCTTTGCTGAAATCAGGTATCCAAAGCCTGATGGATAGCAAAGAGATCTTGTTCGAGAAGATTGTTGTTCCTGCTGTCCCTGCTGAAGAAGTGTCTATTGTTACTATTTTCAACAACCCTCCTAAGGCTCCTTCAAAGAAGCCTGTCAAAATCATGTCCACTCAGAAGATTGCTCCTATCATCATCACTGTTTCGGGGTCTCTCCCTTATACATCTGACAAAGCTGTCCCGTGGCACTATGGGGCAAATGTTTATGTGCTTGGAGTTAAACAAGAGTTTGATACTAGTACCGGTGTCAGCAACATCACCGGGCCTGCCAAAATTACTCGCAGTGGTAGGCTATTCTCACCAGATATTGTGCCACCAGTTATTCAGAAACTCTTATCATCACACCTGCAAGTGTGCCTGCTTCCCTTCCTGATCAAGTTCCTGTTTCTACCCCTGCTGCCGAGTCATCTGACGCCCGGGGCAAAGGGATTGCTACTGATTTGCCTGCCCTGACGGAGGCACCAAAGACAACCACTGTTGAAGCTTCCCAGCAAGAGATGGAAGAGATCCTCAAGATTATTAAGAAGAGTGATTTCAACGTAGTTGAGCAGCTGGGGCACACCCCATCAAAGATTTCTATGCTATCACTGTTGTTGTGTTCAGAGGCCCATGCCAAGGCTCTGATTTCCTTCTTGAAGACGGCCCATGTGCCACAAGAAATGTCTGCTGATCAATTTACCGATTGTGTGGCCAACTTGACTGCCGATAATGGGTTGGGCTTCTCTGACGCCGATCTGACTGCAAAAGGAAAGAACCATAACGACGCCCTGCATGTCTCGATTGAATGCAGGGGCACTACTCTTGCCCATGTGTTGGTAGACACCGGTTCTTCATTGAACGTATTACCCAAGAAGGCTCTAGACAGGCTGGATTGTGAGGGCTTAGAGCTCAAGCCAAGTAACATTGTGGTCCGGGCCTTTGACGGTTCGAAAAGGATGGTACATGGTGAAGTTGACATTCCAATCAGGGTTGGTTCTCAAGTTTTTGATTCGACATTCTATGTGATGGACATCCGACCATCCTACTCTTATTTGCTGGGTCGTCCATGGATCCACAAGGCTGAAGCTGTGACCTCCACACTACATCAAAAGCTGAAGTACTCGGTCAGGGGGAAAATTGTGACAGTTCAAGGGGAAGAAGAGTATATGGTCAGCCACCTCAACTCGTTCCGGTACATAGAAATGGATGGGGAGTTCATTGAAACCCCCTTTCAACACTTTGAAGAGGTGCCTCAGACACTGGCATCAGCTGAAACTGTGATTGAAGACCCTCCTTTGAAGATGGCTTCCTTGAAGGATGCCCGGGCTGTGATTGAGAAGGGTGAGTGTGCAAACTGGGGCCGACTTCCTGATTTCACTCGAAAGACTGATAAGTTTGGTTTGGGCTTCACCGTAGAGGCTCAGAGGGCTGTTCGTAAAGCAAGGATTGGAATATCTCCTGTGTTCATCACCAACCCGGGAGTGAATGCTATTGAAGACGACGTGGAGGAATCTGAATTCGACAGCTGGATCTACCCAACAACCGACGGTGGACCAAGCAACTGGACTGCCAAAGACTTCACACCTATTACTTTTGTCACTCAGTAATGAACTCTTTTGTTTTGAATTTGTAACAAACAATATGTTGAAACTTTTATGGCTCGGTGTCCTACCCGGGACACCGTAGCTTCATTTGTGAGGGCTTTTGTGTGTCATTTTCATATATCATCAATAAAAACATTGGACGTTTGTTGCATTTCAAAATATTGCGCTCCTTTTCTTTCTTTATTATATATTGCAAAACAACTATATTTACACACACTCACCTATACAGGTTCCAATCCACTCTGGATCTCACTGGTAACGAATCTGCTACTGCCAGTTATGACTTCGAAAATCCGATCAACTTAGCCGAAGACGAAGGTGAAGATGATTGCGAAGTGCCTGGTGAACTTGCAAGACTGTTACTCCAGGAAGAGAGGGCCATTCAGCCACATGAAGAGCCAGTGGAAACGATAAATCTGGGTACTGAGACAAACAAAAAGGAAGTCAAGATTGGTGCCAATCTAGAGCTCAGTGTGAAACAACGGTTGATTCAGATGCTGCATGACTATGGGGAAATCTTTGCCTGGTCTTACGAAGACATGCCTGGGTTGGATACCGACATTGTGGTTCATCACCTGCCTACCAAGAAAGAATGCCCTCCGGTAAAACAGAAGGTCCGTCGTATGCGTCCAGAAATGTCCGAGAAAATCAAAGCTGAGGTTATGAAACAATTTGATGTCGGGTTTCTAGCAGTGACTTCTTACCCTCAGTGGGTTGCCAACGTGGTTCCAGTGCCGAAGAAGGATGGTAAGGTCCGAATGTGTGTTGATTACAGGGATTTGAACAGGGCAAGCCCTAAGGATGATTTCCCTCTGCCTCATATCGACGTTCTGGTTGACAACACTGCTCAGCATAAAGTATTCTCCTTCATGGACGGTTTCTCCGGTTATAATCAAATCAAGATGGCTCCTGAAGACATGGAGAAGACCACCTTTGTTACTCAGTGGGGCACCTTTTGCTACAAGGTCATGCCTTTTGGGTTGAAAAATGCTGGGGCAACCTACCAACGTGCCATGGTTGCTTTATTTCATGATATGATCTATCACGAGATAGAAGTATACGTCGACGATATGATTGCAAGATCCCAAACTGAGGAGGAACACCTTGACCATCTACGGAAGCTGTTTGACCGTCTGAAGTTGTACAAGCTGAGGTTGAACCCGATTAAGTGTACCTTTGGGGTGAGATCTGGAAAATTGCTAGGCTTCGTCGTAAGCGACAAAGGTATTCAAGTGGACCCTGCCAAGGTGAAAGCCATACAAGAGATGCCAGCTCCCAAGATAGAGAAAGAAGTCAGAGGCTTTCTAGGACGGCTGAACTATATTGCCCGATTCATCTCACACCTAACTGCCACCTGTGAACCAATCTTTAAGCTACTGAAGAAAGATCAAGTAGTACGTTGGAACGATGAATGTCAGGCCGCTTTTGAAAGAATCAAAGAGTATCTCCAACAACCACCTATTCTTATGCCTCCAGTTGAAGGGAGACCTCTAATACTATACTTGACAGTACTTGACAACTCAATGGGGTGTGTGCTGGGGCAGCATGACGAGTCTGGCCGAAAAGAACACGCCATTTATTACCTTAGCAAAAAGTTTACTGACTGTGAGACCCGGTACTCACTGCTCGAGAAAACTTGTTGCGCTTTGGTATGGGCTGCTCGCCGGTTGAGACAGTATATGTTGACTCACACAACTCTGTTGATTTCAAAAATGGATCCAATCAAGTACATATTCGAAAAGCCTGCTCTGTCTGGAAGAATAACAAGATGGCAAATGATCTTGACAGAATATGACATCCAGTACACGACTCAAAAAGCAATCAAGGGAAGTGTATTGGCAGACCATTTGGCACATCAGGTAGTGGACGACTATCAGTCGATGAACTTTGAATTTCCAGACGAGGATATCATGGTAGTGACTGATTGTGAAGTACCTGGACCGGATGAAGGACCTGAGGAAGGATCCCGATGGTCTATGCACTTTGACGGAGCCTCGAACGCTTTGGGTAATGGTATCGACGCTGTGATCATATCCCCTAAAGGCACATACTCCACTCACTGCCCGACTATGTTTCAACTGCACCAACAACATGGCGGAGTATGAGGCATGTATCATGGGTCTTCAAGCTGCAATTGACTTAAGGATCAAGTTTCTGAGTGTCTTCGGAGATTCCACTCTCGTGATCAATCAGGTCAAAGGCGAGTGGGATACGAAACACCCAAATCTTATTCCTTACAAGGAGTATGTGCTAACATTGCTTCCCCACTTCGAGGAGATAACTTTTGAACACTTCCCAAGAGAGGAGAATCAGTTAGCGGACGCGTTGGCTACAATGTCTTCTATGTTCAAAGTCAAATGGGACAATGAGGCTCCCCGGATCATTATATGGAAGTTGGACGAACCTGCACATTGCTGCGATCTTGAGGCTGAAGAGGTAACAGAAAAACCCTGGTATCATGAAGTGAAGAGGTACTTGGAAGCTCAAGAATACCCCGAGGGTGCATCCGTTAATGACAAGAAGTTCCTGAGAAGGTTTGCGGCAAAATTCTTCCTCAGCAATGGCATTCTATACAAGCGAAACCATGATTCAACTTTACTGCGTTGTGTGGATAAGACTGAAGTAGAAAAGATCATGGTGGGGCTACATGAAGGTACCTTCGGAACACATTCCAGTGGACATACCATGACAAAGAAAATCCTTCGGGCAGGATATTTCAGTTCCACAATGGAAGCCGACTGTTATCAGCATTCTCGAACTTGTCATAAATGCCAGATATATGCTGATAAGGTGCACATTCCTCCGGTTCCTCTGAACGTCTTGACGGCACCTTGGCCTTTTGCAATGTGGGGCATTGATATGATCGGCGAAATCAGGCCTACGGCATCCAACGGGCACCGCTTCATCCTGGTAGCGATTGATTACTTCACAAAATGGGTTGAAGCAGCTTCCTACGCTACGGTAACCAAGAACGCCGTGGCACAGTTCATTCGGCACAACCTGATATGTCGATACGGTGTACCTGAGAGGATCATTACGGATAATGGTACCAATCTTAACAACAAGATGATCACTGAGCTCTGCGAGCAATTCAAGATACAACACCACAATTCTTCTCCTTACCGGCCGAAGATGAATGGGGCTGTAGAAGCGGCAAATAAGAACATCAAGAAGATCGTGCAGAAGATGACAGTGACCTACAAAGATTGGCACGAAATGTTACCATTTGCTCTTCATGGGTACCGTACCTCAGCACGAACGTCAACAGGGGCAACTCCCTTTTCCTTGGTCTATGGCATGGAGGCAGTCTTGCCTATTGAAGTCCAGATACCCTCTCTCCGGATAATGAAGGATGCAGGTTTGAGCGAAGATGACTGGATCCAGACTCGGCTTGATCAATTAAACCTAATTGACGAAAAGAGACTCACTGCTATTTGTCATGGTCAGACGTACCAAAAACGAATGATCAGGGCATTTAACAAGAAGGTCAGACGACAAGAGTATCAAGTCGGAGACCTGGTAATCAAGCGCATCATTCTTCCTCAAGGTGATCCCAGGGGCAAATGGACCCCTACGTATGAAGGGCCATTTATGGTTAAACATATCTTCTCAGGAGGAGCCATGATTCTAACCACCATGGATGGTGACGACCTTCCTCACCCTGTCAATGCAGACATAGTAAAAAGATACTACGCATGAATCAAAGACCCGCTAGGTTGACACACCTAGGCAAAAATAAGGGCTTCCCGGCGAACCAAAAGGGTTCGGGCAAAAATAAGGGATGAAATGAAAAATCTGTACACCCGGCAAGTCGAAAACCTGAAAAGGCCGCTTGGGCAAAAATGGGTATCCCGATGGACTGAAAACCCGAAAGGGCGGTCCAGGCAAAAGTTATTGATAAAGCGTAATACTATGTCTCATTGGATCACCTTGCATCCAGATTTCGGCATCAACTATCAGGCTCAGATGCCGCCAATCAATCAACTTCATCTTCAACTAAACAGCAAAGCGATGAGACGCTTGAAGACATAAAGGCGATAGCAGAGTTGGAACCCAGTGGGATTATTTTTCACGTAGCTGTTTTGTTTCCTTTTCACAAAATTGTATAAACTCTATTTTGCTCGGCGGCGTTTTCTTACTAGGACGTCAGCCTCCTGTACATAAAACGCCTATTTACAGGCAAATTTCAAAATCAATACAAGTTCAATTTTTCAGACAAATTACCCATCGTTTTTCCTTTTTTCTGTTTTGTTTTGCGAAGAACGTCCAATGTTCATTTTTGATATATGCATTTGACATTAATTGCTAATCATGAATATTTGCATGCGAAACAAAGGACTAATTACAGATGACATCAGAAACAGGGACAGTAAAGAATTGTCTAAGCGATCTAGTTGCTTCGTCCACCAAGGTATCAAGGTAGGTTCGGCTGAAGAACATAACCAAGTTTCTCCAACTCCCCACACAGTATCCCTAGCAAGTCAGCAATACTCTCCCCAAGCAGAGTCAGTCTACTGTCAGCCTCAAGGAAGTTGGGTATCCCCAGAAGATCTCAACATTCCCCAGCAGAGTATTAGACATTCCTCGGCAAGCATCCTCGGCAGTCTTAATATAAGATTATTCCTCGGCGGAATATAGACACCCTAGTGGAACCATTCCCCTGTACAATCCAAAGTTTCCCCAGAAGAGTGGAATCCATATCCCCAGCAGGCCTTGAAGCTTATCCCCAGTAGATTCTGGAAGCTTATCACCTGCAGAGTGCGAACGTCTCTCCCCGACTTTATTCAAAGGTTATTTCCCACCAGGGTATAACTGGGTTATCCTCAGCTAATTACCACGGAAAGATCGTCCTCGGCGAAGTTCTTCCTATCCCCAGTGGAGTTCATCAAGTTCCCCAACATAACTTATCAGCGGAATCCCCAGCGGAGCTCTCATCAAAACCTCAGCGAAGTATCTCTTCCCACAGAGACTTTCCCCGCAGAGTAATCTCTCCAACAAGTTTATTCCCCAACAGAGTCATATTCTCCTACCGGTTTATTCTTGCGACCATCATCCCCAGCGGAAACGAAGAACTCTACTCTTCAAAACATCAGCCCAGGATTCCACAAACTCCCGGCAGTCGTCAAGGATTTATTTTCCTAGACAAAAACACATTCATATACACATTATCATACACCATGACGCATGCATATACGCATCATATCACACAATCTCATTTATTCTTGAGAACATCATGACATCATGCATCTCATACATCATGACATTGCATACAACTAATGTTTTGCCTTTTCAGGAAAAGGTCAATCCAAAGATGATTACTATCAACTGTCACAATTCCAGATTCGATTCCTGTATCTAGCCAGGGCACATCTGTGAGTAATTTCATTGTAGATTCGACACCTGTATCCAGCCAGGGCATATCTGCATGAAGAGTTTGAAGATCAACCCCTGTAACAGGCCAGGAAATTATCTTTCATTCTCAGGTCAGAGGTTTACACCTGTATCCAGCCAGGAAAGCTATCTCTACCAACCTTTTGCCAATTCCAGATTCGATTCCTGTATCTAGCCAGGGCACATCTGTGAGCAACAATTTCCAGATTCGATTCCTGTATCCTGCCAGGGCATATCTGTAGACGACAATTTCCAGATTTGATACCTGTATCCAGCCAGGGCATATCTGTAGATGACAAATTCCAGATTCGATACCTGAATCCAGCCAGGGCATATCTGTAAGCAACCTTTTGAAGTTCCAGATTCGATTCCTGTATCTAGCCAGGGCACATATGTGAGCAACTAATTGTAGATTCGATACCTGTACCTAGCCAGGGCATATCTGCATGAAGAGTTTGAAGATCAACACCTGTAACAGGCCAGGAAACCATCTTCCTTTCTCAAAAAACGCGAGTTCTCGCTAAGGAATCTCTTACGCGATCAACACTTCCAAATGGCATCTATAAGCCCATTCCCGACAAGGTTCTGTCACACCCCCGATGGCATCTATAAGCCCATCCTCCTATACACCATCTCTCCAAATGGCATCTATAAGCCCATTCCCGCCATCACACTGCTGATACTCTACTATGCGAGTGCAAATTTCTGGGCACTCTAGTGTCCAATCTCCTTTTACCCTCGAGTCGCGAAAGGCAAACTTGCCAATCTAACTCTTCAGGTTCAAGAAGATTGAACAGGGGCAACTGTTGTACCCCAAAATTTGCCCTCCCATTTCTTCAATATTTTCTCACCACAAGACCCTTGGAGCTCAAGATCAAGTTAGGGTTTGCTCTGCTCAAGACCCCTCCTTGCACTGTTGACCCAAATTAGGGTTTGAGTTTGCACAAAGATGTTTTGACCTAAAAGGCCCAAAGTGACTTTCATGCTTCATGTTGGACTCACAAGTTTATCCATACCAAGTTTCAAGCCTTGATTCCAATCTTTGCCCAGTCAATTGAACAGTTGACCTAGAAATCAGCTGTATTGGGGAAAAAGTCAACTATGGTCAATTGATAGTCAAACCTCATGATTTTTGACCCACATCAACATTATGAACTCATATGAACCATTTGATCAAGTTTGGATCACAATTCCATAAGAAATTTGATCAGATCACCAAAAGGGCAAAATGGTCATTTTTAGGGTTTTGATTGCACAAAGGCAATTTTTGACTGTTTGACCTAGACAATGGCAATTCAAGCTCACATATGGACTCAAGGACTCAATGAAATGGTCTTGACATGTTCAACAAGTTCAAAAGATCCCAAATGCACAAGATTGACAGATGATTTTTCCAGTCAACTGAGCAAAATTTGACTGTATACTGAAAAGTCAAACTTTGACTTTTTGGTCAAAATCAAGTGTCAAGATTCATTTTTCATCAAGACATGTCAAATTATGAAACTTGTTCATCAAGAAATCAAAAATCACAAATTAGGGTTTGAAATGAAGAAATTTCATAACTTAGAAATTTTCTAAGTCATGAAAATTCCTAATTTTTTCCTAACTTTGTCCCATCTTTTTATCAAGATACATTTGGATTCAAACAAAACTCAAAACATGAAAGTTATAGTCCATTTCAAAATATACAACTTTGATTCACAAAGTTTCCTCAAAAGAAGCTTGTAGCTCAAGTTATGATTTTTGGAATAGGGGTGCAAAACATTCTTAACTTAGAAATTTTTTGACCTATTTTAGGCAGGATTTTTACCCAATTTCATGGCCACTTTTCACATGCTTCCACTTGGAATTTCAAATTTCATTACAAAGATGGATTGTATTACACATTCTAAGATTTCCAAAATGTCCAAGAACTTCTCAAACACCCTTGTGGTTAGGGAGAATCGAATTTGTGAAGATGGGCAAAAGTCACTTTGTTCATAAGCCATGTACATGTTCATAACTTGTGCATTTTTGAAATCAGCATGTGCAAGCTAGTTACAGGCCTCTAATCTCATTTACACTCAATAATTAAATGTCAATCCATTGTGTTCTAGCATTATTTGGTGCATTTGGTCATTACATGAAGAATTAAGCCATAAATGGAAAAAGCAACTTATCTATTCTTGTAAAGTATGGCTTTATGTCAAAACATGAATCAAAGAAGTACAAGGCATATCTTCTAGGCACAAGTTATTGAACTAATCCCACTTATCAAGACTAACATTGGCAGCATGTTTAGGGGGCCTGCATAAGCTTGTAAACCAACTTGATAACTTTGGCTTACATTAGAAGAAACTTGCATTTTGAAACACAACATTGAGTTCCTGTCAACACAAGCCAAAGAAAACTTCTTGAACACATTCCAAACAACAAGCCTGACCTGAAACACGAGCCAACCCCCTTCAATACCTCCCCAAACACAGAAACACCACTTTGTTGCACAAAACAGGGCATCCCTGCAGATTGAGTTGCACAACTCAGTTTGCTCGTGCATTTTGGCCAAAGCTTGTTCATACACACTCCCTACCATCCATTGAAGCTATCCCAAGCCCTAGCTGCAGACTGTAACACCCCTAACCAAGCTTGCCATTTTCAATTTTTCTGTTTTGCAGGTTGACTTCTATAGCTCGATTCATTTAGTTTCAAAGCAAATTAAAGGTTGGAGAAGCATCCCTGAACTTCAAGCAAGTTGTACAAGTCCTCAAGTTCCATTGAAAGCACCTCCATTGTCATACACGTATCAAGCTGAAACAGGTAAAACTTTGGACTTCTATCTCTCAATCTAGGAAGAGTTAGCCTTAGGTTTATGAATGAAAAATTCTCTACTCATGGCCCTGAAACTACACATATAATTACTTTGCATTTATGTTGTGTGTACTGAGGGAATTTGAAACCTGAACATTAGAAAAAACTTAGGTCAGGAATTTGGGATGAAGAAATTCTTTTTCATTTCTTAGAGTTAAGTCAAGTTCTTTATATGTCTGGATTCGTCTCTTGATGCTCTACATTTTTGGTGTTATGAGTTTTGCTTGAAAGTCCAAGAATCAGGATGTTTGAATCAGCATGAGAAACGCACGTTTTATGATAAACTGGCTGGAGGTTGAAGAAGATAGACTTGGGCTGGGCCTGAGTTTTGTTTTCCTTTTTGCACCACTTTATTTCACACACCCCCCCTGGCCCATTGCTTGATATATTTGTCATTTTTGATTTTTTCCTTTTGATTTTGATTTCATATTTTTATCCAAACATGAAAAAACATTAAAAATATTTTTCTCACATTTTTTGCATTTTATTTGATATTTATTTGTTTCATTTAGTTATATATGTAAATAAATACATAATACCTTTTATTTTAAAAATACAAAAATAATACAAACACTTTTATTTTCTGATTTTATTTTATTTTATCTTTTGAAAACATTTTATAAAAAATATACTTTTTTTTTTGTAAATAATAAATATTGTTATTTTTGTACATATTTAACATATTTAGTAAATATTATAAATACTTATATATTTATTAGAATATTTAGGGAAAAATACAAAAATAATACATTTTTATTTTTATTAATATTTGACCTCAAAAATCACTTTTTTTACAATATACTTCCTTTTTATTTATTTTTTGTATATAATTAATAAATATTGCATATAATAAATAATTAATACATTTTATTTAGCAAATTAGAGTTTTGCCCTAAAACCATGAAAAATATCAAAAATTATCCTTTTTATTTTTGTTTATTTGTCACATGAAAAACACTTTTTACATACATATAAAAATCATTTTTTGCATCTTGCATATTTGTTGTATTTTATTTAATTATTGTACAATTCCAATACTTGTATATTCAATTTGGATGTAATAGTTTAGATTTAATTTTCCTTGCTAAATATCCCCATTTGAACATTTGTACCCCCTATCCCATAATTGTGTTGTAATAATTTAGGACCTTTAAATTCCGCATTTAAAAGCTTTCTAAATATGCCATGATAGACTTAGGGTTTTGTATGCAAAAATCAAATAACGAATAGCTTGACCTAATTCCAAGATAAAAGCATGAAAATGAACAAACACTAATCACACTTGCACCCCTAGGGTTACTCCACTTTTTGCCTTCAATAATGGGCCATGTTGCATGTTAGGTGTCTTTGGCAAAACAAAAACAAATCAAATGATCATAGTCCCTCGATGACGCTTTCGAAAGTTGCCTAAAAATGATCAAGTCCCTTAAAGGAAAAATTGCCCAAAGACACTTGGCACCATTGCAATCATGGTCTAAACGATGACCCGCGCCCGTCCCGTTCACATCCTAATACAAGATTGTCCACCAAATACAATGGTGGAATAAAATTGTTAAAAGGGTTAAAAACATAGAGAAAACCTTTGAGTAAATTTAGGGGTAGACAAAACTCTTAGTTACTTGACCAAATCTTGCAAAACAATCCTTGCCTACTTTTCAAAACACACATCACAACACGCTTTCAAAATAACCTTCAAAAACATTGAAAACTTTTCAAAAGACATACACCTTTGTATACATCCAAACATGGGTCATTACAAAGGTTGCCACCACATTGGCCTCTTTTCAAAACATTTTCAAACACACGCACAAAGCACCATTTCAAACAATTGAAAATCAAGGCAAGTTGATCTAAGCAAGTAACTTAGAGCCCATGGATAACCATGGATAGAAAGGGTGTTAATACCTTCCCTTTCTATAATCTACTCCCTGAACCCAAGAAAACATCTCAAAGGTTTTTGCTGTGCTTTTTAACCTTTCCTTAGGATAAAATAAAAAGTCGGTGGCGACTCTTGCTCAACCGAAACATTTGCGAAAACAAATGCAAAAACCCAAGTCAGTTCTCCCACCGTATCACACTTCCCATACCCCCTGATCCACTATTTGCACCCCCCTGACTTATTATTTTATATTTTTGTATTTTCTTGCTGATTTTTATTTTTTGTGTTTGCATTCATTTTTTCTAATGATAAAAAATACCCAAAAATATTTTCTTTATTTTTTGCATTTTATTTCATTTTTTTATTATTTTTTTGGCATAAAAAATAGTTTATTAGTAATAATATACTTTATTTTCTTAAATAAAACTTGTAAATAATTTAAAAATATCATACATTTTTATTTTTATTATTCATACACATAAAATATTATTTCCACACATATTTTATTTTTTAACATTTGTTAATAATATTATTTATTTATTTACTTGTATAAAAATGGACAAAAATAATATTAGAAAACAATATTTTTTCTTTAAAATCAAAAACTAGGGTTTCCCCTTTTCAAAATAACCATATTATTTTTCCTCTTTTTTTAGGGTTTAATAAATCATTTTCTCATACATAAAAACAATTACAAAACATTTTTTTTGCATATTTACATTTTATTGCATATTTAAATAATTATTTATTTATTTATTGTACAATAAATTCAATTGGGTTGTAATAGTGAATTAGGGTTTCATTTTGTGTAAATATCCCCATTCAAAAACTTGCATCCCCCCTCCCTTAATATTGTTGTAATAGTTTAGATTTACTTTACGCAATTTATCGCATTATATACATGTTTAGTAAATTATGGTTTGTATGATAAGACAAAAATCAAACAAATAGTATGACCTAATTCAAGACAAAAAAGCATGTAAAATGACAACACATTGCACACAAGCACCTCTAGGGTTTCACCCACTTTGTTGCCTAAAAATGGCCATGGTATGCATGATAGGTATCTTGGCAAAACAAAACAAAAAAACAAAAAGATCATAGTCCCTCGATGACGCTATCAAAAGGTTACCTAAAAACAAATGATCTTGGTCCCTCAAACAAGCTAAGATACTTGGCACCATTGCTATCATGGTCATATGATGACCCACGCCTGTCCCGTTTAACATCCAAAGATAGGGTTGCCTACCAAATCAATGGTAGGTCAACAACATCAAAGGAATAAAAATGTACAAGAAAGACTTTTGAGTAGGTAGATAAGCTTCTAGTTACTTGATCAATTTGCAAACAGTCCTTGCTATTTTCAAACACATACACATTTCAAAACATTTTCCAAACAACTTTCAAAACATTGAAACATTTTTCAAAAGACAAACATCTTTGTATACATTCTTACGAACAAGAATCATTACAAAGATTGCCTAAACAAAGTCCTCTTTTAAAAATACTTTCAAAGCCACACAAAGCACAATTTCAAACAATTGTCAAAGCAAAAGCAAGTGATCTAAACAAGTAACTAAGAGCCCATGGAAAACCATGGATGAAAAGGGTACTAGCACCTTCCCTTTTCATAATCTACCCCCCAAACCCAAAAACAATCTCAAAGGTCTTTCCTGTGCTTTTTTACCTTTCCTTTTGGATAAAAGAAAAGTCGGTGGCGACTCTTGCTAACCGCAACATTTGCGAACAAAAACGCAAAAACCTTAAGTCAGTTCTCCCACCGCATCACAACACGTTTATATTTTAATGGAACTTCCTTAATCTGCAAAATAAGGTCCCATATTCTCCCTTTTTTTATGATGAAAATACATCTCTCAATAGGTGGTAAAAGAAATATCAAATATATTGTTGGAGTGATTAAGCTTTCTCTCAATTAAGTAGAGAGTATACTCTACTCCCCCTGAGAGTAAGCTTTCCCCCTTTGTCAAAATCAAAATACGAGTAAAGATGCAGTGCAATAATTTAAATATATAAACATAGGCAAATAAACATTTAGGAAAGGAATAACATCACTTTTTATTAACTGAAATGGCTTGAAATTCATAGTACAAAAGGGATGTTACGAAATTGAAATAGTACTGAAAAAAGGGAAATAAGACAAAAATTTATAAAGCATGTAGATGAGATCATTCATTGTCATAAGAATCATCATACCTCATAGAAATCTTATTGATCCTTTTTGTTTTGTGTCGGTCAAAGGCTGAAGTAACTGAAATGTCAGTAGAAATGGGGGTTTGAATAGTGACCCTTTAATGTTTTTTTCTTTAAATAGTTTTGCAAAAGTTGATTTGAGGAGACAAGGAAAGTAAATTAACACATAACAAATCTATCCTTGTTCACCAATGTTGGTTAGTCCAGTCCTCACACACAATGGGATTTTTCTTATTCCTCACAAACTATTCTTGTCAAGAATAAACGTGGTAACTTTTCTTTTAGCCTCAAAAGGCTATACAACTACTAAAGTATTCTTTATTTAGATTTTTATTACACTTTTATTTACAAGATTTTTATATCGCTTGAGGATATACAAAAAGATAATATTTTAACAAAGAACTCAAACACAATATGGCAGTGATAAGCTTTTGTATATGAGTGAGATTTTGACTCGAATCAATTTGAATGAAGATTTGTGGTGAGATGAGGAGAATGTGCTTAAAGATTTCTTTATTTTTCCAATTGATGATCTTTCCATGATACAAGTTACCCCTTTTTTAATCATATTTGAGAAATAACCGTTGAGAGGTTATGATGAAACTTTATACTATTGTGATGGGATAATCAAGGGTCGTGTCAAAGGTTGAAGCCTCGAGATAGGTGGTATACCAATGGTAGTGAAATGATTATCCTTTTTTTCATTTGTACTTTTGAGGAGATAGAATTGTATTTAGTGAATCATCTTGATTACATGAATGAGGAGTAGGAATATTCCTTTAAGATATTCAAATATATTAAAATAAAATGGAGTATGAAAAGGAGATCTCTTTAACATCTTTTCTTTAAGTACCTGTCTACAAACCTTGTAATTGAGGTTAGATGAAACAAGCATGATTTGTTATCCTCAAAATTTATGGGATGTTTCAACATTCTCCCCCTGCAAATGAGACTTTTTGATATTTTTTGTAGATTAGTGTATGAGTATTATGCTCCCCCCGACTATATGCATAAGCCATTTTTAATAGATAGAATAAAAAATGTGGGAGGATAAAACTTGGTTGACATGATACATATAATCATCTTTTATACAATACTAGATATTATATAAAGGAGCATACAAGAATATAACTCTTGTAACAAAAGGTGCAACAATGCCTATCAAAGATATTTTAAACAGGAGTACAAGAGAAATTAATTAAGAGCTTAGTGGAGTACAATAGATGGTAATATAGATGATAATATGCATCTTGAGAATAATCATAAGTATTTAATTAATACCCCCCTTTTGTCATCATTCAAAAAGGAAGGGGGTAGCAAAGTAGTTGTCTAGGCAGCATCTCTAGAGGAGTTGTTTGATGGTTGGAGGAAAGGAAATTCAAACTCAGGCAGCACTGGAGGAGGAATGTGTGGAAAATCTCTTGAATCATCTTAATCTTTTCAGCCGTCTTTTGCACAATCTTAGGTCCGAGTACAATACTATCGTCTGACTCATACCAACACAATGGAATCTTACACCTTCTATCATGCAATGCTTCATACGAAGCCATACCAATACTCGTATGAAAACTATTGTTGTATGTAAACTCAATAAATGGCAAGTGATTGTCCCAAGCACCTCCTTGTTCCAACACACAAGCCCTTAACAAATCCTCTAAAGACTGAATAGTCATCTCCGTCTGACCGTCTGTCTATGGATTATATACAGAGCTCAACCCCAACTTAGTACCAAAAGCATTCTACAAACCCTCTTAGAACTTCGACGTAAACCTCAGATCTCTATCTGAAATGATACTCGAAGGTATGCCATGAAATTTCATAATTTCCTCAATATACATCTCGGCTATCCTCTCTATCGAATGATTGATATTCATCGGCAAGAAATGAGCCGACTTAGTTAACTTATCCATAATCACCCAAATTGAATCATTGTGGTCTTTGGTAAACTCGACACAAAATCCATAGAAATATTGTCCCATTTCCACTCTGGAATATTCAACAGCTGCATTAGACCCAAAGGCTTTTGATTCTCAATCTTCGACTTTTGACAAGTCAAACAGGCATAAACAAATTTGTAAATTTCCTTCTTCATACAAGACACTAAAACAACTTCTTCAAGTCTTAATACATCTTTGTAGCACCAGGATGAATACTTAACCCATTTCTATGTCCTTCCTCAACAATACTCTTCTTAAGTTATGGAACATCCGGAACACACACTCTATTTTTGAACCTCATTATTCCATTATCATTGTTGTACCCAAAATTTTCCCTCTCATTTATCAAGAATTTTCTCACAAGATCTCATTAGGCTCAAGACTGCACTAATGTTTGATCAGCTCAAGACACCTCCTTATGCACTAATGACCAAAATTAGGGTTTGAGCTTGCACAAGGATTTTTGAACTATAAATGCCTCATATGACCTTCATGGACCATTATGTACCCCCAAGATTACTCATGCCAAGTTTCAAGCTTTGGATTACACTTTTGATCAGTCAATTGAACAGTTGACCTAAAAATCAACTGTATTGGGAAAAAAAGTCAACCATAGCCAATTTACAGTAAAACTTAATTATTTTTTATCCACATCAACATTTTAGACCCATATGTATCATTTGATCAAGTTTGGACCATAATTCCTCAAGAAATTTGATCAAATCATCAAAAGGGCAAAATGGTCAAAATTAGGGTTTTGACTGAGAAAGGGCAATTTCTGATTTTTGACCTAGAAAATGATCAATTGGTTTGAAGCATGATCTCAAGATTCCAATTGCACCATTTTTACCTAATGACA
Source organism: Vicia faba (assembly GCA_948472305.1). Taxonomy (NCBI): domain Eukaryota; kingdom Viridiplantae; phylum Streptophyta; class Magnoliopsida; order Fabales; family Fabaceae; genus Vicia; species Vicia faba. The sequence continues at coordinate 114,513,646 of OX451737.1, forward strand.
TGGTTCAAAATATTGCAAGTCCATTGGATTGACAGATGAATTTTGCAATCAACTGATCAAAAGTCAACTTTATACCAAAAAGTCGAACTTTGACTTTTTGGTCAAACTCAAGTGCCAAAGATCATGATTCATAAAAACATGCCAAAATATGAAACTTTTTCATCAAGAAATCAATAATTCAAGATTTCATCTTGAAATGTTAAAATTTCTTAACTTAGAAATTTTTCTAAGTATGAAAATTTTCTTATTTTCTCATAACTTTAAGCCAAATTTTCACCATGATACAAGATGATTCAAGAGAAACTTCCAACATGAAAGTTGTAGATCTCAATGAAATATAAAACTTTGCTTCACACAACTTCTTCCAAAAGTGCTTGGATCTCAAGTTATAATTTTGTTAATACATGCCCATGAACTAAAAAAGACTAGTGAAATTTTGCCCTAGTCAGGCAGATTTTTAACCTAACTTATGGAAATTTTTCACATAGTTCCAAGGGGAATCTTCAAAATCAATTTAAAAATTAATTGTAGATCAAATTTCAAGCTTTCCAAAATGTCCAAGAACTCCTTGAGATTATTCTTGAGCATGGAGAATCGAAGGCAAGAAGTTAGGGTTTTCAAACTTGAATTACAAGCCATTTTGTGAAGAACACTTGTTCCAATCTTCAAGCATGATGTACAAATCTTGCTTTGAAAGCTTCAAACTTGCTAATCACTCAATAATTTAATGTTTACACAACTGATAGAGCCATTGTCCAAGCATTTGAGCCATTATCCAAGTTGCATTTCCATTTTGGGAAGAAAGTCACCACTTCCATTTTGGAAAAGTGTTTTTAATCACAATGTCAACTCTTCTTGAGCCCATACATTGTTGTTTCTGACTCCAAAACATTTAAAAGCAAGAAGCAACATGTCTACAGCCTGCTAACCACCCTACAAATCCTTGTACTTTACATTGAAACCATGTTTGTGAACTTTGCTTCAAAATCAAGTAACCAAGCCATAACATGTGATTTCTATTTCTGAGTTGTTTCAAGCCTCAAAACCTCTTGCCTATAAGTACATACACTATTTTCAAGCTAACACACGAGCTTGAAGACCCTGAAACTCACTTAAACTCCCTCTAGCCAGAAATTGTCTCAAAACACCATTGTTGTGCAAGTTCTGACTTTACATACCAAACTCACAATCCCCTCGTGTGTTCTTTGGCCTTTCACTTCCAAAAGCTTCTAAACATCAAATACAAACCATCCAAAGTCCATTTACTTAACTGTAACACCTCCATCATCAAGTTCCATTTTCAAAAACATGGGTCTGCAACTTGACTTCTCCAGAGCTCCTCAGCCATCCTCAGCTCAATCCAACCATTGCATTAGCTTCCTAGAGGTCCAAGGAAGCTAACCTGATCATCAACACTGCCTGAAACGAGCTCATTTGCATTTCAAGATTTCCATTTTGAGGTATTTTTCTTGAACTTCTATCTCATTACTCAGGCATTGTTAGGCTTGCATTTGTGAAGATAAAATGTAGACCTCATTGCCACGAAGCTGTGCATATCCATAGTTTGCATTTATATGGCCTGAGCTTAGAGAATTTTAGAGTTGAAGTTTCTGAAATTTTTAGGGTTCAAATTAGGGTAAGAAAAATTCTCATTTATCTTTGACTTTTAGCTTTAGTTATTTGCATGGTTAGATTTGTGAGGAAGAATGCCACAACTTTCATTTTTTCATCTTCCATTTTTGTTGAGAAATGAAGAAGTTACAGGTACACCGGCTGGAGGTTGAAGATGAAGTCATCAGGACTTGATTTGCCTTACATATTTATGGTTTTGTTTATATAAACGGATGTATATCCACCCCAGTGGTAAAGCGCGCGCCTGTTTACCTCATGGTCCTGGGTTCAAGCCCCAGCGTGACCATTTTTATATTTTACATATTTTTGACTTTCTAACATGTTTTTTGTAGGCGCTGGGCCCTTTGGGCCTGACATTGTTTTTATTTGCTAGTTCACCTCCATGCCTACTTTTGGCACCCCCTGGCCCATTTATTTTTATTTACTTATTTATTTCATTTTTTCTTTTTAAATATATTTTCTAAAATACTAAAAAAATCATAAAAAATATAAAAAATAGTAGATTTATGTTTTGACATAATTTAAATATTTTTCCCACACAAAAAATTATTTTTATTCATTATACGTTATTTATCTTTATTAATTACCTTGTAAATTAAATTGAAACAAAGTTATTATTTATTTTCTTTTATACTTATTTAAATATATTTATTTTAATATAAAAAAGGCCCAAAATATTTTATAATACCATATATTATTTTCAAGACAAAAATACAAATATACTTTTTCTTTAAACTTATTTTCTTTTAATCAACTAAATAGAATTAGGGTTTTATTCAAAAATATTTTCTTAACTAATTTCTTTTCTTAATTAATTTAAGTTAATTTAATTTTGATTTAATTATTTTTTTCTCTAATTAGGTTTAGGTTAAAACCTCTTTCATATAAAAATCCAAACAAAAAAAATCCTTTCTTTCCATTTGCAATTATACTTTATATATTTCTTCAATTATTTGTACATATTCAATTTGGTTGTAATAGATTAATTAGGTTTATATTATTGCAATCCCTATTCATAAATTGTATACCCCCTCCCCACAAATGTTGTAATAGCGCAATAACTTTAAATTTCACAATTTATCGCTTTTACATAACATGCTAGTAATTAGGGTTTGTATGGAAAGAATAAAATTAATCAAGTAGAAAACCCTAATTCAAGACAAAAACAATCATGAAAACAATACACTTGCACACAAGCACCCCTAGGGTAAAATCCACTTGGTTGCCTTACAAAATGGCCATATTACGCATGTAAGGTATCTTAGCAAAAACAAACGAATACAAGATCATAGTCCCTCGATGATGCTATCTAAGTTGCCTTACAAATGATCTTAGTCCCTAAAAGAGAATGCTAAGATGCCCTTGCAACATTGCTAATCATGGTTATACGATGACCCACGCCCGTCCCGTTTACATCTAAAGATAGGGTTGCTTACCAAATCAATGGTAAGACAACAATGTCAAAGGAAAAGAAAATGAACAAGAAGGACATTTGAGTAGGTAGATTGCTCCTAATTACTTGCTACATTTCAAAACAAACATCCTTGCTATTTTCAAAACAAACACGTACACTTTCAAACATCTTACAAAATTGAAAACATTTTCAAAAGATCAAACATCTTTATATACATTCTTACGAACGAGAATCATTACAAGGATTGCCTAAACAATGGCCTCTTTTACAAAATACTTTCAAAAACCACACAAAGCACAATTTCAAACAAAAACAAGTGATCTAACAAGTAACTAAGAGCCCATGGAAAACCATGGATGGAAAGGGTGCTAATACCTTCTCTTTTCATAATCTACCCCCGAACTCAAGAAACAATCTGAAAGGTCTTTCATGTGCTTTTTCACCTTTCCTATTGGATAAAAGAAAAGATGGTGGCGACTCTTGCTAACCGCAACATTTGCGATCAAATGCAAAACACCCAAGTCAGTTCTCCCACCATATCACAGAACTGGAGAATCTGTTGGGGAATATTCTAAAAGTGGGGTTACCTAAGGGATATATCACATTTATTTGCTTACATTGTTTGAATTGTATGCTTTACATTATGGTTCTTTGTTTGGGTCTGAATCCTCTACCCGAATTTGGGATACATTATAGGTAAGTAGCAATATATTGTGGAAACTGTGTGGGGTATACCGACATGGTCTAAGCAATAGCTACGTTAGTGCAACATATTTGTGGGTATCGGTAGCCGTTGAGTTAATCAAAGAGAATACAGGGCCGCTGAGTGATGTCATGAAGCACTAATGAACTTTTAGAACCTTTACTTGACCAACTTGGCCTTTAGGATGTAGTGAGATGACCGGCTTTGGTGCAATCCGAAGTTGGTGGATACTCGATACTACACTCATTGAGGTTTGGTTTCTTGGGATATTTCAGTCGCCATTAAAGAGGCTTGAGCTGAAACAATGACCAAGGTAACAATCCAGTGATATTGAGCTCCTTAGAACCCGATTACTATTACTAGGACAGGTTTAAGCCAACTAAACTTCAAGAGGGTACTTACCTATAAAACTCCATGCAAGCCTAAACTAAGGATTTGTTTGATTTGTTTGTATATGCATATTTTTACATAACATCATGAACATCATATACATCCACCAACCATTTCAAGGATTTTTGGATTCATCTTTGTTCTTGTTTTGTAGGATATGGATTCACTTCACAGGAAAACTATTCAAGTCAATCTTGTAAGGATCCCTCCACAACTTAAGGAGCTAGCTTCAAGGATTCCTGAAAACTATCCATTCACCGAGAGACATGGTCGCCTACTCAACTTGGTCACCTCCAATACAAATGAGGATATGATGAAGGTGCTTTTTCAGTTCTTTGATCCTTTACACCATTGTTTCACATTTCTTGACTATCAACTTGTGCTTACTTTGGAAGAATTCTCCCAACTCTTGAGGATTCCCATTCTCAATCAACTACCTTTCAACGGTACAGAAAGAGACCTAAAGCCAGAAGAGATTGCTCAAGTTATACATTTTCACTCATCTGATATCACAACTCATTGGGAAACAAGGAGTGGTGTCAAAGGTTTCCTAGAAAAGTTCTTGTTTGAGAAAGCCCAAAGCTGTTGGAATTCCTTGGACTTGCAAGCCTTTGAGGAAATTGTGGCTCTCCTCATCTATAGGATGGTTTTGTTTCCAAATCCTGACCAACTCATAGATGTCAATACCGTCAAAATCTTCATATCCCGCAACCTGGTGCCTACATTGCTAGGAGATATCCTTCACTTTTTTCACACTCGCACAATGAGGAAAAGAGGTGTCCTTATGTGTTATGTAAAATCAAGCTTCTTAAATAAGCTTTTGTTTTGATGAAGACAAACCATGTCTAACAAAGAAGGCAAAGATTTTGATCAAAGCTCAAAGCATCTAAGGATAATATCTTCACTCAAAGCTCTCAACAACTTTAAAGGTATAATAATATTATCTACTTTGATCTTAAGATATAGATGCTCAAAAATGAAAAAGAAATGTTTAAGAATCATTACTCAAGTTTTTCAAAGATAAAATTTCACTTTTCTTCTACATGCAATCGATTTCATCTTAGTGCAATCGATTGCACACTTCAAAATTTCAAATCTTTTGCTTCTGTTTCTTTATGCAATCGATTACATTGTTAGTGCAATCGATTGCACTCAGTTAATTTTTGCTACTGACTTTGCATGCAATCGATTACATTGTTAATGCAATCGATTGCACTCTTAAAGATTTTGAAAAAATAGCTGTTAAAAACCTTGTGCAATCGATTTACACCAAGGTGCAATCGATTGTACACTGCACGAATTTGAAAAATAACAACTTTGTTCATGCCTTTTGATCATGCCTTTTCATTACATCTTTTCACTCAAACTTGGCATTTGTTCATGATACATTTCCAGATCTTCATGATGTTTCAAAAGGGTGTTATGAACATATAAATATTCAATTTCAAATCCAGATCTAACACCTTTTTTCATAAATATTTTTCTGAACTTTCAAATACAAACTTCAGCATTCTTCATTTTCATGCATAAGTTTTGTGCACATTTTTCATACTTTAAACAGAAAACTTTGAGCAAATATATCTTGAGTCTTTGTACAATATTATTATTGAAAGAATAAGATTATACATTGTCAAATCACTCTTAGTGATCAATATTACTCTACTCACTCAAACTCACAAATTGATATTTACTTACTTATTTTCCAGGGTTGTTGGAATTAAGTTTAAGTGTTTTTGTTGAAATCTTGTCTTTCCAAGTTGTTTGGATACAAGTGTAGTTACATTGAGAGGATTGTTCTCATAGGTAACTTAGTGAAAATCCAAGAGGATTGTTCTTGGTCCAAGAGGATTGTTCTTGGTTTGGTTGGTAGTTCTTGTTTAAGTTTGCCACAATAAGGAAATCTCTTTCATGTTGAAAGGGGACTGGAGTACTCTCAGACTGTGAGGGGAACCAGGATATATCGCCCGTGTCTCTTTATTTTTCTGCATTTTTAAGCTTTCCTAAACTCACTTATAACCAGAAAAATAAGAACCATCATCACTAAAAACCAGAATTTTTAAAAGTACCTAATTCACCCCCCCTCTTAGGCACACTTCGTACTTACAATTGGTATCAGAGCAGGTTATAGGTAACCCGCTCCTAAAAGATCCAGAATGGCTTCCGCAAATCATAATCCAGTTTTCAGAGATGGTGGTAGTAACAACAAGCCTCCTCTATTCTGTGGTGAATATTTTGACTTCTGGAAAATTCGCATGAAGGCGCATCTAGAAGCACAAGGAGAAGAAGTATGGGATGTCGTCGAAAATGGTCCATTTATCCCGATAACCGTAATCAATGGTGTTGGCTCATCAAAGCCTAAAACTGCATGGGACAGTGATGATAAGAAGAAAGTTCTCTATGATAAAAAGGCAATAAACCTTCTTCAAGGTGCACTTAGCATGGTTAAATTCTTCCGTGTCTCGGCATGTAAAACAGCAAAGGAAATATGGGATACCTTGGTACAAACTCATGAAGGAACGGTTGAAGTAAAAAGATCAAGACTAAATACCCTAAGTCAAGAATACGAACTATTTCGAATGCAGCCCGGAGAAACCATTCTTAACTTACAAAAGAGATTTATGCACTTGACAAATTATCTAAGTGCTCTTGGTAAAACTTTGACGAATGATGAATTGAATCTGAAAGTACTTAGGTCCTTAACTAGGGAATGGCAACCAAAGGTAACGACAATTTCAGAAAAGAAAAGTCTCTCTAATATGACATCCACAACATTATTTGGAAAACTTCAAGAATACGAAACGGAACTCGGAAGACTCGAAAAGCATGAAAATCAAGAGAAGAAATCCAAGAATATTGCTTTGAAGATAGACTCCAAGAAAGTTGAAAAGGAAATCAATCCAGAAGAAGATGAAAACTCCATGCTTCTTGTTAAAAGGCTTGGTAAGTTCTTCGGTAGAAATGACAAACCTTTTTCTCATTCAAAAGGAAAGAAACATTTTCAGAAAAAGGAAGGCTCCACATCAATACAAGAAATTACATGTTATGAATGTGGTAAGCAAGGTCATATCAAGACGGATTTTCCAAAACTCTCCAAGAAAGGTGGCTTCAAAAGCAAGAAGGGATTCAAGAATAAAAAGGCTTATGTCGCATGGGAGGATAATGAAATAAGTTCCTCATCCGATTTCGATAGTGATGAAAGTGCAAATCTAGCATTGATGGCCTCACACCATTCCGATGATGAAGACAATGAGGTTAGTAATGAATTTTCTCTTTTTGACAGTGATGCACAAGGTGCTATAGATGAACTATTGAATGAATGCAAAATTCTGTATAAAACCATTTCATCACAAAAGAAACAAATTTCATCCTTAGAAGAAAAATATGTTTCAATGGAAAAGGATTTCAAAGAAGAAAAACAAAAATCAAGTGATGAACAAAAACAAAATTTTGTATGCAAAAATTGTGATTCACTCTCTTTCCAAATTGTCCAATTAAAAAGAGTCATTGAAAGATATGAAAAAGGACAAATTGGATTAGAAGGTGTTCTTAGCCAACAAAGATACTCCAATGATAAAAGTGGGCTTGGATATTCAAAGTTTTCAAAACCAAGTTCCAACAAAACTATCTTTGTTAAGGCAAGTGATCAATCTTCCAAAGAGAAAGTGAACAAACCTAAAATAGTTCGTCACTATCCGAAAAAGAAAACATTTTCTAAGAAGAAATATTATCCTTCTAGATATAAAAGTAACTTTGAACCTACTTGTTTTTATTGTGGTATTAAAGGCCATACACCTAATGCTTGCTATGTTAGAAACTTCAGTGTGACAAGTGGGCATTATGTATGGGTAAAGAAAGGCACTGATTATGAAGGACCCAAAGAAACTTGGGTACCTAATAAAACCTAATTTATTTTGCAGGTATGCTTGAAAATCACATGCAATCTTTGGTATCTTGATAGTGGTTGTTCAAAGCATATGACTGGAGACATAAACCAATTTTCACATCTAGCTCTAAAGGCCAAGGGTTTTGTCACTTATGGAGACAATAATAAGGGAAGAATCCTAGGCAAAGGCAAAGTTGGTGCTCCACCTTTCACATCCATTGAAGATGTTCTTTATGTTGAAGGACTAAAGCACAATCTTCTAAGTATTAGCCAACTTTTTGACAAAGGCTTCAAAATCAAGTTCACCAAGGATGAATGTTTGATAGAAGACGAAGTCACTCATGAGGTTATACTTAAAGGTAAAAGAATCAATAATATATTTATGATTTCCATTGATGATCCATCTTTGAAGGTTAAATGTCTCATGGCAAACAACGATGATTCATGGCTTTGGCACAAAAGAATTGCTCATATTCATATGGAACACTTGAATAAATTAATCAAGCATGATCTTGTCATTGGATTGCCTAAGAGAAATTTTGTCAAAGATAGACTATGCGATGCTTGTCAAAAAGGGAAACAAACTAGATCAACTTTCAAATCTAAGAATGTGGTGTCCACTACAAGGCCACTACAATTGTTACATATGGATCTATTTGGTCCATCGATAACAAGGAGTTTCGGAGGTAATGTATATGCTTTGGTTATTGTTGAAGATTTCTCTAGATATACTTGGACATTCTTTTTAGTGCAGAAAAGTGATGCATTCAAGGCGTTCAAGAAGTATGCTAAACAAATTCAGAATGAGAAGTCTCTAACAATTGCCTCAATAAGAAGTGACCATGGCGGAGAATTCCAAAATGCTCTATTTGAAGAATTCTGTGGAGAACATGGAATATCTCACAACTTCTCGGCACCAAGGACTCCACAACAAAATGGAGTGGTTGAAAGAAAGAATAGGTCTCTTGTGGAACTTGCTAGAACAATACTTAGCGACTCAAACCTTCCAAAATACTTTTGGGCGGATGCGGTGAGCACGACATGTTTTGTTAGCAATAGAGTTAACATTAGACCAATCTTAAAGAAAACTCCATATGAACTTTTCAAAGGGAGAAAACCAAACATTGCTTTCTTTCGTATCTTCGGGTGCAAATGCTTTGTGCTAAACAATGACAAAGATAATTTGGGTAAGTTTGATGAGAAATCCGATGAAGGTATATTTCTTGGTTACTCACTCTCTAGTAAAGCATATAGAATATACAACAAAAGAACTTTGACTATTGAAGAATCTATGCATGTTTCTTTTGATGAATCTAACCCCTCCAAGGAGGATAATATTGTTTGTGATAATGATGATGAAATTGAAGAAGGTCCTCAAGAAAATTCTTCCAAGGATCAACCCATTCAACTAGAAGAATCACCTCAACAAGAATCGAATCTCAATGATCTACCAAAAGAATGGAGAACTCATAGAGATCATCCTATTGATAAAGTAATTGGTGATATAAGTCAAGGAAATGTCTACTCCAATGGGTTCTGGTTCTTATGTTGATCAAGATGAATCAGGTGTTTCCATCGACATCACTAAATATCGAGGTATGATTGGCTCTTTATTATATTTGACGGCAAGCCGTCCTGACATAATGTTTAGTGTTTGTCTCTGTGCCCGTTTCAAGCTAACCCAAAGGAATCTCATATCAGGGCAGTAAAGAGGATCATGAAGTATCTCAAAGGGACAACAAATGTCGGATTGTGGTATCCTAAAGGTAGTGTCTGCAACTTAATTGGTTATTCTGACGCGGATTATGCAGGATGTAAAACAGATAGAAAGAGCACAAGTGGTACTTGTCACATTCTTGGTAATGCATTAGTATCATGGGCCTGCAAGAAACAAGCATGTGTTGCTCTAAGCATGGCCGAAGCTGAATATATTGCAGCGGGTAGTAGTTGCGCTCAAATTTTGTGGCTAAAACAACAACTTCGTGGAGAATTGTCGATCGTTGTGGAGAATTCCCTAATGTCCATTTACTTGGCATTAGGGGAGTAATCACCTACAACCCCTGTTTAGCCTTAAGACAATTTGGTTATGCCCAAAGGGATGGCCCGCATGAGATGCTGATTCAAGGTTTGGTATTTGACTACGACAACGACGATCAAGGTCTTCGCCAGAGATTTATCCGAGCTTAGAGGATGTTGAACAAGGTGGATAGCAAGACTTTGGGGCACAAGAATTCCATCCCTCTTGAGCCTTACCTCAAATGGGTCCGAACTCGTGCTCAGAGTCTTATGATGACTTACCCCTCCATTCTCCCTGTAATTATTGAGCCTGTTAAAGAGGGAGATGTTCCATACACTATCCTACATCCTGACATGCCCACGTCTCTTGAAGACTTACAAAGGGATTGGATACAACTCAAGGGAGAGCGAGATACCTTCGAAGCCCAATTCTACGCAAGCGAGAAGAAGGTTTTGGAACTCACTAGGCTACTTCATGAGGAGCAGACTCTGAATGCCTACATTACACCAAAGAGGATGCACACTACCTTTTTATCTTAGAGTTTCTTGTATTTGTTTTACCCAAGAAGGCATTATTGTACTTGAAGCTTTAATTTATTAATATAACGTGTGTTTCCTTTTTGTCTAAAACAAATTTGAATATTTGAAATCCTTGAAATCATTACATATGCATATACCATTCATCATAACATAAGCAAGTTTCTTGTAAACAAGCCTCCTCATCTCTCTACTGTTTATTTCAGTGAGATGGATCTTGAGCAGACATTGAAAGACCTCCAAGCTTAGAATACACAGTTTCAGAAGTTGCTCTTGACCCTAGCCAAAGGACAAGAAGAATTGAAGACTTTGCTGGCTGAAGAGAGGAAAAAGAAGACAAAGAAGGTAACCGGAGTCCTGAACATAGGAAGAAGATTTCATGAGCAGACAAGAAGGACCTTAAACTTTGCAACGACATCCGGTGAAAGAGACAATCAAGATGGTAAAGGCAAGGAAACAGTTGTCCCATCAGAATCGGAAGAGGAAGAGGAAGAAGAGGACTATTCTGAAGAACAATACCCTCCAACCAATGACAAGTATAAACATCTCGAAGAGCGGTTGAGTGCGATGGAAATCTAGAAAGTGCCTGGCTTGGATTTTGAGGAATTGGGTTTAGTGTCGGGGATTGTTATTCCTCCAAAATTCAAAGCACCTGTGTTCGCCAAATATGATGGAGTTTCATGCCCTAAAATGCATCTCCGGTCATATGTGAGGAAAATCCAACCCCACACCGCTGATAAAGACTTATGGGTACACTTCTTCCAAGACAGTCTGTCTGGAACTCAACTTGACTGGTTTTACCAACTAGAAAGAGCTAATGTTCACAATTGGGAAGATCTTTCTGCAACCTTCTATAAACAATACCAATACAATGTTGATCCTGTGCCTACCCGTACTCAACTCCAGAGTATGGCCATGGTTTCCAATGAAGGTTTCAAAGACTATGCACAAAAATGGAGAGACTTGGCTGGAAGAGTTCAACCCCCTCTATCTGAGAGAGAATTGGTAGACATGTTCTTGAGCACCTTGTATGTTCCCTTCTTCAATCATTTAATTGGAAGTTCATTTGCAGGCTTTACTAAACTAATATTGACCAGAGAAAGGGTAGAAGCCGGTATAAAGAGTGGAAAGATTCATAAAGATACATCTTCTTCTACAACTGTAAGGAAGCCTTTCATCGGAAAGAAAGAGGTGGTTGATGTATATCTGCAAAGAAACCAAGATAGTACCGAGCGTCATCCAATGGTGGGGACTGTTATGATTCCTAAACCCATGCCTAATCAACAAAGAAACAATCAACCAAGGATGGAAAGATCGGTCAGGCAGTTCACCAGAATTAACATGACCCCGTCTCAGGTATTACCGCATCTACTAAGATCCAATTTGGTGACCTTAAAAGAATCTCCGAAAAACCCCAATACAACATCTCCTCACTATCATCCCAATGCCCGTTGCGCATATCACTCTGAAAGTCCTGGTCACGATACAAATAACTGTTGGGCTCTAAAGAATAAAATATAAGACCTCATTGAAGAAAAACAAATTGAGTTCGATGCGCCTGAAAAGCCAAATGTCATTTCTACCCCTATGCCCAGACATGGCCATAATACCAATGCCATTGAAGAAGAAACATTTGTTACTTCAGTTGATGAACTTATGACCCCACTTCCGACTATTAAAGTGAACTTGTTGAATACCGGTGTGTTCCCGGGCTGTGATGAAGTTTTCCATTTCTATTTATCCTCACCAACCGACTGTCCTTTGTTGAAAGCAGACGTTCAATGCCTAATAGATAACAAATAAATTTTATTCGAGAAGACTCTTGTTCCACTTGTTCCTTTTGAAGATGTTTCTATCATTACCATTTCCACCAATTCTTCCAGGGTCTCCACCAAAAGACCCGTTAGAATTACATCAGTTTTGAAAGCAACTCCTTTAATAATTATAATGCCTGGACCAGTCCCATATTCGTCAGACAAAACCATACTATGGAATTATGGAGGGGATGTCTACTACCATGGTATCAAGCAGAACTAGCCAGCCGCCGAAGATTCAAGCTCTAAGAAGGTCAATTCCGACATCAGTAATATTGCAGGAACTAGAAAGATTACCCAAAGTGGTAGGATCTTCTCTCCAGAAATTGCTCCCCCAAAAGTAGTTTATGGACCCGTAATCATTCCTGTTGTTGCTGCTCCTCCGAAGGCTATTCCCATTCCTACAATTATCTTCAACAATACTCCAACTGACAAAGCCATTACAACCCCTGTTATCATTCCTACTGACACTCCTGCTGCCGAGTTAACTGAGACTCGAGGTAAAAATATTCTGATTGAGCCTGTCCGGACGAAGGCTCACTCATTGGCTATCCCTGAGACCTCCCGAAAAGAGATGGAGGAAATTCTGAAGATCATAAAAAGAAGCAACTACGATGTAGTTGAACAACTGGGGCAAACTCCCTCTAAAATTTCCATGCTGGCATTACTACTATGTTCCGAGACGCATGCAAAGGCCTTGGTAAAGTTCCTAAAAACTGCCCATGTACCTCAAGAAACATCTGTCGATCAGTTCCAAGACCGCGTAGCAAGCTTGACTGCAGATAATGGCTTAAGTTTTTCAAATGTTGATATAATGCCAAGGGGAAGGAAGTATAATGAGGCATTGCATGTCTCGATTGAATGTAGGGGCACAACCTTGACCCATGTTTTGGTGGACACTAGCTCATCTCTGAATGTATTACCTAAAAAAGCTCTTGATAGGCTTGACTGTGAGGGATTGACATTGAAGCCAAGTAACATAGTAGTAAGAGCTTTTGACGGCTCGAAAAGGATGGTACATGGGGAGGTAGACATTCCCATAAAAGTTGGAACACAAACATTTGATTCAACTTTTTACGTAATGGATATTCGTCCCTCATATTCTTGCTTGCTAGGCCGACCATGGATCCACAATGCTGGCGCTGTTACTTCTACGTTGCACCAAATGCTGAAGTATCCAATTCAAGGGAAGATTATCACCGTTCATGGAGAGGAAGAGTACATGATTAACCATCTCAATTCCTTCAGATATGTGGAATTAGATGGTGAATTTATTGAAACTCCTTTTCAACACTTTGAATAAGTCACCCAAGATGTGGCAGTGACCAAGGCTGTGTCTCAGGTTCCCAAGATTTCAAGGCCTCCACTCCAGATGTCATCTCTGAAGAATGCCAAAGCAGTGGTAGAAGAAGGAGGGTGCACTATCTGGGGATAACTCCCAGATATCCCATACAAGTCTGACAAGTTTGGCCTAGGTTTCACTTCAAGTGCTCAGAAGGCTGTACGTTGCACTCGTGTCGGAGGACCACCCATGAAGATCAGCAACCGCGAGGTCAACGCAGTAGAAGATGATGAAGATAGTTGTGACTTGGAAGACTGGATATTCCCAACTGTCAATGGAGGGCTCAACAATTGGGAGGCTAGAGATTTGTCCCGATCACTTTTATCCCATAGTAATTTGTATTTACATTTTGTTGGATCTGTAATATTAAAACAATTCGCACTCTTAAAACCTTGTGTCTTACCCGAGGCACAATGGTCCATTTGTAAGGGTTATTATTTCATCTTCATATGACATCAATGAATCATGGATGTTTTCACATACAAACTTTTATGCTCATTGTTTTTTCTTTTACATTTTTATTTCTTTCAAAGATAGCTATACCCTTACACACACCCACACTCACAATGCAGGTATACATCCATTCGGGATCCCATGGGTAACAATACTGCTATGGCCTTTTGTGACTCTGAGAATCTAATCTACCAAGCCGAAGACGAAGGTGAGGAAGATTGTGAAGTACCAGGGGAACTTGCCAGATTACTATAACAAGAAGAGAGAACCATTCAGCCTCACGAGGAACCCGTGGATACAATCAACCTAGGTACCGAAGAAGACAAAAAAGAGGTCAAGGTGGGTGCTAATCTGGAACCCAGTGTCACGGAGCGCCTGATTCAGTTATTACACGATTATGTTGAAGTCTTTTCCTGGTCGTATGAAGACATGCCGGGACTTGATGAAGACATTATGTAACATTGTCTGCCTACAAGAGAAGATTGTCCGCCAATAAAGCAAAAGGTTCGCCGCATGAGGCCTGATATGTCAGAAAAGATTAAAGCAGAAGTCATGAAGCAATTCAACGCTGGATTCTTGGTTGTCACCTCTTATCCCCAATGGGTTGCCAATATTATTCTCGTGCCCAAAAAAGACGACAAAGTGCGAATGTGTGTGGACTACAGAGATTTGAATAGGGCAAGCCCTAAGGATGATTTTCCACTCCCCCATATTGATATTCTAGTTGACAATACGGCACAACACAAAGTGTTTTCCTTCATGGACGGATTCTCAGGTTACAATCAAATCAAAATGGCACCTGAGGACATGGAGAAAAAAACATTTGTCACGCAGTGGGGCACTTTCTACTACAAGGTGATGCCATCGGACTAAAGAACGCTGGGGCAACCTATCAGCGTGCCATGGTAGCTTTATTTCATGACATGATACATCACGGAATAGAGGTCTATATGGACGATATGATAGCCAGATCTCAAACAAAAGAAGAGCATCTTGATCACTTACAAAAATTGTTTGAGAGAATGAAGAAGTACAAGCTGAGGTTGAATCCAAACAAATGCACATTTGGGGTACGGCCTGGTAAACTCCTAGGCTTTGTCGTCAGTAACAAAGGTATCAAGGTCGATCCTGCCAAAGTTAAAGAAATACAAGAGATGCCTGCTCCTTGTACTGAGAAGTAAGTAAGAGGATTCTTGGGGCGTTTGAATTACATTTCCAGATTCATCTCTCACCTGACAGCTACTTGTGAACCAATCTTCAAATTGTTAAAGAAAGATCAAGTAGTCAAATGGAATGACGAGTGCCACATTGCTTTTGACAAAATCAAAGAATACCTGCAAGAGCCTCCTGTGTTAATGCCACCAGTGGAAGTAAGACCATTGATCATGTATCTGACCGTTTTAGAAAACTCAATGGGGTGTGTATTGGGGCAGCATGACGAATCTGGCTGAAAAGAGCATGCTATTTAATACCTGAGCAAAAAGTTTACCGACTTTGAAACAAGATATTCACTACTCAAGAAAACTTGTTACGCTCTGGCATGGGCTGCTCGCCCGCTAAGATAGTATATGCTGACTCATACTACCCTATTGATATCTAAAATGGATCCGATAAAATACATCTTCGAGAAGCCTGCTCTCTCTGGGAGAATAGCGAGATGGCAGATGATCCTGATAGAATATGACATACAATATACTACCCAGAAAGCAATAAAGGGCAGTGTATTAGCTGATCACCTTGCTCACCAAGTTGTAGAAGACTACCAGTCTATGAAATTCAAATTTCTGGATGAAGACATCATGACGTTAGACAACTATGAAGAATTCAGGCCATATGATGGACCTGAACAAGGATCCCGATGGACCCTGTTCTTAGATGGGGCATACAACGCACTTGGAAATGGTATCAGTGTTGTACTCATATCTCCCAAAAGGTGTCATACTCCCTTCACCATAAGACTTTGCTTCAATTGTACCAACAACATGGCAGAATACGAAGCGTGCATCTTTGGTCTCAGAGCTGCCATAGGCTTGGGGATCAAATCCTTGGATGTATTTGGAGATTCAGCTTTGGTCGTCAGTCAGATCAAAGGGGAATGGGACACCAAACACCCTAACCTTATCCCTTATAAAGAACATGTTTTGACATTGTTACCACATTTTGAGAAGATTACCTTCAAGCATTTCTGCGAGAAGAAAATCAGCTAGCAGACGCACTAGCCACGATGTCATCTATGTTTAAACATAATTGGGATAACGAGGCTCCCCAGATTACCATTGAACGAATGGATGAACCAACACACTGTCACGAGTTTAATATTGAAGAAGTAGTGGACCGGCCTTGGTTTCACGAAGTCAAAAGGTAACTCGAGGCTCAAGAATATCCAGAATGAGCTTCAGTCAATGATAAGAAGTTATTAAGAAGATTCTCTGCTAAGTTCTTCCTTAGTAACGACATCCTGTTCAAACGCAATCATGACTCTGTGTTACTTCGGTGCGTAGATAAGATTGAAGCTGAAAAGATCATGGCTGAATTACATGAAGGCACTTTTGGCACCCATTCCAATGGGTATACGATGGCAAAGAAAATCATACGGGCATGCTATTACTGGTCTACCATGGAAGCAGATTGCTATCAACACTCTCGAACCTGCCATAAGTGCCAGGTTTATTCTGACAAGGTGCACGTACCTCCGGTTCCCCTGAATGTCTTGATGGCTCCTTGGCCCTTTGCTATGTGGGGAATTGATATGATTGGGGAAATCAAGCCAACAACCTCCAATGGATACCGCTTCATCCTAGTGGCCATTGACTATTTTACAAAGTGGGTTGAAGCAGCCTCTTTCGCCTCCATTACCAAGAATGTTGTTGCCCGTTTCATCAAGCAAAATATCATTTGCCGATACGATATCCCATAAAGAATCATCACTGACAATGGTACAAATCTCAACAACACTATGATCACCGCCTTGTGCGAGCAATTCAAAATTCAGCATCACAATTCTTCTCCTTACCGACCAAAGATGAATGGTGTTGTCGAAGCTGCAAATAAAAACATTAAAAAGATCATACAGAAAATGACAGTCACATACAAAGACTGGCATGAGATGCTACCATTCGCTCTCCACGGGTATCGTGCCACAGCTCGCACATCAACCGGGGAAACACCCTATTCTTTGGTTTACGGCATGGAGGCTGTCTTACCTATCGAGGTCCAGATCCCCTCTCTAAGGATTATGATGGATGCAAGGTTGAACTAAGACGATTGGATCCATACTCGACTTGATCAACTGAAATTGATTGATGAGAAGAGACTTACTGCTGTTTGCCATGGTCAAATGTATCAAAAACGGATGATCAAGGCTTTCAACAAGAAAGTCAGACGCCAAGTGTATCAAGTTGGGGATCTAGTGATCAAACGCATCATACTGCCACAAGGTGATCATAGGGGCAAATGGGATCCTACCTATGAAGGACCATTTATAATAAAAAACATTTTCTCTGGTGGGCCAATGATCTTAACCACCATGGATGGTGACGACCTGCCGCATCCTGCAAATGTGGACATAGTCAAAAGATACTACGCATAAGAGACCTGCTAGGTTGACATACCTAGGAAAAAAAAGGGCATCCCTACGAACCAAAAAGGTTCGGGCAAAAATTAGGGATAAAACAAAAAATATGTACACTCGGCAAGTTGAAAACCCGAAAGGGCGACTTGGGCAAAAAAGGGTTTCCCGGTGGACTGAAAACCTGAAAGGGCGGTCCAAGCAAAAGTTAGGGAATTAAAGCGTATGACTATGCCCCGTTGGATCACCTTACGGACAAATTTCAAACTCGACATTCCTGACCAATTCAATCATCCTCGGACAAGGCAACAAATAGACCAGATGCTCATAGATATGAAGGCTATAGCAGAATGGGAACCCCATGGGATTATTACACATAGCTATCTTTTCTGTATATTAAAATTTTCATTTTTACGATGGAATTCTCCTACTAGAATGTTTGTCTCATTGTACAAAAATACTTACTCAAAGTCAATACAAAGATATCCCTTTGAAAGTACAAAAACTATCTGTTTTTTCTTTACGCTTGTGTTTTGTTTAAAAAAACGTCCAATGATTCATTATCGAACATATGCATTTGAACATAATTACTGTTTACAAATAAACAAAATAAAAAAAGGCAATTACTGATAGGTTGAAGGAATAGGGAAATACCTCTAGGCTATTCCATAAGAAATCCTCCGCAATATGTCGTTTAATCCCCAGCGGAACAAAGCTTCCAATTATCAATCCCCGGTAGAAACCATCAAATTTCTCCAAATAGATTTTATAAGAAATACATGGCATTTCCCTTACAACAGAGTTTATTTCTCTAAATAGAAATTCATCAACACTTCAAGACATGAAGACTTACATCTCCTCAGCAACATTCAGGGATTTATTTTCCCCAATCCAACAGCAGTGTAGTAGATTAGCTCGCATACGCATACATCGCATCCATATATCATAAACATTGATTACACAAATGCATCATACCATGCATTTCATACAACATGACTTTACATTTTAGCTAACATTTTACCCTTTTCAGGGTAAGGTTAACAGCTACCATTAACAATGTTCAAAGTTTTCAGATACAATTCAGATATGCTCCAGATACAGATGCCATTCTGATACTCATTCAAAATCAGCCTCCAGATACAATACATATACGCTCCAGACACGGATGCCATTCTGACACTCATTCAGATCCAACCTCCAGATATAGTACAGATATGCTCCAGACATGGATGTCATTCTGACACCCATTCAGATCCAACTTTCAGATATGCTCCAGATACATATGCCATTCTGATACTCATTCAGATTCAACTTTCAGATACAATGCAGATACGCTCCAGACACGGATGCCATTCTGATACTCATTCAAGTGCAACTTTCAAATATAGTTCAGATACGCTCTATACACGGAAGTCATTGTAATACTCATTCAAGTGCAACTTTCAGATACAGTTCAGATACGCTCTAGACACAGACACCATTCTGATGCTCATTCCTTCAGCATACAAGTTACAATACAAACAATCACTTTTGGATGTAATCTTTAAGCCCATTTCCTACAGCTTCCTATCACCTCTCCAAATGTCATCTTTAAGCCCATTCCCTCAACCATCGCATCGCCGAGTGCAAATTTCTGGGCACTTTAGTGTCCAATCATCTTCCACCTTCGAGTCACGACTGGCGAAACATGCCAATCTAACTCTTCAGGTTTAAGAAGATTGAACAGGGGCAGCTCTTTTACCCCAAAAGTTTCCCTCTCATTTATCAAGAATTTTCTCACAAGATCTCATTAGGCTCAAGACTGCACTAATGTTTGATCAGCTCAAGACACCTCCTTATGCACTAATGACCAAAATTAGGGTTTGAGCTTGCACAAGGATTTTTGAACTATAAATGCCTCATATGACCTTCATGGACCATTATGTACCCCCAAGATTACTCATGCCAAGTTTCAAGCTTTGGATCACACTTTTGATCAGTCAATTGAACAGTTGACCTAAAAATCAACTGTATTGGGGAAAAAAGTCAACCATAGCCAATTTACAGTAAATATTCTTTATTTTTTATCCACATCAACATTTTAGACCCATATGTATCATTTGATCAAGTTTGGACCATAATTCCTCAAGAAATTTGATCAAATCATCAAAAGGGCAAAATGGTCAAAATTAGGGTTTTGACTGAGAAAGGGCAATTTCTGATTTTTGACCTAGAAAGTAATCAATTGGTTTGAAGCATGATCTCAAGATTCCAATTGCACCATTTTTACCTAATGACATGGTTCAAAATATTGCAAGTCCATTGGATTGACAGATGAATTTTGCAATCAACTGATCAAAAGTCAACTGTATACTAAAAAGTCGAACTTTGACTTTTTGGTCAAACTCAAGTGCCAAAGATCATGATTCATAAAAACATGCCAAAATATGAAACTTTTTCATCAAGAAATCAATAATTCAAGATTTCATCTTGAAATGTTAAAATTTCTTAACTTAGAAATTTTTCTAAGTATGAAAATTTTCTTATTTTCTCATAACTTTAAGCCAAATTTTCACCATGATACAAGATGATTCAAGAGAAACTTCCAACATGAAAGTTGTAGATCTCAATGAAATCTAAAACTTTGCTTCACACAACTTCTTCCAAAAGTGCTTGTATCTCAAGTTATAATTTTTTTAATACATGCCCATGAACTAAAAAAGACTTAGTGAAATTTTGCCCTAGTTAGGCAGATTTTTGACCTAACTTCATGGCATTTTTTCACATAGTTCCAAGGGGAATCTTCAAAAGCAATTCAAAAATGAGTTGTATAGAACATTGCAAGCTTTCCAAAATGTCCAAGAACTCCTTGAGATAATTCTTGATCAAGGAGAATCGAAGGCAAGAAGTTAGGGTTTTCAAACTTGTATTACAAGCCATTTTGTGAAGAACACTTGATCCAATCTTCAAGCATGCTGTACAAATATTGCTTTGCAGGCTTCAAACTTGCTAATAACTCAATAATTTAATGTTTACACAACTGATATAGCCATTGTCCAAGCATTTGAGCCATTATCCAAGTTGCATTTCCATTTTGGAAAAGTGACTTTAATCACAATGTCAACTCTTCTTGAGCCCATACACTGTTGTTTCTGACTCCAAAACATTTAAAAGCAAGAAGTAACATGTCTACATCCTGCTAACCACCCTAAAAATCCTTGTACTTCACATTGAAACCATGTTTTTCAACTTTGCTTCAAAATCAAGTAACCAAGCCATAACATGTGATTTCAATTTCTGAGTTGTTTCAAGCCTCAAAACCTCTTGCCTATAAGTACATACACTATTTGCAAGCTAACACACGAGCTTGAAGACCCTGAAACTCACTCAAACTCCCTCTAGCCAGAAATTGTCTCAAAACACCATTGTTGTGCAAGTTCTGACTTTACATACCAAACTCACAATCCCCTCGTGCGTTCTTTGGCCTTTCACTTCCAAAATCTTCTAAACATCAAATACAAACCATCCAAAGTCCATTTGCTCAACTGTAACACCTCCATCATCAAGTTCCATTTTCAAAAACAGGGGTCTGCAACTTGACTTCTCCAGAGCTCCTTATCCATCCTCAGCTTAAGCCAACCATTGCATTAGCTTTCTAGAGGTCCAAGGAAGATAACCTGATCATCAGCACTGCCTGAAACGAGCTCATTTGCATTTCAAGATTTCCAGTTTTGAGGTATTTTTCTTGAACTTATATCTCACTACATAGGCATTGTTAGGCTTGCATTTGTGAAGATAAAATGTAGACCTCATTGCCACGAAGCTGTACATATCCATAGTTTGCATTTATATGGCCTGAGCTTAGAGAATTTTAGAGTTGAAGTTTCTAAAAATTTTAGGGTTCAAATTAGGGCCAGAAAAATTCTCATTTATCTTTGACTTTTAACTTTAGTTATTTGCATGGTTAGATTCTTGAGGAAGAATGCCACAACTTTCATTTTGTCATCTTCCATTTTTGTTGAGAAATGAAGAAGTTACAGGTACACCGGCTAGAGGTTGAAGATGAAGTTCATCAGGACTTGATTTGCCTTACATATTTATGGTTTTGCCTATATAAACGGATGTATAGCCACCCCAGTGGTAAAGCGAGCGCCTGTTTACCTCATGGTCCTGGGTTCAAGCCCCAGCGTGACCATTTTTACATTTTACAGATTTTTGACTTTCTAACATGTTTTTTTGCAGGCGCTGGGCCATTTGAGTCTGACATTGTTTTTTTTATTTGCTAGTTCACCTCCCTGCCTACTTTTGGCACCCCCTGGCCCATTTATTTTTATTTACTTATTTATTTCATTTTTTCTTTTTAAATATATTTTCTATAATACTAAAAAAATCATAAAAAATATAAAAAAATAGTAGATTTATGTTTTTACATAATTTAAATATTTTCCCATACAAAAAATTATTTTTATTCATTATACGTTATTTATCTTTATTAATTACCTTGTAAATTAAATTGAAACTAAGTTATTATTTATTTTCTTTTATTTAAATATATTTATTTTAATATAAAAAAGGCCAAAAATATTTTATAATACCATATATTATTTTCAAGACAAAAATACAAAAATACTTTTTCTTTAAACTTATTTTCTTTTAATCAACTAAATAGAATTAGGGTTTTATTCAAAAATATTTTCTTAACTAATTTCTTTTCTTAATTAATTTAAGTTAATTCAATTTTGATTTAATTATTTTTTTCTCTAATTAGGTTTAGGTTAAAACCTCTTTCATATAAAAATCCAAACAAAAAAATCTTTTCTTTCCATTTGCATTTATACTTTATATATTTCTTCAATTATTTGTACACATTCAATTTGGTTGTAATAGATTAATTAGGTTTATATTATTGCAATCCTCATTCATAAATTGTATACCCGCCTCCCCACAAATGTTGTAATAGCGTAGTAACTTTAAATTTCGCAATTTATCGCTTTTACATAACCTGATAGTAATTAGGGTTTGTATGGAAAAAATAAAATCAATCAAGTAGAAAACCCTAATTCAAGACAAAAACAATCATGAAAACAATATACTTAAACACAAGCACCCCTATGGTAAAATCCACTTGGTTGCCTTACAAAATGACCATATTACGCGTGTAAGGTATCTTAGCAAAAACAAACGAATACAAGATCATAGTCCCTCGATGACGCTATCTAAGTTGCCTTACAAATGATCTTAGTCACTAAAAGAGAATGCTAAGATGCCTTCTAACATTGCTAATCATGTTTATACGATGACCCACGCCCATCCCGTTTACATCCAAAGATAAGGTTCCTTACCAAATCAATGGTAAGACAACAATGTCAAAGGAAAAGAAAATGAACAAGAAGGACATTGGAGTAGGTAGATTGCTCCTAATTACTTGCTCCATTTCAAAACAAACACCCTTGATATTTTCAAAACAAACACATACACTTTCAAACATCTTACAAAATTGAAAACCTTTTCAAAAGGTCAAACATCTTTGTATACATTCTTACGAACGAGAATCATTACAAGGATTGCCTAAACAATGGCCTCTTTTACAAAATACTTTCAAAAACCACACAAAGCACAATTTCAAACAAAAGTAAGTGATCTAGCAAGTAACTAAGAGACCATGGAAAACCATGGATGGAAAGGGTGCTAATACCTTCCCTTTTCATAATCTACCCCCCGAACTCAAGAAACAATCTCAAAGGTCTTTCATGTGCTTTTTCACCTTTCCTTTTGGATAAAAGAAAAGTCGGTGGTGACTCTTGCTAACCACAACATTTGTGATTAAACGCAAAACACCCAAATTAGTTCTCCCACCATATCACACTCATCAACTCGAAATTCACCTCCATTACCTTGGTTAATCAAGGTCAATTGATCAACCAGCTTCGAATCATACTTATGACCTTCTCAGATTTCTTCTATTATACCATTAGTCAGTTTCAGCATTCCTAACTTTACACAATTATGAGTCTCTTCACTTACCAAGCTTATATCTCTTAATTGTTCAATCGTTTCTAACTCTTGAACCATAAGCATCGACATATGTAATGATTTTCTACTCAATGCATCGGAAACTACATTTGCTTTACCAGGATGGTAATTCAAATCAAAGTTATAATCCTTTAACAGCTCGAGCCACCTTCTTTGCCTCATATTCAACTATTTATGATCAAATAGGTACTTCAGACTCTTATAATCATTGAATACTTCAAATTTAGAGCAAAAAAGATAATGTCTCCAAATCTTCAACACAAACACCACAACTGCCAGCTCTAAGTCATGCATAGGAAAATTCATTTCATGAACCTTCAATTGCCTAGAAGCATAAGCAACAACCTGTCCATTTTGTATTAGCACACCACTAATACCCATCTTTGACACATCATAATACATACCACAAAAGACTCACTTGGATTAGGCAAAATTAATACCAGAGTAGTCATTAATCTCTTCTTTAATTCAATGAAACGTTCTTCACATGCAATAACTCACACATATGCCTGACCCTTTCGAGTCAACTGAGTTAACGGTAACGCAAAATTAGAAAATCCTTCAATGAACCTTCGATAATAACCTGTTAGACCAAGAAAACTTAGAATCTCAGTCGCAGACTTCAGAGTCTCTCATTGCAACGCTGCATTAACTTTAGAAGTATCTACAACAATACCACCACTAGAAATCACATGGCCAAGGAAACTCACTTCCTTCAGGCAAAATTCACACTTCGACAGTTTTTCATATAACTTCTTCTCTTTCAACACTTGCAACCCAATTCTCAAAAGCTCAATATGTTCTTCTTTCGACTTAGAATAGATCAGAATATCATCAATGAAAACCACAACAAACTTATCCAAATATGAATGAAATGTTTGATTCATATATTCCATGAAAATACATGGCCCATTGGATACACCAAACGGCATCACAGTGCACTCGTAATGACCATACCTCGTTCTAAAAGTCGTCTTCAGAACATTATCTGTTTAATAGGAATCTGATGATAACCCGAGAAATCAATCTTACTGAAAACACAAGCACCCACCAATTGATCCATCAAATCATCAATCCTCAGAAGCGGGTACTTATTCTTAATAGTCACTTAATTCAACTGCCTGTAATCCAC
Source organism: Vicia faba (assembly GCA_948472305.1). Classification (NCBI taxonomy): domain Eukaryota; kingdom Viridiplantae; phylum Streptophyta; class Magnoliopsida; order Fabales; family Fabaceae; genus Vicia; species Vicia faba. The sequence continues at coordinate 114,538,542 of OX451737.1, forward strand.
ACACAATCTCATACTTCCATATTTCTTCTTAACTAATAACACAGGCGCACCCCACAGTGAAACACTCAGTGGAATAACCTTCTTCTCGAACATCTTTTCCAGTTGTTTCTTCAACGTGTTCAGCTCAGAAGCTGACATTCTATAAGGAGCCATCGATATTGGACTTGTACTTGGCACCACATCTATAGAAAACTCTACTTCACGTTCCAGAGGAAAATTAATGATGTCATCTGGAAACACTTCTGAAAATTCACAAGCAACCGATAATTCTACACTCACAGCTTCACAATCAACTTGCAGTGACACAAACATTGCAGACATTAAGGCTTCGTCTTTCATAAGTTCATTCACTTGCTTAACAGATACCAACATCAATTCTCCATTATAATACGATGGGAGAACTGACTTTACTGGTTTTGCATTTTATCGCAATTGTTGCAGATAACAAGAGTCGCCACTGACTTTTCTTTTATCCAATAAAGGAAAGGGTGAAAAGAACAGGAAAGACCTTTCGAGAATTTTTCTGAGTAAGGGGGTAAGTTATGAAAAGGGAAGGTGTTAGCACCCTTTTTATCTGTAGTTATCTACGGGCTCTTAGTTGTTATCCCACTTTGAAAATGCTTTTTGTTTAAGTGTATTTTTGAAAATATTTTGAAAAAGATACCTTAGTGCGACAAACTTTGTAATGATTCTCGTATCGTTGAGAATGCATACAAAGTGTTTTGTCTTTGAAAATATTTAGAAAAAAGAGTGCATGTGTGAGAAATTGTTTGTTTTGTGAGAAAGCAACTATAAGCTATCTACCTACTCAAAAGGTCTTTGTTGTTTTCCTCTTTTCCTTTAGATAGTGCTATCGTACTATTAGTTAGTAGGTAGCCCTATCATTGGATTTTTTAAGGGATAAGCGAGGGTCATCGTACAGTCACGAAGGAAAATCGTAGGACACTTTAACAATTATCCTAAGGTACTAAGATCGTTTACCGAGGCAAAATCAAAGGGTCATCGAGGGACTACGATCTTTTAACCAAAGGATCTTTGCTAAAACATCCCACGTTCGAGAGATGTGACTGTTGTTTTCCGAAGGAAACAAGTGGGGGTACCTTAGTGGTACGTGTCTGCGCAGTGTATTATGTTTCAGTTATTTTTATCTTGGATGTTAGGTTTTCTAACGTTTGCTTTTAAGTCTTACCATGCAATCCTATTAAGCTAACAAATATATACATGCATTCATACAACAGTGCAAAAAATAAAAGACGGGAAATAATCTACGCTATTACATCGCTTCAAGGATGGGGAGTTAGAAACCATAAATGGGGGTGAAGAAAAATGTAAAAAGTCCTAGTTTAAACTATTACATCCCTTTTGACAGTTACAATATTCATAAAAATGTGAAAATAGATAAGCGCGCGGAGATTGAAGAGATATCAAAACCCTAAAAACTCTAAGCACTTAAAAAATATTTTTGGTGTTTTTTGTATAGCAAAATAATTGAAATGATGAAAATTTAATTCTACTTAATTTTTAATTAAAAAAATAAACTCAAAGTGATTTAAATTAAATTAATTAAAATTAACAAAAAATAATTTAATTAATAAAAAACTTAAATCTAATATTTTTTATGATTTTATGATTTTTGTTGATTAAAATAAAACTGATTAAAAAATAAAATGTTAATTTAAAAAAAAGAATGGGCCTACACTGCAAAAGTAATTGAGGGGGTGTGAATCAAAAAATCCCTAAGCCCATTAGTAAGAGGGCCCAGGCGTCTGGGAGATCTAGTGAGGATCATCTCCTGGAGTGTATCATGGGCGTGATCAATCAGCTGCGTTGGATCTGGTTGGATGGTCTTGATTGAAGGAATGCATGGTAGGTGTGCCTGGATTATTCACATAGGATCTGCAAGCAGAAAATGTTAGAAAAATAAAAACTACCTCGTGCCTGGATCGAACCCAGGACCTGGAAGAGGTATGTCTTAAGAGCGTGTATGCTGCCACTAGGGTGGCTTGTACATCCGGTGGTAGAACGCAAATCAAACATTATATTGTAAATTTAAATGATGATGCCAGATAAGCAAACGCGTGTGCCCTAAGTGGGCCCCCTGGATTTGAATGAACCAGTCAAAAAGCTTCTTTCTGCCACGCATGCCCTTGCCAGAGTCAACAAAACTCAGGGACGTCGGAGCCAACCTCTGGTCGTCTTCTCTGGTCATCCCAAAGTTTAAACCTGCAAAAAAGCAACAATCAAAGCATACAAAGTATCCTACTCCCCTTAAAATTTCCCCCTGAATTCGAATCTGGCATTATTTTTAGCTAAAAACTCCTGAATCATGCGCTTCAAATCAAAACGCACAGATCATGGGAAAAATGGTGTTCATTCATCTCGCGTGCATGGGATGAATTTGATGGTCTAAACCTGTTTAGAAAGGACTCAGTAACACATTAGTGATAATCATGAAGCTCAAAACTATATGAAATAAAAGAACATGAATTTCAAAATGTTGTGTGATCAGAGATGCATGTCATGCTATTGTCATGTGTTTTGGACCATGGTAACTGGTCCAAACTTACCTCTCAACGTCTAGGAAGGGAATAAAACTGGAATTTGGAATGAAAGGGCTTGTGGACAGAGTTTTGAGGCTCAACGGTTTTGAGGAATTTTGGATAATTTTTGTTAGCTCCTGATGCAATGATTTCGTGTGTATTTAATCTGCTTTTGTTTGCATTATATAGAGGAATGAGTGAGCCAACAAATATGGAATGAAATCAACTCATGAAGCCATGGTTTAACCAATAATAAAACAATTTTAAAACTTTCCAAGTTTGAAACATCCTTTCCTTCTTGGGTCTACACGAGTTTGGCAAGTTCAAACAGGCTTGCATGAGCTGTATGGGTCTGAAAAATGGCTCATCACATGCTTGGCCCATTTCTTTTCTATTTTATTTATTTATTTTGAGTTTATTTGAATAAAAACAAAATAAAATAAAAACAAAATAATGATAAAATATAAGTCAAGAAATTAGTGAGTTTAAGAGTCTCTCATGAGGTCATGAACATGTTTTAAGCTCAAGAAGTTAGGCCACAAATCCAAAATTTCAAGTTTGCATTTTTGTACTTCGTGTATTTCTTCAAAAATTCCCAACTTGTGCAACTCATAACTTGCTCAATTTTCATATTTTAAAGGTGATCTTTGACTTTTTGAAAATATCAAGATGTCCTCTACATTTTCTCTTTTGATCAGTTTTGCATTTGGAGACTTTATCTTAATGTAAGTTGCCTTGACAAAAAGTGTCTTTTGTTGACCTTTGAAAATGACCTATAATGTATTAGCTCATATCTTTCAAATGAAGCACTTTTTGGACTTGATATTAAAAACAAAGTTGTAGGTAATCGATTTTTATTCAAAATGGGCTTTGGTTGGGGAAAAGTTAATGAAGCATGTGAAAGTTATGTTTGGTCAAAGTTCAGTTGACTTCTCCTAAGAAAGCCCTAATTTGGCAATTCTTGACATTTGATGATTTGAGAGCTTTCCTTGGGGAATCATGATCAACCCTTGATCAAATTATGAATATCACTTCAAAATGTTGATGTTGACAAAAAATATTGAAGTTTGACTATATGTTGACCCTAGTTGACCTTTTACCCAATACAGTTAATTTTCAATCATCTGAGCCATTGATTGAGCAAACTTGTGATGCAAGACTTGAAACTTGACATGAAACTTGTTGAGAACCTATGATTAACCATGGAAATCATTTGAGACCTTTTCAACCCAAATTTCCTTGATGAGCTCAAAACTCTAGTTGTAGACCTTTGGCTTAGGAGGAGCATTTGGTTGGTCATATCTTGAGATTCTTGAGTATTTGAGAAGCCTTGAAAGAATGACTTGAAGAAAATGGGAGGGAAAATTTTGGGGTACAACAACTTCCTCTGTTCAATCTTCTTAAACCTGAAGAATTAGATTGGCATGTCCGTCATTCGTGACCTGAAGGTAGAAGATGATTGAACACTTAAGTGCCCAGAAATTTGCAATCTTCTGTGAAAGAAGTGATGCTATTGGTTGATTATGCCGAGAATGGGCTTATAGATGCCATTTGGAGAGGTGACAAAGAGTCATTAGAGATGGGCTTTTAGAGATGCCATATGAAGTAAACATTGTCTTCAACTGGAAGAAGTATCAGAATAAATCTAAACTCGACTTCATTTGAGCCAGCTGAGGTATATGCCTATCTTCAACTGGAAGAAGTATCAAAATAAAAATATGCTTGGTTTAAACTTAGCCAAAAGATATCCATGCTATTCTTTATCTAGAATAAGTATCAGAATAAACCTACGATCGATTTAAATTGAGCCAGAAAATGTTTCCTTGACTTTAACTGGGAGAAGTATCAGAATAAATCTATGCTTGATTTAATCTGAGCCAGAAAATGTCTTCAACTGGGAAAAATATCAGAATAAATATATGCTTGATTTAATCTGAGCCAGAAGATACTTGTGCTTGTTTTTATCTAGAAGAAGTATCATAATAAATCCAGCTTGATCTAAACTGAGCCAGAAAATATCTGCTGGAAGAAGTATCAGAATAAATACACGCTTGATTTAAACTGAGCCAGAAGATTTTTACGTCTGATTTTAACAGGGAGAAGTATCAGAATAGATCTATGGTCGATCTATCTGAGTCAGAAGATGTATATGCTCGACTTTAACTAGAAGAAATATCAGAATAAATCTATGGTCGATTTAATCTGAGCCAGAAAATGTCTTCAACTGGAAGAAGTATCAGAATAGATCTATGCTTGATCTAAGTTGAGCTAGAAGAATGTCTACTGGAAGAAGTATCCGAATAAATCTTATGGTTAATTTAAACTGAGCCAATAGATATTTATGCTTGACTTTAACTAGAAGAGGTATCAGAATAAATCCATGCTTGATTTAATCTGAGCCAGAAAATGTCTACGACCATCTTCTACTGGAAGAAGTATCAGAATAAATCTATGGTTGATTTAGTCTGAGCCAGAAGATATCCATGCTCACCTTCCACTGGGAGAAGTATCAGAATAGATCTACGCTCGATCTAAACTGAGCCAGAAGATGTTGTCTTTGAGAAGACTGTCTGGTTATACAAATAATTGATGATGTTTATTTGTTGATTGATTTTTCCTGAAAAGGTAAAGAGTTAGATGTATGTCATGTCATGATGTATGAAATGAATTTATTAATGATGTTCTCAAAATAAATGATACTGTGTTATATGTGTTCCATATGCATATGCTATGACATTTTTAAATGATGTATGAATGTGAAATGTTATTGCAATGTGTTGTACCCCGAAATTTGCCCTCTCATCCTTCAGGAATTCATCCTGAACTCTCAGACTTTCTCTTAAACAAATCCAAGACCTTTATTATCATTCCTTTCCAAGTAAACAGTTTACAAGAGCAAAATGGTCATTTGCAAGCTCAAAAGTCAAAACTTTTACCTTGGAAAAGTTAAATTCTAAATACTTAGAATTTTCCTTAAAAAGGGGAAAGTGTTTAAGAAGAAAATGGCACCTCAGAGCTTCTGAACCAACCTCCAGGAAGAAACGGTCAGAAGTTGCAAATTTGGCTCAGCACATAACATTCAGTCAGAGGGTGGCTCTTCAGCAGCTACACCAACTCAGTCAGAGATTGTAAACGTGGTTCAGCACGTGATCTTTAAACAGAACATGGCGCTTTCAGCAGTTACGCAAAAGTTCAGCCAAAGTTTGTTGGAGAAGTGTAAAGAAGGCAACAAAGCCTGAAACTCCTTCAAAACGTACTAGGATCAGAAGGTAGATCAAAGGAACATGCTGGGAAGTCTGGAAAACTCTCAGAATTTGCTGAGGTAGCAAGAGGCCAAGGTCATAACTTGGTTTACGTTGTTCTTTTTGGTGAAGTAGAACTGCTGGCTCAGGTTTTAGGTAATGATTCAAAACCTCCTATTACAAGATTTTGGATTTTGGCAAATCTCATCACCATTTAATGCTCATTAATGCTCACAACCACTTCTAAGAATTCATCCAAGGGGTCTCTCCACGTGTGGCTTGGTAACACCTTTGTGCAGGCTTAGGCATGGGTGTATGCGCCACTTTTCGCCTATAGGTGTCACTTCTCCTTAATCCCCGCTTACTGTTCCAACCTAGGCTGAAAAACTGTCCATCATCATAACTTTTCATAAACTTCCTTCAAAAACAAGTTAACCTCTACTGCATAATATTGGCGCCATTTAACATTCAAAAATACAAAAAGCTTTGCCTATAAATAGGACACCATTGTCCATCACAAAAGAGGTGAAAAAACATCCAGAAAAATTGCTAGAAGAGGAACAGAAAACTATAGCGAAGGAAACCTTGTGAAACTCTGCCAAAATCCCCAGTGTTCCATAACTTTGAGCTTCCTACCTCCAAAATCCATTGATACTCAGTTTGCTTCCTGACTAGAGAACGTCCATACAGTTTCTGACCATACATACACATATCTTCTCCATCCACCCATTCTAAAAAGAACCTGTCCAGAACACCATCAGAGCTAAAGTTAGCTCCAACTCACAAATTTTCTTCCAACAGCAAGGTAAGCACCTGCTGACTCTCATCACGCTGCTAAGCATCATCAGCTCAATAAGCACAACGTAAATATCATGTTGCTGCTGTATGCGTTCTGAGGATTTTCATACCTCTGAATGCTTAAGTAGGAAGTGAATCAGTGTAGAACCTGTTTATGACCTTGTTGGTTCTGTCTTCTGAAACACTTTGACACCTGCTGAGATTATGCTAGGCATGCCTTCTGTTTTGTGGAAAAATAATAAAACTGCAGATGTTCTGGCTAGCATAGGGGGAAATCAAGCTCTGGCTTTGACGTTAGCACTTCTGAGGCCTATTTTGCTGTCAATAATATCAGAACTTCTAAAAATTATTGTGTTTACAGCAGGGTCAGAACTTCTGACTTCCCCACTAACAAACTTTTGTCTTGCAGCGCATGGGGGTCAGAACTTCTGACCTTCCCACTAACAGGTTTCTGTTTTGCAGGGCACCAGAGTCAGAAGTTCTGACTCATACATTCTCACTAACAGGTTGATATCCCGCAGCAGGCCTGGGTCAGAACTTCTGACTTCCTCTCAGCAGCGCACTAGCCCTCTCTCTCTTTCTCTTTTTCTTCCCCTTGTTATTTGCTTTTCTTATCTATTTTTCTCGTTGAACCACCCCCATGTACAAGTGTGTATCCCCCATCCCCTAAATATTGTAATAGCGTAGGATTTTACATTTCCGCATTTTATTGCTTTCAAATGTAAATGCTAGTACTTAGGATATGTATGGTAAGATAAAATAAATGAAATAGAAAATCCTAATTCAAGATAAAATCATGCATGCAATAAAACACACTTGCACACAAACACCCCTTAAGGTATCTCCACTTGGTTGCCTAAACAAATGGCCATGGTATGCATGCTAGGTATCTTGGCAAAACAAAAACAAAACAAAAGATCACAGTCCCTCGATGACGCTATCTTGGTTGCCTAAACAAAATGATGTAGTCCCTCAAAAATTTGCTAAAGATACTTAACACAATTGCTATCATGGTCAATACGATGACCCACGCTTGTCCCGTTTAACATCCAAATATAAGGTTGTTTACCAAATGCAATGGTAAAACAACACTGTCAAAAGGGTTAAAAAATGTATAGGGAAGATCTTTGAGTAAAACAGGGTAGATGACTCTTAGTTACTTGATCAAAAACTTGCAAAACATCTTTGCTATTTTCAAAACACACTTTACAACACAATTTCAAAACCTTTCCCAAATCAAACTTTCAAACATTGAAATCTTTTCAAAAAGACAAAAACATCTTTGTATACATTCAAACAAGAATCATTACAAAGGTTGCCACAATGATGGCCTCTTTTCAAAACATTTTCAAAAACCACACACAAAAGCACCATTTCAAACAATTGAAAAGCAAAAGCAAGTGATCTAAACAAGTAACTAAGAGCCCATGGAAAACCATGGATGAAAAGGGTGCTTGCACCTTCCCTTTTCATAATCTATCCCCCGAACCCAAGAAAATATCTCAAAGGTCTTTCATGTGCTTTTTGACCTTTCCTTTGGATAAAATAAAAAGTTAGTGGCGACTCTTGCTAAACCGAAACATTTGCGAACACAAACGCAAAACCTCAAGTCAGTTCTCCCATCGTATCACAGAACTGGCAACTCTGCTGGGGAATATAATATAAAAGTGGGGTTACCTTAGGGTTTTAGATCACCTTTGCATGCTTATCTTGTTTGCTTTGATTGCTTTACATTTGGTTCTCTTGTTTGGGTTTGAATCCTGCACCCTGATTTTTGGGAAACATTCATAGGTAAATAGCAATACGTTGTGGAAACTATGCGGGGTATACCGACATGGTTGAAGCAATAGCTATATTAGTGCGACATATTTGTGGGTACCGGTAGCCTTTGAGTCAATCAAAGAGAATACGGGGCCGCTGAGTGATGTCATGAAGCACTAATGAACTCTTAGAACCTTACTAGACCATCTTGGCCTTATTAAGGGTAGTGAGATAACCGGCTTTGGTGCAGTCCGAAGTTGGTAGATACTCGATACTACACTCATTGAGGGTTGTTTTCTTGGAATATTTTGGTCGCCAGTTAAGTGGCTAAACTGAAACAATGAACACAGAAAATAATCCAGTGATATTGAGCTCCTTAGAACCCGGTTACTACTTATAGGACAGGTTGAGCCAACTAACTTCAAGAGGGTACTTACCTATGAAACCCCATGCAAGCCTGAAACTAGGACCTTGTGTGATTTTCTTGTACATATGCTTGTGCATACATCATGAACATCATGAAGCATCATTTGCATCCACTAACCATTTCAAGGGTTTGGATCTTCATCTTTGTTCTTGTTTTGTAGGTCATGGAATCTCTTCGTAGGAAAACAATTCAAGTCAACCTTGTGAGAATCCCTCCTCAACTCAAGGAGCTTACTTCCAAGATTCCAGAGAATTCTCTCTTCAGTGAAAGACATGGTAGACTTCTCAACTTGGTCAACTCCAACATTGAAGAAGACATGGTGAAAATCCTCTTCCAGTTCTTTGACCCCCTACACCACTGTTTCACATTCCCTGATTACCAACTAGTACCTACTTTGGAGGAATTTTCTCAACTCCTGAGGATTCCTATTCTTCATCAACTACCCTACAATGGTACGGAAAGAGAACCAAAGCCTGAAGATGTTGCTCAAGCCTTACACTTCCAACCATCTGATATCAAAGGTCATTGGGAAAACAAAAGTGGTGTCAAGGGTTTCTTGGCAAAATTTCTGTTTGAGAAGGCACAAGACTGCTGGAATTCTCTAGATCTGCAAGCTTTTGAAGAGATTGTAGCACTCCTCATCTATGGGTTGGTCTTGTTTCCAAACCCTGATCAGCTTATAGATGTGAATGCCGTCAAGACTTTCATATCTCAGAATCCTGTGCCTACATTGCTTGGGGACATCCTACACTCATTTCACACACAAACAATGAGGAAAAGAGGTGTTCTCATGTGTTGTACTCCTCTTCTAGCAAGGTGGTTTATTTCTCACCTTCCCCAATCAGTTTTGAAGAATGAGCAGGGTTTGAGGTGGTCACAACGGTTGATGCCCCTCACACATTCTGATGTTCATTGGTGTTCTCGGTCCAGAGAAAATATCGTCATCATTGATCGTTGTGGGGAATTCCCTAATGCCCCACTACTTGGCATTAGGGGATGCATTACCTACAACCCCTGTTTAGCTCTGAGGCAGTTTGGATATGCCCAGAGGGATGGCCCTTATGACTTGCTGATTCCTGACTTGGTTTTTGACTTCGACAACGACGCTCAAGGACTTCGACAAAGGTTTATCCGAGCTTGGAGGATGCCCAACAAAGTGGATGGTAAGACACTGGGACACAAGAATTCCATCCACCTTGAGCCTTATCTCAAGTGGGTACGAACCCGCGCACAGAATCTTATGATGCCGTACCCTCACATTCTCCCCGTGATCAAAGAGCCTGTTATGGAAGGAGAGGTCCCATACACCCTCCTACATCCATACATGCCAACATCATTGGAAGAATTGCAAAAGAGTTGGATACAACTCAGGGAAGAGCGGAACACTTTTGAAGCCAGCTTCTATGCCAGTGAGAAGAAGGTTTTGGAACTTACCCGCCGACTTCACGAAGAGGAGACTCTCAACACTTACATCGCACCAAAGAGGATGCGCAACGTCTTTTTACATTAAGAAGCTTTGTAATATTTTGCCCATGCGGCATTTATGTACTAACAAATTTCTTTTTATTAATATGACGTGTGTTTCTTTTTTTTTGCAACAACTTTGAATTTCTGAATCCTTGAATGCATTACATGAATAACATATCATTCATCATATGCATAAACAGGTATTCACACCAGGTTTCCTTATCTTTCTGCTGTTTATTTCAGCAAGATGGATATAGAGCAGACGGTTAAAGATCTGCAAGCACATAATTCGCAATTCCAACAACTCCTCATGACCTTAGCAAAGGGTCAAGAGGATCTTAAAGCACTGTTAGAGAAAGAGAAGGAACCAGAAAAGAAGAAAAAGAAAAGAATTGGTGTGGCCACTATGGGAAGAAGATTTGAGCATCAGGCTAGGAGAGTTCTGGAATTCCCCTCAATGTCTGACGAAGGGGTTGGTAAGGGAAAGGGAGTTGCAATGCCCTCAGAATCTGAAGCTGAAGAAGATGAAGAGGAAGAGGATGAAGATTACTCCGAACAGTAGTACCCTCCGGTGGACGATAAGTATAAGAATCTTGAGGACCGGTTGGCAGCCATGGAAGTGCAAAGGGTACCTGGGCTAGATTTCGAAGAACTAGGGTTGGTTGCTGGGATCGTCATTCCTCCCAAGTTCAAAGTGCCTACTTTTGCTAAATATGACGGTTTGTCCTGTCCGAAGATGCATCTAAGATCCTACGTCAGAAAGATCCAACCTCACTCTTCTGATAAGGATCTGTGGGTTCACTTTTTTCAAGATAGTTTGTCGGGTACGCAATTGGACTGGTTCTATCAACTTGAGAGATCTGATGTCCATAACTGGGAAGATTTGGCTACTGCTTTCTACCGACAATACCAATACAACGCAGATTTAGAGCCTACTCGTACTCAACTACAGAGCATGGGTATGGCCTCTAATGAGAGATTTAAGGAGTATGCCCAAAAGTGGCGGGATCTGGCTGGTAGGGTGCAACCACCATTGTCGGATAGAGAGCTGGTTGACATGTTTTTAGGGACTCTGTCAGGTCCATTCTTCAATCACTTGATCAGGAGCTCATCTGCAGGGTTCACCGAATTAATTCTGACCGGTGAAAGGGTCGAAGCTGGCATTAAGAGTGGTAAAATTCAGAAGGATGCCTCCGCTTCCACTACTATCAAGAAAACTTTCCCAACCAAGAAGGAAGTTTCTGCTATTTATACCCAGAGAAATCAAGGAAGAACAGAGCGCCGACCAGCGGTAGGGGCTGTGATGATCTAGAATTCCTCAGCCGATCAACCTCGAAGCAATCAACCAAGAGCTAACCAACAAAGGGTAGAAAGGCCACAACGGCAATTCACCCGAATCAATATGACACCGACTCAGGTCCTCCCTCATCTGTTAAAGTTAAACCTTACCAACTTGAAAGAAGAACCGAAAAACCCAAATACCTCTTCTCCCTATTATCATTCAAATGCAAAATGTGCATACCATTCGGACAGTGTAGGGCATGACACCAACAACTGTTGGGCTCTTAAAAACAAGATCCAAGATTTGATAGATGCCAAGGAGGTAGAGTTTGATGCCCCTGAAAAACCTAATGTGATATCCGCTCCTATTCCAAAACATGGTCATAATGTCCATGCAATTGTGGAAGATCTTCATGTTACTGTTGTTGATGACTTAATGACTTCGTTGCCAATGATCAAGATGAATCTGTTGAAAGCCGGGATTTTCTCGAGATGTGAAAAAGATTGTTACTTCTGCTCAACCTTGCAATCCGACTGCCCACTGTTGAAATCAGGCATCCAACGCCTGATGGATACTCAAGAGATCCTCTTTCAGAAAACTCCTGTTGCTGCTATCACTCATGTTACTCTTGTTACCTTTGTTACTCCAATCAATGACATTGCTATAATCACCATTTCCGACAATATTTCCAAGACCTGCAAAAGGCCTGTTAAGATTACGCCTGATCCAAAGTTTGTACCACTGAAGATTACCATGTCGGGGCCTATCCCATATAAGTCCAACAAGACGATACCATGGAATTATGGAGGAGAGATCTTCTACTATGGTGTTAAGCAGATCGAATCAGTCCAAGAGAATTCCGATGAAGAAATTCCTGACGTAGGGAATATTGCAGGGACAAGTAAGATCACTCGTAGCGGACGAATCTTCTCTCCGGAGATTGCTCCTCCACGGGCATTCTTCGGACCCTCAAGTGCTCCTATGCCTGTCAAAATATCGGTGCAAAGTCCAGTGATTGAAGAAGTTATTACTCCCAAAAGTGTACCCTCTGCTGTTACCGCTGATAAAGGTAAGGGGATCCAAGAAGCGCCGGTCAGGACGAGGGCTCAAACTTTGGTTATCCCCGAGACCACCCAGAAGGAGATGGAGGAGATCTTAAAGATAATTAAGAGGAGCGACTATAATGTCGTAGAGCAGCTGGGGAAAACCCCTTCAAAAATCTCTATGCTGGCTCTATTACTCTACTCCGAGGCTCATGCCAAAGCCTTGATCAAATTTCTGAAGACGGCACACGTGCCTCAAGAAACATCCGCGGACCAGTTTCAAGAGTGCGTAGCTAGCCTTACAGCCGATAATGGTCTTGGCTTTTCTGACGTCGATATAACCCCTAAATGAAGAAAGCATAATGATGCGCTGCATGTCTCGGTAGAATGCAGAGGGACCACACTTGCTCATGTTCTGGTTGATACCGGTTCATCTTTAAATGTTCTACCAAAGAAAGCATTGGACAAATTAGACTGTGAAGGTTTGACCCTAAAGCCCAGTAATATCATTGTTAGAGCCTTCGACGGTTTTAAGCGGTTGGTTCACGGAGAAGTGGACATCCCAATCAAGGTGGGAACGGAAATTTTCAACTCTACATTTTATGTGATGGACATCCGTCCTTCATATTCATGCTTGTTGGGAAGGCCATGGATCCACAACGCTGGGGCAGTCACTTCTTCTCTACACCAAATGCTCAAATACCCAGTCCAAGGTAAAATCATAACAGTTCGTGGTGAGGAGAAGTATATGATAAGCCACCTTAAATCTTTCCGCTACGCGGAGTTAGATGGTGAATTCATAGAACCACATTTCCAACACTTTGAAGAGGTTTCTCCTGAAGTTGCAGTAGCCAAAGCAATGACTGATGTGCCCATCATTACCAAGCTTGTGTCTCGGATGTCATCCCTTAAAGATGCAGAGGTTGTAATCAAGGAAGGAGGAAGTACAGTGTGGGGTCAACTGCCAGATTTTCCTCACAAGACAGACAAGTTCGGATTGGGTTTCACTGCTGCTAGCCAGAAAGCTGTGCGTCGCTCCCGGGCTGGAGGACCACCCTTAAAAATCACTCATCACGGGGTTCATGCTTTAGAAGATGATGATGAAGAAGGCAATTTTGAAGATTGGATCTTTCCAACCATCGAAGGAGGACTGGACAACTGGGAGGCGAAAGACTTTGTTCCCATTACTTTCATCAATCAGTAATTTATCTTTTGAACATTTATGTTGGTCTGTAATAACTTTTAAACAATTCGTATACTCTTTTGCCTTGTGCCTTTCCCGGGGCGTATAGGTCCACTTGTAAGGGTTTTGATTCTTCATTCTCATATTCCATTTTTAATGAATCATGGACGTTTTCATCTATAAACTTTTGTGTTCATTTTCTTCCCTTTTACATTTTATTTTGTTTAAGGATGGCTATCCCTTACACACACCCACACTCACAAAATGCAGGTACCCATCCACTCCGGATTCCATAGGTGACTATTCTGCTATGGCCTTCAGTGACTCTGAAGATCTGGTTAATCATGCCAAATACGAAGGTGATGAAGACTGTGAAGTGCCTGGAGAGTTGGCTAGACTTTTGCAACAAGAAGAAAGGGCTATTCTGCCCCATGAAGAGTTGTTGGAAACTATCAATTTGGGTACTGTCGAAGACAGAAAAGAGGTTAAAGTGGGTGCCAACCTGGAGCCAAGTGTCAAAGAGCGCTTAGTTCAGCTGTTGAATGAGTTTGTTGAGATCTTCGCCTGGTCCTATGAAGATATGCCGGGATTGGATACAAATATTGTGGTTCACCGTCTCCCTGCAAGAGAAGACTGTCCACCAATCAAACAGAAAGTCCGCCGAATGAGGCCCGATGTGTCTGACAAGATCAAAGCTGAAGTGATGAAGCAGTTCAATGATGGCTTTCTGGCTATTACTTCCTATCTATAATGGGTTGCTATTATTGTGCCCGTGCCTAAGAAGGATGGCAAAGTCAGAATGTGTATGGACTACAGAGACTTAAACAGGGCTAGCCCTAAAGATGATTTTCCACTACCACACATCGACATCTTGGTTGAAAACACAGCTCAACACAAGGTATTCTCTTTCATGGACGGATTCTCAGGATACAACCAGATCAAAATGGCCCCCGAAGACATGGAGAAGACTACTTTTGTTACGCAGTGGTGTACCTTCTGCTATAAAGTGATGCCATTCGGACTGAAGAATGTCGAGGCAACCTATCAGCGAGCCATGGTAGCTTTGTTTCATGACATGATACATCATGAAATTGAAGTCTACGTAAACAACATGATAGCCCGTTCACAAACACAAGAAGAACACCTCGACCATCTGCAAAAGTTGTTTGTCAGAATGAAAGAATACAAGCTCAGACTGAACCCTAGCAAGTGCACTTTCGGAGTTAGGTCCGGTAAACTTTTGGGATTCATCGTCAGTAACAAAGGCATCGAGGTTGATCCTGCCAAAGTCAAAGCTATACGAGAAATTCCTTCCCCCCGCACTAAAAAGGAGGTCAGAGGTTTCTTGGGACGCCTAAATTATATTGCAAGGTTCATCTCTCACCTAACATCTACCTGTGAACCAATCTTCAAGCTGTTGAAGAAAGATCAGGTGGTTGAATGGAATAATGATTGTCAAGTTGCTTTTGATAAGATCAAGGAGTATTTGTTGGAGCCTCCTATCTTGATGCCACCCGTCGAAGGAAGACCTTTAATCATGTATCTGACTGTTTTGGATAACTCAATGGGGTGCGTACTGGGCCAAAATGACGAGTCTGGCCGAAAATAGCATGCCATTTATTACCTTAGCAAAAAGTTTACCGACTGTGAGACTCGCTACTCACTGCTCGAGAAAACTTGCTACGCTTTGGTATGGGTTGCTCGTCGGCTAAGGCAGTATATGTTGACACATACCACTTTGCTGATTTCCAAAATGGATCCGATCAAGTACATCTTCGAGAAGCCTGCTTTATCCAGAAGAATCGCTAGATGGCAGATGATCCTGACTGAGTATGATATCTAGTACACAACCCAAAAAGCTATAAAGGGGAGTGTACTAGCTGACCATCTAGCTCATCAAGCCGTCGAAGATTACCAATCTATGAGGTTCGACTTCCCTGACGAGGATATTATGACATTGGACAACATTAAAGGTAAGGACCGTATGACGGACCTGAACAAGGATCCCAATGGACCCTGTACTTTGATGGTGCTTCAAATGCACTTGGCAACGGTATCGGTGCGGTACTTATCTCTCCAAAAGGTTGCCATACACCTTTCACTGCTAGACTCTACTTCAACTACACTAATAACATGGCCGAGTATGAAGCTTGTATCTTTGGTCTCAAGGATGCTATTGACTTGGGAATTAAATCTTTGATTGTATTTGGGGACTCAGCTTTGGTTATCAGTCAAATCAAAGGAGAGTGGGTCACTAAACATCCTAATCTTATCCCATACAAATAACATGTCCTGACATTGTTGCCTCATTTCGAGCAGATTACCTTTGAGCACTTCCCGCGAGAAGAAAATCAGCTAGCGGATGCTCTGGCTACAATGTCTTCCATGTTTAAACTCAATTGGGATAATGAGGCACCTCAAATCACCATTGAACGAATGGATGAACCAGCACATTGTCACGAGATTAATACCGAAGAGGTGGTGGACCGATCTTGGTTTCATGACGTCAAAAGGTATCTCGAAGCACAAGAGTACCCTGAAGGAGCTTCAGTTAACGACAAAAAGTTCTTAAGAAGGTTCGCAACCATGTTCTTTCTGAGCAATGGTATCCTATACAAGCTTAATCTTGATTGTGTCCTACTCCATTGTGTGGACAAGGTTGAAGCTGAACAGATCATGGCTGAACTACATAATGGCACCTTTGGCACCCACTCGAGCGGTCACACGATGGCTAAGAAGATTCTAAGGGCAGGCTATTACTGGTCTACCATGGAAGCTGATTGTCATCAACATTCTCGTACTTGTCACAAATGCCAAATCTATGCTGACAAGGTACATATTCCTCCATTTCCTCTCAATGTCTTAACAACTCCTTGGCCATTCACGATGTAGGGAATCGACATGATTGGAGAGATCAAGCCTACAACATCCAATGGACACCGTTTCATCCTGGTGGCCATTGATTACTTTACCAAGTGGGTCGAAGCAGCTTCCTTCGCTTCCGTTACAAAGAATGTGGTTTCCCGCTTCATCAAGTAGAACCTCATATGCCGGTATGGTATCCCCGACATGATCATTACGGACAATGGTACAAATTTGAACAATACTATGATCACCGCTCTGTGCGAGCAGTTCAAGATTCAACATCACAAT
Source organism: Vicia faba (assembly GCA_948472305.1). Lineage (NCBI taxonomy): Eukaryota > Viridiplantae > Streptophyta > Magnoliopsida > Fabales > Fabaceae > Vicia > Vicia faba. Next base: position 114,555,438 of record OX451737.1, read on the forward strand.
TCATCTCCCTATCGGCCAAAGATGAACGGTGTTGTTGAAGCTGCGAACAAAAATATCAAGAAGATCATTCAAAAGATGACAATCACTTACAAGGACTGACATGAGATGTTACCGTTTGCTCTGCACGGGTACAGTACCACGGCATGCACTTCAACTGGGGCAACACCATTTTCTTTAGTATACGACATGAAGGTTGTTTTACCTATCGAGGTTCAGATTCCCTCCTTGAGAATTATGAAAGATGCCGGTTTGAGTGAAGACGATTGGATTTAGACCCGGCTTGATCAGCTTAACTTGATTAACGAAAAGCGACTTACTGCTGTTTGCCATGGTCAAGCGTATCAAAAACGTATGATCAAGGCCTTCAACAAGAAAGTCAAGAGACAAGTATATCAAGTCGGGGACCTTGTAATCAAGGGAATCATCTTGCCGCAAAGTGATCCCAGGGGCAAATGGACTCCTACTTATGAAGGACCGTTTGTGATCAAAAACATCTTTTCTGGTGGGGTAATGATTCTGACCACCATGGACGGCGATGACCTGCCGCACCCTGCAGACGCAGACATAGTCAAAAGATACTACGCATAAACGACTCGACAAGTTGAAAACCCGAAAGGGCGACTTGGGCAAAAATGGGCATCCCGATGAATCGAAAACCCAAAAGGGTGGTTCAGGGAAAATTAGGGATAAATAAAAAAATTTGTACACCCGGCAAGTTGAAAACCCGAAAGGGCGACTTGGGCAAAAAAGGGTTTCCCGGTGGATCGAAAACCCGAAAGGGCGGTCTAGGCAAAAGTTAGGGAATTAAAGCGTATGAATATGTCTCGTCGGATCACTTTAAGGACAATCTCTTCACGGACAAGCTCCAAGCTTCTGATCTATCCAATCATCTGCGGACGAAGCAACAAATGGACAAAATACTCAGAGTTGTGAAGGCTATAGCAGAATGGGAACCCCATGGAATTGTTACACATAGCCATCTTTCTTTGTATAAAATTTTTCTCAATTTTATGACAATATTCTCTTACTAGGATGACTGTCTCCTTTGTACAAAAATACTTACAAAGTTAATACAAAGATACTTCAAAGTGCAGAAATTTGCTTGCCTTTTCTTTCTTTTTACACTTATGTTTTATTTGAAAACGTCCAATGATTTGTTAAATGAGCATATGCATTTGAATATAATCACTGCTTACAAATAAAAAGAAATGAGAAAGGATAATTACTGATAGGTTGAAAGTATAGGGAAATGTCTTTAGGCTATTCCAAAGGAAATCCCCCGCAGTATATCATCCAGGTCCTCAACAGAGTTGAAGCTTTGAAATGCATATCCAACGGAGTTAAGTTTCAAAATCGCCATTAGAGCTAAGTTTCTAAACTCCCAATCCCCAGCGGAGCCAGAAGACTTTAAACTCCCAATCCCCAGCGGAGCCAGAAGACTTTAAACTCCCAATCCCCAGCAGAGCCATAAGACTTTAAACCATAAATCCCCAGCGAAGATAAAACTTTCTTCCCCAACGGAGTCCAAAACTCCAAATCTTAAACTCCGGTGGAATACTATCCAACTTCCTCCGATTCCCCAGTAGATTGGCATACAACCCAAGCTTTCGAAGAATTCTCCAACAAGATAAACATTCTCCCCACAGAGTTACTTCCCAGCAGAACGAAGATTCTTGTTCTCATTTCTCCAGTTGAAGCCTCCCAGGTTTTAATTCCCCAGTAAAGATCGTTGGATTTCTCCTTATTTCCCCAGGAAAGTCATAAAGGATTCTCAATTCCACACAAGTTACCAAGGATTTTCAATCCTCAGCAGTAGTCCAAAGGACATTCTCAGTCTCAACAATCAAAGGTTTTGAATCTCCAACAGTAGTCAAGGGTTCATGTTCCCCAGCAGCAGTCAAAGATTTCATTATCTCCAGTTATCAAGGATTTATTTTCCTCAGCAAGACGGCTAATCAACTTACATGCGCATACATTACATTCATATATCATAAACATTGATAAAACACATTTATTGCATCATACATTTCATACAACATAACTTTGTGTTTTCAGCTAACATTTTACCCTTTTCACTATAAGATTAAGAGCTATCTTTAACAAATATTCAAAGATCTCAGATACAGTATGGATACACCCCCAGACACGACGGTCATTGTGATACGGTGGGAGAACTGACTTGAGGTTTTGCGTTTGTATTCGCACTTGTTCGATTTAGCAAGAGTTGCCACCGACTTTTTATTTTATCCTAAAGGAAAGGTTAAAAAGTACAGGAAAAACCTTTGAGATGTTTCGTGGGTTCGGGGGGTAGATTATGAAAAGGGAAGGTATTAGCACCCTTTTCATCCATGGTTATCCATGGGCTCTTAGTTACTTGTTTTAGATCACTTGCCTTTGATTTTCAATTGCTTGAAATGGTGGTGTGTGTGTGTTTTTGAAAATGTTTTGAAAAAGATGCCTTGTCTAGGCAACCGTTGTAACGATTCTTTACTCGAATGTTTTACAAAGGTGTGTGTCTTTTCAAAAAGATGTTTCAATGTTTTGAAAGTTGTTTTGAAAGTTGTGTTGTGGAGTGGGTTTTGAAAAGTAGGCAAGTGAGTTTTGCAAGTTTTATCAAGTAACTAAGAGTTGTCTACCCCTAAATTTACTCAAAGATTTTTCTCATGTTTTAACCCTTTTAACAGTATTGTTTCACCATTGTATTTGGTGAACAATCTTGTGTTAGGATGTTAACGGGACGGGCGCGGGTCATCGTTTAGACCATGAATGCAATAGTGCCAAGTGTCTTTGGCAATTTTGCTTGAAGGGACTATGATCATTTTGTTTAGGCAACTTCGAAAGCGTCATCGAGGGACTATGATCATTTGATTTGTTTTTGTTTTGCCAAAGAAACTCAACATGCAAGCATGGCCCATTTTGGAAGGCAACAAGCGGGATTACCCTAGGGGTGCAAGTGTGATTGGTGTATTGATTGTCATGCATTTGTCTTGTATTTAGGTTATCTATCGGTTGATTTTGAATCTTCGCATACAAACCCTAATTACTATACAGTATATAGAAAGCGATAAATTGCGGGAATTTAAAGTCTAAGCTATTACAAATAAGTATCCGGGGATGGGGGTACAAATATTTACAAATGGGGATGAGACTTAATAGGAGAGTAGTGTCCAAATATATTTACAACCAAATCGAATCGCATTCTCAAATGTAATGTATATCAATGTATAAGAATAAAAGCGATGTATCAAAAGTATTTGTGTAAGTGTATGTGATTATTTACAAGTGATGCAAGATATCAACTTAATGCAAAATTAAGTATTTTATTTATTCTTTTGTGTTTTTTTTGTTGATTATACATAAACAAAAGATTTAATAAAAGAAAAGAAAATGCTTGAGAAATTCTATTTTTATGTATTAATGTTTTTATGTACTTTTTGTGTTTTTGTTAATGTTTTTATGTAAACAATAAAAAAGGTTTTAATAAAACAAAAATGTTTAAACCTAATGAAATCTAATATCCACATATTTTGAGTGTAATAAAAAAGGTATTGCTAATAAGATTTAATGTAAAAAAAAACTAGTATATTTATTTAACAAAGAAAGATGTAATGTGATAAAAAGAGAGTATTAGTTAAAAAAAAGGGATTAAAATGGGCTAAAGGGGGAAAGCTGGGCCCAAACAATTAGTCAGGATTAAAAGAAAGAAAGAAAAAAAGGGGGGTGCGCCTGAAATGGGCTTAAGGCATTTGATGGGGCGAACCGGCCCAGGGTGGGTTTCACAAATTTGTTTAGGGTTTCATTTGTCTCGTCTCAGAACTTAGGGTTACAGATTTAGCGCGGCGCCGTTCATCTTTCTTCGCTTCCTTCGTTCTCCTTGAGCTAGCCACTAACGTCCCCTACCTTCTCAGCTGACAGAACACAACCTCCACTTCTTCCTCCTCAAGATCATTCAAGCCACAATGAAAAAGGTAGCCTTGTTTCATTTTAACGCATCTTTAGAGTTTTCAGGTTTCCATTTTGCATGTTTTTATTTGTTCTGATTCTTTTGTATTGTTATTTTCTTCTTGTGAGGTGTGAAAAGAAAAAGGAAGAGGTACTACCTTTGGAGAGGAGGCGAGGAGTAGACTGGAGGTGTCCTGGACAGTTGAAGGCGGAGGAAGTATGATGCCGACTTGCTCTGTGGAAAACTGGTACCCTGTATTTCGCTTTTTTGATGGTTTTGTGATGAACACTGAAAACCCTTGTATAATTTATTTCTGAACACTTCTTTTCCTCTTCCACTTGCTTGCTTGCTTCTGGATATGCTAGTTGAAATGTTGGTGTTGATATCTGAGTATTGTTTTTGTTTGATTCTGAGTTGTTTGCCTTTTGATTGCTAAACCCTATGAGGAATTTATTCTGAGGGCTTGTTTGCTTGATATTTCACTTCTGAAATGTTTCTCCTCTCTTGATGCTTGGTTGGTGATTTTGGTTATGTTGACCCTATGATGAACATGGTTCTGAGGGCTTTGTTTGGATATGTTGGATACTTTGAAATGGTTTAGGCTGAGTTTGCTTCAGGCATGAAGTTTTTAGGCTTGTGGGTTTGATGTATTAGCAGGTTTGCTTGACAGGATGCAAGACTTTGTGTGGTTTGATGTATTGGTTGAAACAGGTCTGGCTTTGGCTTGTTGGTTTGAAACAGGTCTGGTTACAGGCTTGCTGTGTGATCTGGTTTAGAACAGGTTTTAAGGCAGGTCAAGGCTTCTGTTTGTTTACCAGTTTGGTACAGGCTTTTTCTGGTGTATGCTTCAGGGTTTGGTTACAGGCTTATAGTTTTAGGCTTGTGGGCTTGAAACAGGTTTTGAAAAGGCTTGATATGCTTGTGTGTTTGAAGCTACAGGCTGGCTTATGTTTTTGTTTAAGCTTGTGTTATGGTTTGAACACAGGTTGGTGGTTGCAAGCTTTTTTTGGTATTTTGAATCACAGGTTTTGTATGTTTGAAACAGGTTAGGCTTGAAGCTTTTGAGTTGAAACAGGTTTTGGCCATGTTCTGAGTTGAAACAGGTTAGCAGGTTTTGGCTTTTGTTTGTTACAGGTTTTGAGGTGTTTGAATGTTTAAGGCAGGTTTGAGAGTTTACAAGCTTTGAACACCAGTTTGAGGCTTATGAGCTTTGTGTTATTTTTGTTATGTGGTTCTGCCTCTTCTCTCTTGTACTGGTATATCTTTTGTTTTATATATCTTCCTAAGCATAAGCCTGCCCACTGTAAGCCTCTTCTCTCTCTCTTTTCTCTCTCCACAGAAAAGCATTGTTTATTGCTTACTGTACTATTCTCTGAAAAAGGGTTGGCCTTGAAAATGATGATATCTTGAATATGGCTTGCAATGTATCTTTCCTCTGCATACTTTCCAGATTTCCTGCATATTGTGTACTTCTTGATATCTTTTTGACAGCCTTTTGATAGCTTTTGGACAGTTGGTTGGCATTCAGTTTGCTTAGTCTGAAACTTGTGACTTGTTTTGTGTAGTTCAGTTTGCTATTCAGTTTGAAAACTTTGGTTGACAATTTGGAATTATGAACTATGCAGCTTTGTATTTGGCATATTGAATAGCTTTGTGCATTTCATATTTTTTTGCAAGCATATTTCTATCCCTCTTTGTGAACCAAGAATTTCTTGTGATTTGCAGAGAGGGTGAATAAACTGATTTCGGCCAGTCACTTTTAATGATGAGTCTTTAAATTAACTGTCTGCTTTTTTTTTATTTCATCTGCATTTGACTTCTTTCTTTTCTTGTTTTTGCAGATGAAAATCAATTGAGCAATGGGGAGCAGCAAATAGAGGATGAAGATTTAGGAAACTTTAGGATAGCTTTATTTTATTTCCAATTATTTGTAATAACATTATTTGTAAATACTGTAAATGTATTCAAATAACATTTGTACTAATAATTATAAATAAATAAAAAGCTCTTTTGTCAATTAATCCCTTTTAATTCTTCTTCAATTATTTATTTAATTATTTATATTTCTTAAATTATAATAACTGGAAGTTATCCAATAATTTTAACTTAGAAATGATAAATAATCAATAAACGTCTGACGTTCCGAATAATCCAAAACATTGCACAGTTAATCAAACAAACGTCCACATGTCTTTCCTTTTACTGATTAAATCGAACACTGCAAACTCTCAATTAGAAGCCGCAATCCATATCTCAAAGTAATTTGAAAAGAACTGTAGAATTAATTCTTTCTGAGAATGTGCGCACAAACCCTAGTTCTTGATTTAATGCCAAAGAAGCGTCTGCCTGATCAAACCCTGAGCCAAACTCAAACAAAACCTAGCAATCTGCTTGAACTGTTCCAGAGTCCATGAAAACCCTAATTTGGATAGACTGATAAGAAAAAAAATCTGCTTGAATGATTCTTACGCCAATCTGAAAAGTCAGGGAAAACCCGAAGCTGTGATTTCTTGTGGAAAAATAGGAGGGCAAATTTTGGGGTACAATAGTCATTCTATTACTCATTCAGACTTCAGCAATCAGATACAGACTAGATACACTCCAGACACGGAAGCCATTCTATCTCTCATTCAGGCTCAACTATCAACTTCAGATACAGTACAAATACACTCCAAGACATGGAAGTCATTCTGCTACTCATTCTATTTCTTGTTCAGATACAGTATGGATACACCCTAGACACATCGGTCATTCTATTACTCATTCAGACTATCAACTTCAGATACAGTCCAGATACGCTCCAGACACGGTTGGCATTCTGTCACTCATTCAAACCTATTCCCCAACCCAAAGATACTCCAGACACAGATGTATTTCTGTCACTTATTCAGATTTCAAATTTCAGATACAATACAGATACATTCCAGACACGACAATCATTCTGATATTCGTTCGAGAATCAAATACAGTTACAGCTTGGATACGCTCCAAACACGGACGCCATTTCTTTGCTCATACAGATCCAATCTCCAGATATAACTCAAATACGTTCCAGATACGGATACCATTCTGATGTTCATTCTACTGATATTCAAAAAACACTTTAGATGACATCTATAAGCCCATCTCCAGAAAGATTCTATCATCTCCAAATGGCATCTTTAAGCCCATTTCCTCAACCTGCATTTTGCCGAGTGCAAATTTACGGGCACTCTAGTGTCCAATCCTCTTTTACCTTCGAGTCACGAAAGGCAAACTTGCCAATCTAACTCTTCAGGTTCAAGAAGATTGAAAAGGGGCACCTATTGTACCCCAAAATTTGCCCTCTCATCCTTCAGGAATTCATCCTGAACTCTGACTTTCTCTTAAACAAATCCAAGCCCTTTATTATCATTCCTTTCCAAGTAAACAGTTTACAAGAGCAAAATGGTCATTTGCAAGCTCAAAAGTCAAAACTTTTACCTTGAAAAAGTTAAATTCTAAATACTTAGAATTTTCCTAAAAAAGGGAAAAGTGTTTAAGAAGAAAATGGCACCTCAGAGCTTCTGAACCAACCTCCAGGCAGAAACGGTCAGAAGTTGCAAATTTGGCTCAACACATAACATTCAGTCAGAGGGTGGCTCTTCAGCAGCTACACCAACTCAGTCAGAGATTGTAAACGTGGTTCAGCACGTGATCTTTAAACATAACATGGCGCTTTCAGCAGTTACACAAAAGTTCAGCCAGAGTTTGTTGGAGAAGTGTAAAGAAGGCAACAAAGCCTGAAACTCCTTCAGAACGTACTAGGATCAGAAGGTAGATTAAAGGAACATGCTGGGAAGTCTGGAAAACTCTCAGAATTTGCTGAGGCAGCAAGAGGCCAAGGTCAGAACTTGGTTTACATTGTTCTTTTTGGTGAAGTAGAACTGCTGGCTCAGGTTTTAGGTAATGATGCAAAACCTCCTATTACAAGATTTTGGATTTTGACAAATCTCATCACCATTTAATGCTCATTAATGCTCAAACCCACTTCTGAGCATTCATCCAAGGGGTCTCTCCACGTGTGGCTTGGTAACACCTTTGTGCAGGCTTAGGCATGGGTCTATGCGCCACTTTTTACCTATAGGTGTCACTTCTCCTTAATCCTCGCTTACTGTTCCAACCTAGGCTGAAAAGCTGTCCATCATCATAACTTTTCATGAACTTCCTTCAAAAACAAGTTAACCTCTACTGCATAATATTGGCGCCATTTAACGTTCAAAAATACACAAAGCCTTGCCTATAAATAGGACACCATTGTCCATCACAAAAGAGGTGAAAAAACATCCAGAAAAATTGCTAAAAGAGGAACAAAAAACTCTAGTGAAGGAAACCTTGTGAAACTCTGCCAAAATCCCCAGTGTTCCATAACTTTGAACTTCCTACCTCCAAACTCCATTGATACTCAGTTTGCTTCCTGACTAGAGAACGTCCATACAGTTTCTGACCATACATACACATATATTCTCCATCCACCCATTCTAAAAAGAACCTGTCCAGAACACCATCAGAGCTAAAGTTAGCTCTAACTTACAAATTTTCTTCCAACAACAAGGTAAGCACCTGCTGACTCTCATCACACTGCTAAGCATCATTAGCTCAATAAGCACAATGTAAATATCATGTTGCTGCTGTATGCGTTCTGAGGATTTTCATACCTCTGAATGCTTAAGTAGGAAGTGAATCAGTGTAGAACCTGTTTATGACCTTGTTGGTTCTGTCTTCTGAAACACTTTGACACCTGCTGAGATTATCCTAGGCATGCCTTCTGTTTGTGGAAAAATAATAAAACTGCAGATGTTCTGGCTAGCACAGGGGGAAATCAAGCTCTGACTTTGACGTCAGCACTTCTGAGGCCTGTTTTATTATCAATAATATCAGAACTTCTGAAAATTATTATGTTTCCAGCAGGGTCAGAACTTCTGACTTCCCCACTAACAAACTTTTGTCTTGCAGCACATGGGGGTCAGAACTTCTGACCTTCCCACTAACAGGTTTCTGTTTTGTAGGGCACCAGATTCAGAAGTTCTGACTCATACATTTTCACTAACAGGTTGATATCCTGCAGCAGGCCTAGGTCAGAACTTCTGACTTCCTCTTAGCAGCGCGCTAGCCCTCTCTCTCTTTCTCTTTTACTTCCCCTTGTTATTTTCTTTTCTTATATATTTTTCTCTTTGAACCACCCCCATGTACAAGTGTGTATCCTCCATCCCCTAAATATTGTAATAGCGTATGATTTTGCATTTTCGCATTTTATTGCTTTCAAATGTAAATGCTAGTAATTAGGATATGTATGGCAAGATAAAATCAATGAAATAGAAAATCCTAATTCAAGATAAAATCATGCATGCAATAAAACACACTTGCACACAAACACCCCTTAAGGTATCTCCACTTGGTTGCCTAAACAAATGGCCATGGTATGCATGCTATGTATCTTGGCAAAACAAAAACAAAACAAAAGATCATAGTCCCTCAATGACGCTATCTTGGTTGCCTAAACAAAATGATCTAGTCCCTCAAAAATTTGCTAAAGATACTTAGCACAATTGCTATCATGGTCAATACAATGACCCACACCTGTCTCGTTTAACATCCAAATATAAGGTTGTTTACCAAATGCAATGGTAAAACAACACTGTCAAAAGGGTTAAAAAACGTATAGGAAAGATCTTTGAGTAAAATAGGGTAGATGACTCTTAGTTACTTGATTAAAAACTTGCCAAACATCTTTGCTATTTTCAAAACACACTTCACAACACAATTTCAAAACCTTTCCCAAATCAAACTTTCAAACATTGAAATCTTTTCAAAAAGACAAAAACATCTTTGTATACATTCAAACAAGAATCATTACAAAGGTTGCCACAACGATGGCCTCTTTTCAAAACATTTTAAAAAATCACACACAAAAGCACCATTTCAAACAATTGAAAAGCAAAAGTAAGTGATCTAAACAAGTAACTAAGAGCCCATGGAAAACCATGGATGAAAAGGGTGCTTGCACCTTCCCTTTTTATAATCTACCCCCCGAACCCAAGAAAACATCTCAAAGGTCTTTCCCGTGCTTTTTGACCTTTCCTTTGGATAAAATAAAAAGTCGGTGACGACTCTTGCTAAACTGAAATATTTGCAAACACAAACGCAAAACCTCAAGTCAGTTCTCCCACCGTATCACACAATGTATTTGTGAATTCGAGTAGCATTTTTGTCTGACGAAAATGAATCTCTGACTGTTGCTGGGGATGAAGAGTATGTGTATCTTCGATCTTCGGGGGATTGTTTCCGCTGGGGATTCCTGCTCTCTGTTTGAGGGAACTCCGCTGGAGGATGTTGATTCCTGTTTGGAGAGAAGAGTTCAGGGACATTGGTTATTCCTCGCTTTACGGGGGATTATAATTCCTGTACACCCTAACTCGGGATGAAAGAGATGGATATTCCTCTGAGGTGCTGTTTGACCGAGTTTCTGATACAGATACTGATTTATTTTGGGAGACTAAGGTTGAACGATATCTAATCCAGCTCCAGATTTAGTAGCAACTCTCTAGGGATAACTATCCTGGCTGTCCTTTGTTGGAGACATGAATCCTGCCAGTAATATGTGGTAGAAGCAGACTTAAGCTAGGGAGATTGAATTCTGATGGGGAAATAAACCCTGTTGACAGAAATATAAAATCCGATGGGGAAGTAAACCCCGTTGACGGAGGAATACTCTACTAAGGAAGAACCCTGCTGAGGAAATGAGCTCTGCTGGAGAGAAATAGTCTGTAGGGGATTTTTCAGTTTTGAAAACTCAGCTGGGGAAGAGAATTTTCATAGACTGTAATGATTTGGACACTGTAGGTGAATGATATTGCTGGGAAAAAAGATTATGTTTCTTTATCCGCTGGGGGAACTTTCTGGTGAGTAAGATAAGACTACTCTGTGGGGATAATCCCATGGAAGTGGTTCTGTAGGGAATTGTGGATGGCTCGAACATTATCCCAACTTCTAGGTTCTTGAGTAAATGTTTATTCCTATTTTTATGCATAAATTTGTTAACAGTCAATTGTATTCATATGCATATATTCATTCAATTTTAGTCATTCGACGTCTTGCAAACAAAACAGAAAAAGTAAAAACGAAGAAAGTTTGAGTTTTGAATTTTTATTTGTATTTTTATTGATAATTTTCCCATAAATAGGCGACTTTTTACAAAGAGGCAGAGATCCCAATAAGGGAAAATCATCATGAAATTAAAAGAATACAAGGTGTAAACAAGATAATTGCTATGTATAAGTAATCTCATCGGGTTCCAATTCTGCCATTGCCTCTATGTCTTCAAGCATCTCATCTCTTGTTGTTGGAAGAAAGTGAGTGAATTGATCTGTACCGTTTGAATTTTGACTTTGGTAATAAAGCTCATTGTAAGTGATCCAATAGGGACATAGTCGTATGCTTTAATCCCTAATTTTTGCCTGGACCACCCTTTATGGTTTTCAGTCCACTGGGATACCCTTTTTTGCCCAAGCCGCCTTTTCAGGTTTTCTAATTGTCGGCTGTACAATATTTTATATATATCCATGTTTTTTGCCTAAACCCTTTTGGTTCACCGGGATGCCCTTATTTTTACTTAGGCCAGTCAACCTAGCGAGTCGTTTTCATGCGTAGTATCTTTTGACTATGTCTGTATTCACAGGGTACGAGAAATTTTCATCGTCCATAATGGTCAGTATCATAGCACCGCCAGAGAATATCTTCTTGATTACAAATGACCCTTCATAAGTGGGAGTCCATTTTCCCCTGGGATCACCCTGTGGTAGAATGATACACTTGATTACCAAGTCACCAGCCTGATATACCCAATGCTTGATCTTTTTATTGAATGCCTTTATCACGCTCTTCTAATACATCTGACTATGACAAACAGTCACAAGCCTTTTCTCGTCAATTAGATTTAACTGATCCAACCTGTCTGAATCCACTCGTCTTCGTCCAAATCTGCATCTTTCATGATTCTAAGAGAAGTAATCTGAACTTCGATAGGTAGGACAACTTCCATACTGTAGACCAGAGAGAATGGGGTTGCCCCAGTTGATGTTCGAGCCGAAGTGCGGTAGCCATGGAGAGCAAACGGTAACATCTCGTGGCAATCTTTGTATGTCACAACCATCTTCTGTATGATCTTCTTTATGTTCTTATTAGCGGCTTCCACTGCGCCATTCATCTTAGGTCGATACAGGGAAGAGTTGTGATGCTTGATCTTGAACTGTGTGTAGAGCTCAGTGAACACCGTGTTATTGAGATTGGTACCGTTGTCTGTGATAATCCTTTCAGGGATGCCATATCGACATATAAGGTTGTGTTTAATGAATTGGGCGACCACATTCTTGGTAACAGAGGCGAACGAAGCTGCTTCTACCCATTTTGTAAAGTAATCAATGGCGACAAGGATGAAATAATGTCTGTTAGAGGCAATAGGCTTGATTTCTCCAATCATATCAATGCCCCACATTGAAAATGGCCAAGGAGCAGTCATGACATTTAAAGGTACTGGAGGCACAAGAACTTTATCAGCATAAATTTGGCACTTATGACAAGTTCTCGAGTGGTGGTAACAATCAGTTTCCATAGTCGACCAATAGTAACCAGCTCTCAAAATCTTTTTAGCCATAGTATGCCCACTGGAGTGAGTACCTAAGACACCCTCATGCATATCTTGAATGATTTCTTCTACTTCTTTCTTGTCCACACAACGAAGCAGAGTCGAATTATGATTGCACCTGTATAGAATTCCATTGCTTAAGAATAACTTAGCCAATAACCTCCATAGGAACTTCTTGTCATTTATGGATGCCTCTTCTAGGTATTCTTAGGCTTCAAGGTACCTTTTCACCTCATGAAACCAAGGTTTTTTCTTCTACTCCATCAGTGTCAATTTCATAGCAGTGCGCTGGTTTATCAAACCTTTTGATGGTAATTCTGGGAGCCTCATTATCCCATCTGACCTTGAACATGGATGACATGGTAGCCAATGCGTCTGTCAACTGATTCTCTTCTCTTGGTATATGCTCAAAAGTAATCTCCTCGAAATACAGAATTAAGGTTAACACCTGCTCTTTATAAGGAAGGAGATTTGGGTGTTTCGTATCCTAATCTCTCTTAACCTGACTGGTCACCAAGGCTGAGTCTCCATACACACTTAAGAACTTGATTCTCAGGTCAATGGCAGCTCTAAGACCCATGATGCACGCTTCGTATTCAGCCATATTATTGGTGCAATTAAAGCAAAGTATGGAGGTGAAGAGCGTATGGAAACCTGCGGGGGAGATGATCACAACACCGATTCCATTGCCAAGTGCATTAGAAGCTCCACCGAAAACCACAGTCCATCAAGATCCTAGCTCAGGTCCTTCATATGATCCAGGTTCTTTATAATCTGTTACTAGTATAATGTTCTCGTCCAGGAACTCGGAGTTCATAGGTTGATAGTCGTCTATAGCCTGATACGCCAAATGGTCGGACAATACACTTCCTTTAATTGCCTTTTGAGTGGTGTGCTGGATGTCGTATTCTGTTAAGACCATTTGCCATTGAGCTATTCTTTTGGAGAGAGCTGGCTTCTCGAATATGTACTTGATAAGATTCGTTTTAGAGATCAATAAAGTAGTATGGGTCAACATATATTGTCTTAGTCGGTGAGCAGCCCATGCCAAAGCGTAGTAAGTCTTCTTGAGCAGTGAATATCTTGTTTCACAGTCGGTAAACTTTTTGCTAAGGTAGTACATTGTATTCTCTTTTCGACCAGAATCGTCATGCTGCCCCAGTACACACCCCATTGAGTTCTCTAGCACTATTAAGTACATGATTAAAGGCCATCCTTCAACTGGTGGCATCAGAATATGAGGTTCTTGTAGGTACTATTTAATTTTATCAAACGCTATTTTACAGTCGTCCTTCCATTTTACTACTTGATCTTTCTTCAGTAGGTTGAAGATCGGTTCATAAGTAGGAGTCATATGAGAAATGAAGCGGGCAATATAATTCAGCCGTCCTAAGAAACCTCTGACTTCCTTCTTTGTATGGGGAGTCGGAATTTCTTGAATGGATTTAACTTTTGCTGGATCAACCTCAATACCCTTTCCGCTGACGATGAAATCCTGGAGTTTACCGAATCTTACCCCAAAGGTGCACTTGTTCGAGTTTAACCTTAGCTTGTACTTCCCCAGTCTTTCAAACAGTTTATGCAGATGATCAAGGTGTTTTTCTTCCGTTTGTGACCTGGCTATCATTTCGTCAATGTAGACCTCTATCTCGTTGTGAATCATGTCATTAAATAAGGCTATCATGGCATGCTGATAAGTTTCCCTGGTGTTCTTCAACCCAAAAGGCATAACCTTATAACAGAAAGTTCCCCATTGTGTGACGAAAGTAGTTTTCTCCATGTATTCAGGCGCCATCTTAATATGATTATAACCCGAGAAGTCATCCATGAAAGAGAATACCTTGTGTTGAATGGTGTTGTCGACCAAAACATCGACATATGGTAGTGGGAAATCATCTTTTGGGCTTGCCCTGTATAGGTCCTTGTAATACACACACGTACATACCTTGACGTCTTTATTTGGTACCAGAATAACATTAGAAACCCATTGAGGATATGACGTCACTGCCAAGAACCATGCGTTAAATTGCTTCATAACCTTGGCTTTGATCTTTTCTGACATTTCAGGATGCATGCGATGAACCTTATGTTTTATCAGAGCATAACCCTCTTTCATTGGCAGACGATGAACCACAACATCGGTATCAAGCCCTGGCATGTCTTTGTATGACGAAGCAAACATTTCAACATATTCATGCAGCATCTAGATTAATCGGCTCTTGACACTGCTCTCTAAGTTGGCGCCGATCTTGACCTTTTTCGTGTTTGTCTTGGTACCCAAGTTTACAACTTCGACCAACTCTTCATGTGGTTGGATAACCTTTTCTTCTTGTATTAAGAGTCTATCAAGTTCTCCAGGTATTTCACAATCTTCCCCACCTTCATCATCGACTTGGTAGATCAGATTTTCGAAGTCATAAGCGGCAATAGCAGAACCGTTATCAACAAGATCTAGAGTGGATGAGGATCTGCAATGTAGTATGTGGGTGTGTGTAAGAACACATAGCTATTTGAAAATGAAATAAGATAAAAGAAAGACAGAGATCACAAAATGTGCATGCAAAATGTCCAATGTTTTTATTAAATGAACAAATGTTTATGAATTATCAACCCTTTAACAAATGAACCATTGTGCCCCGGGAAAGACACAAGGTTTTAAAGTCTTTGTTTATTACATAACAAAAACTTTTGAAAATAATAAGATAGGAATAAAGCTATTACTCCTGACTAAAGGAGATGGGAAAGATGTCTTATGCCTTCCAATTATCCAGTCCATCACCAATGGTAGGGAATATCTAACTGTTGAAGTCGCCATCACCGTCTTCATCTTCTATGTTAGAACATAGTTTGATTCGACAACCCTTGGTTAGAGTTTTGATGATAACAAATACAAAGAATAAATAAATACAAAGAACAAATATGCACCTTAAAAATATGTTTTTATGTATGCAGAAGTTCTGATCAAATCAGCATCAGAAGATAAGCCATAAGTGCTACACGCTGAAGTAATCAGAACATACGCTGAAGATTGATGACCAGAACCTGCACTTAATCAAAGTAAACTCTGATTCTGAACAAGAATATATCAAAACAAGTCATCAATATTCTGAAGCGTCATCAACAGTAAGGAGAAAAGATTCTGAAGCGTTACTGAACATTCAAGACAACATCAATTCCAACGACTTCCTTCAGACAAGATCTTCTCCAAAAGGAAAGTGTGTTAATGACATTAAACATGCTTTTATGATCAATGTCTTTACACTGCCTATATAAACAAGCCAGCTTTCAAAATGAAGCACTCACGTACATACAACGATTTTGCTAGCTCACCACTCACGCATATTCAAGCTTCAAGCAATTTCATTCTTTATTCAAAGCTATAAACCTGTGTAATTTATCACAGTTGTGATAAACCGTTTTTGTTAGAAAAACAACAACACATATTGTATAATCATATTGAAAAAGAGATCCTTGAGATTAACCGGATTGTGGTTGTACTCAAGAAAACTTTAACAGTTGTTAAAGTAGCTTTTGTAATCTTGTTGATATTAGTGGATTAAGACCTCGTTGGAGAGGCGAAATCACCTTGACGGGTGGACTGGAGTAGTTTGAGATCAAACGAACCAAGATAAAAATACTATGTCATTAAGATTTTTAGATCCGAGTTTTCAATTCAACCCCCCATTCTTGTGTTTTTCACATCTTCAATTGGCATCAGAGCGCTTGGTTCTGAGCTTAAACACTTAACCGTGTCAGTACAAGATCCAAGCTTCAGAAAAACACTATGGTGGGACCAAGCCAAAACATCAACAATGACAATAATGAAGACAGGGACAGATTCAGTGGTAAACCTTCAGTCTTAGATGGAGAAAACTTTGACTACTGGAAAGACAGAATTGAGAGTTTCTTTCTGGCCCATGATGCTGATCTATGGGACACGGTGACTGATGGATACACGCATCCTGTGGATGGACGTGGTCAGAAGATAGACAGGAAAATGATGTCTGATCAGCAAAAGCGTGAATTTAGAAACCACCACAAGGCCAGAACAATTCTCCTCAGCGCCATCTCATACTCAGAATATGAGAAAATATCAAACAGAGAAACTGCCAAGAATATGTTTGACTCTCTGAGAATGACGCATGAAGGCAACATTCAAGTCAAAGAAACCAAGGCCCTTGCGCTCATTCAGAAGTATGAGTCATTCAAGATGGAAGATAGTGAATCAATAGAAACTATGTTTTCAAGATTTCAAATTCTTGTTGATGGACTAAAATTTCTTGACAAAGGTTATTCTACTGCTGATCACGTTAAGAAGATCATCATAAGCTTGCCCAAACAATGGAGGCCAATGGTCACAACGCTTAAGATAGCCAAAGATCTCAACAAAAACTCTCTGGAGGAACTTGTTAGCTCCCTCAGAAGTCACGAGATAGAGCTAGAAGAAGACGAACCTCAAAATCAAGGTAAGCCATTAACTTTAAAATCTAACAGAAAATCTGACTCCAAAGTTTTGCAGGCTGTGGAAGAAACTTCTGATGGATCCTCATCAGAAGAAGATGAACTGTCTCTCCTCTCTAGAAGGGTGAACCAACTGTGGAAGCAGAGACAAAGGAAGTTCAGAAATCCCAGAAGATCAAAGAATCAAAATGAATCCTCCTCCAGATACAGAAAGTCTGAGTCCTCTTCTGGACACCGAAGATCTGAAGGTTCTTCAGGATACAGAAAGCCAAACAACAAGGACATCATCTGCTATGAATATAATGAGCAAGGACACTACAAAAGTGACTGCCCAAAGCTTCAGAAGGAAAAGCCCAAAAATAAGTTTCTTAAGGAAAAGAAGAAAAGCCTCATGGCTACATGGGATGATTCTGACACATCTGAAGCTGACTCAGAATCAGATGATGAAAGAGAAAACATAACTCTCATGGCAAACGTATCAGAAGACAGTGAAGCTTCTGGCTCAGATTCAAAATCAGACACTGAAGAGATATCTTTAGCAGGAAGGCTAAGACACCAATCATGGTACCTGGACTCTGGCTGCTCACGACACATGACGGGAAGAAGGCATATGTTCCAAAGCCTGGAACTTAAGCCTGGAGGCCACGTGGGTTTTAGAGGAAATCAGAGAGGAAAGATCATTGGCTATGGAACAGTAGGTAATGGAAATATTCCCTCTATAAGTAATGTTTTATTAGTTGATGGATTAATGCATAACCTGTTATCCATAAGTCAATTAAGTGATAATGGTTATGATATAATCTTCAATCAAAATTCATGCAAAGCTGTTAGTCAGAAAGATGGGACTATCCTATTTAATGGAAAAAGGAAAAACAACATTTATAAAATAAAACTTTCTGAACTAAAGAGTCAAAATGTAAAATTTCTACTGTCTGTTAACAACGAGCAGTGGATCTGGCACAAAAGATTGGGACATGTTAGTATGAGAAGAATGTCTCATATTAACAAACTCAATCTGGTCAGAGGACTTCCTAACTTGAAGTTCAAATCAGATGCTCTGTGTGAAGCATGTCAGAAAGGCAAATTTGCAAAACCTACTTTCAAATCCAAAAATGTTGTTTCCACCTCTAAGCCATTAGAACTTCTGCACATTGACTTATTTGGACCAGTAAAAACTGCTTCAGTTAGTGGCAAGAAGTATGGGTTAGTAATCGTAGATGACTATAGCAGATGGACATGGGTAAAGTTCTTAAGACACAAGGACGAGTCACACTCTGTGTCTGTTACCTTCTACAACCAAGTTCAGAATGAAAAGGATCTTAGAATTGTCAAAGTCAGAAGTGATCATGGTGGAGAATTTGAAAATAAAGATTTTGAATTATTCTTTAATGAAAAAGGCATTCTGCATGATTTCTCTTGTCCTAGAACTCCCCAGTAAAATGGAGTTGTAGAACGAAAGAACAGAACATTGTAAGAAATGGCCAGAACCATGATCAACGAGACTAACGTTGCTAAAATCTTCTGGACAGAGGCAATAAACACAGCGTGTTACATTCAGAATAGAATCTCCATAAGACTTATTCTGGAAAAGACTCCATATGAATTGTGGAAGAATAGAAAGCCCAACATTTCTTATTTTCACCCATTTGGATGCACATGTTTTATTCTGAATACAAAAAATTATTTGAACAAGTTTGACTCTAAAGCACAAAAGTGTATTATGTTAGGATACTCTGAACGCTTGAGAGGGTACAAAGTATACAATACAGAAACACAGATTGTTGAAGAGTCAATCAGTGTTAGGTTTGATGATAAGCTTGACTCTCAAAAGTCAAAGCAGAATAAACTCCTTGCAGGTATGGAAGTTGAACTCACAGGTACTGAAGTCAACTCATCATAGGTTCTCAACAGAGACACTCCCTCAACAACAGAAAGAGTCACTACAAGCAATCCAGCACCTTCTGTTGATCAACTCCAGAAAAGACTATCCATAAGCAGCATTGATCATCCAGAAGATACAATACTGGGAAAGAAGGAAGATCCAATCAGAACAAGATCAACATTCAGAAACTCTGAGGAATCCCTCATGGGACTGGTTTCTCTGATTGAACCAACAACAACTGATGAAGCACTTATGGACAATGACTGGATTCTGGAAATGCAAGAGGAACTAAATCAATTCACCAGAAATGACGTATGGGATCTGGTTCACAAACCAAAAGGATTCAACGTCATTGGTACAAAATGGGTGTTCAGAAACAAACTGAACGAGCAAGGACAAGTCATCAGAAACAAAGCACGATTTGTGGCACAAGGTTATAGTCAGCAAGAAGGGATAGACTATACAGAAACCTTTGCTCCAGTCGCCAGGTTAGAATCTATCAGACTCTTAATATCATTTGCTGTTACTAAAGGTATCACTCTGTATCAGATGGATGTCAAAAGTGAATTTTTAAATGGCTATATAGATAAAGAGGTATATGTGCACCAACCCCTGGTTTTGAGAGTTCCAAAAATCCAGAATATGTTTTCAAACTAAAGAAGTCACTCTATGGTCTGAAACAAGTTCCCAGAGCTTGGTATGAAAGACTAAGTAACTTCTTGTTAGAAAAGGAATTCACCAGAGGGAAAGTGGACACAACCTTGTTCTGTAAGACAGTTAAGAATGACATGTTAGTTTGTCAGATTTATGTTGATGACATCATATTTGGATCTACTAAACCCTCTCTGGGAAGAGAGTTCGCTAAATATATGCAGGCAGAATTTGAGATGAGCCTAATGGGGGAACTCAAATTCTTTCTGGGCATCCAAATAAATCGAACTCCAGAAGGAACTTACATTCATCAAAGCAAATATGTCAGAGAACTTCTGAAGAAATTTGACCTCTCAGAATGTAAGCCCTCAAAGATTCCAATGCATCCCACGTGCATTCTGGAAAAGGAAGAGGTAAGTAAAAAGGTAGAACAGAAGGTCTACAGAGGTATGATTGGTTCTCTTCTCTATCTGACGGCTTCAAGGCCTGACATTCTATTCAGTGTTTGCATTTGTGCTAGATTCCAATCAGATCCTAGAGAATCTCACTTAACAACAGTTAAGTGAATTTTCAAGTATCTGAAAGGTACTGCTAACCTGGGTTTGTTTTATAGAAAATCAAATGATTACAGCTTAGTAGGATATTGTGATGCTGACTTTGATGGAGACAGAGTAGAACGTAAAAGCACTTCTGGAAGCTGCCAGTTTCTGGGAGAAAATCTGATCTCATAGTCCAATAAAAGACAATCCACAATAACACTATCAACAACAGAAGCTGAATACATAACAACTGCTAGATGTAGTACGCAAATTCTCTGGATGAAAAGTCAACTTGAAGACTTCAATATAGTTGAAAGTAACATTCCTATCCTCTGTGACAATACTTCTGCTATTTGTCTCAGTAAAAATCCTATTTTACATTCTAGGGCTAAGCATATAGAAATAAAACATAACTTTATTAGGGACTATATTTAGAAAGGGATTCTTAACTTAAAATTCATTGACACAGACCATCAATGGGCTGATGTCTTTACAAAACCTCTTTCTGAAGATAGGTTTAACTTCATTCTGAAACATCTCAGCATGAAGCTTTGCCCAGAATAAATTGTTTTATTTACATATTTTAACCTTTAGAACTTAGTTATTTTCTGTGAACTACTGATCAACCTGCCTTCAGAGTTTTAGAAGTACAGATTGCATCAGAATCTATCCATGAAGATCTGAATGTTTCATTTCAAGGATAGAAGTGTACTGTTCACATAAGCAAACAATTATCATCCATTCATCAGCTACCTTAAGAGGCTGAACATGCGTTCACTTTTATGAAAGCTCAAACGCGCTGATTGGGTGCATTGAGACACACGTCATGGGTAACCGTTCCAATATCTCTATGAATTCCCTAAAATCAACTATCATTAATGCTTATAATCATGATTAATTATCTCTCTCTCTTACTGTTTATGGTTTCAAGAAAATATATTTAAACTCAAGTTTCACTCTTTACATTCTTTCACTTTTACTCTCTCAATACCTTCTATTATTTTCAGTTCATACTTTCAAAAAAAAAAAACCTTTCATCTTTCTCAAAATTTCTTGTGTGAACATGGCTTCTTCAAGCGTCCAAAACATCAGTACTCAGGAAACTGCTTCTCTGGAACAATACGAAGAACCATATAGAATACTACTCATTCCCATTGACAATCTGGAAGTTCTTTCAGAACTGATTGTTGACTTTGAAAGCCTTCAAGAAAACGACTTCAATCTGCATGAAGACGTCATTGCTCAAGGTTGGAACATATATTTTGACCGTCTTCTAGGGCCAACGTTTCCAATTCTTGTCAAAGAATTCTGGATACATGCTTCCTCCTTAAACCATCAAGTTACCTCGTATGTCATAGGGAAGAAGATTGTCATTACAGAAGACCTAATTTCAAGGCTTATTGGCTACAATGGTGGAGGTGTCAGATGTATTGACATGGCTGAAAGATGTTCTGATGTAGCTTCTACTGCAAGGGAAATATTTACTCTGGGCCTACCCTTCAGCAAGATTAGGGATCTGAAGGATCATCACAATATTTGGGCTAAAATAATTCTGGGATGCATCAACCACATGAAGCCAACTAGCTCTCCTGACTACATAAACATTGACCAGCAGTTTCTGATCTACTTTATCTCCAAGAAGACTAAGGTAAATCTCCCTCACTTGCTATTTAATCATCTGAGGACCAGTGTAAAGGAAACAAGAGAAGATGAGCGTACCAAAAGGGACTGGATACCCCTGGGAAGACTCATATCAGATATTCTGACATAGAATAGGTTGATAGAGCATTTGACTGAAGCACAGGAAATCAGCTCACTAGAAGCAACGACTGGGAAGCCTCTGAACGCAAAAAATCTGAAAAAGATGAAAATCATTGAGAACATCATGAAGGAACCCAACGTTACTTCTTTTGCAACCATCACTTCCAGAAGAATTCCTCTGGATGATTTTCCTCTTTTCTCTGAGATTGACTTCAAGCCTGAGATAATTGTCAGATATATGGATGCGTGCAAGGCAGATGGCACTACACCAGGAATAAACATCCAGGACTTGCATCAAGCTGCTCCAGAAGTTTTTCTGAAGAAGACCAAGAAAAGGAAAGCAGCAGCAGAAGGACCATCTCAGAAGACTCCAAAAGCTGCAAGAAAGAAAGGTAATCCTTCCTCTGTTACTGTTTTAGAATCAATAACTATATCAACATCTGAAACCTTAACTACCCAATCAGAACATCCAACTCCACAAACTTTTGATGACTTTGACATAAGGTTTGATCCATCAGAAACTTTAAGTCTAAGAGAAACTCACTCCCTTCCTATCAATCCAAATCCTGAACAAACTCAACCAGAACTTGCCAAAGTTCTGTCTGAATAAACTCAACCTCAAATCCCTGATAATCCAAACTCCAAAACTACAACAGATGTTCCACAACAAGATATTCCACTACCTCTCTCTCCACAACAAGATATTCCTCATCCACCATCACCTCAACCTGAACAACCACAACCAGAAGCTCAAACTTCTGAGAATCAACCATCTGAGACCCATGAACCAGAATCTCACAATGTTTCATCCAACCAATCTGAAGAACCTACCTCAGATTCAGATATTATACCAATCTCAGGAATCACTGAACCACTTGCCATTCGCATGCCTCTCATCATCCTGGACATTCCACAAATTCCTTCTTCTCTGGAATCCACACCACCAAATTCCCCTACCAGTCCAATCATCATACCTGACTCTCCCACTCCTTCACCCAAGAGCAATCTAGCTGACAACGTAAGACTTGTCATTAATCCAATTGCATTGGAAAGACTAGTTGCTATATCTCACAAAACTGCCATTTCCAAACCAAAACCAACTGAAACCACACCAGATGTTGGTACAAGTTTGTTGATGTTTGAAACAGGAATACAAGAATGGATAACCTCCTTGAAGCATGCTAGTCTAGAGACGATTAATCCTGCTGCCTCTGATTATCTATGGATAAGTTTCAGAAACTGGCTAAGTTATGAAACACTAAAGCTAAAAGAGCAGAGCTATGAACAGGTTCAACGAAATTTCAGTGATATGCTAAAGGTTTTTGAAGACCAAGTTCTGAGCCATCTGCTCAAGGAGGAGATTCTCCCTATGGATAATGCTCCCTGGTCAGAACATCGTCCCTCATATGAAGTTCAACCAGAATCAAAAGGTCTCTCCCTAACTGCTGCTCCAGAAGAGATGATCTCAGCAGAGGAAATGGTTCAATGTGATCAAGCTGCAGAATGCTCTGAGAAGCGTCCAGATACTGAAGAATCTCCAGCTCCTTCCTATGTCACGCAAACTCTGGAAGAATTTAAGAGAGCAAATGTTGTTATCCAGGAAAGGTTGGATAAGAAGGAGGACACAAACAAAGAAATCAAGAGAATCTTGGGCAAACAAGAAGAATCTAACTCCCAGATCAAGGGCTTGCTGGAAGCTTTGTTCACACGCCTTCCTCCTCCCTCTTAGATTCTTTTCTGTTTTAAATCTGTTTACATGTAACATTTGTTTTACATTGCTTCTGTTCTGAACTATTTTTCATTGCTTCTTATTTTTAAATATAAATCAACTTTTTAGCTCTGATTATATTGCCTTTTTGATAACTGAAAAAAAGGGGGAGAAAGTAAGATATTTTCAATAACGGTTTACTGAGACATAAGTCTCAAACATTCTGGACTACTTAACCTCTATCTTCTGAAAAACTTGAACAGGTACAAACTCTGATGAAAGACGCAGTTAAACTCTGATGCTCAAAGACTCAAGGAACTTAAGGGAAGTAATCAACTCAGGGGGAGTTTTTCTTCTTAATTCTAAACTTTTTATTCTTTATTTTTTAATTGAAAAATCTGGTTTTTGTCATCATCAAAAAGGGGGAGATTGTTAGAACATAGTTTGATTCTACAACCCTTGGGTAGAGTTTTGATGATAACAAATACAAAGAATAAATAAATACAAAGAACAAATATGCACCTTAAAAATATGTTTTATGTATGCAGAAGTTCTGATCAAATCAGCATCAGAAGATAAGCCATAAGTGCTACACGCTGAAGCAATCAAAACATACGTTGAAGATTGATGACCAGAACCTGCGCTTAATCAAAGTAAACTCTGATTCTGAAAAAGAACATATCAAACCAAGTCATCAATATTCTGAAGCGTCATCAGCAGTAAGGAGAAAAGATTCTGAAGCGTTATTGAACATTCAAGACAACATCAATTCCAACGGCTTCCTTCAGACAGGATCTTCTCCAAAAGGAAAGTGTGTTAATGACATTAAACATGCTTTATGATCAACGTCTTTACACTGGCTATATAAAAAAGTCATCTTTCAAAATGAAGCACACACGTACATACAACGATTTTGCTAGCTCACCACTCACGCATATTCAAGCTTCAAGCAATTTCATTCTTTATTCAAAGCTATAAACCTGTGTAATTTATCACAGTTGTGGTAAACCATTTTTGTTAGAAAAACAACAACACATATTGTATAATCATATTGAAAAAGAGATCCTTGAGATTAACCGGATTGTGGTTGTACTCAAGAAGACTTTAACAGTTGTTAAAGTAGCTTTTGTAATCTTGTTGAGATTAGTAAATTAAGACCTCGTTGGAGAGAGGCGAAATCACCTTGACGGGTGGACTGGAGTAGTTTGAGATCAAACGAACCAGGATAAAAATACTGTGTCATTAAGCTTTTTAGATCTAAGTTTTCAATTCAACCCCCCCTTCTTGTGTTTTTCACATCTTCACTCTATAGCGTTGACCCTGTTGTTGCTGATACAGAACAGAGGTCTCCCAGCATGAGTGTGACGAACAATCCTCTAACCTTTTGCAGTAAAGCCCAGACCAAACTTGTTGGGTTTAAAAGGGATATCAGGTAGATGACACTAAATTGTACTACCACCTTCTTCAATAGTAGCTTTGGTATGCTTCGAGGAAGCCATCTTGTGCAAAGTTTTGGTGATCTTCGGAATGGCTGAAACGTCTTCAACAGTAGTAGGGGAAATCACTTCAAAGGTTTGATAGGGTGTTTCAATAAATTCTCCGTCCATCTCCATGTATTGGAACAAATTGAGGTGGCTGACCATATACTTCTCTTCCCTACAAACAGTAACAACTTTCTCTTTTACTGGATATTTCAGTTTCTGGTGCAAGGTGGAGGTGACAGCACCAACCCCATGGATCCAAGGACGTCCTAATGGACAACAATAGGCCGGCCGGATGTCCATCACATAGAAAGTGGATTCAAATATCTGTGAACCCACCTTGATTGAGAGATCCACATCTCCATGTACCATTCTTTTTGATCCGTCAAAGGCTTGAACTATGATATTGCTGGGCTTCAGCATAACCCCTTCACAATCTATTCAGTCAAGAGCACCCTTTGGCAGAACATTCAGAGAAGATCTTGTATCAATTAATACATGGGCCAATGTAGTGCCCCTGCATTCAATGGAGACATACATGGCCCTATTATGATTTCTCCCCTCCTGGGTCAAGTCAGCATCAGAAAAACCTAACCCATTATCAATTGTCAGACTAGCCACGTAACTTCCAAATTGATCAGCCAAAATCTCTTGTGGAACATGGGCAGTCTTTAAGAGTTTAACTAAAGCCTTTGCATGAGCTTTAGAACACAGCAACAAAGATAACATGTAGATTTTAGACGGGGTTTGCCGCAGTTGTTCCATAATTTTATAGTCACTTCTGCGAATGATCTTTAAAACCTCTTCCAAATACTGTCCAGAGGTATCCTTGACCGAAGCTTCCTTTGGAGCCTCTGTCCGAGCAGGCTCTATTACCGACTCTTTACCTCGAGCCTCAACAATTGTCTTGGTAACTGTAACTTGAGCAGGCAGAGAGATTTCCGGGGAGAAAAATACTTCCGCTTCTGGTAATTTTGCTATTCCCGACAATATTGGAAATACTGGCATCAGCTTCTTCATTATCTTCATCGGATAACTCTTGTTTAACGCCATGGTACTAGACGCTGTTGTACCCCAAAATTTGCCCTCTTTTCATACACGCATATTATTGGTTTTATGGTTATGGAATAAAGGTATATTTATCAAGCTTCTTCAGGTTACAAGTGACGTTTATTTCATCAATGGATATTCTTGGAGTATTTTCCGTGCTGAAGATCGGTTCGCCTTTTTGCAATGATTTGGGGTTCAAAGATTCATAAGTCCAACCCGGCGTGTCATATTCAGGTGTTCTTTCGCCAAGATATCTCTGATAACGTATTCTCAAATTCAGGTTCGGCTCAAGAGTCAATTCTTTAAATAAGGTCTCCGAATGTGTGAGTTTTCTCGAAGAAATGTGGTGAAAAAGTGTGTTGAAAGTGCAGTTTTTACGCGCTAAAAAATTCATAAGTTGAAGATCGTGGCTCATTTTGAACCCGTTCCGGTGGCCAAAATTCCATATTGATGTCATCTACGTTTTCATCTCTCACAAATGGAAGCCAATTTCGATCAGAAGGTCTTCAAAAATGCGGATTTATCAAGTATTTCCATACAGAAAATTTGTGACAGAAGTTTATTTGCGTCATGTTCAGAAAATCATAACTTGGTTGATTTTCATCTTATCGAGCTGGTTCCGGCGCCAAAATTTCACAAATTGAGTTGGCGAAGTTTTAGCAGGAGGTATTGAGTTCAAACAGTATCCAAAAGGCCTTCGTTTTTTGCTCAGAGTGCGTGTGACACGTTGAAAATCCTGAATGCTGAATATTATTTCATCTGGGTCGAAACTTTAAAAATTCATAACTCGGTCAATTTTTATCGGATCGGGCCCATCTTTTTACACAAGGTCACTGACTCATAGATCTACAACTTTTATTTAAAAGTCGAGACCGGATTATGCTCCAATCAATACCAGTTTTTTATTGAAGAACGTGTCATAGTCGACACTGGAGCCCAAAATAAGTTTGTCTGAGCTGAAACTTCAAAAATTCATAACTAATTCACTGTTTATCCGATTGAGCCTATTTTTAGACAGGAGTTAGTTCTCGGTGTCGGCTACATTTTGTTTTCACATTTCAACTTCAAAAATTGCACTTAAGCCCCTGCGATTTAGCCTGGAACGTGACGGACTCAAGTGAACATTAGAGGCCCAATTGCACATTCAAAGCCCATTTTTTTCTCTCTAATTTCTATTATATAATCTCATTCTTTTCACACAAACAAAGAGACAAAAAAAAACCTTTGCCACAACGCTGTCAGAATATCAAATTCTTTCAAGAACCCTAAAACCTTTAAATCCTTATTACAAATTCTCATCTTACTACAAACAAGCCATCCTTGTTACAAACCCACATCTCACTACTTCTCCAGTAAGAGTAAGGCTGGTTTGATCTCCACGATCAAAAGGGCATGGAAGCATTCATCTCACTACTTCTCCACTTCTCCAGTAAGGGCAAGGTTGGTTTGTTCTCCATGATCAAAAGGGTATAATCATTCATACATGTCATATCGATTTTAACATTAAATTTTTTTCTCCATATATTTGCTTTATTTGTATTTCATGATATATAATAATTTATTTAATGTGTTCATGAGATTCGACACTGCAGATTTAGACAGGGTCCCATGCAGGTTCATTACAGAACGTTGAGGCCAAAACACTATTGGCCAAAATAGAACAACCAACCAATGCATGACGAGGAAGACATCCTAAGAAGGTTAAGGGCGTGGGTTCAACAATTACCCCTATTGGTATTGGTTTTCTTCCTTTCTATTTATCCTTTTACCTATTTTCATTCTTTCTGTTAAAATTTTTTTTTTCATAAAACTTAACATTTTTCACAAACCTTTGATTTTTCCTCCTAAACTCGAATAATTAATTTTAGGTTTTAATTTAATTTTAGGTTTTTAATTTCATTGTTTGTTTTTGGTTTCTAACCAATTTTTCTTTTTCAATCTTAAATTAACTTAACCACAAAACTTTTTTCACAAACTTTTTTTTTACAAAAAAACCTAATTTAATTTTTAGGCTAATTAATTATATATATACTTTTTTTAACTTTTTTTCAAAATTAACATTTTTTACTAATTAAAACTAATTAGGTTTTTCAGGTTTATTTAATTAATTATCATAAATCACTTTTTCATAAAAAAATCACCAAAAACATTAGCTTAGAATTTTAAGTTTTAATTTTTCCTTAATTTCTTTTTATTTATTCTTTTACATTTTAATTTCTAGAAAAATTGTATAGGTCGCCGTTGTATCCTAAAATTTGCCCTCTCATTTATCAAAACTCTTCTTACAAGATCTCTTTGACTCAAGAATAGATTAGAGTTTGGTGAACTCAAGACATCTCATCTTGCACTAATAACCCAAAATTAGGGTTTGAGTTTGCACAAGGGTTTTTGGACTATCATTTCTTTATATGACTTTCAAACATCATTATGGACCCCTAAGAACACTCATGACAAGTTTCAAGCCTTGAACCATATTTTTGATCAGTCAATTAGACAGTTGACCTAAAAATCAGCATTGGGGAAAAAGTCAACCATGACCAATTTACAGTCAAACTTCATAATTTTTGATCCACATCAACATTTGAAACTCACATGTATCATTTGGCAAATGTTTGGATCACAATTCCTCAAGAAATTTGATCAAATCACAAAAAGGGCAAAATGGTCAAAATTAGGGTTTTGACTGAGGAAAGGCAAATTCTGATTTTTTACCTAGCAAATGACCAATTGAGTTCAAGCATGATTTCAAGGTTTCAATGACATCATATTGACTTAATTACATGGCTCAAAACATCTCAAATTCATTGGATTGACAGATAAAATTTGCAATCAACTAATCAAAAGTCAACTGTACACTGAAAAGTCAAACTTTGACTTTTTGGTCAAAATCAAGTATCAAGGGTCATAATTCATCAAAACATGCCAAAATATGAAACTTGTTCATCAAGAAAACCAAATTTGAAAATTAGGGTTTTGAATTTGAAATTTTTCTAACTTAGAAATTTTCTAAGTATAGAAAATTTTCTTATTTTTCCTCAACTTTACCCTACTTTTACACCATGATACATGATGATTCAAGGAAAGTTCCCAACATGAAAGTTGTAGATATCCATGAAATTTACAACTTTTATTCACAAACCTTTCCCTAAAGATGCTTGGATCTCAAGATATAAATTTGTGAATACATGGTCATGAACTTGTTAACTTAGTGAAATTTTGTCCTAATTTAGGCAGGTTTTGGACCCAACTTCATGGCAACTTTTATCCTAGTTCTAAGAGGTATCTCAAAATGAATTTCAAAGATAAATTATAGAGCACATTGCAAGATTTCCAAAATATCCAAGAACTCCTCAAGATCATTTTTGAGTAGGGAGAATCGAAGGGATGAAGTTGGCAATTTCTCACTTTTTGTCCAAGCCATTTCATGAAGAACTAAGTTGCAAATCAATCCTATGCTGGCTAATTCATGTTGTACAGGTCCTAAACTTTTTCCACACTCCTTAATTAAATGCTTACTCAGTTGACAAAGCTTTGATCCATGCTTTTGAACCTTTATCCAACTTGTAATTCCATTTATGGCAAAAAGGTTCCATTGCCATTTTGAAAAAGAGCAACTTTTGCAAACTTTACAATCTTGAGCATTGGACCTGTCCCCTTGATACATGCAAGTACCACAGACCAAAGGAAACTTGTAGGGAAGAAATACCAACCCTAAGGAAGCCAGTACAAGCATGTGAGCTTTGTCTTATCACTTTGCTTCAAGTACAAGAAAAGTTGTAAAAAGGCTAGGGCTTGCACAACTAATAGAGGGTTGACACAGAACCATTTCAATACTAATATACAACCAATATACAACACAAAGGACGATTGGAAAGGACCTGAAACACACCTAAGCTGAAAAAAACCAAAAAACTGTCCAAAACACACAGTTTCTGCACAAGCATGCCCATCTTCCATTTGGCTCGTGCATTTTGAGTTTGGATCATTCAAACACCTTATATACTTGATACCTAGTCAATCCAAGCCATCATCACTGTTCTGTAATCACTCCTCCACCATCTACCATTGTTGACTTTAGAGCTTGCAGTTGGACTTGGCCAAGGAGTTCTAGCTACTTTCAGAGCAAGGCAAGGTTTGGAATACATTCAAGGAAGCTCAAGCAAGCATCAAGACTCCATTAAAGTAACTCCATTTTCATACACAATTCTAGCTGAAGGAGGTAAATTTTCAAACTCTATCTCTTTGTACAGGTAACCATAGGCCACAATTTGTGAATAAAAAATGTAGTCCTCATCATAACGAAGTTGTACATATCATTATCTTGCATTGATTTTACTTGTGATAAGAGAATTTGAAACTTGAAATTTCTGGAAATATTAGGTCAAGATTTAGGGCTGTTTAAATTCTCCTTGATCTTTGATAATTAGTTTACATAACTTATATGGTTGGAATCGTGAGTTCAAGTACTATAATTTTCATGTTATAAGTTTTTATTTTCATGGAAGTATGAGGAAGTTACAGGGTATCTGGCCAAGGCTTGAGGAAGAAGATGAAACAGGGCAATGGCGCGTTTTGGGATATGTTGTTTTGTTTCACTAAAGATAATGGAAGTATAGCCACCCCTGTGGCAAAGCAGCGCGCTGGTGAGACCATGTCCTGGGTTCGAACCTGCGTGCTACTTTTGTTATTTTTCACTCTTTTTTCTTTTCCATTTTCACATTTTTTGCAAGTTGGGCTTGTCTATTGGGCCAGTGTTTTTTTTTTGCTAGCATCTCACCATCAAATCTGCTTTATCACCCCCTTGTTAACTCTTTACATTTTCATATTTTATTTTTATTTTGTTTTATTTTCATATTTAATATTTTTAATATTTTCTTTAAAACATAAAAAATCCCAAAAAATATAAATTAATAATATTACATTTTTATTTTATTTTATTTATTATTTCTCACATAAAAATATAGTTTATTTTGATATGATATAATTTATTTTATTAATAAACTTGTAGATATAATTAAATATATTTAGTTTAATATATTTTGCATTTCATACTTATAAATACCTATTCTTGCATATATTTAATTTTTCTTTATATAATATTATTTATTATTTTTATACAAGAAAATATATAAATTGATGCGTATAAAAATTTTATTTTCCTTTTAAAATAATAATTAGGGTTAAACCCCTTTTAAAAAATTATTTCCTTTACCTTATATTTTAAGGTTTAGATTAAATTTTCTTTTTACATAAAAACAAGACACAAAAATCTTTTTACATGTACATTGCATTGCATTTTCTTTCAATATTGTATTGTATTTATCTTAATTCGTACAAATTCGATTTGGTTGTAATAATTTATTTAGGTTTATATTCTTGCAAATCCTTATTCAAATTTGTATTCCCCCCTCCCATAAATTGTTGTAATAGCTTAGAAATATTTACATTACGCAATTTATCGCTTTATATGCCATGATTAGTAATTAGGGTTTGTATGATAAGAACAAAACAAAGCAAAATAGAAAACCCTAAATACAAGACAAAATCAAAGCATGAAAATGATACACTTGCACACAAACACCCTTAGGGTTTCTCCAATTGGTTGCCTAAAAAATGGCCATGTTACACATGCGAAGTATCTTGGCAAAATAAAACAAATATAAGATCATAGTCCCTCGATGACGCTATTCAAAGTTGCCTTACAAAATGATCTTGGTCCCTCAAAAATGCTAAGATACTTTGCAAACATTGCTAATCATGGTTATACGATGACCCACGCCTGTCCCGTTTACATCCAAAGATAGGGTTGCTTACCAAATCAATGGTAAGACAACAATGTCAAAGGAATAGAAAATACATAGGAAAGACATTTGAGTAGGTAGATGGCTTCTAGTTACTTGCTCTATTTCAAACAAACAATCCTTGCTATTTTCCAAAACACACACATTTCAAAAACATCTTACAAACATTGAAAACATTTTAAAAAAGACAAACATCTTCGTATACATTCTTACGAACGAGAATCATTACAAAGATTGCCTAAACGAATGGCCTCTTTTACAAAAATACTTTCAAAACCAAACCAAACACAATTTCAAACAAACAAAAGCAAGTGATCTAAGCAAGTAACTAAGAGCCCATGGAAAACCATGGATGAAAAGGGTGCTAACACCTTCCCTTTTCATAATCTACCCCCCGAACTCAAGAAAACATCTCAAAGGTCTTTCCTGTAATTTTTCACCTTTCCTTTTGGATAAAAGAAAAGTCGGTGGCGACTCTTGCTAACCGCAACATTCGCGATAAAACGCAAAACCTTCAAGTCAGTTCTCCCACCGCATCACAGAACTGGCGACTCTGCTGGGGAATATAAATGAAAGTGGGGTTACCTTAGGGCTAGATCACATTTATTTGCTTACATCGTTTGACTTGTTTGCTTTATATTATGGTTCTTTGTTTGGGTTTGAAATCCTCTACCCGGATTTGGGAAACATTATAGGTAAATAGAAATACATTGTGGAAACTGTGTGGGGTATACCGACATGGTATAAGCAATAGCTATGTTAGTGTGACATATTTGTGGGTACCGGTAGCCTTTGAGTTAATCAAAGAGAATGCGGGGCCGCTGAGTGATGTCATGAAGCACTAATGAACTTCTAGAACCCTTTACTTGACCAACTTGGCCTTTAGGATGTAGTGAGATGACCGGATTTGGTGCAGTCCGAAGTTGGTAGATACTCGATACTACACTCATTGAGGGTCAGTTTCTTGGGATATTTCGGCCGCCATTAAAGAGGCTTGAGCTGAAACAATGACCAAGGAAATAATCCAGTGATATTGAGCTCCTTAGAACCCGGTTACTATTATTAGGACAGGTTGAGCCAACTAAACTTCAAGAGGATACTTACCTATAAAACCCCATGCAAGCCTAAAATAAGAATTTGTTTGATCTGCTTGTATATGCATACTTGTACATAACATCATGGACATCATGAACATCATATGCATCCACTAACCATTTCAAGGATTTTGGAGATTCATCTTTGTTCTTGTTTTGTAGGATATGGATTCACTTCGCAGAAAAACTATCCAAATCAACCTTGTAAAAATTCCTCCACAACTCAAGGAGCTAGCTTCAAGGATCCCTGAGAATTCTCCATTCACCGAGAGACATGGTCGTCTACTCAAATTGGTCACCTCCAACACAGAGGAGGATATGATGAAGGTTCTCTTCCAGTTCTTTGACCCTTTGCATCATTGCTTCACATTTCCTGACTATCAACTTGTGCCTACTTTGGAAGAATTCTCTCAACTCTTGAGGATTCCTATTCTCAATCAACTACCTTTCACCGGTACGGAAAGAGATCCAAAGCCAGAAGAGATTGCTCAAGCCTTGCACTTGCACTCATCTGATGTCACAGCCCATTGGGAAACTAGAAGTGGTGTCAAAGGCTTCTTAGCAAAGTTTCTGTTTGAGAAGGCCCAAAGCTGTTGGAATTCCCTATACTTGCAAGTTTTTGAGGAGATTGTGGCTCTTCTTATCAATGGGATGGTCTTGTTCCCCAATCCTGACCAACTCATAGATGTGAGCATTGTCAAAATCTTCATGTCACGCAATCCGGTGCCTACATTGCTAGGGGATATCCTACACTCTTTTCACACTCGTACAATGAGGAAGAGAAGGGTCCTTATGTGTTGCACTCCCCTCCAGTGAAGATGGTTTATTTCTCATCTTCCCCAGTCAGTCTTAAAGAATGAGAAACGATTAAGGTGGTCACAAAGGTTAATGACGCTCAAACATTCAGATATTCATTGGTGCTCTCGATCCAAAGAGAATGTTATCATTGTTGACCGTTGTGGGGAATTCCCCAATGTCCCTCTACTTGGCATTAGGGGAGGCATCACCTACAACCCATGCTTGGCTCTAAGACAGTTTGGTTATGCCCGAAGGGATGACCCACATGATATGCTGATTCAAGGCTTGGTATTCGACTACGACAACGACGATCAAGGTCTTCGCCATAGATTCGTCCGAGCTTGGAGGATGCTAAACAAGGTGGATAGCAAGACTTTGGGACATAAGAATTCCATCCCTCTTGAGCCTTATCTCAAGTGGGTATGAACCCGCGCTCAAAGTCTTATGATGCCTTATCCGTCCATTCTCCCAGTGATTATTGAGCCTGTTAAGGAAGGAGAAGTTCCATACACTATCCTACATCCTGACATGCCCACATCTCTCGAAGATTTATTAAGGGATTGGATACAACTCAAATAAGAGCGAGATAATTTCGAAGCCCAATTCTACGCAAGTGAGAAGAAGGTTTTGGAACTCACTAGGCTACTTCATGAGGAG
The DNA here is from genome assembly GCA_948472305.1 of Vicia faba. Lineage (NCBI taxonomy): Eukaryota > Viridiplantae > Streptophyta > Magnoliopsida > Fabales > Fabaceae > Vicia > Vicia faba. The sequence continues at coordinate 114,589,926 of OX451737.1, forward strand.
CGGACTATGAATACCTACATAGCACCAAAGAGGATGCGCAATACTTTTTTATCTTAGAATTTTGTATTATTTTGTCCAAGGGGCATTGATGTACTCAAATTATATCTTATTATTATAACGTGTGTTTTCTTTTTATTTAAAACAAATTTGAATTTTTAAATCCTTGAAAGCATTGCATATATGCATATCATTCATCATAACATAAACATGTCTTTTGCAACCAGTTTCCTCATCTCTCTACTGTTTATTTCAGTAAGATGGATCTCGAACAGACGGTCAAAGATTTTCAAGCTCAAAACACGTAGTTTCAACAGTTGCTCATGACCCTAGCCAAGGGGCAAGATGAATTGAAGACTCTGTTAGCTGAAGAGAGAAAGAAGAAACCAAAGAAAACCACTGGGGTTTTGAATATGGGGAGAAGATTTCAAGGACAGACTAGAAGGACCTTGAATTTTGCAACCACTTCCGGGGAAGGAGAAGGAAAAGGAAAAGAAACCGAGGTTCCGTTAGAATCTGAAGAAGAGGAAGAAGAGGAAGACTACTCTGAAGAGCAATACCCTCTGACTGATGATAAGTACAGACATCTTGAAGAGCGTTTAAGCGCTATGGAAATACAGAGAGTACCGGGTCTAGATTTTGAAGAATTGGGGCTGGTGTCAGGAATTGTAATCCCGCCAAAGTTCAAAGTGCCATTGTTTGCAAAATATGATGGGGTGTCATGTCCTAAAATGCACCTCCGATCATACGTGAGAAATATTCAGCCGCACTCTACCGATAAAGACCTGTGGGTGCATTTTTTCCAAGATAGTTTATCCGAAACACAACTCGATTGGTTTTACCAATTGGAAAGGGTTGACTTCCACAATTGGGAAGACCTTGCCGCAACTTTCTATAAACAGTACCAGTATAGTGCAGATTTGGCGCCGACCCGTACTCAACTTCAAAGTATGGCTATGGTTTCAAATGAGGGTTTTAAATATTACGCGCAAAAGTGGAGAGATCTAGCTGGGAGAGTGCAACCCCCTCTGTATGAAAGGGAGTTGGTGGATATGTTCTTGGGTACTCTATCGGGCCCTTTCTTCAACCATTTGATTGGGAGTTCATCTGCTGGATTTACTGAGTTAATATTAACCGGAGAAAGGGTAGAGGCTGGAATAAAAAGTGGAAAGATTCAGAAAGATTCATCTGCCTCCATAGCTGTGAGAAAGCCTTTCACTGGAAAGAAGGAGGTATCTGCTGTTTATCCATAAAGGAACCAAGGGAGAGCTGAACGCCGACCAATGGTAGAGGCCGTTATGATCCCAAAATCTGCATCTAATCAACCAAGAAGTAATCAACCAAGGGTGGAAAGGCTAGTCCGACAATTCACCAGAATTAATATGACTCTAGCCCAGGTTTTACCACATCTGCTGAAATCTAATTTGGCGACTTTGAAGGAGGCTCCAAAGAATTCCAACATGGCGTCCCCCCATTATCACCTGAATGCCAGATGCGCATACCATTCCGAAAGTCCGGGCCACGACACCAATAACTGTTGGGCTTTGAAAAACAAGATTCAAGACCTCATAGATGCAAAAGAGATTGAGTTTGAGGTGCTAGAGAAACCAAATGTCATTTCCGCTCCTATGCCTAGACATAGTCACAACGCCAATGCTATCGAGGAAGATTCGTTTGTTGCTACAGTAGATGAAATCTTAACTCCGCTCCCGATCATTAAGATGAATTTGTTGAAAGCTGGTATATTCCCAGGTTGTAATAAAGACTGCCATATTTACCTATCCTCATCATTTGATTGCCCTCTGTTGAAAACAGGTATCCAACGCCTGATTGACAACCAAGAAATTTTGTTTGAGAATGCTCCTGTTTCACCCATTCCAGTTAAAGACGTTTCAATCATAACCATCTCCGCCAATCCTTCCAGGGCCACCAAAAGACCCGTTAGGATTACACCAGTTCCGAAGACTACTCTTCTCATAATTACAATGCCTGGGCCGGTCCCATACGAATCAGACAAGATAGTACTGTGGAATTACGGTGGAGAAATCTACTACCATGGTATTAAACAAGATGGGTCGACCACCGAAGAAATGAGCTCTGAAGAAGAAAATTCCGACATTAGCAATATTGCCGGAACTAGTAAGATTACCCGTAGCGGTAGAATCTTATCTCCAGAGATTGCCCCTCCAAAGGCAGTTTTTGGACCCGTGGCCGTTCCGAAGATTACCTCTGTACCAATAACCATACCTGCAAGTGCACCTACTGACAAAGACGACGCGACCCCTGTTGTTATCCCTACCAATACTTCTACTATTGAAAATCGAGGAAAAAGCATTCATGAAGAGCCTGTCCGGACGAAGGCTCAATCACTAGCTATTCCCGAAACATCCAAGAAGGAAATGGAAGAGATCTTGAGGATAATAAAGAAGAGTGACTATGATGTGGTTGAACAGTTGGGGCAAACTCCCTCCAAGATCTCCATGCTAGCATTGCTGCTGTGCTATGAGGCACATGTGAAAGCTCTGGTAAATTTTTTAAAGACAACTCATGTGCCACAAGAGACATCTGCTGACCAATTCCAAGATTGTGTGGCCAGTTTGACAGCTGATAATGGCCTAGGCTTCTCCGATGCTGATTTGACACCCAGAGGGAGAAAACACAACGAGGCATTACATGTCTCTGTGGCGTGTAGAGGAACGACTCTGGTCCATGTCTTGGTAGACACAGGTTCATCTTTGAACGTCTTACCGAAGAAAGCCCTTGACAGATTGGATTGTGAAGGGCTGACTCTAAAACCCAGTAACATAGTTGTGAGAGCATTTGATGGTTAAAAGAGGATGGTCCACGGGGAGGTGGACATCCCGATAAAGGTGGGAACTCAGACCTTCAATTCAACCTTCTATGTGATGGGCATCCGTCCTTCTTATTTCTGTCTATTAGGACGCCCCTGGATCCATAATGCCGGTGCCGTCACCTCCACACTAAACCAAATGCTGAAGTACTCGGTCCAAGGAAAGATCATAACTGTCCATGGAGAGGAGGAGTACATGATTAGTCATCTGAATTCCTTCCGATATATGGAGTTGGATGGCGAGTTCATTGAAACCCTTTTTCAACATTTCGAAGAGGTCTCTCAAGAAGTAGCGGTAACCAAGGCAGTATCCTCGATTCCCAAGATCACAAGACCTCCGCTTCGGATGTCATCTCTAAAGGACGCAAAGACAGTAGTGGAAGAGGGTGGATGCACCATTTGGGGGAAGTTTCCGGACATCCCGTATAAATCAGACAAGTTTGGCTTGGGGTTTACATCAACTGCTCAGAAGGCTGTGCGCCGTGCCCGTGCTGGAGGGCCACCTTTGAAGATTAGTAACCGAGAGGTCAACACAGTGGAAGATGTTGAAGAAGATGGCAGCTTAGAAGATTGGATATTTCCTACTGTCAATAGAGGACTCCGCAACTAGGAAGCCATAGACTTTGTCCCGATAACTTTCATCTCTCAGTAATTTATCTTTTACATTTCTGTTGAACTTGTAATATTCACAAACAATTTGCACTTTAAAAACCTTGCGTCTTACCCGAGGCACAATGGTCCATTTGTAAGGGTTTTTATTTCATCTTCATATGACATTCAATGAATCATGGACGCTTTTTCACATACAAACCTTTTGTGCTCATTGTCTTTCTTTTACATTTTATTGTTTAAAGATGGTTATACCCTTACACACACCCACACTCACAAATGCAGGTACCCCTCCATTCCGGATCCCATGGGTAACGATACTGCTATAGCCTTCAGTGACTCTGAAGATCCAATCTATCAAGCCGAATACGAAGGTGAGGAAGATTGTGAAGTGCCAGGGGAATTGGCCAGACTACTACAACAGGAGGAAAGAGCTATTCAGCCTCATGAGGAACCGTTGGATACAATCAACTTGGGTACTGAGGAAGATAAAAAGGAAATCAAAGTGGGTGCCAACCTAGAGCCGAGTGTCAAGGAACGTCTAATTCAGCTATTGCATGATTATATTGAGATCTTTGCCTGGTCATACGAAGATATGCCGGGACTTGATATAGACATCATGGTACATCATCTACCCACAAGAGAAGACTGTCCACAAGTGAAGCAAAATGTCCGCCGCATGAGACCTGACATGTCAGAGAAGATCAAAGCGGAAGTCATGAAGCAGTTCAATGCTGGATTCTTAGCCGTCACTTCCTATCCTCAATGGGTTGCCAACATTGTTCCCGTGCCCAAAAAGGACGGCAAAGTAAGAATGTGCGTGGATTATAGAGATTTAAACAGGGCCAGCCCTAAAGATGGTTTTCCACTTCCCCACATCGACATCCTGGTTGACAATACAACCAACACAAAGTATTTTCCTTCACAGAAGGATTCTCAGGCTATTGGAGAAAACTACATTTATCACACAGTGGGGCACGTTCTGCAACAAAGTAATGCCATTCGGACTGAAGAATGCAGGGGCAACCTATCAACGCGCCATGTTAGCTTTGTTTCATGATATGATACATCACGAGATAGAGGTCTATGTAGATGACATGATAGCCCGATCACAAACTGAAGAGGAACACCTTAATCACTTGCAAAAGTTATTTGTGAGGTTGAAGGAGTACAAGTTAAGATTGAATCCAAACAAGTGTACATTCGGAGTCCGGTCCGGTAAACTCTTAGGTTTCGTCGTCAACAACAAAGGCATTAAGGTTGATCCTGCCAAGGTTAAAGCGATACAAGAAATTCCTGCTCCTTGCACTGAGAAGGAAGTCAGAGGATTCTTGGGACGCCTAAACTATATTGCCAGATTCGTTTCTCACTTGACAACTACTTGTGAGCCAATCTTCAAACTGTTGAAGAAAGATCAAGTAGTTAGTTGGAACGACGAATGCCAAATTGATTTTGACAAGATCAAAGAGTATTTACAAGAGCCTCCTGTTTTGATGCCACCAGTCGAGGGAAGACCATTGATCATGTATCTGACCGTTTTAGAGAACTCAATGGGGTGTGTATTGGGGTAGCATGATGAGTCTGGCCGAAAAGAGCATGCTATTTACTACCTGAGCAAAAAGTTTACCGACTGTGAAACCAGATATTCACTGCTCAAGAAAACTTGCTGCGCTCTAGCATGGGCTGCTCGCCGGCTAAGACATTATATGTTGACTCATACCACTTTGTTGATATCTAAGATGGATCCGATAAAGTACATCTTTGAAAAGCCTGCTCTGTCTGGAAGAATAGCTAGATGGCAGATGATCCTAACAGAATATGACATACAGTACACGACCCATAAAGCTATAAAGGGAAGTGTGTTAGCTGATCAATTTGCTCATCAAGCTGTAGAAGATTATCAGTCCATGGAGTTTGAATTCTCGGATGAAGACATCATGACATTAGACAACTGTGAAGAGATCAGACCATATGACGGACCTGAACAAGGATCCCGATGGACCCTGTTCTTTGATGGGCCATCCAATGCACTTGGTAACGGTATCGGCGCTGTACTCATATCTCCAGAAGGGTGTCATACTCCCTTTACTGCCAGACTGTGCTTCAACTGTACGAACAACATGGCAGAATACGAAGCATGCATCTTTGGTCTCAAGGCCGCCATAGACTTGGGAATCAAATCTTTAGATGTGTTTGGAGATTCAGATTTGGTCATCAGTCAGATCAAAGGAGAGTGGGACAGTAAACATCCAAACCTTATCCCTTACAAAGAACATGTTTTGACATTGCTACCACATTTTGAGCAGATTACCTTCGAGCATTTCCCGCGAGAAGAAAATCAGCTAGCAGATGCTCTAGCCACAATGTCATATATGTTTAAACTTAATTGGGATAACGAAGCTCCCCAGATCACCATTGAACAAATGGATGAACCAACACACTGTCACGAGATTAATATTGAAGAAGTAGTGGACCAGCCTTGGTTTCATGAAGTCAAGAGGTATCTCGAGGCTCAAGAATATCCAGAAGGAGCTTCAATCAATGATAAAAAGTTCCTAATGAGATTCTCTGCTAAGTTTTTCCTAAGTAATGGCATCCTGTACAAGCGCAATCATGACTCCATTCTGCTTCGTTGTGTGGATAAGATTGAGGCTAAAAAGATCATGGCTGAATTACATGAAGGTACCTTTGGAACTCACTCCAGCGGGCATACGATGGCAAAGAAAATCCTACGGGCAGGCTATTACTGGTCTACCATGGAAGCAAACTTCTATCAACACTCCCGGACCTGTCATAAGTGTCAAATTTATGCGGACAAGGTGCATGTACCTCCGGTTCCTCTAAATGTCTTGACGGCTCCTTGGCCCTTTGCTATGTGGGGAATTGATATGATTGGAGAGATCAAGCCTACAACCTCCAATGGACACCGCTTCATTCTAGTGGCCATTGATTATTTTACAAAATGGGTCGAAGCAGCTTCCTTCGCATCCGTTACTAAGAATGTTGTTGCCCGCTTCATCAAGCAGAATCTCATTTGCCGGTACGGTATCCCAGAAAGGATCATTACTGATAATGGTACAAACCTTAACAATACTATGATCACGGCCTTGTGCGAACAGTTCAAGATTCAACATCACAATTCATCCCCTATCGGCCAAAGATGAATGGTGCCGTTGAAGTTGCAAATAAAAACATTAAAAAGATCGTACAATAGATGACAGTCACCTACAAGGACTGGCATGAGATGCTGCCATTTGCTCTCCACGGGTACCGTACCACGACTCACACACAACTGGGGCAACACCCTATTCTTTGGTTTATGGCATGGAGGTTGTCTTGCCTATCGAGGTTCAAATCCCCTCTTTGAGAATTATGAAGGATGCAGGTTTGAATGAGGACGATTGGATCCAGACTTGACTTGATCAACTGAACTTAATTGATGAAAAGAGACTTACTGCTGTTTGCCATGGTCAGATGTATCCAAAATGAATGATCAAGGCTTTCAACAAGAAAGTCCAACGCCAAGTATATCAAGTTGGAGATCTGGTGATCAAATGCATTATCCTGCCACAAAGTGATCCCAGGGGAAAATGGACTCCTACCTATGAAGGACCATTTGTAATCAAGAACATCTTCTCCGGTGGGGCAATGATCTTAACCACCATGGATGTTGACGACTTGCCGCACCCTGCAAACACAGACATAGTCAAAAGATACTACGCATAAGAGACCCACTAGGTTGACACACCTAGGCAAAAAAAGGGCATCCCGGCGAACCAAAAGGTTCAGGCAAAAATTAGGGATAAAATAAAAAAATCTGTACACCCGGCAAGTTGAAAACCCGAAAGGGCGACTTGAGCAAAAAAGGGTTTCCCGTTGGACTGAAAACCCGAAAGGGTGGTCCAGGCAAAAGTTAGGGAATTTAAGCGTATGACTATGTCTCGTCGGATCACTTTAAGGACAATCTCTTCATTAACGAATTCAGAGCTTCAGATCAATCCAATCATCTTCGGACGAAGAAACGAATAGACAAGATATTCGAAGATACGGAGGCTATAGCAGAATGAGAACCCCATGGGATTATCACACATAGCTATCTTTCTTTGTATAATTTTTTCTTATTTTTATGACACTATCCTCTTACTAGGATGTCTGTCTCCTTTGTACAAAATACTTATTCAAAGTAAATACAAAGATATCTCTTTCAAGTACAGAAAACTATTTGTCCTTTTCCTTTACACTTGTGTTTTGTTTGCAAAAACGTCCAATGATTCATTGATGAACATATGCATTTGAACATAATTACTGTTTGCAAATAAACAAAATGAAAAAAGACAATTACTGATAGATTGAAAGAATAGGAAAACGTCTTTAGGTTATTCCATGAGCAATCCCCACAGTATGTCACTTAAATCGCCAGTGGAACTAAAACTTCAAACTATCAATCCCTGGCGGAAACCATCCAGTTCCTCCAAACTCCCCAGCAAGTTATTTGAAGCCTGAAATCCATGCGGATAACAGTTAATTGCTGATACTCCCCAACGGAACCAAGATTCCCATCTATCCCCAGTAGAAGTCATCAAAATTCTATGGATTCCCCAAGCAGATTCCTCGAGCAGTATACGACATTGCTCTCACAACGGAATTTTTGTCAATACTCCAATTTCAAGATATGAAGGATCCACATTATCCTCAGCAAACAATCAATGATTTATTTTCCTCAGGCAAACAACAATACAACAAATTGGCTTACATGCGCATACATTACATCCACATATCATAAATATTGGAAAAATACATATATTGCATCATACATTTCATGCAAAATAATTTTATGTTTCAGCTAATATTTTACCCTTTTCAGGATAAGATTAACAGCTACCGTTAATAATATGCAATCATGATACAGTACGGATACGCTCCAGACACGGAAGCCATTCTGTTACTCATTCAGATTCAACCTTTTGATACAGTTCAGATACGCTCCAGATGCGGATGCTATCCTGATACTCATTCAGATTCAGCTTCTAGATATAGTTCAGATACGCTCCATATACGGATGCCATTTTGATACTCATTCAGATTTCAACTTTAAGATATAATTCAGATACGCTCCAGATACGGATGCCATTCTGATACTCATTCAGATTTCAACTTTTAGATACAGTATGGATACACTCCAGACACGGAAGCCATTCTGTTACTCGTTCAGATTTAACTTTCAGATACAGTTCAGATACGCTCCAGATACAGATGCCATTCTGATACTCATTCAGATTTCAACTTTCAGCTTATAACTTACAATTCAACAAACATTCCTGGATGGCATCTTCAAGCCCATCTCCAACAAGATTCTATCACTTCTCCAAATGACATCTTTAAGCCCATTCCCTCAGCTACACATCGCCGAGTGCAAATTTATGGGCACTTTAGTGGCCAATCATCTTTCACCTTCGAGTCACGAATGGCAAAACTCGCCAATCTAACTCTTCAGGTTTAAGAAGATTGAACAGGGGCATCTGTTGTACCCTAAAATTTGCCCTCTAATTTATCAAAACTCTTCTCACAAGATCTCTTTGACTCAAGAATGGATTAGGGTTTGGTCAGCTCAAGACATCTCATCTTGCACTGATAACCCAAAATTAGGGTTTGAGTTTGCACAAGGGTTTTTGGACTATCATTGCTTCATATGACTTTCAAACATCATTATGGACCCCTAAGATCACTCATGACAAGTTTCAAGCCTTGAACCACATTTTTGATCAATCAATTGGACAGTTGACCTAAAAATCAGCTGCATTGGGGAAAAAGTCAACCATGGCCAATTTACAGTCAAACTTCATAATTTTTGATCCACATAAACATTTTAAACTCACATGTATCATTTGGTCAAGTTTGAATCACAATTCCTCAAGAAATTTGATCAAATCACAAAAAGGGCAAAATGGTCAAAATTAGGGTTTTGACTGAGGAAAGGCAATTTCTGATTTTTTACCTAGAAAATGACCAATTGAGTTCAAGCATGATTTCAAGGTTTCAATGGCATCATCTTGATTTAATTACATGGCTCAAAACATCTCAAATTCATTGGATTGACAGATAAAATTTGCAGTCAACTGATCAAAAGTCAACTGTACACTGAAAAGTCAAACTTTGACTTTTTGGTCAAAATCAAGTATCAAGGGTCATAATTCATCAAAACATGCTAAAATGTGAAACTTGTTCATCAAGAAAACCAAATTTGAAAATTAGGGTTTTGAATTTGAAATTTTTCTAACTTAGAAATTTTCTATGTATAGAAAATTTTCTTATTTTTCCTCAACTTTACTCTACTTTTACACCATGATACATGATGATTCAAGGAAAGTTCCCAACATGAAAGTTGTAGATATCCATGAAATCTACAACTTTTCTTCACAAACCTTTCCCTATAGATGCTTGGATCTCAAGATATAAATTTGTGAATACATGGTCATGAACTTGTTAACTTAGTGAAATTTTGCCCTAATTTAGGCATGTTTTGGACCCAACTTCATGGCAACTTTTCACCCATCTTCCATTTGGCTCATGCGTTTTGAGTTTGGATCATTCAAACACCTTATATACTTGATACCTAGTCAATCCAAGCCATCATCCCTGTTCTGTAATCACTCCTCCACCATCTGCAATTGTTGACTTCAGAGCTTGCAGTTGGACTTGGCCAAGGAGTTCTAGCTACTTTCAGAGCAAGGCAAGGGTTGGAATACATTTAGGGAAGCTCAAGGAAGCTCAATCAAGCATCAGGCCTCCATTAAAGTCACTCCATTTTCATACACGATTCCAGCTGAAGGAGGTAAATTTTCAAACTCTATCTCTTTGTACAGGCAACCATAGGCCACGGTTTGTGAATAAAAAATGTAGTCCTCATCATAACGAAGCTGTACATATCATTATCTTGCATTGATTTTACTTGTGCTAAGAGAATTTGAAACTTGAAATTTCTGGAAATATTAGGTCAAGATTTAGGGCTGTTTAAATTCTCCTTGATCTTTGATAATTAGTTTACATAACTTATATGGTTGGAATCGTGAGTTCAAGTACTATAATTTTCATGTTATAAGTTTTTATTTTCATGGAAGTATGAGGAAGTTACAGGGTATCCGACCAAGGCTGGAGGAAGAAGATGAAACAGGGCAAGGGCGCGTTTTGGGATATGTTGTTTTGTTTCATTAAAGATAATGGAAGTATAGCCACCCCAGTGGCAAAGCAGCGCGCTGGTGAGACCCATGTCCTGGGTTCGAACCTGCGCACTACTTTTGTTATTTTTCACTCTTTATTCTTTTCCATTTTCATATTTTTTGCAGGTTGGGCTTGTCTATTGGGCCAGTATTTTTTTTGCTAGCATCTCACCATCAAATCTGCTTTATCACCCCCTTGTTAACTCTTTACATTTTCATATTTTATTTTTATTTTGTTTTTTTTTCATATTTAATATTTTTAATATTTTCTTTAAAACATAAAAAATCCCAAAAAATATAAATTAATAATATTACATTTTTAGTTTTTATTTATTTATTATTTCTCACATAAAAATATAGTTTATTTTGATAGGATATAATTTATTTTCTTAATAAACTTGTAGATATAATTAGATATATTTAGTTTAATTTATTTTTCATTTCATACTTATAAATACCTATTCTTGCATATATTTAATTTTTCTTTATATAATATTATTTATTATTTTTATACAAGAAAATATATAAATTGATGCATATAAAAACTTTATTTTCCTTTTAAAATAATAATTAGGGTTAAACCCCTTTTAAAAAATTATTTCCTTTACCTTATATTTTTAGGTTTAGATTAAATTTTCTTTTTACATAAAAACAAGACACAAAAATCTTTTTACATGTACATTGCATTGCATTTTCTTTCAATATTGTATTGTATTTATCTTAATTCGTACAAATTCGATTTAGTTGTAATAATTTATTTAGGTTTATATTCTTGCAAATCCCTATTCAAATTTGTATTCCCCCTCCCATAAATTGTTGTAATAGCTTAGAAATATTTACATTACGCAATTTATCGCTTTATATGCCATGATTAGTAATTAGGGTTTGTATGATAAGAACAAAACAAAGCAAAATAGAAAACCCTAAATACAAGACAAAATCAAAGCATGAAAATGATACACTTGCACACAAACACCCTTAGGGTTTCTCCACTTGGTTGCCTAAAAAATGGCCATGTTACGCATGCGAAGTATCTTGGCAAAACAAAACAAATATAAGATCATAGTCCCTCGATGACGCTATTCAAAGCTGCCTTACAAAATGATCTTGGTCCCTCAAAAATGCTAAGATACTTTGCAAACATTGCTAATCATGGTTATACAATGACCCACGCCCGTCCCGTTTACATCCAAAGATAGGGTTGCTTACCAAATCAATGGTAAGATAACAATGTCAAAGGAATAGAAAATGCATAGGAAAGACATTTGAGTAGGTAGATGGCTTCTAGTTACTTGATCTATTTCAAACAAACAATCCTTGCTATTTTCCAAAACACACACACATTTCAAAAACATCTTACAAACATTGAAAACATTTTCAAAAAGACAAACATCTTTGTATACATTCTTACGAACGAGAATCATTACAAAGATTGCCTAAGCTAATGACCTCTTTTACAAAATTACTTTCAAAACCACACCAAACACAATTTCAAACAAACAAAATCAAGTGATCTAAGCAAGTAACTAAGAGCCCATGGAAAACCATGGATGAAAAGGGTGCTAACACCTTCCCTTTTCATAATCTACCCCCCGAACTCAAGAAAACATCTCAAAGGTCTTTCATGTGCTTTTTCACCTTTCCTTTTGGATAAAAGAAAAGTCGGTGGCGACTCTTGCTAACCGCAACATTTGCGATAAAACGCAAAACCTTCAAGTCAGTTCTCCCACCGCATCATAGTCGCATTATCAATGTAATAGCGTAGATTTATATTTTCTCGCATTTTTTCTAATTATGTAATTGCTTCCGGGATGTAATAGTAATTAGGGTTTTAAATTCCGCATCTTTATTTTCAGTCCAAGATAATTATATATCTGCAAAAGCCTTGTAATAGTTAGGACTTTAAACTTTCTGCATTTTATTTTCGCAAACTATAAACTGCTTAGATGTATGTTAATAGGATTGTATGGAAAGACTAATTGAAAATTAAAACAGTAGATCACCTAATGTGCAAAGATTAAATAACTGAAACAAATCATATGCACATATTCACTCCTAGGGTACTCCTCACTTGGTTGCCTCGAAAAACAATGGTCATATCCCTCGAACGTAGGGATACCCTTAGCAAAGACCCTCGATTAAAATCATCATAAAGATCATGGTCCCTCGATGTCCCTCGAAGTTGCCTATGGTATATGATCTTGTCCCTCGATGTTGCCTACGAATATATGATGACAGTCCCTTCGAAATGCTAAGGTATCCTTACATGTTGCCTTCAATGACCATTACGTCCCTTTCGAATTGACCCTTACAAACTCCAACAACGGTGTTACCTATTTCTCAATAATAGGATAATGCTGTCTAAAGGAAACAAGAATAAAAACGACCTTTTTTTCGAGTAGGTAGATGCTAGTAGGTACTTGCTCAAGTAAAAACTTTTCACACTTACACTTTTCAAACAAACTTTCAAAACAATTTTGTCACACCTTTGAGGACTGATACAAGGGTTATCACAAAGTTAAAATGTTTCAAAATAAAGCACATACACAAGCAATTTTTAAAAGATGAGCAAGTACCTAAGAGCCCATGGAAAACCATGGATAGAAAGGGTGCTAACACCTTCCCTTTCTATAATCTACCCCCCGTACTTAGAAACATCTCTAAAAATGTTTTTTCTGTCCTTTTTCCTTTTCCTTTGTTGGATGAAATAAAAGTCGGTGGCGACTCTTGCTTACCGCGACATTTTGCAAACAAAAAACGCAAAACGCAAACCAGTATTAAACAGTCGGTTCTGCCACCGTATCACAGACGCCAGACCCATAATTCCATGGAATAGCCTTCTCTGAGGAATATGGGATAGGCCCGGGTGTTTTAATAACCAAAGGAGCAACTTACGGATTGGAGGTAATCCTTATAGGACCTTTGGAAGGGATCCTGAAAGGAGTACCAGAGATAACAGACAAATCTAGGCACAAATTCAAAATCTTCCAATCAGAATAACATGTTCATCCATTAGGCGCTGAACACCTTCCTCCAGTAACCCACAACCATTGGGTTAAACCATACAATAATAACATCCTTCAACATAACCCAGAAATAAACTGGCCTGTAACAAGTTTTTCTTGATTGTAGAGAGGGGAGTAACCACATCATTTATAGAGGTAATGTACAACACATCTTCAACAACACTTATGCCCTTGTCGTGCTTGGTCATGGGTGTTGTAATCACATTTGGAGTCTATGGAGGATCAAATTTGATTTCCTTATAATCGATCATATCCCTGATCTTTCTCTTCAGGACCCAACAATTGTTAGTATCATGCCCAAGACTGTTCGAATGATAAGCACACCTCGCGTTAGGATTGTACTTTGGAGAGGGGGTGTTGGGATTCTGAGGAGGATCCTACAGTGAAATGAGTTCAACCTTCAACAAATGTTGTAATGCCTGAGATAAAGGCATGCCAATTTTGGTAAACTGCCTCGGTAAAGCGTCTGTCCTTTGTCGGTTACCTTATTGTTGTTAAACAAGTGCCATATTAGAGATTAACACCGCTCCCACAAACTGATGGCGGTTACTCTTACTACGGATCTTGTGGCCATAGACAACATTGACTTCCTTTTTACCTCCAAATAGCTTCTTCACAACATTAGAAGATGTAGTCATTAGGATCTTCCCACTCTTGATACTGCTTTCAATTCTTTCCCCTGTTAAAATCATTTATGTAAAACCAGACGACGAGCTTTCAATCAACAGATTAAAGAACGAGCCTGCCAGAGTGCCCATGAACATATCTACCATTTCCCAATTAGCCAATGGAGGTTGCACCCTTCCATCCAAGTCCCTCCATTTCTGCGCATATTCCTTGAACCCTTCACTAGAGCTCATGGACATATTCTGCAGTTGCACTCGAGTCGGTGTCAGGTCAGCGTATTGGTACTTGTAATACGGTGGGAGAACTGACTTGGTGTTTTGAGTTTGATCGTAATGTTGCGGATAGCAAGAGTCACCACCGACTTTTCTTTTATCCATTAAAGGAAATGGTGAAAAGAACAGGAAAGACCTTTAAGATATTTTCTTGAGTTCAGGGGGTAGGTTATGAAAAGGAAAGGTTTTAGCACCCTTTACATCTGTAATTATCTACGAGCTCTTAGTTGCTTTCTAGATCATTGAAAAATGCTTTATTTGAAAATGGGTTTTGTGATGGGTGTAAGTTTGAAAATATTTTGCAAAATGCTTTTGTTGCGGCTAACTTTGTAATGATTATCGTCTCTATAAGAATGCGTACAAAGTGTTGGTTTTGAAAATAGTTCAAAGAGATGTTTGCTTTTAAAAGATGTTTTGAAAGTGTAAGTGTGGAAATGGTTTTAGTTTGAGATCAAGCAACTACGAGCGTCCTACCTACTCAAAAGGTATATGTTCTTTTCCTCCTCCTTTAGATGTTGCTATCTTACCATTGATTGGTAAGAAGCCCCATCATTGGATGTGAAGGGACATGTGTGGATCATCGTATAGTCATAGAAGGCAACTTATGAGACGTTTTAGCAATTTTAGTAAGGGACTAGATCGTTTACCGCATGCAACATTGAGGGACTACGATCATTTTATCGAGGGTTTTGCTAAAACGCCCATATTCGAGGGACATGACTATTTTCCGAGGCAACAAGCGTGGTTACCCAAGAGGTGCACGTGTGAATAGTGTGTTTGATTGCATGCATTTTTTTCTTTGATTAGGATTTTCTAAGGGTTTATGTTATCTTGCCATACACACCCTAATTACTAGCATTTTATATAAAATCGGTAAATTGCGGAAAATAAATATCCTACGCTATTACATAATTTAGGGATGTGGTATACAAATTTACAAATGGGGGGTGGAAAGAAATAATAGTCTTAATTATTACAACCATATTGAATTACAATGAAAGAAAATATATAGAAAATATAAAGACAAAAAATAGTGCAAAAGAGAGAAAGAACAAGTCTTTCGATTCATACAACACGTTTGAAGAACGTGTCCTTCGATTCACACACTCCTTTTGTTTTCTTTCGTTTGGGCCTGCAAGTCAGTGTGCATCGAAGCATACACCCTTCGATTCACACCCTTTTTTTTCTTTCTGTTTGGTCCTGCAAAGCAATATGTTTGAAGTATGCACCCTTCGATTCATACACCCTTTTTTCTTTCGTTTGGGACTGTGAAGCAGTGTGTATCGAAACTCCATCCTTCGATTCACACAACCTCTTTTCCTTTCGTTTGGGCCTATAAATCAGTATGTTCGAAGCCTAAGGCTTTGTGTCGAACCATGATATTATTTTTTACTCCAACATTGTTTTATGGTCTATACAAGTTAGTTCTTAACATATAATTGACAAAAAGGAAGATAAATGAAAGGTTAGTTCTGAAGGCAATGGTTATTTACATGTTATGCTTGAAATGAAGGGTTTAAAATCAGGAAAACTTACCTTGGATCTGGAGTTGATGTTTTAAACTTTGAGTTGTTGTGCAGAATATTCTTGAATTCGAAATCAAAGAACATGGGTATTGTGTTTCTTTGGTTCAGTGTTCGAAAGAAGTGTTGTGTTTCTTGGTTCTGGATTCGAAATAAAAGAAAAGAAGTGTTGTGTTTCTTTGGTTCTGGATTCGAAAGAAAAGAAACAAAGGTGTGGGTTTTTTGGTTCTGGGTTTAAGAGTGTTTTAAATGTTCTCTCCTCTCTTTGCCTTGCCAACAAACCTCTCTTCAACCACTAAAAAGCCACCCTTAGATGTGTTGTGAAACATCTTATTTATAGAAGAGTCTTGCTGGGGTTTTGGGGGGAAAACAAATGAAATTTGAACAGTTTGGATATCTCCTTTTCATAGCTTTCCAGGTGCAGATTTTATATGCCAATTTGGTGCAAATTTGGAGCAGCATAGCAGGACTGTTTTACAGCAGTTTTGGAGTGTTGTGGCATCTTGGTGCAGGACTATTTCATAGTAGTGTAGCAGACTATTTTTTGACATGGTTTTAGGCGGTTATATGGACAGTGCAACAAGCTTGGGCTTGGCATCAAATAGGAATTCGTTCAACAGCCTTCGACCAGACTCATCAAAAGACAAAACACCAATTGTATGTTCTTTGAGTGGACCCATTGTATGTCCTTCGAATGAACCAATTGTATGTCCTTCGAATGGACCAATTGTATGTCCTTCGAATGGTCAAAATGCATGTTCTTCGAATGGACCATATTGTATGTCCTTTGAATGGTCCAAATGCATGTTCTTATAATAGACCATATTGTATGTCCTTCTGTTGTACCCCAAAAATTTGCCCTCTCATTTTACTCAACATATGTTCAAAGATGCCAAAGAGTTGTCCAGACAAACTACCTCCTAAAGCAATGGACCTCCAATTAGGGTTCCCATTCTCATCAAGATGGATGAACTCTAAAGGTCTCATATGCTTTCTGTGATGCGGTGGGAGAACTGACTTGATGTTTTGTGTTTGTGTTAGCAACTGTTGCGGTTAGCAAGAGTCGCCACCGACTTTTCTTTTATCCAAAAGGAAAGGTAAAAAAGCACAGGAAAGACCTTTGAGATTGTTTTTGAGTTCGGGGGATAGATTATGAAAAGGGAAGGTGCTAGCACCCTTTTCATCCATGGTTTTCCATGGGCTCTTAGTTACTTGTTTAGATCACTTGCTTTGCTTTGAAATTGTTTGAAATGGTGCTTTGTGTGGTTTTGAAAGTATTTTGAAAAGAGGCCATCGTTTAGGAAATCTTTGTAATGATTCTCGTTCGTAAGAATGTATACAAGGATGTTTTTATTTTGAAAAATGTTTCAATGTTTTGTAAGATGTTTTGAAATGTGTGTGTGTTTGTTTTTGAAAATAGCAAGGATTATTTTGAAATTGATCAAGTAACTAGAAGCTATCTACCTACTCAAATGTCTTTCTTGTGCATTTTTATTCCTTTGACATTGTTGACTTACCATTGATTTGGTAAGCAACCCTATCTTTGGATGTTAAACGGGACGGGCGTGGGTCATCGTATGACCATGATAGCAATATTGCCAAGTATCTTAGCATGTTTGAAGGGACCAAGATCATTTTGTTTAGGCAACCTTTGTATAGCTTCATCGAGGGACTATGATCTTATTTGTTTTGTTTTGCCAAGATACTTCGCGTGCGTAACATGGCCATTTTTATTTAGGCAACCAAGTGGGAGAAATCCTAAGGGTGCTTGTGTGCAATGTGTGTTATTTTCATGCATTTGTCTTGCATTAGGTTTTGTCTATTTGTTTTGATTTTTGTTCTTGTCATGCAAACCCTAGTTTACTAAACATGATATAAATGCGATAAATTGCGTAAATGTAAACTAAGCTATTACAATAATTATTATGGGAGGGGGGATACAAGTTTTTGAATGAGGATATTGCACAAAATAAACCCTAAAAATACTATTACAACCCAATTGAATATTGTGCGTATTAAATAAATATACAAATATTAAAATGCAATGCAAATGTATTTATGCAAAAATGTTTTGTATTTGATTTTTTGTATGAGAAAAATGATTTATTTAAGCCCTAAAAATAAGAGAAAAAATAAAACTATTTTTGAAAGGGTGAAACCCTAATTTTCAATTGAAATAAAATATATGTTCTATATTATTATTTTGTCCATTTTTTGTACAAGAAAATAATAAATAATATTATGTATAAATATTAAAAATTAAAATATGTATGAAAATAAATATTTTATGTGTATAAATAATATAATAAAAATGTATGGTATTTTTAAATGTATTTACAATTTATTTAATAAAATGAAGTATATTATCCTAATAGACTATTTTTTATGCAAAAAATAATAGAAAAAATAAAATAAAAATGCAAAAAGTAAGGAAATTATTTTTCATGATTTTTATGATTCAGAAAAAATAAATAAAGTAATAAATGTAAAAATATAAAAAGAAATATGAAAAATAAAACAAATATGCCAGGGGGTGCAAATAGTGGTCAGGGGTGTGTGAAAAGTAGAAACAAAAAAGGCCAAAGCTGCAAAAAGCCTAGATGAAGCTTCGTCCCTGTCCTTCAGCTTCTCTGTGCGCGTGTTCACCTTCAAATCTGTAACTTGCTATTGCTTGCATAAAAACAAAATTTATAACACAAAACATGTAGCATTTTATCTCACAATTCCAATGATATAAAATTTGTAACCTAACTCTCAAAGATCAGGGAGAATTTTAATGGCCCTAAATCGTGACCTAAATATTTCAGCAACTTCAAGCTTCAAATTCTCTTAGCTCAGTTAATATAAATGACAAGTATGCATATGTAGAACTTCACCATGTTATGGACTACATATTTCCTTCACAAATCATGGCTTGAGGATGCCTAAATAGAGAGATAGAGATTTGAAAAATACCTCCTTCAGCTGGATTTGGATATGATAATGTGGAGACTTTGAGTGAGGCCTGAGGATCATGTGAGCTTCCTTGAACTTCCTTCAAGCTACTCCAATGCATAGTTTGCTTTGTGGATGGCCAGAACTCACTGCACAAGTCAAGCTGCAACCTCCAAATTTGAAAATGGAAATGGATGAAACAGGGCTTACAGATGCAGGGCAAGGGCTTGGATAGCTTTGGTAGGATGTGAATGAAGTGTTTCAAATGTCAATCCATAAAACACACGAGCAAAAATGAAGTTGGCAATGATTTTGCAGAACTGCAATGTTTGGGCAGAAAAATGATGTTTTTGTGTTTGGGAGAGTTTTGGATGCAATGCCTTCGTTTTCTGAGTTGTGACAAGTTTGTATACTTGTATAGAATGGATACAAAGTCCACTCGTCATCTGATGTGCAAGCTTTCTTCTTTTCACCCACTTTCTTGCTTTTGAAGCAAAGTGAAGTGACTTATGCAAAATGCTTGTACTGGCTAGTTTTAGGGCTGCAAAGGGCTTGTACAAATTGCTTAAGATCTGTGGAAATTTCCTGCACCAAAGGGACAACTCAAAGGCTCAAGAATGATAAATTTACAAAAGCTCACTTTATGAAAATGGCATTGTAACCTTTATGCTTAAAATGGAATTATCTTTTCTACAATGCTTCAAAAGCAAAGATAAAGCCTCTAACTTATGAGTTTGCATTTAATTATGGAGTGTAGAATGAGTTTAGGACCTGTAATGCAAGGTACAAGCATCATGGATCTGATTTGTAACTTGATACACTTGTGAAAATGGCATGAACAAAAGTGATAAAATGCCAATTTCTCTTCTTCGATTCTCCCTAATCACAAATGATCTTGGAGAGTTATTGGAATTTTGGAAAGCTTGTAATGTTCTCTATAATCCATCTTTGAAATGAATTTTGAGATACCTCTTGGAACTAGGTGGAAAATGTCCATGAAGTTGGGTCAAAAAACTGCCTAAATTAGGGCAAATTTTCACTAAGTTATTTAGTTCATGGACCTATGTTCACAAATTCATAACTTGAGATCCAAGCATCTTTTGTGAAAAGTTTGTGAAGGAAAGTTGTAGATTTAATGGAAGACTATAACTTTCATGTTGGAAGTTTTCTTTGAATCAAATTGCATCATGGTGAAAAAGTGGTGAAAAGTTGGGAAAAAATAAGACATATCTTGATGAATTATGACCCTTGGCACTTGATTTTGACCAAAAAGTCAAAGTTTGACTTTTCAGTGTACAATTGACTTTTGATCAGTTGACTGCAAAATTCATATGTCAATCCAATGAACTTGAGATCTTTTAAACCATGTAATTAGGTCAAGATGATGCCATTGAACCCTTGAAATCATGTTTGAACTCAATTGGTCATTGGCTAGGTTAAAAATCAGAAATTTCCCTTTCTCAGTCAAAACCCTAATTTTGACCATTTTGCCCTTTTGATGATTTGATCAAATTTCTTGAGGATTTGTGATCCAAACTTGATCAAATGGTACACAGGAGCCTAAAATGTTGATTTGGATAAAAAATTATGAAGTTTGATTGTAAATTGGCCATGGTTGACTTTTTTCCCAATACAACTGATTTTTAGGTCAACTGTCCAATTGACTGGTCAAAAATGTGGTTCAAGGCTTGAAACATAGCATGAACAATCTTAGGGGTCCAACATGATGTATGAAAGTCACATGAAGCATTGGTGTTCCAAAAATACTTGTGCAAACTCAAACCCTAATTTTGGGGTATCAGTGCAAGATGAGATGTCCTGAGCTGAGCAAACCCTAATCCTGTCTTGAGTCCAAAAAGTCTTGTGAGAAAAAACTTAATAAATGAGAGGGCAAATTTTGGGGTACAACAGCTGCCCCTATTCAATCTTCTTGAACATGAAGAGTTAGATTGGCGAGTTTTGCCATTCGTGACTCGAAGGTAAAAGATGATTGGACACTAGAGTGCCCATAAATTTGCGCTCGATGAAGTGTAGTGGAGGGAATGGGCTTAAAGATGCCATTTGGAGAGATGATAGAATCTTGTTGGAGATGGGCTTGTAGATGCCATCTAAGAATGTTTGTTGAATTGTAAATTGTAAGTCAGAAGAATAAGTATCAGAATGGTGTCCGTGTCTAGAACGTATCTGAGCTGTATCTAGAGACTTGAAATCTGAATGAGAAACAGAATATCATCTGTGTCTGGAGCGTATCTGAACTGTATCAAGAGTGTTGAAGTCTGAATGAGTAATAGAATAGCATCCGTGTCTGGAGCGTATCTGAACTGGAATAAGAATGAGTAATAGAATGGCAACTGTGTCTGGAAGGTATCTGTACTGTATCATGATTGATGAATCTGAATAAGGGCCAGAATGGCATCCGTGTCTGGAGCATATCTGAACTTGAAAACTGAATGAGTAGCAGAATGACTTCCGTGTCTGGAGTGTATCTGAACTGTATCATGATTGCATATTGTTAATCGGTAGCTTTTAATCTTATCCTGAAAAGGGTAAAATGTTAGCTGAAACACAAAGTTATGTTGCATGAAATGTATGATGCAATATATGTGTTTTATCAATGTTTATGATATATGGATGTAATGTATGCGCATGTAAGCTAATGTGTTGTATTGCTGAGGAAAATAAATCCTTGACCGCTGCCGGGGAAAATAAATCCTCGACTGCTAAGGATAAGAAATCTTTGGCGACTGTTGGGGATTAAAAATCATTGATGACTTCTCTGGGGATATAGGGATTCTTCATGTCTTGAAGTTGGAGTATTTGACGAAAATTATGTTGCGAGCAATGCCATATATTTCTTGAGTAACCTGCTTGGGGAATCCAGAGAATTTTGATGACTTCTACTGGGGATTAATCAATGGGAATCCTTGATCTGCTGGAGAATAAGGAAAACTCTGATGACTTCTGCGGGGAATTAATAAAGAGAATCTTCATTCTGTTGGGGAACAATGAAAACTCTGTGGGGAAGAGGGGTCACTGCTGGGGAGTAGGTTCAGGAGTTTGAGTTGTCTGCCACTCTACTGGAGAATTATCCTAGGTTGGGGAGAGACAAAAGTTAACTGTTATCTGGTTGATTTTCAGACTTCAAGATAACTTGTTGGGGAATTTAGAGAAACTGGATGGTTTTCGCTTGGGATTGATAGTTAGAAGTTTTGGCTCCACTGGGGATCAGGAGTTTGAAGTTTTAACTCTGATAGGGATTAAGGGTTTGAAATCTTAGCTCCGCTGGGGATCTAGATGATGTACTATAGGGATTTCTCCTGAAATAGCCTAAAGACATTTTCCTATCCTTTCAGTTTGTCAGTAATTGGTCTTTTCCATCCTGTTTATTTGTAAACAGTAATTATGTTCAAATGCATATGTTCATCAATGAATCATTGGACGTTTTTGCAAATAAAAACACAAGTGTAAAGAAAAAGGCAAATAGTTTTCTGTACTTTGAAAGAGATATCTTTGTATTTACTTTGAATAAGTGTTTTGTACAAAGGAAACAAACATCCTAGTAAGAGGACAATGTCATAAAAATAAGAAAAATTTATACAAAGAAAGATAGCTATGTGTAAAAATACCATGGGAATCCCATTCTGCTATAGCCTTCGTATCTCCGAGTATCTTGTCCATTCGCTGCTTCGTCCGAAGATGATTGAATTGATCAGAAGTTCAGAGTTTGTCCGTGAAGAGATTGTCCTTAAAGTGATCCGGCGAGACATAATCATACGCTTTAATTCCCTAACTTTTGCCTGGACCTCCCTTTCGGGTTTTCAGTCCACCGGGAACCCTTTTTTGCCCAAGTCGCCCTTTCGGGTTTTCAACTTGCTGGGTGTACAGATTTTTTTTATTTTATCCCTAATTTTTGCCCGAACCTTTTTGGTTCGCCGGGATGCCCTTGTTTTACCTAGGTGTGTCAACCTAGCGGGTCTCTTATGCGTAGTATCTTTTGACTATGTCTGTGTTCGCAGGGTGTGGCAGGTCATCACCGTCCATGGTGGTTAAGATCATTGCCCCACCAGAAAAGATGTTCTTGATTACAAATGGTCCTTCATAGGTAGGAGTCCATTTGCCCCTGGGATCACTTTGTGGCAAAATGATGCGCTTGATCACTAGATCTCCAACTTGATATATTTGGCGTCTGACTTTCTTGTTGAAAGCTTTGATCATCCGTTTTTGATACGTCTGACCATGGCAAACAACAGTAAGCCTCTTTTCGTCAATTAAGTTCAGTTGATCAAGTCAGGTCTGAATCCAATCATCTTCACTCAAACCTGCATCCTTCATGATTCTTAAGGAGGGAATTTGAACCTCGATAGGTAAAACAACCTCCATGCCATAAACCAAAGAATAGGGTGTTACCCCAGTTGACGTGCGAGCCGTGGTACGGTACCCGTGGAGAGCAAACGGTAGCATTTCATGCCAGTCCTTGTAGGTGACTGTCATCTTTTGTATGATCTTCTTGATATTTTTGTTAGCAGCTTCAACTGCACCATTCATCTTTGGCCGATAGGGGGATGAATTATGATGTTGAATCCTGAACTGTTCGCATAAGGCGGTGATCATAGTATTGTTAAGGTTTGTACTATTGTCAGTGATGATCCTTTCAGAGATACCGTACCGGCAAATGAGATTCTGCTTGATGAAGCGGGCAACAACATTCTTAGTAACGGATGCGAAGGAAGCTGCTTCGACCCACTTGGTGAAATAGTCAATGGCCACCAGAATGAAGTGGTGTCCATTGGAGGTTGTAGGCTTGATCTCTCAAATTATGTCTGTTGTACCCCAAAATTTGCCCTCCCATATTCTTCAAAGTTTTGACAAGCATCATCTCAATTTGCTCAAGTCTACTCAAGGGTTGCACAGTTCAAACACCCTCCTAAGCCAGTCAAATTAGGGTTTTGGTTCCTGCAAGGAAGTTGAGGTTTTCAAGGGCTCAATCAAGTCCCATGTGCCTATATACATTGTCAAGCATCCATATGCCAAGTTTCAAGGCTCACAAGGTCAAGTTGCATAGTCAAAAGCCCTAGTTGCTCCACAATCAACTGTAGGGGTAAAATGGTCATTTGGCAGTCAAAAGTCAAAAATTTTGGTCAACACCCTTAAGACATTCCCGATTAATTTATTCGCGTGCATTTACTTTATTTGATTATTATGTAATTACCTTCAAGAATGTAATAGTTAAATAGGTTTATCGCTTTATTTAATTTCTGTACTTATTTACCAAAAAAACGGGTCTTTGTAATTTTGGCGATGTATAGACCCGCGCCTTGTAATAGCGTAGGATTTATGTTTCCGCAATTTACTTTCCGCACCCCTTAACTGCTAAACTTACATGAAAGAATGTATGTAAATAAAAACAACTCGTAGCTCACTAATTACCAAAAGACAAACATTAACTGAATACAACACACAATACACACACCACTTCTAGGGTACGCCTCACTCGTTGCCTTCGAAATGTGGTCGTCAAGTATAGGATGTTTTAGCGGTCGCTCTTATGTCCATGATCCAGTTGCCTCGAAACAGTTGCCTCGAAACAGTTGCCTCGAAATAGTTGCCTCGAAACAGTTGCCTCGGATTAAAAAGGATCTAGGACATTAGGGTTACTTCTAAGGTGTCCTAACTGTTGCTTCGGTGACCACACATGTCCCTTATCATCGAATTGACCCGAATAACTCCAACGATGGTGCTACCTACCTCTCAATGGTGGGATAGCATTATCTAAAGGACTCTTACACAGCTTAATTCCTTAGAGTAGGTAGATTCTCATGGGTACTTGCTCTTTTCAAACAAACAAAAACAACTTTTCACACCTACACTTTCTAAACGCTTTCAAACAAATTTTTCATACACTCTTGAGGACTGATACAAGAGTTACTTAGAAATTTTTCAAACGAAACTTTTTCAAAACCCACGCACACTTGAAAAGCAAACAATTTTTGAAAACATAAGAGCAAGTACCTAGGAGCCCGTGGATAACCACGGATAGAAAGGGTGCTAACACCTTCCCTTTCTATAAATCTACCTCCCGAACCGAGAAACATTCTCAAAGAAGGAATTTTGCTGTGCTTTTGTCCTTTCCATATTGGAGAATATAAAAGATGGTGGCGACTCTTGCTTACCGCGACATTTCGCGAAACCAGCTAAAAAACAGTCAGTTCTATTTCCACCGATCACAGAACTGGTGACTCTGCTGGGGACATTAAAAGTGAGGTGTACCTTAGGAATAGTTCATCATCATGTTTTCAATTGCTTGATCTGTTTGCTTTAAAATTGTGGGCCTGTTTTGGAGTTACATAGATCCTAACCCGGATCTGGGGGATACCTTCTTAGAAAGTAGCAACAAAACTGTGAGGGAACTGTGCGGGGTATACCAACATGGTTGAAACAGTTTGCTACGTTGACGTGGCACTTTGGTGAGTACCGGTAACCCTTGAGTCAAGTCAAGGAGAGTACGGGGCCGCCGCGTGGTGTCGTGAAGCATCAACTGACTTTAGGAACCTTACTTGACCATCCTGGCCTCTTTAGGGGTAGTGAGATGACTGACTTTGGTGCAGTCCGAAGTTGGTTGATACTCGATACTACACTCATTGAGGGTTATTTTCTTGGAATATTTTGATCGCCAGTTCAGTGGCTAAATCAAAACAATGAACATAGAAAACAACCCTATGATATTGAGCTCCTTAGAACCCGATTACTTGTGATAGGACAGGTTTTGAGCCCACCAACTTCAAGAGGGTAGTACCCCAAACTTCATGCTGGCCTGAACTCTAAGGGCTGTCTTGTGTGACTTGTGTGCCTTCAAACTTGACTATTTGCATGCTTGTTACCTAACACATGAGTTTCTTGCAGGGTGTGTTTACAGTCCTTGATCCGGGCTCATAACAGGGCCTACTTACATCACTCCATGCATATCATACCATTGCATACATCCTACATAAGGACTAATCCATTTCAAGGATCTCAAGGGTTTGTGATGCAGGTCATGATGAACCAAATGTATAGAAAGGGGCAAAGGGGATTTATTTTCCTCTAGCCAAGGTTGATAACTTGAGTCAGGGGCTATGACCCACTCGATATGGTGAGCTTTGACTCTTGAAGAAGGACTCTCAGCAACATGAAGTTCCTTCAATCAAGCTACCCAAATTCAAATTCTAACAAGTTTCTCTGTTTACCCCGCGAGATCCTCGAAAACATCGCATGCATACATACATATCATTGCATTACAGGTACTTTGTTCTACAAGTTGCTTAATCTTCTTCGCTGTTTATTTTAGCCATCATCATGAATCCTGAATCATCCAATGAACAAGCTATCAAGGCCCTCCAGGCCCAGAACGCCCAGTTCCAGGAGCTGGTCATGAGCTTAGCCCAGGGACAACAGGAATTGAAGACTTTGCTTTTGAAGAAGAAGAAGAAAAGGACTGTTTTGTTCAACCCTAGACGCAAATCCGGGAATGGATCACAAAATGAGGCTGAGCTGACCACCCCATCTGCTGGGAAAGACAGCCCACAAGGGAGAGAGGTTCCTAGTCCTGTGGTCTCCGACAGCGAGACATATTTCAATGATGAACAGTACCCTCCTGCTGAGGACCGGTACAAACAGCTAGAGGACCGGTTAAATTCTATGGAGATTCAACAGGTGCCCGGGTTGGACTTTGGAGACCTAGGCTTATCTTCTGGGGTGGTGATCCCTCACAAGTTCAAGGCACCTGCCTTTGCGAAGTACGACGGGGCTTCCTGTCCTAAGTTGCACCTCCGTTCATACGCAAGGAAGATCCAGCCCTACACGACAGACAATAATCTATGGATCCATTTCTTCCAGGAAAGTCTTTCAGGGACTCAGCTCGAATGGTTCTATCAGCTGGATAGAACCAGTAATCGTAACTGGGAGGACTTGGCAACTGTTTTTTATAAGCAGTATCAGTATAATGCCGACCTCGCTCCTACACGTACCCAACTCCAGGGTATGTCACTGGGGACGGGTGAAGGTTTTAAGGAGTACGCGCAAAAATGGAGAGACCTGGCTGGCAGGGTGCAGCCACCGATGACTGACCGTGAGCTTGTTGACATGTTCTTGGGAACCCTGTCCGGTCCATTCTTCAACCATCTGATTGGGAATTCTTCTGCTGGGTTCACAGATATGATCTTAACTGGTGAGAGGATAGAAGCTGGTATCAAGTCCAGGAAGATACAAAAGGGTGACTCCTCGAACGCTGAGAAGAAACCATTCAAGAAAGAGTCCAATGCTGCGTACAGTCAGAAGAGTCGTTGTGACCAACATGTAGGGGCAGTCCTGATCTCTGGTTCTACACCACGCCAACAACAGCAGAAGGGAAATCAGCGAAGGCCGGACGAGCCTAAAAGACAGTTCACCAACATCAATATGTCGTTGTCACAAGCATTGCAGCACATGTTGAAGATGAACCTGATTGCGGTGATTAACCCTCCTGCAAATCCTAAGACTTCTTCTCCAAGTTACAACCCAGATGCGAGGTGTGCTTATCACTCTGGTAGCCCGGGGCATGATACTGAGGATTGTTGGGCGCTGAAATACAAGATCCAGAATATGATTGACGCCAAAGAGATCGAGTTCGAGCCTGCCGAGACTCCCAACGTGATCACTGCTCCCTTGCCAAAACATGGCTAAGATGGAGAGACTCTTGTTTCATTTAAATTCTGATGTTGTATTTTTCTATGCTTATACAAACAATTATCATGTCAAACTCTATTATTTCATTAATGCATTACACGTGTCTGTTTTGAAGTAATTGTGTTCTCTATATTCAAAATTGCTTTTATTTTTTTTCTTGATGTTCAACTCTCGATTGAAAATTCTAAGCCTCTTGAGAGAGGATGACGAAAACGATACCACGACATTTACAGTATGCTTTGAACAGACCCCGCTGACGATGTACATGCATTGTTTCAATTCCTAAACACTGGAGTTATAAGGAAGATAATCCCTCGTCAACCCCTTTGATCCAAAGAAGTAGGAGTTTTTCTTTTCGAAAATTAAAACCCTTAATCATAACCTGGGGCAGGGTAGTTCTATCAGTTGATCCGAGTGCACAACGAACAACATCAAAGGAGTCCTTCTAAAACAAAAGACAGTGATGGTTCCGAATAAACATAAAGACAGGCAGTCATTATATCTCAAAAATAAAAACCCAATAAGTCAAAACCTACGAAGGAGACTTACAAAACTGGGGCATCCCGCTAACTGTAATTCCAAAAAGAAACAGTTCAAGCAAAAAACAGGGATGACAAAATCAAAAAAGGAAAGAGGTCCTACAAACCCTCAACACAAAAGGAAATGACTGCCTATTCAAAATAAACCGTCAGTATCCGAACCATCACTGGTATATCAAAGCAAGGACTCAAACAAGGTCTAACGCACGATCAACTGAGTTTAGGTTTGAAGATCATCACGAAGAGCGGGTGGGTACATATAAATTTGAGCCTTTATCCTTTGTTTCCTAAAACCGTGAACCAGGCCATGTTATAACCCTCAAAAGTCCTAGTTGAAGCATGGGTTAATTCGAAAGCATACTGTTACAAAGGTATCCTGACTCCTTAAGGCTCGTTGTAAAATCTTGAGTTGACATCACATGTTACATAATTTGCTTGTTTTACTGAAAAAATGCATTTTCAAAAACTTCAAGACAGACATAAGCTTTGCATTTTTAATATAACATTGATTGCATATGAATATTTGTTTGAACAGCATAGAAGTTCGCACGACGAATGTATAATGAATAAAAACACTTCCAGTCAAGGGGCACGGCATGATCATGGTCTATCATCTGGGGCAGTCCAGTCAAGATTCAAGGAATCTCTCAAATGCCAAATAACCAGGGGCAGATCTCCATCTGAATCAACTGGGGTAGTGGACATGAATTCCAGCGACAAATTGGACGATCAAACGAAGATCTTCTGGTGGTATGGCAACACAACACTACTGACAGGGGCACCTCCCTACATCCTGAGAGCACGGACATAGTCGAAAGAATATTGCGCATAATCAAAGACCCGCTAGGTTGACGCACCTAGGCAAAAACAAGGGCTTCCCGAAGAACCAAAAGGGTTCGGGCAAAAATAAGGGATGAAAATGAAAAATCTGTACACCCGGCAAGTCGAAAACCTGAAAAGGCGGCTTGGGCAAAAAAGGGTATCCCGGTGGACTGAAAACCCGAAAGGGCGGTCCAGGAAAAAATTAGGGATCAAAAGCGCATGACTATGTTCCGTCATCTCGTCACTTGCATACCAGAAGAAGATTTGTCAATCGGCAGTCATCAAGCACCTCCACAGGTATCTTCTCCCACAGAAACAGGGGCAATAAGAATTGTCTGAACGATCTAGTTGCTATGTCCACCAAGGTACCAAGGTAAGTTCAGCTGAAGAACATGACCAAGTTACCTCCACTCCCCGCAGAGTTAAGACAGGTTTCAGCAATACTCTCCCCCGAGCAGAGTTGATCTCCCATCAACCCTAACAAGGCACAATATCTCCAGCAAGTCAGCGATACTCTCCCCAAACAGAGTTAATCTATAGTCAGTCTTAAGGAAGTTGGGTACCCCCAGCGAATCTCAGCATTCCCCAACGGAGTATACAGATGTTCCTAAGCAAGCATCCCCAGCAGTCTTAATATAAGACTGTTCCCCGGCGGAATACCAGACACCCCAGTGGAGCCATTCCCCAGTACAATCCAAAAGCTTCCCCAGGAAAGTTGAATCAATCTCCCCAGCAGATTTCTGGAAGCTTATCCCCAGTAGATTCTGGAAGCTTATACCCTGCAGAGTACGAATGCATCTCCCCGAATTTATTCCAAGGTTATTCCTCACCAGAGCTTATAACTGGGTTATCCTCGGCTAATTACCACGGAAAGATCGTCCTCGGCGAAGTTCTTCCTACCCCCCCAGCGGAGTTCATCAAATTCCCCAACATAACTTATCAAACGGAATCCCCAGCGGAGTTATCATCAAAACCTCAGCGAAGTATCTCTTCCCCACAGAGTAATTCCCCGCAGAGTATCTCTCCAACAAGTTTATTCCCTAACGGAGTCATCTTCTCCTACCGGTTTATTCTTACAACCATCATCCCCAGCGGAAACGAAGAACTCTACTCTTCAACATCAGCCCAGGATTCAACAAACCTCCCGGCAATCGTCAAGGATTTATTTTCCCAAACGAAAACACATTCATAAACATCACATCTTCATGCATTATGACATGCATACGCATCATACAACACAAATCTCATTTACTCTTGAGAACATCTTAATATCATGCAGTTCATGCACCATGAAACTGCATACAGCTAACGTTTTTCCTTTTCAGGAAAAGGTCAATCAAAAGATGATTACCATCTACCTCTACAGTTCCAAATCAACATTGGTAACAAGCTAGGAAAATTCTGTGGACGACTAATCGTGGGTTAATATCTGAAACCAGATAGGACAATCATCTATTTGATCATCATGAAGCAACCCCACATTGGTTCCTTCTCAACTTCAGATGTAGTTTTACACGAACTCATCACCAGGAAACCCCACACCGGTTCCTTCTCAATTTTTATACGTAGTCTTACACGGACTTATCTCAAAGTAACCTCACCCCGGTTCCTCCAGAAGTCTTACACGGACTTATCTCAAGGTAACCTTACCCCGGTTCCTCCAGAAGTCTTACACGGACTTATCTCAATATGACCTTACCTCGGTTCATCCAGAAGTTTTACACGAACTTATCCTGCAGTAACCTTACCCCGGTTCCTCCAGAAGTCTTACACAGACTTATCTCAAGATGACCTTACCCCGGTTCATCCAGAAGTTTTACACGAACTTATCCTGCAGTAACCTTACCCCGGTTCCTCCAGAAGTCTTACACGGACTTATCTCAAGATGACCTTACCCCGGTTCATCCAGAAGTTTTACACGAACTTATCATGCAGTACCTTACCCCGGTTCCTCCAGAAGTCTTACACGGACTTATCTCAAGATGACCTTACCCCGGTTCATCCAGAAGTTTTACACGAACTTATCCTGCAGTAACCTTACCCCGGTTCATCCAGAAGTT
Source organism: Vicia faba (assembly GCA_948472305.1). Classification (NCBI taxonomy): domain Eukaryota; kingdom Viridiplantae; phylum Streptophyta; class Magnoliopsida; order Fabales; family Fabaceae; genus Vicia; species Vicia faba. The sequence goes on from OX451737.1 coordinate 114,621,103, forward strand.
TTACACGAACTTATCCTGCAGTAACCTTACCCCGGTTCCTCCAGAAGTTTTACACGAACTTATCCCGAAGAAACCCTATGCAGGTTCTATCTCTCCAGACGTAGTTTTACACGGGCTCGTCGTCAAAGAAACCCTACACAGGTTCTCTCTTCCCAAAGATGCAGTTTTACACGGACTCGTCATCAGAAACCCTACCCAGGTTTTACTTCTTCCAGGATGCAGTTTTACACGGGCTCATCATCAAAGTAACCCCACACAGGTTCTCTCTCTCCAGACGTAGTTTTACACGGACTCATCATCAAGAAACCCTACACAGGTTCTCTCTTTCCAAAGATGAAGTTTTACACGGACTCGTCACCCAGAAACCCTACACAGGTTCTCCATTTCCAAGGATGCAGTTTTACACGGGCTCATCATCAGTCAACCCTACACAGGTTTCCTTCTCAGCTCCAGATGCAGTTTCACACGGGCTCATCATCAGTCAACCTTACACAGGTTTCCTTCTTTCCAAGATGCAGTTTCACACGGGCTCATCATCAGTCAACCCTACACAGGTTTCCTTCTTTCCAAGATGCAGTTTTACACGAGCCCATCATCAGGTAACCCTACACAGGTTCCCTCTTTCAACTCACAAAATTACAACTCAACAGACAGTCTCCAAATGGCATCTGTAAGCCCATTCTCGACAAGATTCTGTCGCATCTCCAGATGGCATCTATAAGCCCATCCTCCTATCTACACCTTCAGATGGCATCTATAAGCCCATTCCCGACAAGGTTCTGCCACATCTCCAGATGGCATCTATAAGCCCATCCTCCCATCCACCATCTCTCCAAATGGCATCTGTAAGCCCATTCCCGCTATCACACTGCTGATACTCCACTATGTGAGTGCAAATTTTTGGGCACTCTAGTGTTCAATCATCTTCCACCTTCGGATCACGAAAGGCACGCACGCCAATCTACATCCTCAGGTCTAAGAAGATTGAACAGGGGTAACTGTTGTACCCCAAAATTTTCCCTCCCATATTCTTCAAAGTTTTGACAAGCATCATCTCAATTTGCTCAAGTCTACTCAAGGGTTGCACAGTTCAAACACCCTCATAAGCCAGTCAAATTAGGGTTTTGGTTCCTGCAAGGAAGTTGAGGTTTTCAAGGGCTCAATCAAGTCCCTTGTGCCTATATACATTGTCAAGCATCCATATGCCAAGTTTCAAGGCTCACAAGATCAAGTTGCACAGTCAAAAGCCCTAGTTGCTCCACAATCAAATGTAGGGGTAAAATGGTCATTTGGCAGTCAAAAGTCAAAAATTTTGGTCAACACCCTTAAGACATTCCCGATTAATTTATTCGCGCGCATTTACTTTATTTGATTATTATGTAATTGCCTTCAAGAATGTAATAGTTAAATAGGTTTATCACTTTATTTAATTTCTGTACTTATTTACCAAAAAAAAAACGGGTCTTTGTAATTTTGGCGATGTATAGACCCGCGCCTTGTAATAGCGTAGGATTTATGTTTCCGCAATTTACTTTCCGCACCCCTTAACTGCTAAACTTACATGAAAGAATGTATGTAAATAAAAACAACTCGTAGCTCACTAATTACCAAGACAAACATTAACTGAATACAACACACAATACACACACCACTTCTAGGGTACGCCTCACTCGTTGCCTTCGAAACGTGGTCGTCAAGTATAGGATGTTTTAGCGGCCGCTCTTATGTCCATGATCCAGTTGCCTCGAAACAGTTGCCTCGAAACAGTTGCCTCGAAACGGTTGCCTCAGATTAAAAAGGATCTAGGATATTAGGGTTACTTCTAAGGTGTCCTAACTATTGCTTCGGTGACCACACATGTCCCTTATCATCGAATTGACCCGAATAACTCCAACGATGGTGCTACCTACCTCTCAATGGTGGGATAGCATTATCTAAAGGACTCTTACACAGCTTAATTCCTTATAGTAGGTAGATTCTCATGGGTACTTGCTCTTTTCAAACAAACAAAAACAACTTTTCATACCTACACTTTCTAAACGCTTTCAAACAAATTTTTCATACACTCTTGAGGACTGATACAAGAGTTACTTAGAAATTTTTCAAACGAAATTTTTTCAAAACCCACGCACACTTGAAAAGCAAACAATTTTTGAAAACATAAGAGCAAGTACCTAAGAGCCCGTGGATAACCACGGATAGAAAGGGTGCTAACACCTTCCCTTTCTATAAATCTACCTCCCGAACTGAGAAACATTCTCAAAGAAGGAATTTTGCTGTGCTTTTGTCCTTTCCATATTAGAGAATATAAAAGACGGTGGCGACTCTTGCTTACCGCGACATTTCGCGAAACCAGCTAAAAAACAGTCAGTTCTATTTCCACCGATCACAATGTCAATTCCCCACATAGCGAAGGGCCAAGGAGCTGTTAAGACATTTAGAGGAACTGGAGGCACGTGCACCTTTTCTGCATAAATTTGACATTTATGGAAAGTCCGGGAGTGCTGATAGCAGTCAGCTTCCATGGTAGACCAGTAATAGCCTACCCGTAGAATCTTCTTTGCCATCGTATGGCCACTAGAGTGAGTGCCAAAGGTACCCTCATGCAATTCAGCCATGATCTTTTCAGCTTTAATCTTGTCCATACAACGAAGCAGAATAGAATCGTGATTGCGCTTGTACAGGATGCCATTACTTAGGAAGAACTTAGTTTAGAATCTCCTTAAGAACTTTTTTTAATTGACTTAAGCTCCTTCTGGGTATTCTTGAGCCTCGAGATACCTTTTGACTTCATGAAACCACGGCTGGTCCACTACTTCTTCGGTATTAATCTCGTGATAATGTGTCGGTTCGTCCATCCGTTCAATGGAAATCTGGGGAGCCTCATTGTCCCAATCAAGTTTAAACATAGATGACATTGTAGCTAGAGCATCTGCTAGCTGATTTTCTTCTCGCGGGAAATGCTCGAAGGTAATCTGCTCGAAATGTGGTAACAATGTCAAAACATGTTCTTTGTAAGGGATGAGGTTTGGATGCTTAGTGTCCCACTCTCCTTTGATCTGAATGATGACCAAAGCTGAGTCCCAAAACACATCTAAGGATTTGATTCCCAAGTCTATGGCGGCCTTGAGTCCAAAGATGCATGCTTCGTACTCTGCTGTGTTGTTCGTACAGTTGAAGCAAAGTCTGGCAGTGAAAGGAGTATGGCATCCTTCTGGAGATATGAGCACAACACCGATACCGTTACCAAGCGCATTGGATGCCCCATCAAAGTACAGGGTCCATCGGGATCCTTGTTCAGGTCCATCATATGGTCTGATCTCTTTGCAGTTGTCCAAAGTCATGATATCTTCGTCAGGGAAGTCAAACTTCATGGACTGGTAATCTTCTACAGCTTGATGAGCCAAATGATTAGCTAGCACACTACCCTTTATATCTTTTTGGGTCGTGTACTGTATGTCGTATTCCGTTAGGATCATCTGCCATCTAGCTATCCTCCCGGACAGAGCAGGCTTCTCAAAGATGTACTTTATCGGATCCATCTTAGATATCAGCAAAGTGGTGTGAGTCAACATATACTGCCTTAGCCGGCGAGCAGCCCATACCAAAGTGCAACAAGTTTTCTCGAGCAGTGAATATCTGGTTTCACAGTCGGTAAACTTTTTGCTTAGGTAATAAATGGCGTGCTCTTTTCGGCCAGACTTGTCATGCTGCCCTAGTACGCACCCCATTGAATTCTCTAAGACGGTCAGATACATGATTAGCGGTCTTCCCTCGACGAGTGGTATCAGGACAGGAGGTTCTAGTAAATACTCCTTGATTTTATCGAAAGCAACCTGACATTCGTCATTCCATCTGACTACTTGATCTTTCTTCAACAACTTGAAGATTGGTTCACAAGTAGACGTTAGGTGAGAAATGAACCTGGCAATGTAGTTTAGGCGTCCCAAAAATCCCCCGACTTCCTTCTCAGTGCGAGGAGCAAGCATTTCTTGTATCGCTTTGACTTTGGCGGGATCAACTTCAATGCCTTTGTTGCTGACAATGAAACCGAAGAGTTTACCGGACCGGACTCCGAATGTGCACTTGTTTGGATTCAATCTTAGTTTGTACTCCTTTAATCTGACAAACAGCTTTTGCAAGTGATCAAGGTGTTCTTCTTCAGTTTGTGATCGGGCTATCATGTCATCTACGTAGACCTCTATCTCATGATGTATCATATCATGAAACAAAGATACCATGGCACGTTGATAGGTTGCCCCGACATTCTTCAGTCTGAATGGCATCACTTTGTAGCAGAACGTACCCCACTGTGTGACAAAAGTAGTTTTCTCCATGTCCTCAGGTGCCATTTTGATCTAGTTATAGCCTGAGAATCCGTCCATGAAAGAAAATACTTTGTGCTGGGCTGTATTGTCGACCAGGATGTCAATGTGTGGAAGTGGAGAGTCATCTTTAGGGCTGGCCCTGTTTAAGTCTCTATAATCCACACACATTCTCACTTTGTCGTCCTTTTTAGGCACGAGCACAATGTTAGCGACCCATTGAGGATAGGAAGTAATAGCCAGAAATCCAGCATTGAACTGTTTCATAACTTCTGCTTTGATCTTCTCTGACATGTCAGGTCTCATGCGACGGACCTTTTGTTTCACTGGTGGACAGTATTCTCTGGTGAGTAGATGGTGTACCACAATGTCTATATCGAGTCCCGACATGTCTTCATATGACCAGGCGAAGATCTCAACATAATCATGTAATAGCTAAATTAGGTGCTCCTTGACACTCGGCTCTAGATTGGCACCTATTTTAATTTCTTTTTTATCTTCCTCTGCACCCAAGTTGATTGTATCCAACAACTCCTCATGAGGCTGAATTGCTCTTTCCTCTTGTTGTAATAATCTGGCCAATTCCCCTGACACCTCACAATCTTCCTCACCTTCGTATTCGGCTTGGTAGATCAGATCTTCAGAGTCACTGAAGGCTATAGCAGTATCGTTACCCATGGGATCCGGAATGGAAGGGTACCTGCATTTGTGAGCGTGGGTGTGTGTAAGGGTATAGCCATCTTAAAACAATAAAATGTAAAAGAAAGACAATGAGCATAAAAGGTTTAAATGTGAAAAAGCGTCCATGATTCATTGAATGACATATGTAGATGAAATAAAAAACCCTTACAAATGGACCATTGTGCCCCGGGTAAGACACAAGGTTTTTAAAGTACGAATTATTTGTGAATTATTACAGTCCAACAGAAATGTAAAAGATAAATTATTAAGATATGAAAGTTATCGGAACGAAGTCTCTGGCTTCCCAGTTGCGCAATCCTCCGATGACAGTAGGAAATATCCAATCTTCTAGGCTGCCATCCTCTTCATTGTCTTCTACCGCATTGACGCTTTGGTTGCTAATCTTTATCGGTGCCCCCCCAGCACGGGCACGACGCACAACCTTCTGACTAGTTGAAGTAAACCCCAAGCCAAACTTGTCTGATTTGTAAGGAATGTCTGGAAGCTGACCCCAAATTATGCATCCCCCTTCTTCCACTACTGCCCTTGCATCTTTGAGAGATGACATCCGAGGTGGAGGTCTTGTGATCTTAAGAGTCGAGGATACTGCCTTGGTCGCCGCTATTTCTTCAGAGACTTCTTCAAAATGTTGGAAAGGGGTCTCTATAAACTTGCCATCTAACTCCACATAACGGAAGGAATTCAGATGACTAATCATATACTCCTCCTCCCCATGGACAGTTATGATCTTCCCTTGGACGAGGTACTTGAGCATCTGATGCAAAGTGGAGGTGACAGCTCCGACATTGTGGATCAAGGGGCGTCCCAATAAACAGGAATAAGAAGGACAAATGTCCATCACGTAGAAGGTTGAATTGAACACTTGAGTTCCCACCTTGATTGGGATGTCCACCTCCCCATGGACCATCCTCTTAGAACCATCAAAAGCTCTGACCACTATGTTGCTGGGTTTTAGAGTCAGCCTCTCACAATCCAACCTATCAAGGGCTTTCTTCGGCAAGACGTTCAGAGATGATCCAGTATCAACGAAGACATGAGCTAGGGTTGTTCCTCTGCACTCCACTGAGACATGTAATGCATCATTGTGTTTTCTCCCTCGGGGTGTCAAGTCAGCATTGGAGAAACCCAAGCCATTATCAGCTGTCAAACTGGCCACACAGTCCTGGAACTGGTCAGCAGACGTTTCTTGCGGCACGTGAGCTGTCTTCAGAAATTTTACCAAAGCTTTAGCGTGTGCTTCAGAGCACAACATCAGGGCTAGCATAGAGATCTTGGAAGGGGTCTGCCCCAAATGTTCAACCACAATATAATCACTTTTCTTAATGATCCTCAGGATTTCTTCCATCTCCTTCTTGGATGTTTCAGGAATAACTAGTGATTGAGCCTTCGTCAGGATAGGCTCCTCTTGAACGTTCTTTCCTTTATTCTCAGCAGTGGAAACAAGGATATGAATTGTATTGTCTTTGTCGGTGGGTACGCTTGCAGGTACAATCAGTGGTGTAGAGGTAATCTTTGGAACGGCCACGGGTCCAAAGACTACTGTTGGAGGAGCAATCTCTGGAGAGAAGATCCTACCACTGCGGGTGATCTTGCTAGTTCCAACAATATTGCTAATGTCGGAACTGTCCTCTTCGGAGCTTTCTTCTTCTGCAGTCAGTTCAATTTGTTTAATACTATGGTAGTAGATTTCTCCACCATAGTTCCATGGTACTGTTTTATCTGAATTGTATGGGGTCGGCCCGGGCATTGTTATCTTAAGCAGAGCAGTTTTCGAAGCAGGTGTAATCCTAACGGGTCTTTTAGGGGCCCAGGAAGGATTGGTGTAGATGGTTATTATTGAAACTTCTTTCACTGGAACGGGTGAAACAGGAGCATTCTCAAACAAAATTTCTTGGTTATCCATCAGTCGCTGGATACCTTTCTTCAACAGAGGATGGTCAAATGGGGAGGATAGGCAAGCATGGCAGTGTTTGTCACAACCTGGGAAGATGCCAACTTTCAACAAATTCAACTTGATAATCGGGAGCAGAGTTAACAGTTTATCCACGGTAGCAACAAACAAGTCTTCTTCAATAGCGTTGGCATTGTGACCATGCCTCGACATTGGGGCGGAAATAAAATTTGGTTTCTCAGGCACTTCAAATTCAACTTCCTTTGCGTTAATCAGATCTTGAATCTTATTCTTCAGAGCCCAACAGTTGTTGGTGTCGTGCCCTAGACTTTCAGAATGGTACGCGCATCTAGCGTTGGGATGGTAATGTGGAGAAGTAGTATTAGGATTTTTTGGTGCCTCTTTCAAAGTGACCAGATTCAACTTCAGAAGATGTGGTAGAACTTGGGCTGGAGTCATGTTAATCTTGGTTAATTGTCGAACAGGCCTTTCTACCCTTTGCTGATTAGTTCTTGGCTGGTCTGATGCAGGCTTCGGAATCATAACGGCCCCCACTATTGGTCGATGCTCGGTTCTTCCCTGATTCCTCTGTGAATAAACAACAGATACTTCCTTCCTACCAGTGAAGGGATTTTTTACAGCTGCGGAGGCAGACGCATCCTTTTGAATTTTCCCACTTCTTATACGGGCCTCCACTCTTTCGCCGGTTAATATCAATTCGGTAAGCCCTGCAGAAGAACTTCCAATCAGGTGATTGAAGAAAGGACCTGAAAGAGTTCTCAAGAACATGTCCACTAACTCCCTCTCAGATAGAGGGGGTTGCACCCTTCCGGCTAGGTCTCTCCACTTTTGCGCGTAGTCTTTAAAGCCCTCATTGGAAACCATGGCCATACTCTGTAGCTGAGTACGGGTTGGCACCAAGTCGGCGTTGTATTGATACTATTTATAGAAAGCCACTGCCAAGTCTTCCCAATTGTAAACTTCATCCCTCTCCAATTGGTAGAACCAATCAAGTTACGTTCCTGATAAACAGTCCTGGAAAAAGTGGACCCACAGGTCTTTGTTACCAGAGTGTGCGCCCCGAAATGTCAGAGAAGATCAAGGCTGAGGTCATGAAGCAGTTCGATGCAGGATTCTTAGCTGTCACTTCTTATCCACATTGGGTTGCTAACATTGTTCCAGTACCTAAGAAGGACGGTAATGTACGGATGTGTGTGGATTATAGAGATCTGAACATGGAAAGCCCCAAGGATGACTTCCCTCTTCCTCACATTGATGTTCTGGTTGACAACACCGTGTAACACAAAATCTTCTCCTTCATGGACGGTTTCTCTGGCTACAACCAGATCAAGATGGCTTCTAAAGACATGGAGAATACAACCTTCGTCACACAGTGGGGCACCTTCTTCTACAAGGTGATGCCTTTTGGGTTGAAGAATGTCGAGGCAACTTATCAGCGCGCCATGGTCGCTTTATTCCATGATATGATTCACCACGAGGTCGAAGTTTATGTTGATGACATGATAGCCAGGTCTCAGACTGAGGAAGAGCACCTTGATCATCTACAAAAGTTATTCGACAGGTTGAAGATATACAAACTGAGGTTGAATCCGAACAAGTGCACCTTCGGGGTAAGGTCCGGTAAACTTTTGGGTTTCATCGTCAGCGACAAAGGAATCCAAGTAGATCATGCAAAGGTAAATGCTATACAAGAAATGCCGGCTCCCCGTACAGAGAAGGAAGTTAGAGGTTTCTTTGGACGCTTGAATTATATCGCCAGGTTCATTTCACATCTGACTACTACTTGTGAGTCCATCTTCAAGCTTTTGAAGAAAGATCAAGTGGTAAAGTGGAATGATGAATGCCAGACCTCTTTTGAAATAATCAAAGAATACCTTCAAGAACCACCAATTCTGATGCCTCTGGTTGAAGGAATACCTTTGATATTGTATTTAACAGTACTAGACAATTCAATGGGGTGTGTGCTGGGGCAGCATGACGAGTCTGGTCGAAAAGAGCACGCAATATACTACCTTAGCAAAAAGTTTACCGACTGTGAGACACGATACTCACTGCTCGAGAAAAATTGTTGCACTTTGGCATGGGCTGCTCGCCGACTAAGACAGTATATGCTGGCCCACACTACTTTGTTGATATCTAAGATGGATCCTATCAAATACATCTTCGAGAAACCCGCTCTCCGGAAGAATAACAAGATGGCAGATGATTTTAACTGAATACGATATATAATATACAACCCATAAAGCAATCAAGGGGAGTGTATTGGCTGATCATTTGGCTCATCAGACCGTGGATGACTACCAGTCCATGAATTTTGAGTTCCCGGATGAGAATATTATGCTGGTGACTGACTACGAAGAACCTGGACTGGATGAAGGACCCGAAGAGGGATCCTGATGGACTATGGTTTTTGATGGAGCTTCGAACGCACTTGGTAATGGCACCAGTGCTGGAATCATATCTCCTGAGGGCTGTCATACTCCTTTCACCGCCTGATTATGTTTCAACTGCACTAACAACATGGCGGAGTATGAAGCTTGTATCATGGGTCTCAAGGCCGCTATTAACCTCAGGATCAAGTTCTTGGACGTTTTCGGGGATTCAACCTTGGTAATAAGTCAGATCAAAGGTGAATGGGATACGAGACATCCGAATCTCATCCCATACAAAGAGCACGTGCTGACATTGCTCCCACACTTTGAGGAGGTAACTTTTGAACATTTCCCGCGTGAGGAGAACCAGTTAGCGGACGCTCTAGCTACCATGTCTTCTATGTTCAAAGTTAGATGGGGCAGTGAAGCTCCCCAAATCACCATTGAGAGGTTGGATGAACCAGCACACTGCTGTGAAATTGATACAGAAGAAGTGGCAGACAAACCCTGGTTTCACGAAGTCAAAAGATATTTCGAGGCTCAAGAGTATCTCGAAGGGGCATCTGTCAATGATAATAAGTTTCTGAGGAGGTTCGCTGCAAAGTTCTTCCTTAGTAATGGAATCCTCTACAAGCACAATCATGACTCTACATTACTACGGTGTGTAGACAAGAGCGAAGCAGGGATGATCATTACAAATTTACACGAAGGTACCTTCGGAACCCATTCCAGTGGACATACCATGGCTAAGAAGATCCTACGGGCAGGATATTACTGGTTCACTATGGAAGCCGATTGTTATCGGTACTCTCGAACTTGTCATAAGTGCCAAATCTATGCTGATAAGGTGCATGTGCCTCCGGTCCCCCTAAACGTCTTGACAACTCCATGGCCCTTTGCAATGTGGGGCATTGACATGATCGGAGAAATCAGGCCCACCGCCTCTAATGGGTATCGCTTCATCCTAGTAGCCATTGATTATTTCACGAAGTAGGTTGAGGAAGCTTCTTTTGCTACCGTAACCAAGAATGCCGCGACGCGATTTATCCGACATAACCTGATCTGTCGATATGGTGTGCCCGAGAGAATTATTACTGATAATGGTACGAATCTCAACAACACAATGATCACAGATCTCTATAAACAGTTCGGGATACAGCATCATAATTCTTCTCCTTACTGGCCGAAGATGAATGGCGCTGTTGAAGCAGCTAACAAAAACATCAAGAAAATTGTACAGAAGATGACTGACATATAAAGACTGGCACGAGATGTTACTATTTGCTCTTCACGGGTACCGTACTTCAGCACGAACATCGACCGAGGAAACACCCCACTCTCTGGTATATGGCATGGAGGCAGTCCTACCCATCAAAGCCCAGATACCTTCTCTCAGGATTATGAAGGATGCGGGTTTGAACGAAGACGACTGGATCCAAACCCAAATTGATCAGTTAAATCTCATCAATGAAAAGAGGCTTACTGCTATCTGCCATGGTTAGACGTATCAAAAGCGAATGATCAAGGCTTTTAACAAGAAAGTCAGGAGTCAAGAATATCAAGTCGGGGATCAAGTGATCAAACACATCATACTTCCACAAGGTGATCCCAGGGGAAAATGGACCCCCACGTACGAAGGGCCATTTGTGGTTAAGAACATTTTCTCGGGTGGAGCTATGATTCTAACCACCATGGATAGTGACGACCTGCCTCACCCTGTCAATACAGACATAGTGAAAAGATACTATGCCTAATCAAGATACCCACTAGGTTGACTGGCTTAGGCAAAAGTAAAGGCTTCCCGGTGAACCAAAAGGGTTCGGGCAAAAGTAAGGGATGAAAAGGAAAAAATCTGTACACCCGACAAGTCGAAAACCTGAAAGGGCGGCTTGGGCAAAAAAGGGTATCCCAGTGGGCTGAAAACCTGAAAGGGCAGTCCATGCAAAAGTTAGGGATATAAAGCGTATCACTATGTCTCATTGGATCATCTTGCGACCAGACTTCGGTATCGGCTATCAAGCTCGGATGGCACCAATCAACCAAATCAACTTCAGACAAACAACAAAGTGATGAGACGCTTGAAGATATAAGGGCAATAGCAGAGTTGGAACCCAATGGGATTGTTTCACATAGCTGTTTTTCTTTTACACAAATTTGTATAGCTTCTATTTATACGGCGACGTTCTCTCACTAGAGCGTCAATCTCCTTGTACAAAAACGCCTATTACAGGCCAACTTCAGAAATCAATACAAAATTATTTTCACAAGAAGTTTCGAGTTTATTTTTCTTTTTCTGTTTTGTTTTGTGAGAATGTATAATGACTTATTTTTGATATATGCATTTGAAAATGATTGCTGCTCATAAATATTTACATAAGAAACAAAGACAATTACTCGTAATTCCAGAAACAGGGGCAAAAACAAGAAGTGCCAAACCCGATAGTTACTCTGCCTAGCAGGTACCAGGATAGAGTCAACTTTAGAGCATAATCATTAGTACATACACTCCCCACAGAGTAAAAGTATTCGAAAACATTGGTGTCGGCTTTCCCGAAATAGGACGTAACCTCCCCAGCCAGGGTCATTTAGAAACCTGACAGCTATATCCCCCAACCGAATTTCATAATCACGGGCGGGTCAGTAAATTTCATTCCCCAAGCAGAGTTTATTTCTCTGGATACAGAGGCTTAATCCCCGACAGAGTTCATCACTTCAGCTACAAGAATGCACTTCCTAAGTTTTTTCCTCGCAGAGTTTATTCTCAAGTAGAATCTCTTTCTGACAGAATATTCATAAAT